>CM057226.1:51158593-52394843 GCA_029891385.1 Erythroxylum novogranatense | reverse complement strand
ATTTTCAAATCAGCATTTGAAGATCAATTGTCTTGGCTACACAAACTTCTTGTATGTGTAGGATATTTTTAGGATGAATGTCATGGATTATGAAACGAAAACCAAAATAATGAGCCTATTTGGTACTCCTCTCATATCTCATGAACAATTCAACTAATGTCTATAGCCAGTTACATGTAAACAGATATGAAAAGACATATCTAGTTAATGTTTTTTTTCAAAATTTCAGTTTTCCTGGAACAATATGCGAGGTTTACTACGACAGAATGACGGGAGTTAAACCTGAACTAGAGAAAAACACAAACTGAAGTATTTAAAACTGCAAAGCACCCAAAAAAAAAAAAGTGGAGATACCTGTTTTACTTCCAAGAATTGATTAGAACTCATAAATGGATTCCTGAGATGAAAAGAGAAACGGTAATTTCCATTTTTAGAAAGCCGAAAGTGTCGTTTGAAAAACCATTCCCCCGAATCTTCTATTCAAGGATCGTTCCAATGCCAGCGGATACAGCAAAATGGTTGTTGAAACAAAGCCCAAGTAGATGCTGCCATCAGGTTGTCGACAATTCAACAATGCCTCTTGGAAATCAGATTCCGGGGATATTTGATCTAAAAGCTATTCAAAGCTTCAACATGCAAGTGGTCTGATTTACATCGACACAAATCAAGTTTAAAACATCTCCAGGAGAAACAAAATTGTGATCTTTTGATTGGCCAGTGATACTTCGAAAACTGATTCCAATTTCAAAACCTTCTGTTACCCTGACCCCGGCTAATTAGAGATGCAAACTCAACATCCCATGATTGTTTCTCATGTTCAGGCACCCTCTTACCTTTAATGAAGGGAGTCCAAGTATCCTCATCTGCATCTGTAATAACCCATGACACGCTGTAAGGTGGATTGGCATAATCAAACTCTATCAACTTCCTTTTTTGACTTGAACTCTCCAAAGGCTACATAAATGTTATAAAATGATAAGCAGTTGATTGTAGAAAAATTGATATGTTGAACAAGAACAAAGATTCAGTAGCAGAAAGAAAAGTTGCAAAAAAAAAAAAAAGAAGAAGGCCAATGCTTAAACCAAACAGAGTTTGTTTTCTGACATTAATATCACCATCAGAGTTTTCTATCCCTTTCTTCTTCTTTCTTGTGGTTCCAGTTTCCAGATAGATTTGCACCTCTTTCTTCGATCTGAATTTCCGCCCCGATACTGGATCAAAATAATACTGCAGAATAAGGTAACATTGAATCAAACTTTGAAGTTCCGTTACAATATTATGATCATTTCTTTCAATATCATCCTAAGGGGGCAAATATCATATAGCTGGAGCTCATTGATTCTCTTTCTTGTCTTTACTAGGACAAGACAGTTCCTATTTTTGAATAAGAAAACAAAAAAACAAACTAACAAAACAAGTGCCACTTAAAATATTATACATGTCAGGAAAGAAAAAAGTTGAGTCTAGCCTTGTAACAGCATATCTCTTAGTCTTTGTCTAATTTAGGGATGGCAATTGGCCAGCCTATAGGTCTAGATTTAGGTGTTTTCAATAGGCCAACATAGACCCAGACTGACTCGAAGCTCAACTATTCATTTTGTTTAGAAGAGTTAGGCCTCAAGTAGGCCTAGGCCTGGGCAGCCCAAGACCAGACTCAATTAAAAAAGGATGTTTTACACTTTTAATTTTAAAAAAAATTACACAGTTGGCCCATTGCCATCCCTATTCTAATTTTAAGAGAAGTGAACTTAAAACTGAATTACAGATATCATGAACACAATTTGGAAACTTATAGAAACTCTAATACAAGACTTTGTCAACTAATAAAACAAGTCGTGTGATGATGAACGGTCATATAACGACTAACACCCCCAGAAACATATGGAAGGCTTGGAATCGGCTAAACAATATGGAAGGCTTGGAATCGGCTAACTGGTTGCAGGAAGAAGAAAATCATAGAAAACAATGACTAGAATTAAATTCAACTAGGATGACCCCCAATATGTGTTCTGTCTTTCTCTCTTCATTTGCCTGTAAATAGTCCAAGTCTCACACCACCAAGAAGAGAGGAAGTGAAAGAGAGGCGCCTTCCAAGAGGAACTTTTGTCAATTATGTAACCCCACTCTATTTATACAGTCTATTTAAGCTTTTAGGACTACTCAACAAAAACTACAAAAGTTGCCACCAAAGAAATGATCCATCCATAACAATTGCTATTCAAATGACTAAGTACACAGTAACGATTTAGCATCCTAAATACATGATATATCTGTAAGAATCCATAATGTTTACCAACTCCATGCATCAAACTGAGTTAAAAGGTGTTGTTTGTTACATAATGTGTACTAGATCAGTCCGAAACGGCAGAAGACCACTGGTAGCCCAGTAGGTTATGAACACCAAGCTGGAAACGTACGGTTTGTCACAATTAGTCCATCAAAAGAGAATAAGCGAAAGGCGTTAAACATGATTAGTTTGTATTGGAAGGAGCAAAAATATGGAATTGAAAACTTCAGTTCGAATTGAGTTCAGTTGGCAAGATTCATATCAATAGGCACAAACTACGAATTTCTAAATGGAGTAAAACAAAATAACAACAAAAACCAATAGATGTAGAAACGGACTAAGTGCTTAACTACGACCAATTTACCAGAATTCGAAACCTTTAGAAATTGCAAAAGGTAATAATAACACAAAAGGATAAAGAATCTGGCGACCAAATAGGGCTCGATAAGAGTATTGAAATAGGTCGAAATGGAGTTGTTTTGTTACTAAATTGCTACAGTAACAAGCATAAAACCATTAAACAAGTAGATAAGGAATCAGAAAGAATATCAATTAATGAAAGAATCAGGCTAAGGACCTTGTCCACCATTCCAGCAGTGACGCCGGAGGTCCTAACCCTGTCTTCGACTATCCATCCTGGAGGCAACCAACTGGACTGATCGGAAGATGTATCCGAAGATTTTTTTTGCGGTCGAAGCGGCGGCACTGTGTCATTCGCGGTGCTAGAGCCGGCAGCCTGCATGGTGGAGTGTCTGATTTGCGATTTGTTTTGAATGTGGATCCAAAGATGGATCGGGCAGTTGACGATGATGATATCTCAGGCTGATCCGAGTCTTTTGGGTTCCCTTTAGCTTTGACCATAAATTATGTCACGGAATAAAGATGGGTTAACTAAAAAAAATTCAAATTTTATTTAATTTTGTAATTATATCTTAAAATTTAGAAAATGATAATTAAATGCCCAAAATTTTCATTTATTTTAATGTTAACCCGATTTTAGCGTCTCCGTTATCTTTACTAACGAGTTTGTCACGTATTCCATAAACTTTAACTATTAATACATGTCAATAAAATCTAACACAAGTGATGAAGATTAATAAAACAACACCGTTTAATCACTCAACAAAAACGATGTTTCAAAACATTGAAACCCTAAATCAATTTAATCCCTCACCAATGTCGTTTCCCTTAGTTTTCAGTTTGCTCCATTTGTTTAATCCCTCAACCCTTCGTTTTCAATATGTTCTCCGGTACCCATCACCTACGCCATATTGGTCTCTTCACATTTCTGAACTAGAACTGGAAACTTCAAATGGTTAAACACATAATATGCATCCTGAACCTTTATTCCAAAACGATTACATGTTCACCTAAAAAAGAAACCCTCTTTCTTGATATACCTTATAATAGGCAAATTATCAAGAATCAAGTTCACCCGATGCATCTCATTAATCCTCTTCTTCAAAAGCTTGAAGTCATCACTCGATAACAACTCTTATTGACACAGAAAAATATCACTCTCATTTGCATACATCTTAAACCTATATGGAGAGTTCTCGATCTCATCTCCTAGAAGAAGCTCATCAAGATTTCAGCACTATCCTTCACTCCCTCTTATGGCATGCAAAAAGGTATACTATAATAGCTAAATGGCATCTCAGTATCAATGGAGGTGATCGAATTCACTTTCAACGACAAAATGCAATCCACAACATATTTGTGGGGGTAGCTACTAAAAAGATAAGACCTATATCGGTATTGAAAACCAAGGAAAACACTATGAACAAGATCATAAAATGAGTAAAGACACCATCTTTGAAGAGTTCATGATGGATTAGAATGCACGACATAGTTGTAACCAATGTCGATAAGTATAGTTTAATCATATGAAGATGATGAATATTAGTAATTACCATTATTGTTGGACCCTGATCCTTGAGTGGAAATTAGAAATGTGAATATGAAAGTAAATGAATGTGTTGGTGTATAAATGGTGTTATAAATGTTATTTGTGTCTTAATGAAATATGGGTTTATGTAAGGATGGTGAGTTGAGAAGCACTTAGTATGAATTATGGTTATCTATGTGAGATATTATGCAAAAACAAGAGAGGAAATTTAGAAAATGGCATGATGTTATTGAATGTAGGAAATCATGTGTATTGAGGTTGAATGTAGAATGAAAATGTGTATGTTGATTCGTGAGGAATTCAAGAATAATTGACATAGAATTGGCCAAAGTTGCCTCCTTTGAAGTTTTAGCTTGTTCTTGTATCTTTCCAACGAGACTAAGTATGCAAGATTTTGAGATCGGAGTTAAGAGTTATAGTTGATACAAGTTATGATGTTATTTGAGATTGATGCTTGTGACAGCTATGATGAATGTTTGAAATATGAGGTTTTGATGAACCAATTTAGTTGAGATTGGAGAAATTCATGAATTGAATTTGTTGCTTGAAGTGTTATGAAGTGTTTAGGCCTTTGAATAAGTAAATATGTGAAGATAATAAGTGTTTATGAAGTTAGTTTTGATGGAGGAAGCTTTGGAAAATTGGTTGAAGGGGTTTTGGAAAAACGCATGTCCGTTAAACGGACATGTGAGTCTGTTAAACGGACCTTTACGGGTCAAAATGACCCCTTGCTATGTTAATGTCCGTTAGACGGACATAGGTGTCCGTTAAACGGACTTTCTCGGATGGTTTGGTATAGTTTGGGCCGTATGTGTCCGTTAAACTGACATGCATGTCCGTTTAACGGACAGCCTCGGGTCAACTTTAGTAATTTACGTTTTTAACCAGTTTTGAGGCCAAATCTCGTTTTGAGTCCTATAATACGAGTTGTAGATCTCGATGTTATCTTTCAAACGGCACAAGAACGAAGGCATTTGGACATTTGTAGAGAAAGTTATGGCATTTGTGCCAAAAGAGTTTCAAATCGATTTAGGGTTTGAACATGTTGAGTTGTTTTGATCATAACTCACTCATCCGACCTCGGATTGAGGCGATTCTTGAAGCATTGAATTCCTAACACATGTATCCTTCTCTCCATGAAAATTTGTATCAATTGGAGTTGAATTGAAAGAGTTTGATTGAATCATATGATAATCAGAATGATTTGCTTCATTCTGATCTTGCTATTCTCCTCCCTCATCCGACCTTGTCAAATCATTTGCTTATATCTTTTCCGTCCGACATCCGAATGACTTGATTCTCGAAGAGTTGGATTCCTAAGACAATGAATTTCATGTTATGTGAAAATTATAAATTTTAGAGCTTTAATTGAGTAAGATTTATTTGAATCAAAGTGAGACAGGAAAGTTTCTGAGCATAGTTCAGTATTTTGAAAAATTCAGAATCTGTGGAGATCCGATTGAAGCGATGTTTAAGGAATAATAAAATTAAGACATGGGGCTACAAGTCATATGAAGAAATGAAATTTCAATTTAGCCTTTAAGAATGCTAATTTGTGGAAGGAAGTGAATTGCTAAAAATGTGTTAGTAGAATGATATGTCCGACATGTTCGGACTATAACTTTTGATGTAGAGCTCCGAATTAGATGATTCTTGTGTCTTTATGAAATTAAGACATAGAGGAACATTTCTCTAGAAGGAAGTTTTGTCAAATTCCTTCAAATAGATAGTGCGAAACATGTCCGCAAGTGAGCACGACTTAAAGAAATATTCAGGGGCAGTTTTGGAAGTTAACTTAAAGATTAAAGTTTATAGGCATTTGAGGAGAGGCAAATGGGTCTTTTCACCCCCATTTTAATGACATGGCATATAAAAAGGGGGGATGTTCGTGGGTTCTAGAAGGGACTTACGAAAATTAAAAGAAAGAAAACAAGAAGAGGAGAGGAGAAGCAAGTCAGAGGAAAGAAGAGAGGAGGAAAAGTTTTGCTAGGGTTCAAATTTTAGTAGCTTCCAAGCAAGATTTTCATGGGTTTCAAGGAAAAGGGAAGGAAGAAGGTGAAAGTTTACTTCCAAGCAAGAAGAAATTCAAAAATGGTGGAAAATAAGGTAAGAGAAATTTGTGAGTTTTGATATTTTCTTGAGTTTGTGGTTGATTTGGCTTGAAATTGATATGGGCTTGTGAATTATTAAGTTATTGTTGGTGATTTTGTCTTGAGTTATGTTTAATTTTTAATGGAAAGTACTAAGGGTTATACAAGTGGATAAGAGTTGGAGATTTTAGAAGTTCTTGGTTTAACTATCATGAATTTAGTGTGGGTTTGTAAATTATGTAATCAATTTTGAGAAGTAAGATGATTATGATATGAGTTTTGGTTGATTATGACTTAGGTGATTTTAAGTTGGAAGAGAGAGAGAATCAAAGATCAAATTGAAGCTTTGGACAAGATTGTGGCATGGATAAGAAGTGGGTAATATGTTTGTTTTTCAAATTTTAAGCTATTTTTAAGTTTTGGAAAAATCAAGAAAATGATCATGTTTCTAAGCTATTGTTTTACAATTGATTTTGGAAAGATTATTGTTAAGTTCATTATTCCCAAATGATTTAAGAAATTCCTCTAATTGTTTTCAGACAATTTTTATAAATGTTTTAAATTGTTTATTCAATGGATTTTGAATGATTTGATAAAGTTGAAATACACGTTTGAGTTCATTATGATTAATTGATTGAAAATTCAATATGTGAATTTGTGTGATATGAGGTTTAAATGATTTGTAATTGTCTAAAGTATGCATTCTTTGTTTGGAATGATTGAGAATTGTCATGGGAATTATGGTTTGCAAATTGTGAATTGATGCTAGAAATGCATATATATGTCATGCTCATGAAATCAAGTTTTCAAGAAAGTGCCATTTGGGGCAAAGTATTTTTCAATGCATAAATTACATGTTATGTGGGTGCGGCATAGTCCCTCAAGAAAACCGTCACGTGCACGTTGACTCATGTGTATAGCCTTCTCCCGGCTGCTCATAAGTGACACGGAGTTCCTTTTAGGACTCCCTTATGTATATACGACTACACAAGGCCATTTTATGGAATTGTGTAGTTCGTCATGAATTATGGACTTGCCAAACCATTATGATGTATTATAGGATTGTGATGTTACTTGAAATGTGATGCATTCATATCTATGAAATTGTTATTGCTTTGTGAAAAGAAAAATTTGAGTTTTACGAGAATAAGAAAGTGAAGTTTTAAATGTGACAGTTTTTGGCATTTTGGTATACAAGTTTTGAAAAGTTAAAGAGTTTGTGAAATAAACGCTTGATGAAATTTCTACTGAGAAATTCTTTATAAGATGGCAAAGTTTTGAGAAATGGCTTTTACTTATTTTTCAAATTATAAGCATATTATCTATGAGTTCTCTAGCTCACCCCCCTTTCATCCCCACCTCCAGGTATGCAGGAGATTGGATGAAAACATGTCAAGATTTTATGTTCGTTTTGTATAGCATGTGATTTGTATGAAGTAGGGCTTAATAATGATTTGTATAAGTCTTTGATATGGCTTAAATTGCCATAAATGTATTACAAGCATTTTATTTCGGGATGTATGAGAATTATGATACTATATAAGAACAAGATTTATGGATTTGGAAATGTATTTGGCTTTGGATTGTTCTTATTGGATAATTAGAATGTATATATATATAGACATGGATGAATGTATTAATGATGAAATATGAATGGTGATGGGTGATGAATACAATTGGATATGAAAAACGACTTGAAATGGTTTAGAGTTTAGGTTTGCGGTTATGCTGAGATCCCGGACGGAGGGTCCGGTGGATTATGACATATGTGTATTTGTCTAGAATTTATAGAAGTGTATTCAAGTTACTTGCAGGTTTGGGTTTTGTTTAAGTGCATCTATTATGCTGCCGGATTTTTGTAGGATAGTATATGGATTTTATGAATTTGAGTATGCATTTATGGGTTTATTGACATGAGTATGAGATAATTATGATAAGGAATGCGAATACGATGAATAAGAAGAATAAAGCAACTCACGATTAGTATGAGTTTAAGGCTAAGTCCTTATATGATAGATGAAAAGCATGCTTAAGAAAGCAAGAAAGAAAAGAAAAAAAATGTACACCAATTTTCGGATAGGTTAAGTCATAAGGGTTTCCAACGCAACAAGTTCTTCTATGTTCACGCTTCGGATGTCGGTTGTTGAAATTTCAGTTTCAATTGATCTATTTGTTTCGCATTCGTATTTGGTTCGACTCATTGGTTCTCTTTTATTTGTTTCAAATCAGTTTCGACCCACTTGTTACATATGTTTGATTTTACATTATCCGCTACTATTATCCTATTGTCTAGCCTATGAATTTAATCTTGATTTTAATTAAAAATATAACTTAAGTAATTAAAATAAAACATGTAGCAATACCAAATAGAGAAACAAGAAATCACTTAGAAAACAAACAATATCAATAATTAGTATCTAGGTTATGAATCCTCTAAAAATTAATTAATTAATATTTTGTTATGCAATTGTTTTATTAACTATCGGATTGTGAAAATTATCATTGTATGGTAATAATTCACTTAAGACTACTAACAACAAATTTTAGAATTATCAATTGATATTATTTAGGGTTAAAGGTATTAAGATTGTTTTATTGATTTATAAATTTCACTATTAGGACCATAATATAAAGGATTTATGTTGACCTATTTCTAGATTTGCAATAAACTCCTTTCAATTCTGATGAGATATAATACATGAGTTCTCTCGATCTTTATATTATGAAATCATATTATGAACTAAAATTATGGATCTATTAAAACATATATTAAATACATAATTGAATGACAATATATCAATAAAAATTACATTAAATAAAAATCAAAACTTGTTATATCACAAAATAGGGTTCATCCTACCTAAATACTGAAGATGTTTAGTTACATAAGATAAAAAATGAAATCTAACTTAAACAAAAAGAAAAACAAATAGAAAACTCAAGGTTCATAATTTTAAATCTTTTTTTTTTATCTCATATCAAATGTTCTTGTAAGGTTGAGGTTTGATCTTGTATTCTCTTAGATCTTTTGATGATTTCTTTGTATTTTCCATTTTTCTAGATCAAATCAACCCTTCTAAATGATCTCTGCCTCTAGAATCGCCTGTCAATGTTTACTACCCTATTTTGCCTCCAATCATGTCTTTTTATGGTAACTTTTAAGGTTCTAGGAGATACATGATTTAATACATTAGCATGTACTAGACCATATATAACCCAAAATCTCCTGAATTCACAATTCAACATGGCATGAGGAACTTACACAACCAGTATATGGCCATGTATCCCTTCTTTGCTTCAAATCTTCATTTTATGTCGCATTTTCATCTTAATTCTTTTCTATTTAGTCCATGAAGCCAATTATAACCATAAATACCCTTGGAGTGAATTAAGTACCAAATATATAATAAAACTATAAAATATCAAGCAAAAATGCATCAAATTTGAGGTATAAATATGATCAAATATACATCTATTAGGATCGTACCATTCGAGTCTTTTTTTCATGCTTTTCCCAAAGGTTTGGAGAAAGATGCAATTAATAAGATAAGAAATTGAAGAAATTCTTGGGAATCCTACAAGATACATTCTTTTTTTTTCTCTGATAAATGTTTAGAACTTAATCTAGGTTCGAATCCTATTGAGAGTTCCAAACTCAGTGGTAGCAACTAAACATGAGGGTTATGCTCATTGTTGGAATTAACCCAACACCTTATGACATGAGCTGACGATACCCATGCACCAGCTATGTACCCCTCTCTTTCAAGAGGATTCGCGACATATCAAGCCTTGCTAAGGTTCTTCGCTTTGCATCGAATTAAACCATATACTCTATCACTTGTGTGGGGCCCCATCAATTCCTTTAAGTTTCATTCTACCAAATGTATACCCTAAGTGGGATAGTTAACATGTTAGCTATAGACTACATGGTTTAATACTCACAGTGCCTAATATTCATCATTTACGACTAGGACTATTATAATATCTAATCTCATTCACTCCCATAGCTTTCATTTCTCAGTGTTAGTGTTAGTCCAATATAGTGCTTTTATCATTGGTGTTCTTTCCAATCTCTACACATTTCATCACTCCACCAGAAATTCCCTTTGTTGCTACCATACTCCTCAACAACAATTGGACAAGTAGGGAATGCCAAGATGAACCAGAAAAGTTTGGGTAGAGTCAGATTTAAATGTTGGCTAAGTAAGCATTTTGTAGTAAGAGGTGTAATTATGAACCCTATAGACCATCCCTATGGGGGTGGTGAAGGGAGAGCCCCTGTTGCTAGAAAAAAGCTACAAACCCTTGGGGTTATCAAGTACTTGGAAGAAGAAGTAGAAAAAGGAATAAATATAGTGATAATTTGATTATTCATCGCCATAGTAAATAGGAGAGAAAATATAATTTGTTTCTTTGTATTCTAAAAAAAGAGAAATTGACTGTATTGACAGTGACATGTTCACTAAATTTTTTTTTGTAGCGAATCATTTATTAAGAAAACTAAATAAGCTTAACATAAAGGCAAAAAAAGAAATCCTAGTAACGTAGCCCCAAACATATAACATTATATCTACAATGATCGTCCATACTATTGCTATCTATAATAGAAAGGAACATTCACCTATTTATATAATAGATTGTATGGTGGCTTATAAGTTGTTTTTGTTTTCTTATGGGTGAATGATGGGAATTGAACTATTGCATGGTGGATTCAAAATCTACTACCATGATCCACGTAGCTACATCCACCCCTAATAATTTATTTACAACTTTTAAAAATTATAAATTACAAAGTTCTAGCATTTATAATTCAAATTTATGTAAACAATCAGTTTTTTCAGGGTACTTCTTATTCAAAAGTATATTGTAAGCCACCGATTAAAGAAATAACTATCAAGAACGAAATAACCCTTTCCCTTTATTTATTATACATTCACTTTGTCTTTTTTTTTCCTTGTTTCCTATATTCATAATCATAGAGATCGAATTTGTATCAAAATTCATGAACCAGTATAAAGGAGTGCATAATTATTTCACGTAATAAAAACTATATAATGAAATATGTATTGATATTTCTACAAAATGCATTTTGTTGAGGGATTTTTAGTTATTACTCAATAAAGAAAAATAAAAAAATGGGCAATTCTTAAAGGATGAGATCAATTCAGAAGAACTTTTTCTATAATGTTAATATTATAACCTGCTAATTGATGCATTTGAGATGCATTTCTCCTAGTTACCGAAAAAGACATTATATGGACTAGATTAAGGGGTTCTATCATCCTAAAATTAGGATCGAATATTCATTTGTAACATTCCACATCTCAAGAAATTAGCATAAATTTTCTACCATGTGTACATTTCCATAATGATGGTGTTTTATCAAAATAAACCTTTGCTCTTCAGCATCTTGGATTAGTCATCTCCTAGAAGGTATTTTTAAAAGATCATCAATTCCTAATGAAATGGATGTAGATGTGGCTTGCTAGAAACCCAGAGTCTTTATTTGATCCAAGATGTGTGAAGTATATGTCATACCAAAGTGATTTATTAATATGTTAATAATGAAGTGAATCACACGTTAATACAATACTGAGAAAACTATATAAGAATGCACGAGAAGGGAGGGTTGAATTGTGTATTCCCCTTTTTGAAAAATCTTTCAAAAATGTTTGTTAGAAAATAAAATTCTTTTACAGAATTTTCGATAGATTCTAATTAATCAAAAACTTTGAAAACTTTGTTTCGAGTTAAGTAATGATAAAACTTGAATATAAAAGAGAGATAGAGTAAGAGTAGTTGACACAGAGATTTATCCTGGTTCACCCCAAACTATGGGCTACGTCCAGTCCTCAGAGTTCTTTCCGAGATTTTCACTATCTCTTCAACTTTACAAGTATTCTTTGCGAGCCTCTTCAGGTCTCTACAACTAGTATTCTTTCACGCTTAGTCTCTGCAGGCTATCTGTACTACTTTCTCACAGATAAGTATTTGAACACTTGTTACAGTAAAAATAGTTCTCGGCTAATTTGCACAGAATGTTTTTACGATCACGTAAGTGTAATTCAGTTCACGTTTCAACTAACTTTGACTAACTTTGCAATCTTTGACTTCGACTTATATTTATAGCCTTCGTCTCCAACTGCTTCTTGATTCTTGTTTCTTGAATCTTGCTTCTTGAATCTTTAACAGAAACGGTTAATCAGTTGAGTTCTGTAACTAACTCGAACTGACTTTTGCGTATATTTTTGTATTCTTCTTCTGCGCCTGTTTTTTTATTCGCACCTTCGTCTGTTTTTCTACTGTGTCTTCGTCTGCGTATGTAGTTCTCTTTTGCATCTGCGTTGCTTCGTCTGTGTTTATTTTGTGTCTGCGTCTGTTTATTTCTTCTACATTCTTCGTCTGCGTAATATTATGCGTCTGCGTCTGTGTTGCTAATTCTGTATTACTTTGTCTGTGTTGCTTCGTCTGCTTTTATTTTTCTTTTATTTTGCTTTTTGTTATACATCAAAATTATATCTAAGTAAAGTCATTTTGACTTAACAATCTCCCCCTTTTTTATGATAACAAATTATATACAATCAAGAAAAACAAAATACAATGTATAAGAAAAACTTATCTTCAAAAAATCTTCTTCTCCTTCCTTCTTCTTCAGCTCCTTCAATCACACCCTTAAGATTTGACAATTTCCATTCCTCTTCTGCTCATTCTCTTCTCCCCCTATTTGTTATAATAAAAAAAGATTAATGACGACGACTCTTCAATAGTTCTGTCATCATTTTCTTCAAATCATTCATCGTCTCCTTTATCTCATTTACTTCTCCACGTAATTTACTGATTTCTGCTTGGGAGGCAAACGTTGAGGAGGATTGATTTATATCTTCAGAGGGTGCTGTGAACGCAATTGTTGTAGCATATGTGTCTGATGATGGAACATAGTCTTCATTAATCGCAAATGTGGGTGGATGAATGAATATTCTTGACTCTGGAATATCCAAGTCATAGGGAGCAGGTAACATCAGCAACTATCTTCCTTGCAAGGGTATGCCTTCAGCTTCAATAGACAGTGTATTAGATAAGGGTCTAATACGCAAAACTGTCTGGACAAGGAATTCAATGAATGTCCCTGTTGTCAATCTTCCCCTTACTGGACAGTCTTCTTTCTTATCAGTATAGCTACTACTAGCTTCACCATTATTCTCTTTATAAGCGCATTCTTCATTAATTTTCCGCACTTCTTCAACTATTTGATCTGCGGACAGATCATCACTAACTTCTTCAGGAAAAAGTATCGATTTCCCCTTATTCAACTCCAAGGGATATCTAGGCTGAATGTCTGGTACAACCTTTATTATAGACTCTTCTGTCACTGGATAAATAGTGCACGGACGAGAAGACATTTTTGTAGGGTATGGCCTTGTAGCAGCATACCTTAACGTATCATAAAAGTTCCATTCGTCTTCATTAAGTATGTATCATGTCTCACTATTTATTAAAATGGGTTGTAAGACTGCCTTTATTTCCCTTCTAGGTTGACTGCAGATAGCAATAACAGTACTCCTTCTTGTCACAACTTCAACTAGTCTGACTTCAAACTTATCCTTTCTTAAAAATTTGAAATAGTTATGAACGACCAGACTAGGTTCATCAGATTTCTTCAATGGTACCTGCATTGAGCTCAAATCTGTTGTGACTTCTTGTTGATTATCGACAGGTGTAGACTGAACCAGGTAAGGCTCCACTGGTTCCTCAACAATAGGAGTATTTTTCTCTTGATTAGCTTCCTCAGGAGTAGACAAACTCCTCCTTCGACTAACCACTTTAGTTTTTTATTCTTGGAGTTTTCTTCACTTGAGACTTCTGTGTCTCAGACTCCAATTTTCTCTTCTTTTAAGTCTCCTTGCTCTGTTTGACAAATTCTTCCTCCAAAATTGAGACGAGAGATCTTGTCACCTTTGCCCTTGGTACGCTGGATTCAGAGGCTTCTACTTGTTCCTACTCTCTGGTTCTTCTTTCTTCTTGTTGCCTTAAGGTTCGAATCCTAGTTGATCTCCTTGCTTTCTTAGTGATTTCACCCAAAAGATTCTCTCCTTTTCTTTTAGTCGCACCATCGTCTATCCTCCGAGCAATATCATACTCTTCTCTAGGACATGCCAGTTTTATCAAAGGCTTTTTATTTAATCTTCTCCTTTCTTCTATTGGCATACTCACACTTCCATGAGATCTAGAACTTGTTGCTGGAGTCTTCTTTAAAAACAACTCTCCCTCAGTTCTAGTTTTTCTTGAAGAGTCTGCATCTCCCTGAATCACTGGCTTCAGACCCATTTGTCGTATAGTGATTGAGTCAATAGTACTCTTCACAGGTACAATCCTTCTATTTCCTCTGTGTAGAAGGACTCCGGATTCCTTAAAAATCCTTGTAAGAAGCATGCCATAAGGATAGCTATTTGTATCCTTCATCCCCTTAATCATATAATGAAAGATTAAGAAGGGTAAATCAATAGGATTGCGATTCAACAGATAGAACAAACACTGTTCATCCAGAGTGGTCACCAAATGTCTTGACCCCACTCTGGGTAAAATGCAGTTAAACAAAATCGCATGAAGAACCCTAGCCTTTGGAACCAGACTCGAAGTCTTTCTCTCCGAAGGGTCGTTCACTCCATACAGCTGTTTGTTAACATCTTCTTCCTTCATATTGACCATTGTCATCCACTTCGCCTTGGTTGACAGAGTCTCACCAATGGACGGACAATCGGTCACCTTCCTTATCAGCTCCTTAGTCACGACAAAAAATATACCGTCTACTGAGGATACAATAGTGTTGTCTCAAGTTGGCGTTCTTCCAAAAATCAAATACCTCATCGATGTACCTTTGGTTCTCGATATCTGGAAGAAATTCCTCCAACCACTCTTTTAATCTCGGTTCTCGTCCATACCATCCTTCCTTAGTGATTGAAATCTACATGCCTTTCGAATATCATAGCTGCCTCCATTGTTTCGAACTAAAGCAGCTGTCTCAGTAAGCTTTTAAATGCAAGTAGGATGATTAAGAGAATTTGGAAAGCAAGATGAACCGTCTAGAGATGAAAGTAACCGTAATGATTTCAACTTCAGGCTACTTGAAGGGTCTTGTTACACGTGCTCTAGAATCATCGGGATTCTAAAGGTCATGAAGTGTTTCCCTCCAAAACTTTCTTGTCAGAGAAGTTACCAGCTGTAACTTACTATATCTGACGCTGCTAATTTTGACGTCTCTTTAGTCTGACTGTTCGCTTAACATAACCATGTTAAGGTTGCGTCTGATCTTCTGGAATCGTTCTTCACTCAGTGGCTTGGTGAAGATATCGCTTAATGATACTACTGTTTGATGAACTGAGTTTAACCACCTTCCTCTGAACATAATCTCGAGAAATGATGTCGACTTCAATGTGTTTCACCTCGAATGTTGAATTGGATTCTTTGACGAGTTAATTATTTGGTGTTGTCACAATAAATTGGAATCTCCTCTTCTTGAATTGAATAGTCTTCAAGTTGATATTTGATCCACAACGTTTGTGAGTAGCAGCTTGCAGGAGACATATACTCTGCTTCGGCAGTTGATAGAGCTATCGAACTCTGTCTCTTGATTGACCAGGAAACTAGGTTTACGCTAAGAAAGTGGCATCCACCACTTGTGCTCTTCCTTTCGATTCTATCTCCGGCATAGCGTGCGTGCAATATCAATTATCCTGAAATCTTTACCTTTCTCAAACATTAAGCAAAGATCGGTAGTACTGCGAGATATCTCATAATTCTTTAACAAAGAATATAATGAGACTCTACAGGATCGGCTGAAACCTTGCACACAAGCATACACTGAATAATATATCAAGTCTACTTGTTTGAAGATGATGAAAGAACCGATCATCCTCTATCTGAGGTTTGATCCACCTTCTTACCAAGTTCATCTTTCGACAAAAGGTTTGAAGGATGCATCGGAGTAGTCATTGGCTTCACACTTTGCATATCAAACTTATTCAACAAATCTTTCACATATTTTTGTTGATGAATAAAGATTTTCTCTTTGGTTTGCTTAACTTGCAACCCAAGAAAGAACTTTAACTCACCCATCATGCTCATCTCAAATTTATTTTTCATTAGATTCTCAAACTTCATGCATAACTTCTTTGAAGTAGCACCAAAAATAATATCATCAACATATATCTGAACTATTATAAATTCATTCTCATAATTCTTCCTAAAGAGCGTCTTATCAACTTGACCTCTACTAAAACCATTATCTAAGAGAAAAGTACTCAGACGATCATACCAAGCTCTAGGAGCTTGCTTCAGGTTGTATAAGGCTTTATGAAGTTTATAGACATGGTCTGGATTCTTAACATCCTCGAAACCAGGTGGTTGCTTAACATACACCTCTTCGTCTATAAAACCATTCAGAAAGGCACTCTTCACATCAATCTGAAATAGCTTTATATTATGACAGACCGCATATGTCAGCAATATCCTAATGGTTTCAAGTCTTGCTACTGGAGCATATGTCTCATTGTAGTCTATTCCTTCTTGCTGAATATAGCCTTGTGCTACTAATCTACCCTTATTTCGACTCACTCTTCCTGATTCGTCTAACTTATTCTTAAAAACCCATCTGGTTCCTATGATGGATTTCTTAGGGGGTTTCGGAACTAAGGACCAAACGTTATTCCTAGTAAATTGATTCAGCTCCTCTTGCATGGCTAACACCCAAGCTTCATCTCGAAGAGCTTCCTCAACCTTCTTAGGCTCTATTTGGAGATAAAAGCCACATTAGCTTCTCTTACGAATCTGGACCTTGTCCTAACTCCTTCTGAGGTCTCTCCGATAATCAACTCTTCTGGATGAGAACTTTTATATTTTCAGTCACTTTTCAGTCCAATAGTTTCTGGGATATCTTCAACTTTTTCTTCATAAGTACCTGGTGCTAAAGTTTCTGTTGTGTCATCTAAGTTCTTTGAAGGACCTTCACTCTCCATGTCATCTTCCTTATAGGGTTGGGAACTATCATCGAACTTGACATGAATGGTCTCCTCAACTGTCTTTGAGATAAGGTTGTACACCCGAAATGCCTTAGACGACGATGAGTACCCTAGGAAGATTCCTGGAAAGATCTTTGAATCGAATTTGTCCAATAACTCCTTTGTATTCAGAATAGAGCATTTGCACCCAAATGGATGAAAGTAAGATACGTTTGGTCTTCTTCCATTCCATAACTCATAGGGGGTCTTCTTCAGTATGGGTCGCAATAGTATTCTATTTTGAATATAGCATCTTGTATTCTGACTACGCTTGAAGTACTTAGGAAGATTCTTTTCACACGTAGTCCTTGCCATCTTTTGAAAATCCCTGTTCTTCCTTTCAACAACTTCATTACATTGTGGAGTCACAGGAGCAAAGAAATTGTGGAAAATTCCATTCTCCTCACGAATAATCTAAACTTCTCATTCTCAAACTCTCCACCATGGTCACTCCGATACTAGCTATAGACATTCCTTTTCATTCGTGACTTTACGGATAAGGTCTAAAACACTTAAAAGATTCATCTTTGTGTGATAAAAATAATATCCAACAAAATCGAGTAAAGTCATCAACAATAACAAGTCCATATTTCTTTCCGCCAAGACTTATCGTCCTTGTTGGACCAAATAAATCCATATGTAACAACTCTAAAGGTCTAGATGATGTTACAAAATTTTTAGAAGAAAAAGAAGTTTTAA
Organism: Erythroxylum novogranatense; assembly: GCA_029891385.1. NCBI lineage: Eukaryota > Viridiplantae > Streptophyta > Magnoliopsida > Malpighiales > Erythroxylaceae > Erythroxylum > Erythroxylum novogranatense. The sequence continues at coordinate 52,376,804 of CM057226.1, read as the reverse complement.
TCTGTTTTCCTTTCAAACAATTTTCACAGAAAAACTCTTTGTCAAAACTTATTTTTGGTAATCCTCTTACCAACTCATGTTTTGTCAACTTTGAAATGTGTTTAAAAGAGACATGACCCAGTATTTTATGCCAAACTAGTCTTTCTTCTTCGGAAGATAGAAAACATGAAACATTTTGACTTTGAAAATCTTCTAAATTAATTTTGTAAAGATTATTTCTCCTCTTGGCAGAAAAAAAGTATATATCCATCTTTGTTTCTGACTTCACAAAGATTTTGATTGAATGTGATGTGAAACGAATCACACAATTGGTGTGTTGATCAAATTATGTTTCGGACCATCAACAAGCAGTACATTATTTATGCATGCAAAGGAATCTTTACCTATTTTACCGATTCCAATTATCTTGCCCTACTGGTTGTCTCCGAAAGTTACCGATCCTCCCTTCTTATACTGAAGATCTAGGAACATAGACCTTCTTTCCGTCATATGTCGCGAGCATCCACTGTCTAAATACCAATGGTGCTTGTTGCATTTTCCAAGGAAGGATATTTGCAGGAGAAACTATTTTATTCTTTGGTACAAAATTTTTGTGACTTTCAACAGCTGGTTGAAGTGACACTAAGGGTCGAAAACATAGAGAACATAAATAGTGTCGTGAATAAAAAGATAAAGGGTAAAGAGCAGTTCAAGAGGGAGGTGGTACTCCTATACCAAAGAGGAGTGCCAGGACCTTCCCTATGCAGTCTGAGGAGAGAAGCAGTGGTGCAAGCAGGTCCAGACAGATGAGGACTATCTCTCATCAGGCCTCAATGGCTGAAGGCAGTAGAAGAAGAGAAGGGGACAAGTCATCTGTCCTTAAGTGTGACCATTGTGGCAAGTTCCGTGGGGGAGAGTGTTCCAGATTGACAGGAACTTGCTTCAACTGTGGAGAAAAGGGACACGTGTCTAAAGAGTATCCTAAGTATGCAAGAAGAAAGTGAATTCAGATGCAAGTTTCAAGGAGAGTTGAGATTGTGGGGCACAAGATTGCAACTAAAGTGGGAAGTTCAGATGCGACCAGGAAAGTAAATCCTCGAAGGAGACCGAGAGGACAAGCATCCACTAGAGTGTTTGCAATGACAAGGGAGAATGCAGAAACCACTCCAAAAGTAGTGATTGGTATGTTTAAATTATTTGATGCTGATATTGTTGTTTTGATTGACCCGGGGTCTACCCACTCATTTGTTTCATCGGGTAGAGCTATGTATGGTAGGAATGTGAGCCTGTTGGATACTTCTTTGATAGTTAGTACTCCAATCGGTCAGTATATTATTATTAGTCAAGTGTATAGAGAGTGTGAGATATGTATTGGTAGGGAACACTTAGCGGTGGACTTAATGTTGTTGAAAATGGGAGGCTTGGATGTAATTTTGAGTATGGACACATTAGAGAAGTACAATGCCCATCTGGATTGTAAATAAAAGACAGTGGAATTCGAATCGGATAACAACAAAAGAGTGGTGTTTATGGAAGACAAAAAAGCAAGCCCGCCTAGAGTTGTTTCGACTCTGACAGAGAGAAAATGATAAGGAAAGGGTGTGAAGCATTTTTAGCCTATGTGGTAGACATGAAGGCAGATGGAGGGCAGTTAGAAGAAATACATATGGTCATGGAATTCTCGAAAGTCTTTCCCGAGGAATTACCAGGACTACCACCACCTAGGGAGATTGAATTTCCGTTAAACTTCTTCCAATTACTTCACCGATCTCAATTCCGCCTTATTGAGTAGCTTCGATGGAATTGAAAGAGCTTAAGGAACAATTGGAAGAATTATTGGAGAAATGGTACATAAGGTTGAGCTCTTCACGTTGGGGAGCTTGATTCTTTGAGAAAAGAAAGATGGATCATTGAGGATGCGTGTGGATTATAGGAAGCTTAACCATGCCACTATCAAGAATAGGTATCCACTCCTATGCATAAATGATTTGATTGATCAATTGCAAGGATCTAGGCTCTTTTCTAAAATAGATTTGAGAATAGGTTACCATTAGTTGAGGATAAAGGAGTCTGAAGTGTCAAAGACTGCTTTTAGCACACGACATGGCCACTTTAAGTTTTTAGTCATGCCGTTTGGGTTAACGAATGCACTTGCAGTCTTAATGGATTTAATGTGTCTTTAAGTCTTTCTTAGACCAATTTATCATTTTTTATTGATGATATATTGGTTTATTCCAAGAATGATAAGGAGCATGAGGAGCATTTGAGGATTGCCTTGGAGACATTGAGGAAGAATGAGTTATGCACCAAATTCGACAATTGTGAATTTTGGCTAAGGGAAGTAACTTTTCTTAGACATATGATTTCAGAGCAAGGAGTGCATGTGGATCCGAGAAAGATAGAAGTGGTTGTGAAATGGGAAACACCTAAGAATATAATTGAAGTGAGAAGTTTCTTGGGTTTAGCTAGGTATTACAGGAGGTTTGTGGAGGCTTTTCTATAATAGCAGTTCCACTTACTAAATTGACAAGGAAGAATCAGAAGTTTGAGTGGAATGAGAAGTGTCAGAATAGTTTTGAGGAATTGAAGAATAGGTTTACAACGACACCAATTTTGACTTTGCCTTCGGGTAGTGATGGATATACAATATAGAATGATGCCTCAAGGAAAGGATTGAGCTCTGTATTGATGCAAGGAGAGAAGGTGATTGCTTATGCTTTTAGGCAATTGAAACCTTATGAGATGAATTATCCTACACATGACTTGGAGTTAGTTGCCATAATTTTTGCATTGAAGATATGGAGATATTATTTATATGGAGTCACCACCAGGATGTTTACAGACCACAAGAACCTTAAGTATCTGATGAGCTAAAATGAGTTGAATTTGAGATAGAAAAGATGGTTAGAGCTACTTAAAGATTATGATTTGATGATAGATTATCACCCAGAAAAAGCTAATATAGTAGCAGATGCACAGAGTAGGAAGTCCACTATGGCACATATGGAGACGACGTATTTTCCTTTGTTGAAGGAATTGGCCAAACTTAGAGTGACATTGAAGCAAGATGAATTTGGGTTTATATTGGCTAACTTTAGAGTAAGACCAATGTTGAATGAAAAGATTAATGAATTGCAGGAATAAAATGAGCATTTGAACAGACTCAAAGAAGAGATTAAAAATGACAAATCTTTTGAAATAGAGGTAAGGGGAGATTGGATTGATGGTGGTAGGTAACAGATTGTGTATTCCCGATATGTTAGAGTTGAAGGAAGAAAATCTTGATGAGGCACACAATACGCCTTATGCTATGCACCCAAGTATAACAAGGATGTATAGAGATTTGAAAGAGCACTTTAGTGGGAAGGAATGAAGAAGGATGTTGCAGATTATACTAAAAGATGCTTAGTATGTCAGCAAGTCAAAGCTGAACACTAAGTACCTTTAGGCAAGCTTAAACCTTTACCTATTCTGGAATGGAAGTGGGAAAAGATTACGATAGATTTCTTGATGGGATTGCCAAGAACCAATAGGAAACATGATGCAATATGGGTGATTGTAGATAGGCTAACCAAGTCAACACATTTCTTACTAATTAAATAAATAAATTCTTTGAATACTTCGGCCAAGAAATATGTGGATGAAATAATCAGACTACATGGGACTCCAAGCTCTATAGTTTGGATAGAGATCTCAAGTTTACCTCCAGATTTTGGGAAAGCTTACAGGAGGCTTTGGAACCTAAGTTGCACTTTAGTACAATTTTTCATCCATAGACTTATGGATAATCGAGATAAGAAAAACGGGCTTTGGAGGCAATGTTGAGAGCCTGTGTCATGGATTTCAAACGCTTATGGGACGATCATTTGCCTTTAATTGGCTTTACTTACAATAATTCCTATCACTGGGAATTAAAATGGCACCTTATGAATCTTTGTATGGTAGGAGGTGCAAAACTCCTATATGTTGGGATGAAAAAGGTGAAAGGACGCTTTTAGGGCTTGAGTTGGTATAAGTCACAGTTGATAAGATTAAATTGGTGAAACAGAGAATTAAAGCAGCTTAGGACAGAATGAAGAGCTATGTAGATGCACATAGAAAAGAGATGGAATTTGAAGTTGGAGACAAAGTGTTTCTTAGAGCTTCTCTATGGAAAGGAGTTTTGAGGTTTGGTAAGAAGGGTAAGCTTAGTCCAAGATACATAGGCCCTTATGAGATCATTGAGAAGATGGGGCCTTTAGCCTATAAGTTAGCTTTGTCAAGAATTGTCTAAAATTCACGATGTCTTCCATGTATTGATGTTAAGAAGGTATCGATCCGACCCTTTGAACATAGTTCAACCTTAAGAGGTTCAGTTATGGGAGGATTTGACCTATGAGGAGCAACCAGTGGAGATTTTGGACTCAAAGGAAAAGGATTTGAGAAACAAGGTTGTGAAGCTGGTTAAAGTATTATGGAAGAACCATTCGACGAAGGAGGCTACATAGGAGCCTTTATAAGCAATGAGGGAGAAGTATCTGCATCTCTTCAATGACTCAAGTAATAATTTTGAGGATGAAATTTTTTTAAGAGGAGAAGAAATGTTGAGCCCCAAATTTTTTTATTATTAAGCATGATTTGAATAAATTTTGTGGTCATGCTAGAAAATTATTTTAGTTGGAGTTTAATTAGCATGTCAATGTTAGTAGGATTTTATTGTTTGAGTTGGTTAAATTGAAGTGTTAAGGGTGTATAAACAAAAGGGCAAACTTGGCAAGTCACTTAACAATTAAAAGGCTTTAAGGCTTAATGGAAGGGCAAAATGGACATCTTACAACCATTAAGAGTATAAATTAGAAGAAGAAAATTGTTGGTTTGTTTAAGAAAAGGAGAAGCATCGTGGGTGTGAGAAGAAAATAAGAAGAAGAGAAAATAAAGCTAGGGTTTTGGAGATCTTGAAGACCTTAAGGCTAAAACAAGTAAGTATAAGCATTAACCTTTCTTGATTGTTGGATGAAGCATATTTAGTGATAGTTAAAAGTGAAAAACAAGGTTCAATGTGGGTAGGAAGTTGTTGATGAATGGTATGAGTTAATGTTCTCTTTTAGGGTTAATGATCAAAGATAGATTATGATGTATTTGTAAGTGATATTGGGTTGAAATGAAGTAGAAGAGATGGTGTAGGGTTAAGATGGGTTATATGTGAAAGATGGGAAGTGAAAAGAAGAAGAATGTCGAAAAATATGTTCTCGGAGTGGGTTTCTGGACAAGTTTGCGCGATAAACTTGAACTTTCCTACATCGAATATGCTTTGATATTTTGATAATAACTTTTCTATAGTTAGAAAAATAGAGTGATTTTTGATTTGGAGTAAACTAGAGACATAGGGATACAAGTTTTATGAAGAAATCAAGTTTAAATTCAATCTTTAAGGATATCAATATTTTGAAGGAAGTGGAGCACATAATATTTTTTTAGTATAAGAGCAGTCTGAAAATGTTTGGAGTATAACTTTTGGATTACTGAACCAAATTGAATGATTTTGATGTCATTAGAAACTTAAGATAATGGGGGTCATTTTTCTAGAAGAAATTATTATCAAATTTCTTTTTTTACTTGAACAAAAGGATCATGGAAAAATTGACCCGAAGGTTTAGATTTTTGAAAGAGTTATAGTTCAATTTTAGCATTTTTTATTATTAAAGTTTTATGAATTCTTTTTTGAATTTGGATAAAATAGAAATTGGTTTATTTGAAGGGAATCAAGACAATCTTACTCAAGAGCAAGAGGAAAGGCAATCTTGAACTTGGATTAGCAAAATTAGATGAGTAATGTATTTATAGTTATTGTGTGATTGGGCAAATTCTTGCTTATGTGTGTGTACGTCTAAATTGCTTGATTTTTTGAATTGTTATGAAGATTTGATAATGCATGATGATTTGTGATTATGTTATACCTTGAAAGAGGTTATAACATTTTGAATTAAATAAGAAAAAGCATGAAAGTATGAGCATATGACAAAAATGAATGTATGCTTTGTTTAGACAAGAGTAGAATCATTTCATTCGTCACGTGCACGTTGACAAGAGCATTCTCCCGGCTGCCCTCTTGTGGCATATGAGCTCCAAAAATGGACTCATTTTCTTCATGGTGTAAACTTCGGTTTATTCATTTCGTACCCATAGGACCCCTTGCATCTTTGAATTGTCAATTATAATGCATTTAAGTGTATGTTAAATGATTAAATTCTATGTTAAGTGTTATGTGTTATGCGTTAACTTGTTTAATTATGAGTTTCTGAGCTAATTTGAAAATGCTTGAATTGTTATATATATATATATATACATATGTCTGAATTTGTGGAAAATTTCCGATGACTATAAATATATTAGCCATTAAATATGTAGTTCAACCTATCATTTTTCCTCCTCAGGTGTAGAACAAGCCAACAATTGATCCTTGCAAGGCATCGAGAACTCTAGGATAGTTAGAGACTTTTGTACAAAGTTAGTGAACATTTTGAATAGCTCATTAGACTTATCAATATTGAGCATCTTTATATATTTTGTCTTAAGCTTTGATGTGTATGATGATATGTATTTGTTCAATCTCTTTTGAATTAGTAAGGAAATGAAGAATTGAAATTCCTTTTGTGTATGATTATGTTCGTCTGGTGGGTGCATTGGATGGTTAGAATTTTATGTATGAATGTATGTGTGTTTAATATTGGTTGTTGAATATTGGGAGTACGGGTTTCGGAATTTGAGAGTTCACCGCGACGTCCAGCCTTTCGCCGCGGTGTATTTGTTCGAAAAGTGTGGAGTGCTCGCTTTGAGAGTTCGCCACAATGAACTTCTCCTGCGAGGCATCCGCCGCGACGAACTCGCCACTTTATTACGTTGCCAATCCTTCGAATGCAAATCTTTTCAACAATCCCCTCGTATGATCCTTACTCGACGATCTCGAGCGGTCGTCTCGGGATAAGAAACAGGACCCGGGCCCAACATATATAGTTATAAATAATCTATTTATGATAAAAAGTGTGGATATAAAATATTGGGAAGTTCGAGCAAAAACCATTCTTTAAACTTAGAAATTCTCCCAACAAAAATTCTTCAAAATAAGAAATTAAAAGATTTTGTTGAACTTGTTCATTTAGAAATTTCCTTAAAAGTTAATCATTGGAATAAAAGATCTATATCAAGCAAAGATCTACTTGGTAGAATAAAGTTATTTATTGTTATGTGATTTGATACATTTTGGGTAGAAGCGTTGATAAGTTAGGTTAGGTGAAAGAACGGAAAGAGAGATTCGTCTTCTGGGTTTTATCAATTGATAAATTATTTTTCAATTAGTTAAAAGAATGAAATTAAGAAAGAGAAATAAAAAGAAGATGTGTATGAATGAAAAATATAGCAACAAGAAAGAAAATGATTAAATCGAAGAACTCCAAAGCATATGATTTTGAAAGAAGTCATTAAAAATAAAAACCAAAAGTTGCAATTGATAAACTCTCAAATAGAAAATTTTCAAAGAGTTAAAAACTACAAAATTAACAAAAGTGTTAAATTTAAAATATAATTTACCTTAACCACTACCTAAAAGTTCTAGCTTGCTTCATTAATCCATGCATTTACGAAATGAAAGATATGGGATTAGAGGTTTGAGCCTTGAAGTTGGAGTAATGTAATACAATATATATATAGATATGTGTCATATATATAGACGTCTGTGTGTGTTTATGAAAACTTACTTTCTATCACTGTCGGTTGGTGAGTAGAAATGTCAATTTTAGCCTAGCTCAATTTTGGTTTGAATTAGTTGAGTTACTATCTAAATTTGTTACCGCTCTTGATTGGACTGAAATGATAAAATAATGTTATTTTTTAATATTTTAAGTCAGGCTATTAATAGGTGATCAGGTTGGCTTTGAGTGCGCAACCCGAGGGATGGATTAGGCCGGGTCAAGAGTGATACCGGCTCAACTCGACCCATTTACATCAGTAAAGAGATCTAAGATTGCTAAAATAAAGGAGTGGGGAGGATGGCCGACGTGTTGAAGCAACAGTGTGGTTATCTTTTATAGCTTGAGTTTATTGAATGAGAAGCAAAACCAATGACAATTGAATGATGTCACGAAACCAACGACTTGACCTAGCTAAAGCAAAAATAAATATCCTACTGAGTTTTCTAGGGGTACTATCATTGATAATTTAGACTTAGTTACGCGATAAGATTAAGATTGACTGAATATTTTAGATATTAGTGGAAGAGTAGAAACAAGAAGTTGTATTAATATTATTGCCATGAATCAAATAAATATTCTTCAAGTTATCCGTCACAATGTAACGCATTTTGCTCTGACCTGTTAAAAGGTGGCTAAGTTAAAGTTGTGAAGGACGGTTCAAAATCGTAGCCAACATTGGCATGGGTAAATATCTAAAGGAAGCCTTGACCTTCCAGAAGTGGAAAGAAATGGCATCACATATTACAAGAAAAGAAATTTAAGTGTTAGTACTAACCACGCCCTAGCATGTCCGTCTTAATTCAGTTAAAAGAGACAAAGAGGCAGAGTAACACAAACATCATTATGATCTTCTCCAAACACCCCAAAGTCAGTCGGTTATCACTTGGTCTAGTACCCTCAAATCAATTTAGGACATATTTTGTTCAACCCTTTCCTTCCTCTGCCTTTTCTATAACATTGGAAAACAAACACCCCATTTCTTGGTTTTTAACCACGCTCCTTTGTAACTGTATTTAATCTCATCAAACAAAACCCTAAGGGTTCTTGTAAGAAGCAATCGCCGCCAGATTGATCTTACCCGTCAAACCCTCCTCATTTCTTTCTCTTTAGACAGCTCACTGTGTTTTTCTTCCTTAACTTCCTCAAAACCACCTCCTCTCACAACCTGTGTTCCATTCCTTTACATGGAGACACGGCGCTGAAGCTGTGTGATTCTGTCTCAAGGAATTTATTCTTCAAGGGAGTTTCCCATGTTTTAATTCTTATCTTTACGCCTCATATATTCTCTGGACTTCGTAGATTGGCTTCTCAAAAGATTTAATAGGCGTTAAAATTTTGACCTTTCTAGTTTACAGTGACTATCAGTATGGGTTTTGGCATTTTAAGTTGCTTCTACGTAGAAATTTTTGGTCTTTAGCACCTTTTAGTAACACTTGATACTGGTTTATTGAATCAGTTGTTAGATTGTACTAGTTAATGATCAAATTGGGTTTTGACCATGCTCTCTGAATTGGGAAGGAGACCGATGATAGGCGCACGCGACACATCTTTTGGCGACGATTTAGAAAAAGAAATAGGGTTGTTGCTACGAGAGCAGCGTAGGCAAGAGGCTGATGACCGTGAGAGAGAGCTTAATTTGTATAGGAGTGGTTCTGCACCACCAACTGTTGAAGGTTCACTGAATGCAGTCGGGGGCTTGTTAGGTTGTGGAGGCGGTGGTGGTGTTGGTGCCCCCCTTTTGGAGTTTGCTAATGGAAGCACCAGAAATGGGTTTTTGTCTGAGGAGGAGCTTAAGTCGGATCCAGCTTATTTGTCATATTATTACTCGAATGTTAATTTAAACCCTAGGCTTCCACATCCTCTACTATCAAGGGAAGATTGGAGGTCTGCGCAAAGATTGAAAGGTAATTCAGTTTTAGGTGGTATTGGAGATAGGAGAAAGGTGAATAGTTCTGATAATGGAAGTGGAAGGGCCGTGTACACGATGCCACCGGGGTTTGACTTGAAGAAGCAGGAAACTGAAATTAATTCAGACAAGGTGCACGCGTCTACAGAGTGGGGTGGCCATGGACTGATAGGTTTACCTGGATTAGGACTTGGAAACAATCAGAAAAATCTTGCTGAAATCTTTCAGGTGATTACTAATTATTGTTGTCGATATCTGTGATTTATATGAAATTCTGCTGTTACTGTGCATTGTTTCTTTACAATATTGTAGGTATCAAAAAGCTCTTTTACTTAACCACGTTGCTTGGATTTTATTGACTTAATTTAAAAGTTCCACTCATGAATATCATGTAGTATGATGTACTGATACAATATCTGTGTATTGACTCAAGCGGGTAGTAATATGATTTTTATAGTTGTTTGGGTGTCTCTCAAGGCTTACCTTGAATTTGCTTGTCACCATATCTTAAGATGAATAATACAAAGATCTGTTGCTTCAATATTTGGTCATGATAATGTGCTTATTTGTTGATTTGTGTGATGATGATTATAGGTAACTGGTTTGGTGTATTTAGTTTGTCAGATGTGAGCTTGTCTGTAACCATGCGCACTCTGATCTCTTTTACTTGCCATTTTTGCAATCTTGTGTCCTATAAGTAGTTTCTCCAGTTACTCTTGTTCAGTGCTTGTCATGAATGATGAGATCATTTTTGTTGTTATTTCCATTGCAATCTTGTTATAAAAATTGCTCTAATTTCACCTCTTCTTGCAATTCACTTTGATTATTTTTTACTCATGCTTGAGATTTATAATTCTACAAGTTAATGTTATCACTCTGTGTGTCAACAGATACAATTCATGAACTGAATACTGAGCAGCCTTTAACTTAGTGAATATCTTATTTGGTATGCACATTGACTTCTTTGTCATATTAGAAAAGTTTATCCCTGTCGAACAATGTCGGTGACTTCTATCGCTGTAGCATCAGTTAGATTCTCATACATGTTTTTCACCACTGCTTCTTTTTCATCCTTATGTTTTCAGTCTCAGTCTTGGTGACGTCATTTTCATTGCACTTAATTGGTACTAGGGTCTGTCTCAAAGCCATTGTTTTATTCATGCAGGATGACTTGGGTCACTCAACATTGCTGAAGCTAAACCCTTCGGGTCCAACTAGCTGCAACACGTTTAGTGAGAATGTTGAGACTATTGGTTCGGCTGAAAATGAGCTGGCTCATTTGTGCTGTGAATTATCCTCTGTAGATAATTTATGTAGTGGTGCTAATGGTCAGGGTTCATCTGTTGTTCAAAATCCTGGCCAACCATCTTCATATACTTATGCTGCTGCTCTTGGTGCTTCCTTGTCTAGAAGTGCTACTCCCGATCCTCAACTTGTTGTTAGGGCTCCTAGTCCCTGTCCTACGCCGATTGGACACGGTAGAGCTTCTGTTTCTGAGAAAAGACCTATCAGTTGTAACATATTTAATGGTGTCTCATCTGGGATCGATGAAGCTCCAGATTTGGTAACAGCTTTATCTGGAATGAAATTGACAAATGGTGTCATAGATGAAGAGAACCACTTGCCCTCGCATTTTGAGCAGGATGCTGAAAACCACCATGATTATCTATTTGGTCCTACCGGTGGTCACAATCAATTGAAGCAAAATGCATACTTGAAGAAATCCGAGTCTGTTAAGTTTCATATGCCTTCTGTTCCACAATCAGCAAAGATTTCATACTCTGATTTGAATAGAAGTAATGGTAGTGGGTTAGACATGAATAGCTACCCCTTAGTATCTGATAGGCAAGCTGAATTGCAAAAAACTGGTGTTCCATCTGATAATTCATGCTTGAAGGGGTCAGCCGCTCCCGCTATCAACACTGGAGGTGGCTTGCCAACTCAATACCAGCACCTGGATTCTATTAATTCTTCCCTTGCAAATTACGGATCAAGTGGGTACTCCATTAACCCAATGTTGGCTTCCCAACTTGGGACTGGTAATCTGCCACCATTATTTGAAAATGCTGCTGCAGCCTCTGGAATTAACTTGAGAGTTTTGGGGGGAAGTTTGGGGTCTGGAGCATCATTAACAGCTGCATCTGAATCGCACAACATTGGAAGAGTCGGGAGCCCAATGACGGGGAGTTCCCTTCAAGGATCTTTTATTGATCCAATGCATCTGCAGTATTTGAAGACATCAGAATATGCTGCTCAGCTTGCAGCTCTCAATGATCCTCCTATGGACAGGAATTACTTAGGTAACTCATATGTAAATTTACTTGAACTTCAGAGAGCTCATGTTGGAAGTCTTTTATCACCTCAGAAATCACAGTATGGAGTTCCTTTGGGTGGTAAATCTGGTGGTTCTAATCATCATGGGTATTATGGCAGTCCTACATTTGGTATTGGCATGCCATATCCTGGAAGTCCTCTGGCGAATCCTGTTATGCCCAACTCTGCTGTGGGAGCTGGTAGTCCCATGAGACAAAATGAGCCGAATGTGCATTTTCCGTCTGGGATGAGGAACTTGACCGGGGGAATCATGGGACCCTGGCACTTGGATGGTGCAGGTGAAAGCTTTGGATCTTCTCTCCTGGAGGAATTTAAGAGCAATAAGACAAAGTCTCTCGACCTTTCAGAAATTACTGGTCATGTTGTTGAGTTCAGGTGCTTACAGTTTGAAAGTTATTTCCAGTTCTACCATTACACTGCTCTTAATTTACGTGCATAATTTGGTGTGTCAGTGCTGATCAGTATGGGAGCAGATTCATTCAACAAAAACTTGAGACGGCAACAATGGGTGAGAAGAACATGGTTTATCAGGAAATTATGCCGCAAGCTCTTGCTTTGATGACTGATGTATTTGGTAATTATGTAATTCAGAAGGTATCCAATATCTGCAGGTGTCTATTTTTGCATATTTGCATCTCTATATATTTTATGTATTAAGTTACTCACAACTCTAGCTTTGTGTTTCTGAATACAGTTTTTTGAACATGGACTTCCGTCACAGCAAAGAGAACTTGCTGGCAAACTTTTTGGTCATGTTTTAACACTTAGCCTTCAAATGTATGGTTGTCGGGTGATCCAAAAGGTATCAATAAGTTTGCTATGCACATCTTTAAGCGATTGACCAAGAATTGTACTATACTGAAATGAAGTGAATGGGTCAGCCAAAATCACACTATATTATCAGGATAGTGAATATTAATTGGGAAGAGGAGGTTGTTTGTCACTTGTTTCAACTCTGATGCTCTAACATATGATAACTTTATAAGATTATGTAATAGTACTAGTTTTCCATTGACTGTAGTTACTGAACTAAGACAATAATGCTGATGTTGAAGTTTAAAGCAATAACATTTCTTGTTTAAAACTGTTTAGGCCATTGAGGTTGTTGATTTAGACCAGAAAATTAAAATGGTTGAGGAACTTGATGGTCATGTCATGCGATGTGTACGCGACCAGAATGGAAATCACGTCATTCAAAAGTGCATTGAGTGTGTACCTGAAGAAAATATACAATTTATTGTCTCCACCTTCTTTGATCAAGTTGTAACCCTGTCCACCCATCCATATGGGTGCCGTGTGATTCAGGTTCAGACTCCTTTCCAATGCTTTTCTTCTCCTAACATTTTTTGTCAAGGTGTATTTTATGATTCTGAACACTTTTGGCTGTTCTCTTTGTTGCAGAGAATCCTGGAACACTGCCAGGACCCAAAAACCCAGAGCAAAGTTATGGATGAAATACTAGGATCTGTTAGCATGTTGGCACAAGATCAATATGGAAATTATGTTGTCCAGGTTAGTAACTTTATTCGTGAAGGTTTCTACCCCCATTTGAATGTTTTGCTGTATTGTTTTGTTGTGTTACACACAACAGTGTTGCTGTTGTTGGTTTTGTTTTTATAAGTTGGATTTAATTTGAGATTCCCTTATACAATCTATATTTTTGTATTGTGGGTTTAAGTTTTCTTGCTTTGCTATCAAATTTGAACACTGATCTTTTAGTTCCATTTGTTCCTATTCCCAAATTCTTTTGCTTAAATAGGTGACAGTTCCATGTTCTTTACTCGAATTGCCAGGATGTTGCTATCAGTTCTGTACATCGTGTAATTACTACAAGTCATGAATAGAATACTTGTAATTTAACTTGTTTGTGTCTGACAAGTGGAGTTTTATTGAACTATAGCTTTTGATTGACGACCTCCTTAAAGGGTACGTACATAAATAGTTGCAATCTGCTCATTTACGTGATGCAAAGTTGTGGAACACATCTATTACTAATCTGTTTAGCTTCTTGTTTCTTAGTATTCATCTATCGAAACCAAATGTGTAATTAATGAATATTGCTCCCTCTTTGTGTATAGGTCTCTGTTATTAGAAGTTTGGAATGTTGTTACTTGGTTGCACCTTTTATGACTGTCTCTTTAGCTCTTTTTAATGCTTTAATTTGTACTATGCCTGGTTTTGATAATGACAGCATGTACTAGAGCATGGAAAGCCTCATGAGCGATCTGCTATCATCAAGGATTTAGCTGGAAAGATTGTTCAAATGAGTCAGCAAAAATTTGCCTCCAATGTTGTGGAGAAGTGTTTAACTTTTGGTGGTCCAAATGAGCGCCAATTACTAGTCAATGAGATGCTCGGCACTACTGATGAAAATGAGCCTCTCCAGGTTTGTAATTTCCACAACTTCTTTAGAAACTTGGACGTAGTAACCTATTATATCTGTTAGACATCATACTTGCAGTGACTATGTGATGTTATGAGTGATGTGTTGTTTGCTACATTTTCCTTCCAGGCTATGATGAAAGATCAGTTTGCAAACTATGTTGTACAAAAGGTATTGGAGACTTGTGAGGATCAACAGCGTGAGTTGATCCTCACACGAATAAAGGTTCATCTAAATGCATTGAAGAAGTACACCTATGGGAAGCATATTGTTGCCCGTGTGGAGAAACTTGTTGCTGCTGGAGGTACTCTTTAACTCTTTTCCTTTTATGAGTGCATATAAGTTCGACATATATGCCTAAATTGACTTTGGAAACAAACATAAATACTATGGTATGATCTTTTTGCTTGGTTACTTATGCGTTGCTAATCAACTGCTATCTCTGAACTATCCATGAAGTAGAGTAACAGCATACATAGAATTGGTTACAGTTGTTTGTCCAGCATTTATCTATTACAAAATTATTATTTTTTTGATGTGAACTTAGTGGTACTATATATTTCCCCATCATGCTGCATTAGTTCTACACATTATGCCAATATGCAAAAGTACTAAAATATGTACCTCTACTTTGATAATCCGTGATGATCACCATTCCACTCCAACAGCAAATTGTATACATACTAGATTGGTGGGTCATACTTGAAACAAATGCTTTGAATGTGTCTTGTTTTTGTGTTTTGAATATGTCTTGTTTTTGTATGTATAAATGTTTTATTTTGTATTACTCATTATTGCATAATATAATTGCAGAAAGGAGAATTGCAGCGCAGGCAATGCACCCTGCTTAGGTGGCTTAGGAAAGAAAGTTCTGTACAGCTAACTGAGGGTAGTGTGAGCTTCCTCTCTTTCTTTCTTTTCATATCTCTGCCTTTGTTTTAGAAGGTACGAGCTTATCGGAAATAAAATGTTTGCTTGTACTGGAATCTGTACATTGTGTAGCTTAAGGTTTTATACATAGAGTTGAGCAAGCTGAGGTTCACATGTTGATCACCTACTGCCCATGCATAGGAGATTGACTATACAGGTTCTAAAGCGTGTAAAAATGATCCAATGTTGAGGTAGTCTAAAACGTGACTGTACAAATGATGCTAAGCAGAGAGCTGTTAATGATTAGGAGCGGCCAGTTTCTTTATGATGTATCGATATTATGACATATTCCTTCAAAGGTACATTTTTCTTATGGTATTTAGTTTAAGTTGCTTGGGCCCTATGTGATGGGAAACATGATAATGATATGTGCACTTTTAATACCTTAGTGTTTGTCGTGTATTCTTGCTTAAGAGGACGGCATTCCATTTTGGAGTGCTAATCCTGTCGACGATCTCTCTCTGGAAGTTAAACCGTTTGTATTTCAGAGAGCATTTTGATGCATTAAGCTTCCTTGGGTTTAACAACCATACTCCCACTGCTTTGTGCATGACCCTGACCTTCAGTTTTGCCCACTGGTTTTAACTTGGAATGCAGAAAGTTACTAAAGCTAGAAAAGAGAACTTTTCCAACGATGGAATTCTGAACATCTCGTGCCCCGTTATTTGATAAAGGCATTGGTTGTTGATTGAAGAGATATACCATTTCCTGACATTTATTTACCATTCTTTTGTAGACTAGTCATGTAAATTCTATGAAACTCTAGGAACCTTGAAATTTTTGTTCGATACATTTCGTCATCTGTCAGTCAACGAAATTGCTAGATAAAATAAATATAACATAATCATAAAGATCATATTAGATAGGATTATTTGTATATGCATATAATAAACAAATAATCATGTACTTGGATTTCCGTTATAGTTTCTCCGGTTAAAAAACTTTTATTGCTTTCTCTTTCATTTGGAAATTTTTTCTTCTGTTAGAAGATTTTGTTGTTTTCAGATTCATCATATCTGTTGTGTTGTCGTTTTTTTTTTAAATGCTACACCTTTTAACTACCTTTGGTGTTTATGTAAGGGAAAATTACTTTAATAGCTCTCATGGTGCATTTAATTCATTCTCTCATTCACACATGTGTTGGATCGCGTACGGTCTGAGTACTCACAATACGCTGCGGAAAAGACCATACAAAAACATCACGTATAATTGAAAACACGAAGGATTAACGAAAATATCTTATTTTCGTGGGTGGATTCTTCTTTTGATTTCAAGACACTGCGAATCGCTAATGCCTCTCTAGGTATCCACACGAGCATGCATGATTGGTATTTGCGGTAGTAGTGTGCTAACACGTCTGAAAATCTTTCTGAGCGTCGCATCGATCTTTCTCTTAGATGGCGGTAGGGTTTCGACAATTGTTTAGTTAACCTAATGAGACTAAGCTTTTCTATTTATAAAAAACCTTAATCTCATTCAGCCTTATTAAGTTTAGGCCCATTATATCATATATAATAAAAGTTCTACAACTTAATTCAATCTATTGCAATAAATATATCTAAATATATTTATTCAATACCTAATAAATTAGTTAGCCAAGAGAATAATTTCATATCACATCATTCTTAACGTATGCGATCTGTAGACTCATTTGATGTTGGCGATGGGGCGATTACATTTCAGGCGTATAAGTCATAAGCGGCGTCTAGCGAAGACATTATGACTACCCAAATCAAATGAGGATCGATAATCCGATTTAACTTATGAACTATGGTTATAAGCTCGGTCCTTTTGTAACACGATATCAAGATTAATCATAAGGTATAGTGCATATCAACCTTTGATTAATCATAGTTCTTGATCCCAAGTTGGTGATTATAACAAATGACATTGATGACTCTTCATTGATTCGTTTGAAAGCGCCGTCATTTCTTGATCACACTTGTCGAGAGGCCCAAATGATATCTCTCTCACTTAAGAGAGGTACAAATTTCATCTACGTCATTCGCATCCTCCGCATGATTCATTTGATGTCCAACATAAGATTGTTTGTTATTAGGTTAAAATAACTTAGTTTAATATCAAACACCGAATTCCTCATGAGGAACCATGATGACTTGGTCAAAGGACTAAATTCAAACCATATTGAGAATCACTAATAACATGAAACCATTAGTATTCTCTTTTGGGTCGATCCGATATATGTTCTCTAACATATATCTATGTTTCGATTTGATATCTCATATCCATGATCAAAAAGCGTGATCATCAATCGAACACATCTTAGTCTTAATTCATTATTGTTCCACCAATAATGATCGATTAGGACGATCTAGAATAGTATTATAACACTTATGGTTTACTATCAAGTCACATACTTGATGACATAAGTTTAATACCATTCATGGAATGTAAATCACATTACATAAATGAAATACATGCATATATGAAGCGGAATATCTCATAATATATTATTAACAAATCATAATGTTAATACATGAATCACAAATGTTCATTGGCCTAGGGCATACTACTAACAATCTCCCACTTTGCACTCAGCCCAATCGATCGGATATCTAATACCCATAGACCTCGTATGACTCTCATGTTTAAATTTGTGGAAGAGGCTTAGTAAGTGGATCGTGAATGTTGTCATCTGTGCCCACTCTGCATATCTTCACGTCTCTCTTCTAATGATCTCTCTAATCAAATGGAAACTTACGAGTATGTGTTTGGATCTATAATGCGAATTTGGTTCCTTAGCTTTGTCTTTATAGCCCCATTATTATCACAATAAAGGTCTATAGGACTTGCGATGCTAGGAATAATTCCAAGTTACGTGATGAACTTCACGATCCATCTGACTTCCTTAGCGACATCCGAGGCAAAGAATGTACTCGACTTCAGTTGTAGAATCACACATGATGTCTTACTTTGAACTTTTCCACTCATCGCACCTCCATTCAAAGCAGAACACAAAACACGATTGCGATCGAAATCATCTATGTCGATGAAAACCAAAGATCGGTGTAACCATTTACAACTAGCTCTCCTTGAGTCCTCCATGACTAGGAACATATCCTTAGTTCTTCTCAAGTACTTAAGGATGTTCTTAACTGCTATCCAGTGACTCTCATCATAATTAGATTGGTATCTACTTGTTATGCTCAAAGCATATGAGACATCTGGTCGAGTACATAACATGACATACATGATAGATCCAATTGCAGATGCATATGAAATCTTACTCATGCGCTCAAGCTCCTTATCTGAAGTAGGACAATCCTTCTTAGAAAGCTTGATTCCATGTGACATAGGTAAGAATCCTCTCTTGGAATCTTGCATACTAAACCTTTTCAGTACCTTATCTATGTATGTACTCGACTTAGGCTATAAGCTTTTTGATCTATCTCTATAGATCTTAATGCCTAAAACATAAGCACCTCACTAAGTCTTTCATTGAAAGCGTTTCCTTAACCAAATCTTGACACTCTGTAAGGTCGAAATATCGTTTCCAATGAACAATATGTCATCAACATATAAAACTAAAAAGACAACAACACTCCCACTAACCTTTTTGTAAACACAAGGTTCATCTTCATTCTTGATGAATCCAAACTCTTTGACAACTTCATCAAAACGAAGATTCCAGCTTCTTGATGCTTACTTCAATCCATAAATGGATCTTTGAAGCTTGCACACCTTTCTCGAATTCTTAGGATGGACAAAACTCTCAGACTGTATCATATATACATCCTCAAGTAAGTTTCCATTAAGGAAAGCCGTTTTGACATCCATTTGTCATATCTCATAATCGTAGTATGCAGGTATGGCAATAAAATTCTAATGGATTTGATCATGACCCTTTGGAGAAAATGTCTCATCATAATCAATTCCATGAACTTGTCGATAACCTTTAGCAACAAGTCTTGTTTTATAAGTGTGCACATTTCCATCCATGTCGAGTTTCTTTTTGAAAACCCATTTGCATCCAATGGTCTTCAAGCCATCAGACGGATCAATCAAAGTCCAAACTTGATTGTCATACATAGATTGCATCTCTGCTTTCATGGCCTCTAACCATTTAGCAGATTCTGGACTTTCCATAGCTTCTTGATAGGTTGTGGGCTCATTATGATCGATGAGCATCACATTGTCATCATCGAGAACGAGAAATCCATATCTCTCGGGTTCATGGCGAATCTATCGGATCTACGTAGGCCTTGTGTTGTTGAAGGCGCTTTCATCAACGACTTGTGAGCTCGCTTCAATCTCCTTTTCGAGCTCGATGTCATTTTGTGAAACTTGAATTTCTTTGAGTTGTACTTTACTCCCATTGTTTCCTTTGAAACAAATTCCTTCTCTAAGAAGAAACCATTTGAGCAACAAACACTTTGTTCTCGATGGGATGTAAAAGTAATATCCTTTAGTTTCCTTAGGATATCCCACAAAATAACATTTTCATATTTGGATGCCAATTTGTCGTGATTGGGCGCTTCACATAAGCCTCACAACCCCAAATCTTTAGAAAAGATAAATTGGGACGCTTCCGATCCATATTTCTTAAGGTGTCTTTCTCTGACCTTTGAAGGAATACGGTTCAATATGAATCTGCGGTTTCTAAAGCATAGCCCGAAGTATTTTGGAAGATCGGTTTGACTCATCATTGATCGAACCATATCTAATAGAGTTCGATTTCTCCTTTCGAAACACCATTCCATTGAGGAGTTCCGGAGGAGTCAATTGTGAAACGATTCCACAATCCTTAAGATAATCATCAAACTCTTGGCTTAAATATTCACCTCCTCGATCGGATCGAAGGATTTTAATATTCTTGCAAGCTGATTTTATATTTCATTCTTATACTCTTTGAACTTTTCAAAGATTCAGATTTGTACTTCATTAAATAGACATACCCATATCTCTGAAGTCATCGTAAAAGTAATGAAACACAAATAACCTCCTCTCGCTGATATGCTAAAAGGACCGCATACATCGGTATGTATAAGGCCCAATAGCTCATTGGCCCTTTCCCCTTTACCTGTGAAGGGGGCCTTTGTCATCTTACCCAGTAAACAAGAATCACACGTGTCAAAAGATTCAAAAGAATCAATGAATCCATCTTGATAGAGTTTTGAAATGCATTTTTCGTTTGCATTGCCTAAACGACAATGCTAGAGATATGTTGGGTTCAAATCGTTAGATTTAAACTTCTTGGTATTTATGTTATAGATGGGCTCATTTGTAACAAACTCAGTGTCTAGAGTATAAATGCCATTTAATTGACGCGCAATGCCATATAAAATGTCATTCTTATAAATGGAAATACTTTTATTCTCAATATAAAATTTAAATCCATTATTCTCTAAACAAGCAAAAGAAATAATGTTCCTACTCATAGTAGGTATATAATAACAATTCTTAAGTTCCAAAATGAGCCCAGTAGGCAAAATAAGATCATAAGTCCCCACGGATAAAGCAGCAACTCTTGCTCCATTTTCCACGCGCAGGTCGATCTCACCAGACATCAATCTTCTAGTCCTTCTTAGACTTTGCACATTAGTACAAATGTGAGTTGCAGCTCCGGTATCTAATACCCAAGATGCAGAAGGATTAAAATTGATTTCTATAACAAACATACTTGAAGAAATAGTCGCACTATTCTTCTTCTCTTTCAGCTCTTCCAAATAGAGTTTGCAATTCCTTTTCCAATGACCAAGTTCATTGCAATGGAAGCAAACTCCCTCCTTGGGTGCCTTAGTCTTAACTTTGGGCTTGGGCTTGGACTTAGGTACTTTACCTTCGTCCTTTGTTGTGCCCTTCTTCTTGAAAGCCTTTCTTTCTTGCTTGAGAACAATTCTCGAGTTCCTATACCAATCTAGAAAATTTGTTCCATTAAACTTTTCTTTCTCTAGGATAGATCGCATAGAAAGGTTTGTGGATGGAGTAGCCATAATCTACAAAAAATTATGCAATAAAGGTCAACATTCTTATTTTTATGAGGTATTAGCTCCCACTCTAATAAATAACCTCAATTGAAAATGGGAGAAACAAGATCCATATTTCACTAAGTCTAAGAAAGCTTTGGCTTAACACTCAAAACTTAGTTATTTAGGTGAAAACTCTTTTCAATTACATCACATGTAACTCTTGATGGGCTTATGTTAAAATACATCTTATGTACTGCATGTATGTATAAACCCAATCTTATGCCCCAAGCCCAAAACCGTTTTGATAGTTTAGTTAAGTTTAACCATACTTTACCTATGAATAGCACCATTATTCAAATGTCTTCCCTAGATAATCCCCACATGCCTTGCTTTGACAAAAACCCACATAAGGATGAGCTAGAGATAAACATTGGTAAAGATTTATGGAAGGCATATAAACTTAAAATTACGATGAGGGTCGTTCTTAGAAGATTATTAATCCTTATAAAGAATTATGGAAGATTACAAAACGCTTGTTATAACCTGGCTTGATTCTAATTGTTGATTTGAAAATAAATTTAATTTAATAATTCAACTCTTGAAAATTAAATTAAATTCCAAAACTCTTTCTAATAAATAATCCTTTGAAAACAATTTTCAAATTTCAATAAAAACCTTTTAGTATTATTAGGAGTATTTATTAATTTAATCTCTATTAAAAATAAAAGATAAATTAGGGTTTTAAAACAATTTAAAACAAATTAATAAAAGGAAAGGGAGGCGGCGCGCGTGCACTACATGCTTGTGGCCTTGCAGCGTGGGCGTGCCACGCCTGGCAGACACAGGCGCGTGTCCCACGCGCCGTCGTCTTCTCCAACACGCCGATCCTCTCTTCTGGTTTTCCTCCTTTTTTCTTCGGATCTTCCTTCCACTACTCCCGTTTCCTGACCACGTTGAACCGCACCCCACGTCGCACGCACAACCGTCGGATCTCCAAGGAAAGCGTGAAGCTTCAACCATCGGTCTCCAACCAGCGGTTTCGCAGCCCATGGCGTCACCGAGAGCGTCATCGCCGCGGCGACAGTGGTGTCACCGGAGGCGCCAGCAGATGTGGTGTGCGGCGCCCATCTATGGCGTCGCCGCACGCGGTGGTAAATCAGCGATGGCGATAATCACCCATTATCACCCATCGGTTGTGTTCTTTCTCAACACAAATGGGGGCAAAAGGAAAAAAAAACGCAGAACATTGCAAAAGCAACCCAGAAAAAACGCAGATACAAAGGAGAATCTTCAAACCAGAAATCAAACATGTGATTCAACAGTAAATACAAAGAATCACCGAAGCCAAACATCGCATATTTGGGTTAGGGAATAAATAAACCTTAAGAATTTGATTTCCAGATCTATACACGCAGAAGCATATGAAAAATCAAATCAGATCGCATGCATAAATCTAAAACAGAAAAACCCCGAAAACATGTATAATCAGAAAACATGTATGCGGTAATGGAGGAAAACAATTTCCGGAAGCGACACAAAACATCCATTGAATAACAAGGATTTCAGAAACCCATTAATCACCATATATTCACATAGAACAAAATCCAGATCATGCATCAACGATGAAACAATTTCCAGCTTCGGGAAATAATTTCCAGAACACGACATACATAAAACAGAAACAATTTCCACATACTTTGTTGTGTTCCGAAGCATCAAACACAAATCAACAATCATAATCAAGCCTCTAATCCAAGATTAACGATTAAACCTGGCTCTGATACCACTGTTGGATCGCGTACGGTCCGAGTATTCACAATACGTTGCGGAAAAGACCATACAAAAATATCACGTATAATCGAAAACACGAAGGATTAACGAAAATACCTTATTTTCGTGGGTGGATTGCTTCTTTTCGGATTTCAAGGCACTGCAAATCGCTAATGCCCTCTACCGGTATCCACACGAGCATGCACGATCCTGGCTGCGGCTGTAGTGTGCTAACACGTTCTGAAAACCTTTCTGAACGCCGCACGATCTTTCTCTTGGATAGCGGCTAGGGTTTCCTGACAATTGTGTCGTTAACCTAATGAGACCTAAACTTCTATTTATGAGAAACCCTAATCTCATTCAGTTCTATTAAGTTTCGCCCATTATATCATATATAATAAAAGCCCGACAACTTAATTCAATCTAGCCCAATAAATATATCTAAATATATTTATTCAATACCTAATAAATTAGACCCAAGAGAATAAGCCCAGATCACATCACTCTTTATATGCGACCACAGCAGGCTCGTTTGATGTTGGCAATGGGCTTGATTACACTTCAAGGCCCATAAGTCATAAGCGGCCTCTAGCAAGACATTATGACTACCCAAATCAAATGAGGATCGATAATCCGATTTAACTCAGAACTATGGTTATAAGCTCGGTCCTTTTGTAACCTGATATCAAGATTAATCATAAGGCATGGTACATGTCAACCTTTGATTAATCATAGTTTCTTGATCCCGAGTTGGTGATTATAACAAATGACATTGATGACTCTTCATCAATTCATTGAAACACGACCATGCATTTCTTGATCACACTTGTCAAGAGGCCCAAATGATATCTCTCTCACTTAAGAGAGGTACAAATTCCATCTCGTCATTCACATCCTCCGCATGATTCATTTGATGTCCAACATAAGGCATTTGTTATTCGGTTAAAAATAACTTAGTCTAATATCAAAACACCAAATTCCTCATGTAGGGAACCATGATGACTTCAGTCAAAGGACTAAAGTCAAACCATATTGAGAATCACTAATAACATGAAACCATGTAGTATTCTCTTTTGGGTCGATCCAATATATGTTCTCTAACATATATCTATGTTTCGATTTGATATCTCATATCCATGATCGATAAGCGTGATCATCAATCGAACACATACTAGCCTTAATTCATTATTGTTCTACCAATAATGATCGACTAGGACGATCTAGAATAGTATTATAACACTTATGGTTTTATTATCAAGTCACATACTTGATGACATAAGTTTAATACCATTCATGGAATGTAAATCACATTACATAAATGAAATACATGCATATATGAAACGGAATACCTCATAATATATTATTAACAAATCATAATGTTAATACATGAATCACAAATGTTCATTGGCCTAGGGCACACTACTAACAACATGAAGGGTTTTAATCTAATTAAAAAAGCAAATTTTTTGCAGTTTTCATACTTGTTCAGTAACCAGTGTGACCAGCATATGATGAGAGCACAGTGTTATATATCTGTTAGAAGTATATGACATCTTGATTTCACAAATTTATCCTGGAATTTATGAGTCCTTGAGTAGACATTGTATACTATAGGTTATATCTTGCATTTGCATTTTTTCCTTTGATCTCATTTAGTTTTTTGAGTCATGGTTGTATTCAAGTTCTTTACTAAAAAGACAATGGCCATCTATGAATATTTTCATGCGAGTCAATGATCTAAATTAAATGACCTTCTTCTATTCTCAATTCTCTTTTGAATTAACTTTAATTTGCTTTCCTAGAATTTTCTATAGGATCGTATCTTTCATGATTTTTTGGCAATAACCTAAAGTAGCAAACCTTAAATTCAATTATCAAGAATGAAATAAGAGTCATAAGATTCTTCTTATCCTCAAGGGTCTCTCACAATGTAAGATGAGATCTTGCGACTTACATTAATCTCCTTTTTTTTTAATGGTTGTGCACATATGGTACGAGTTATGTGTTACGGTATTTATCGATTTCATTTAACTTGAACATCTTTCATTTAAGAAATACCATACAGATGATAGTTCAAACATATTCAATATTTAACTTGAGTTCACTTATCTACTAAAAAACTTATTCAGAATTCACATCTGGCAACATAAGACAGATATAGTGATTAACAAATCACCTTGGACTAATTTCTTTGTGGCATTTATTGTTTAAGTTTCTTGCTCTCAATATCACCTAGATAATAAACTTTAAACATGCCTCATCTCTAGCGAGCATAAAACACTATAGGTGATTTCTCGTGTGAGAAGGCCAATCTATAATCTCTCATATAATTATGATTCATCCAAAAAAATATATTTATACACAAACATATATATTCATGAATCAAATGATACAATGTATAATCTTCATCATGTAGTATATTCAAACATATGACATTCGATTGAGTGAACATACATAGAGAAATGTTTATCAGTACATTTCAACATCTACGTAGTCCTAGAGACTTTATATGCCCAATGTATATACCTCTAAAAATTGGCTTTGTCATTGGGTTTGCTATCATATCTCGCATAGATATATATCTCATGTTCATTTCTCCTCGTGCAACTATATCTTTCACATAATTATACTTAGTATCTATTTGCTTTGTCTTACAATGAAATTTGGGGTCTTTAGTATAAGTGATTGCAGCTTGACTATCACAATTGATGGTCACTAGATTAATTTCGCTTTTAATGACTCCCAAATGCACTAAGAATCGATGAAGTCACACAGCCTCTTGTACTGTAATTGAGAATGCTATAAATTCAATTTTTATTGTGGATAAAGCAACGCAAAATTGTTTCTTACTTTTTCATGATATTGCTCCATGGTTTAGTATGAATACATATCTGGAGGTAAAATTTCTTTAGTCTAAATCTCCTCCTCAATCTACATCTGTATACCTTTGTATACATAGATCATCGCCTTGATAATATAATGTATAGTCCACGGTTTCCTTTAGATACCTCAATATTCTCTTTACTGGTTTTAAATGTGCTTGGCTTGGATTTGATTAATATCTGTTCACCATCCTAATAGCGTAACAAATATCTAGTCTTGTATACATAATTGCATACATAAGACTTTCAACTACACTAAAGTAGGGAATATTCTTCATTTGTTCCCTTTCTTGTGGCATTGAAAGGCAATTTCTCTTACTAAGGTCTTCATTTTTAGCCATAGGATTATCAATTGGTTTGTAATCTTGCATACGGAATCGTTCAAGAATTCTTTGAATGTACATCGCTTGTGAGAGTGATAACAATCTCTTCGAACGATCTCTTGAAATCTTGACTCTAAGAATGTATGCCGTTTTACACGTCTTTTATTTCAAATTCAGATTATAACCAATCTTTGATTTGCGTAAGAAATACACAGTCATTATAAGCAATCAATATATCATCTACATATAAAGATAAAATCGAGAATTTATCTTTGGGTCTTTTAACATACACACAATGATCTTCATCGACCATTTGAAAATCATACGAAATGATTACGTTATGAAAATGAATATACCATTGTCTTGAATATTGCTTCAGGCTATAAATTGATTTTAATAATCGACATATTTTATTTTCTTGACATGCCTTGATGAAACCTTCAAGTTGTTTCATATAGATTTATCATCTAATTCTCGATTGAGAAAAGTAGTTTTTACATTCATTTGATGTAATTCAAGATCCATACTGGCTACAAGATCTATACTGACTATAAGATGGATTGAAACAAATTTCACAACAGGTGAAAAAGTTTCTTCGTAATCAATTCCTTCATGTTGTGTGTATCTTTTTGCTACAAGACGTGTGCCTTATATCTTTCTATATTGCTATAAGCTTTTCGCTTAATTTTGAGAACTCACTTGTTCCTAATCGTTTTATGCCCTTCAAGGAGATCAACCAAGTCCTATACTTAATTGGAGCTTAAAGAAACCATTTCTTCTGTCATTGCTTTCATCCATTATTCTTTAGTAGGGCCAGTAAGAGCCTCATTTACATTCCTTGACTCTTCTTCCTCTTGCATAATAATCATATTAATTTCACCTTCAATCTCAAAACGAAGTCGGAGAATTATTCCTTGATTATTTCGTCTTAACAGAGGTTCATCATAAATAAATTCATAATTGATTTGATTGCTCCCACTCGGATTAGTCATTATAGGTAACCTTTCTATGGAATTGCTCTTACTTGGTTGAAGTTCCCTATCTTGATTCTTCATAACAAAATCATTCTGATCAAGCGATTCATATAATAATAGGTCTTTACTTATTTCGCTTTGCGTAGGAAAATCATTCTCTAAGAATGTTACATCTCGTTATTCAAATTCAGTTACACCTCCATTACCTTGTTCACTAATGAACATGTATCCTTTTGAGTGTTTTGAGCATCTAATAAAAATACTTTCTCCCTCTTGGGCCTAATTTTTCATGTTTATGAGAGAGATCATAAACATAAGCTACACACCCCGAAGGTCTGAGACTTGACATATCAGGTCTCCTACCAGTCCACAACTCATATGGTGTGCTAGTAACTGATTTTGTGGGCATACGATTTAGTACATAGATGACTGTTAGCAATGCATCACCCCAAAAGGTAATTAGTAAATTTACTTGAGCCATCATAGACCCACTCATTTCTAATAGCGTCCTATTTCGTCTTTCAACAACACCATTTTGTTGTAGGGTTCTTGAAATTGTTAATTGCCTTTCTATTCTTTTCTTATCGCATAAAGCCTTGAACTTTTCAAACAAGTATTTTTGTCCACGATCAGTTCGTAATACTTTTATTTTCTTATCTAATTGATTCTCAACCAAGTTCATGTATTTTATAAAACAATCGAATGCTTCCAATTTATGAGAAATCAAATAGATATGACCATACCTAGTATAGTCATTTATGAACGTGATGAAATAAATTGCTCCATGTCTAGCCTTTACATTCATTGGGCTGCAGATGTCAGAATGAATTAATTGCAATGGATATAAAGCTCGTGTTCCCTTTCCAAATGACTTTCGTGCCATTTTACTAACTAAACAATGCTCACATGTAGGTATATCTACTTGGCTTAGATTACCTAAAAGTCCTTCTTTAGCCATTCGATTGATTCGATTTTGACCAATATGACATAGTCTAGCATGTCACAAAGTTGCATCATTGTTGGAATTACTAGATGTAAATAATGAATAATGAATATTATTATTTTCCTTTAACACATCCAGTACAATAAAACCATCCAATAAAAAACTATGACCATAATTAATAGATCCAATATACAAATCCATTCCACCACAATGAAAATTTACATTAAAACCAAGTGTAACTAACATTAATACTGATAAAAGATTCATACGAATTTGTGGAGCAAATAATATTTAATGTAGAATAAGGGGTCGCCCTCTACGCATGCCCAATTTATATATGTCAATTTCTTGTACAACAATTTTGGAATTATCACCTATATAAAGCCATCGACTACCATGTGGGAGTTTACAAAATTCAACGAAGGCATCACGATCCTTTGCTACATGGTTGGTTGCTCCTGAGTCTGCAATCCACAAAGGATGTGATTTAGTTAGAAAAACAGAACAAGAAACATTCACAAAACAAATGTTTGTATTATAAAGTTGTACCTTCTTGGGATCGATACAATCTCGAGCAAAGTGACTCTTATTACCACAATTATAACACTTTACATGTTTCATGTTCTTCTTTTTGAAGAGATGTTTTTCCTTTTCACGTTGGTTCCATTTTGCCTTCTTGGATTCGTGAGGAGAGAGGTTGAATTTCTTATTCTTTTTCTACTTATATCTACCATGATGCTTGCGTTTCTTGTTTATAGCTCCACGTGAGCTAGAACTAACTGCATATGCCTCAGAAAACATCTTTGAGGCTTCAAGACGCTCTTCCTCCAAGATAAGATGCCTCGTAGCATCTTTCATTATCTTGATGTTTTCATTATGAGTTAAGTGTATCTTCATATGCTCCCAATTCTGAGGCAGTGAATAAATCACAGCTTGCACTTACTGTTCATCAAATAGCTCATGACCAACATCACGTAACTCACTTACCATATTGGATATTTTTCTCAAATGCTTTTACATTGTATCATCTGGGCGCTTCTTATAAGTATCAAACTTAATTGTAAGTGACCTTACTTTGGTCACTGAAGCACCTCTAAAACAAGCAGCCAATGCGGACCACATGTCCTTTGTAGTTTCGAATTTACGGAACTCTCGTATGATATCATTATCCATGCTACTCAGCAACATGATGCGAGCTAAAGAGTTCTTTTTTTTTCCATAATTCATATGCATCACGGTCCCTTCTATGTTGGGTTGTAGTGCCCTCCTCAGAAACGTCCATGGTAAGATTTAATGGTTCAAGAGCTTCTTGCTCTTCCAGTACATATTGGATTTTCATACTTCAGATTTCATAATTGTCACCATTGAGTTTCTCATCCCTATTAAGTTCAATAACAATATTCTTCGAAGTAGTAACCATTTTTGAAACACTAAGTTTCTATAATAAGAAAGAAATATATATGCACGTTAATGTCACATTAATTGTTCATAGAGTAAATAATTCGATCACAATTGCTTATGAAATCAAAAGTCCACAAATGTGTTCAACCATCATTCATACAACAATCGAATCCTAATTACTTTACTTTAGACGAATTCCTATATAAAATTTATGTAAATATACTACATAAATATTAAGATTTTGTTCTTATAAAACAATATATTGTATTACATGCGCTACAATCTACTAACATTCTATAGGTAACGAACCCTATGCAAAAATGAGTTCACGAGTTCGCGTGACACAGCTTGCGAGGCTTGATTTACTTTAACTCTTACTATTTCCATTGGAAAACCTATAGAATACAAAGTCCTAAGTAACTCCCTTCTATTCATCTCTTTAATAAATGTCATCACTAACAAATTATAAGTCTTCTTATTAGGCATATTATTCCAAAACATTTGTAACAATTCGTCTTAAGGTTAAGGTAATATTGCAAGCAAAGTCATATACTTTACTTCAATATCTGCGCTAGGCAACCTCCAAAATATAACTCTTGCATCATGTTATTAACTACAATAACATGTTGTGTTAGACCATCTCCAGGCATTAAACGCATGTTGACTAACTGTACATACATGTTATCAATTCGTCTTTTTTGTGCCTCACATCGAATAAGCTTAGGCGTTTGCTTAATAATAGACATTTTCCTGAAAAACAATTTTCAGGAATCAGAAAAGTGCATAAAATAAACAAATTATTTTATCTAACACATAGCGAACTAATGCCCATATTATGAAAATAATTTAATTCTATTAGCAACTTATTGAATTATTCAAATTAGGCTATTTATTTCTAATCAATTTGAAGCTTATTTCTAATATTCAAATCATATTAAAATATGAATAAGTCAAATTGAATTAGAAACTTATTTCTAATTTACATTATAATTGAACTAATCAATTTATTTTGGTTTAATTAGAAACTAATTTTAATGAAACTCCTATCAAATTTTAACTAAACAAATTAGTATTGATTTAATTAGAAAATAAACTAATGAAATGATATTATTTCTAAGTTTAATCTAATTTCAATTAAACAAATTAGTATTGATTTAATTATAAAATAAACCAACGAAATTATTTTTTTCTAAGTTTATTTTAACTAAACAAATTAGCTTTTGTAAATTAGAAAACTTATTTCTAATTCTTTATACTACATTTAATTTTAAAACATCAATATAGATATTAATGTCTATTCCAATCTTAATATGTTGAATATCAAAGTCCAAAGCCTTAACCCATTCTAAGTTGTTATTATACATATATCCACACACCAAAAAACAACAACTATTTGATAAGACTTTTTGTCTTATTATACTTATATATATAACAATGTATCTGTTCATACTTCTAAGCCTTCCTTTCATTTTCTTGCGTTCTTTTTTAATAATCTTTTTTATCTTGGCTTAGAGAGAGAGAAGAAACAACTCTCAACACAACATTTTTGGAAGAACCATTTTGTCATTGTAAAAGACCAATCATTTTTCACTGTCGAAGACTTCCAACAAACATCTTACCAATGTTATGTATCTGTTGAGACTTGAAAGAGAAAAAATAAAAAAAACAGAGATTTGAAAGCTAGAGATATTCGTACGATGTTTAGTGATATATGCATATCTTATATATATATATATATCTATATATGTGCGTGTGGTGTTTGAAAAAACAAAACCACATGTACATGTTTGGGGAAGAACCACGTCCTTCTGGTCACCTTCTTCCTTTTCTCTATGTTTCATTTTCTTCATCGTTTTTTAATTTATTTATTACCATCATGAGTAACAAACCAAATAAAAGCGTAGAAATAACATATCAACAGTAATAATATTCTTATATCTTCATATCGTTATTCATAAATCTAAAATGTAGATTTACTCATGTATATAACATAAAAAATTAACTCGCTTTCGATACCAATGTTAGATAAAATAAATATAATAAAATATAATAAAAAAGATCATGTTAGACAGAATCATTTGTATATGCATATAATAAACAAAGAATCATGTACTTGAATTCTCGTTATAGTTCCACCGGTTAAAGAACGTTTACTACATTCTCTTTCGTTCAGAAGTTTTCTCTTCTTTTGTCAGAAGTTTGTGTTGTTTTCAGATTCATCATATCTGTTGTGTCGTTGTTTTTTTTAAATGCTACACCTTTAACTACCAAAGGTAGTTATGTAAGGGAAAATGACTTTAATAGCCCTCATGGGTGTATTTAACTCATTAGGAATCAACCTCATCATCACTCAAGAGGAAATAGGTTAAAAATTTACAATACAGGAGAATCAGAAAGGTAAACAGGAAAATGATCCTAGCAAACTAAAAATGTTATGTCAACCAACTCCAAACCAACCCATATTCCACGTTGATAACAGCTGTGTTTCAAATTTAACTAATTTGATACAAACCACCCATTACGGTTAAACATGATTTACAAAACAACGTTTCTTTACTTCAAATGCAGAGATGAAATAATACAAATATCACATTCAGCGTTTACGTGTTAATCACATTCTGTAAAGAGTCCATTATGTTGAATTTATCAAAGAGTGGGACTAGGGACGATATATTTGAGTTTACCCCAACTGGGCAAATGGTTATCGACACTCTCTACATGACTAGCATTAATAACCTAATATTGTAGGACCATTTTGCCAATCATTGGTGAGTCTTAGCTAACATCTATTATGAATTAGGCTTGAGGAAGGTATGCAAAAGGAACCAAGTGAGATTAAACATAGTTTGAGCTTCGGTTAGTCTTGATAAGACAATGGGGTGTTGATTGGCTTGAATTAGGTGAGGTGGACTTGCTTTGGATGTCCTTGGTGGGATTAGATGAATTAGTGCTCAATGATGAACCATGGATGAATGGATTAGATCATGGGGGCACTTCGATCAGACAATGTGCAAATTGGTTCTAAACTTGACTAACTTTTAACTTTGGATGAAGATCATTGGTGATGTGATAAAGTTAGTGGGATAAATTATCAAAGAAGTGTGAGAATATGGCAAAAAATATGGATGAGGTGTTTTACCTTCATTTATCACATGCATCTTTTTCTTGGGAATGAGTTAGTGGTAAATTATGTAAACTACCCTCTAAAGTAAGTATCTAAAGTGGTAAGTTAGTGACTTAGTGGCCTAATGTCAACTTTTTTGTATCATGCCTAATAAGTCTATAAAAGCTTATAAATAGCTTATTCGAGTAAAGAATTAATTCATTAGAGAGTTTCACCTTTTATACATTTTATATTAAATGTGAGTAATATAAAAGTTGACATTTTTATTGTAAAAATTTTCTTTTCTTATTACTGTCTATTTTCTTTCATTGGCTTAGTAAATCTTGTTGGTTTAGTTTAGCCTTTGTGTGAAATACCTTAAACACGAGAAAATCAGTAAGATTGAGTTTAATTATGGTTTTTTAACTACTATACTTAGACTTTGTCTCATTTTGGGTAGGAACTTGGGGTTCATTTTAAAGTCTTTGTGAAAATTATTATCAAAGTTATGTTGGTGATTCAATGGTGGGAGGCAACAATTTTAATAAGTGTGTCACTTTAGTGGAAGCGTTCATCGGTCCTTTACCTTTAGGTGAAAATGAAGTCCCTTTTTATAAATCATGTTTTGTAAGTTTTGGAGAGGTAGATCCAAGCTTTGTAAGGTCTAAATGGCAAACTTGATTAAAGCATGAAAGGAAGCAAGTTTTAAGATGACAATCCTTAAATGTGCAATTTCTACTTGGGACATAAGACATAGTGAAGCATCATATTTAAGGTGTAATAACCTAAAGTTTTTGAGGGTATTTAGATTGCTAAGAAACTTGAGAACTTTTTATGGGATATGGAGTAGTATTTTATAGTTGCTAATGTTTGATAAGCAAAAAAAGGTGAATATTTTGGCAATGTATCTTGATAGAGATGTAAAATTGTGGTGCAGAACTTGAGCGTCTACCAAAATTAATGCTAGCCAACCTCTTGTGGATATATGGGAGAAGATGAAAAAGGAGCTAAAGGATTAATTCCTTCCTAATAACACTTCTTGATTTATGAGAGATGCTTTGAAGACAATAGGTTAGTAAGAGATTATATTAAGAAATTTAGTTAATTAATGTTTAATATTAAGAACATGTTATATGAGGACAAGTTATTCAACTTCATGTCATGATTACAACCTTGGACATAAAAGGTGTGACAATGATGAAATGTAAATGATATTGTGGGTGATATTGCAACTGCTGATGCTTTGGTAGATTTTAGGGTGCCAAAGGAGACCCAAGCCTCCTTCTCTTTTCAAAAGTAAAAAACAACTCACCAAGAGAAGGGTGAAGGAAAGAAGGAGAAAAACTAGCATGCGAAAAGAGAGAATGATCACAAGGGAATTTCAAATAAATTGGGCAACCTAAACAAGATGAGAATCTTCTAAAAAAAGTCTTGATTGTTTCTCACGCAATGTCCCTCATTATACCTATGACTGCCCAAAGAAGGAGACACAAAAGGTTAAAGCGATCACTTGAAAGCAAGGTTCATCCTATCTACTTAATTAATGAGGTGAGTATTGGTTGATTTTTTTTGAGTTAGTTAATGTTGAATTAATCGTAAGTGTGCGACGTATCTGTAGCTAACACCGGTAAATACGGATCGATCCTATGACAACAATAGTTACTAGTAGTTACCATTATCGTATTATCTAGTCTAAGGAGTGATTGTGCTTCTTGAATTTAAGAAAATAAAACTTAAACAAATAAAAGAAGTAGGTAATAAGAATTAAGAATTCACTTAGAAAATTACCGAAATTGAGAATTAGTATATAGATTTAGAATTTCCCTAAACCCTTAATAGATTGATCTTTTATTATGCAATTATTTTATTGATTTATTAGATGGTGAAAATTCCTATGATATGCTAATAGTTGACCTTAACTCACCAATAATTAATCCTAAGGTTTTCAACCGAATTACCCAAGTTAAAGTTTATAAGATTGCTTTACCAATTTGTAAATTCCTTTATTAGGTTTGACCCTAATTCAGAAAATTTATATCATCCTATCTTTAAGGTTGCAATCAACTTCTTCTAATTATGATAGATCTATTTATAAAAGGATTCTCAATCTCTATATATGAAATCAAGTTATGATATAATATTCTAGATCTATTAGAACATAAATAAAACACGTAATCTAATCACAATATATCAATAAAACAAATCACATAAACAAAAGAATCAAATCATATTAAAGCATCAAAATAGGGTTCATCTAACCTAGACATAAAAGGAATTTAGTTAAACATGATCAAATAAGAAATCAAACATAAACAGAAAGAAAAATGAATTGGAAACAATGAGGTCATAATTCTAAATCTCCCTGTTTGTCTTCTATTAAATATTCTTGCGAGGTAGACGTTTGATCTTATAATTTGACAGATCTTGTGATGAATTCTTCGTATTTTCCGCTTTTCTGGATAAAAATCACCCTTTGAGTCGCCTCTAAGAGTTTTAGAATGCGTGTAACGCCGGACTTTCTGAGTCTTTTGGTGATTAATCAGTATTTGGAGATACTACTTGTAACACCCCACTCCCGTAAGACCCGAACCCGATATCGTTGGTGATATCCGAGTCCGTGTCCCGCGAGAGTGGCGTACTACATCAGTCGATTTAAAACTCAGTATACATTTTTTTTTCTTTTTGGAGTCATTAATTCAACGTTAGTGCGGCAAACACAGTAAGTAAATATAACCCGTGTTCAATATAAACCAGTTTCAATTATTATAGTCATCCAGTAATAATTTACAATCAGTCAATGCAGTAAAACATTAAAACCACAATGGGCTCAGTAAAAATACAAAGCCTTGTTATACAGTGATTGCGGAACACAATTTACTAAGACACTAATGCAGACGCAAACTGATCCCGATCTCTAACCTTTACTGCGTCTACGGAGACATACTCCGTGTCAACCGGGTATTCTTCAGACTGAAAATAGATGCAAATTTTGGGTGAGTTTTGCAAACTCGGTGAGAAACCATCATCGATGGTTCTCCCAATTCATGCATCATATAAGCATGATACAATACTCATTCCATAATTATACAAAACACACGATTGAAACAATCACAAGACAATTACGAGGTACAGATCTCGAGCAAGATATAAAGAACCAACAAAACATTGCCAAATATTCATCCAAGATGCAATGCATATGTGACTCTTTTCCATTCATTTCAGATTGTGACCGAGCGCATAATGATGATCAAGATAGACGCGTCTGGGAGAATTATCTCCGTCGAGCTCGAGGCTCGGTTCGATATATCGAGCTCTAGGCTCGGTTCATCTGATGGCGTTTGGTTCACAATTTTCCTTTTAACGATGTGATGCATTTGTGCATGAATGCACATGTCCCATAGCGATTAACATGATGATACGGTCAAATACACAGTATAATCATACAATCCAATTAACAGTTGCCTAATGCTTATTTCACAGTCAATGGAGTCACATATAACCATATAATCCCCGTAGGGCAGTCAATTCACAGTCATAAGCCACGTAATCCTCGTAGGGCAATCAAATCACAGTTAACACATAGATTGGAATAACCAACTAGGTTACTCACCTATTACTTCCGAGCTAATGCCGGGAAGACTCTGCCACGTCGGTAGAACGACGCTCCAATTGGACCTCTATAAGAAGCAGAGAATAAAACGATCACTAATGATCCAATCCGAATCAGTGAATGATGCACATATAGGTGTATAATGCATGTTCATGAATTCCCGGCCCTAATCCAAAATTTTCCCATCATAAATTTTTTATCTATAATTAGAAACCTATTGGCCGACGTGTGCAATTCGGACCTCTATAGGTCCCCAATAAAACAAAACAGTGATTAACGGACTCTTACCCGGATTCACGTCAAATTTTCCGTCCAAAAAAAATCCCCAATTTCTCCAAAAAAATGAAATTCAAATTTCACTGAATTCGATGCCTCAAGAATCAGGTCAATCGGACGTCGGACGGAAAAGTTATTCACGAAAGAAATCAAAATTCAACAAGTAATATATATAAATATTGCCCTTATTTTTCCCTTTATTTTCTGATTTCCAACCAAACTTCCAACACCCATAACTCTTTTTACATATTTCTGAAAAATGCAAACTATACCTTGTTGGAGAGCTTATGAAAAGCTCTACAATTATCAAGAAGACCATAAAAATCAATTCCAACCCTAAGGGTGTCAAATATCCCATCAAACCTTCTGCCTACTCAATTCCCATTAACACAGGGCAGTACATTGACACTTTCATAACTCACTGATTTTTCAGAAATAAATTACCACAAAAATATGGTCAATAAGTTCACAATGTCCTCAACAACTTTCATGAACAATTCAAAATCAAATTCTATTTATAAACTAGTCAATTAATTCACCTAATGTTACTGTCTCTGAAATCCTTCAATGTGGGCAGTAACCTTACAACAAGCATTAACTCCCTATATACAAGTCAGTAAAATCAGAACTTTATATCCCTGAAAAGATAACATTTCAAACTTCAATTTTCATGAAGCACTCAACATCCACTTCGATCTCTAACAATTTCAAAACTGTTATGGAAGCTACTGTTATGATCAGCCATTCATAACCTAATGTAGGGTCAGTTTTTGAAAAATCATAACTCCCAATTTTGACTTCTAAAAATTACAAACCATATATCATTTTCAAGGTAATCTCTTCCTATACAACTTTTCAGAAGCTCACTCACACCAATTCAGTCCACATAAAATGTTAAAATTGCCTCCAATCAGTAAACTCACAAAATCACTCTTAAGCTAGGTTTCATCCAAAATGCTCAAAACCAGTCATTAGTAATCAATTCATATCTCCCAATATACAATTCTAAAAATAGCAATATCAGTAGAAATGGAAAGATAATTCAATATGCTACAACTTCCATGAAGACCATGTCCCCTATTTCCATCTCAATTAATTCATAAAAATCAACAAAACTCAGATGTCATGGTTGCGGTTACTGTTCACAGGCAATGGAACAGTAACATTCCATGCAAAAATTCACCCTTCTATCATTGAAATTTAACAACACCTATTTCACACTAAATTGAAGCCAACATCCCAAAGTTTCAGTGGCCACTAACCTTACCTCATTTGCATTTCTACACAATAAGTTATGAATAAAACAGTAACATCAATTTCAACTCTAACTTTCCAGATTCAATGTTAACCTTAGTTCTAACATTTCCAATGCCTTTTTCAAATCACTAGACATCCAAATAAATACAAATTAAATATTACTACAGTCATACATATACTAGGGCTAATACTGAAAAATTGGCAGCACTAAATTCCTCAATTCAAATACTCAAATAATTATCCATATTCAATTCAAAATCAAACCATATCATTAATTTCAATACATCTTCACCTAGCCTCATACCCATTTCTTCAAATCATAATAATCATCACTTTAATGCCTACATGAACCTAATACATGCTTTAAACCTTTTATTAATCACTCCTCACTATCATGGCATTTAATTCCATGTAAAAACACCATTTAAAACTCAAACCTTAATTGAAAACTTACCTAATTCAAAACCTCCTTCAAAACTTCAACTTCTAACTTTTAACTTCTACACCAAAGTACCAACCTCCTTCCCTTCCCAAGCATGTACCAAACTCATCTTCTAGCTTTGATGGAAGTAAGAGAGTAGCTTGAAGTTATGGGGAAAGATGAGAAAAGGAGAGCCAATTTTCGATGGTTGCAATGAAGAGTTTGTTTTTGTGTGTTTTCGGATGAACAATTACAAAAGCCTAAACAATCTATCTTCTCCTTTCCTTTAAACATATCCGAGAGAATTGAGAGAAGCATTTAATGTAGCCTTTTAAATGGCAAAATATGATTGGTTCTCAATTTAAAGAAAAGTCAAAATATCATTTGTTTAATCCAGTCCAAAATTTTACTCCATTTAACTCCAAGGACCCTACTTTCAGTCCCAAAATAAAATACCCAATATTACAGTGCCAATGGGTAGCAATTTTTTCTACCAAAAATTGACCGATTCGCCACTTGGCGATTTTTCCGGTCCGGGAATTGTCTCCGGAAAAAATCCAGAAAAATTTCTAAAAATCCCTAAAAATGTAAAACAATTTATGGTGCAGTCCAAATAATTTTTCAAACACAAAAATCACCTTTTCTAACACAAAAACACGTTTAGGCCAGTTACCGACGATTTTGCCGATCCGGAAAGTTTCTTCAGAAAATTCCAGAAAAATTCCTATAAATCTCAAAAAATGTAAAACGCTCAATGGCGCACTCAGAATAATTTTTCAAATCCCGTAACCACGTTAATCACAATAAAATGCCGTTAGGCCCAATTACCGGGAATGTCATGAATGCATGACCAAGCGATTCGCGGCACAAGTTCATCGAGCACCAAGATCAATATACCGGACACTAATCATACATCCCTATTAGTCTCATCCTATGCCAATTTTACTATTTTACCCTTCTAGGAGGGGGTGGGACGTTACAATTCTCCCCTCCTTATAAGAATTTCGTCCTCGAAATTCTTCGTCAACGGTTCACTATGACAGTAATCACATGATTCTACATATCCCATACACTTTTCCACTTAATGATTCACTTGTCGAGTGATCACAATAACCACTCTCATCAGTGGTTCGCTTACTAATTTGGCTAACTCATTATCACTTAGGAAGAGAGCGGATTCGACAAGACTATTAGTTGGCGATCTCATTTTCTTAGCTATCTCACTTTCCATTTCTAGAATAGCCATTACCTGTGGTTCCGATATGTAGCTCAGTTCAGTATTTTCGAATCTATTCAGTGATCACATTTTATCCTTCTAATACCTTTTTTCCCCAATGCCATATAGTCCAATTCGCATTCCATTGAGTACATCTCCATTTCTTTGATACCTCCCTTAATCACGTCAGGGACGATTTATATTCCTTTGGTACCAACACAGTGACATTTAACTCCATTTCACTATAATCAGTAATAATGTACCTAATGTAGTCATTTGTTGTATGCCATTCACTTATATTTAAATTCGATTCTCGTAAGACAATTCACTATTCTATAGTGTTCACACACTTTATCCGGATATACAGTTTACTCTGTCTCATTTGTCCGATCCGGTTCCACTTTAGCTAACCATGCAGTCTTTCTCAGTCACTTTCCTTTTTCTCACACATTTTAGTCTCAAATTCATTATGGTCTTTAACTCCCAGTAGGCATTGTGCCGTGTAACAGTATATTCCTCCAGTGAATCAAAACTCTATAACACAACCATAATCAAACCTTTTTCCTTTTGAACTTCATTCTATACCCACAATTCTTCAATTTCACTTTTCGCATATTATTCCTAGAATGTCTAACTTCGATTGCTCACTTTCTTGTTCTACCTCTTTTATCGGGTACACATACTTCTTCCTCGACTTTTTTTCACTATTGTTTTCCAATTCCATTCAGATATTCAAACTCATCATAAGACTTATCACTTTACTTTCTGCACTCTTAACCATTCTTATCACTAGATTTACAACTTCAATTTTC
The DNA here is from genome assembly GCA_029891385.1 of Erythroxylum novogranatense. Lineage (NCBI taxonomy): Eukaryota > Viridiplantae > Streptophyta > Magnoliopsida > Malpighiales > Erythroxylaceae > Erythroxylum > Erythroxylum novogranatense. The sequence goes on along the minus strand of CM057226.1, from coordinate 52,336,627 downwards.
CAGAAACACTTTACAATTACCCATAATCTGCTTGACACTCATTGTCGTTGAAAATCCCAATATCTGTAATTGATTTGTTCATTGCAGCATTATCTGTTCACTAGTTGAGTTTAGTAGGCAGAATTGTCCGTTCATTTCAGCATTGTCGTATTATACCTGTCTCTTTCCTCAAATTAACACAGTGTATCCTTATAGGAATCTACAGTCTCCAAGGCTTTCAATCGCGAGCATGACACCAATACCATTTATCAAAGTCAGTTCAATTTATTTCATACCCGTTCAACATATTGTCTCAGTTCAACACGCACTGCCCACTCTTCCAGTGTATGTTTATCATCAGTATCAGATTCCGCAATTAGTCCTATCGTTCTTTTTACTTTTCACTGTTCAACACTTCCAAACACATTCATTATCACTACCATTTGCTTACCTCATATAATTCCCTATTAGGGTCCCACTGATTTTACCATACATCTTTTACCCTTTTCATTGAGTCCATAATTAGTATATTTACAATTTCTTTATGAAGGTGTCACTACATCACATCATTGTCAGTTTCCCTTTTGTACCTCTTGTCTCCATTCATTTACTCTTTTTCATTTTCTCTTCTCAATTGTTTTCATATCATTCATATCAACATAAGTTAATACCTTGTCATCCATATTTAAACCTCCTAAATTTCCATTTTATTTTAGTATCTCACTTTTCAGTTTGGAACTCTTTTATTCTTCGTTTCAAATCTGGATTCCTCAACAGTTTTGCATCATAAATGGAGATCGATTCACTTCACATTGCAATAGGATTACCTCCAATTAAAATTTCACTCATGTTGGATACTTTACATTTCTATACACGGTCTGAGATAACCTCCACAGTATGAGTTATGACCCAATTTCACTTTTAATTTTGTCCATACTTCAATCCGTTTAACCGTTAGTCTTACTACCATCTTTATCCTGTCCACGAAAGTCTCATCAATCAATTATTATACCTAATTGCTTTTCAATCATTCTTCACTATATCGTCTTATCTCAATCAGAACACTTTTATGCCATAATTTAAATATCAGAACATTCCTTACACTAAGGTTCCTTGTGTCAGTCACATAAACATTTTCTTTCACACCTATTCTGTAATCTATACCACAGCATTTTATCCGGAAACCAATTTGTAACCCATACAATTCAGACTTCCTTAAGATTCCTTTCAGTTTATACTCATCCTCAATCGAATGACCGATACGTAATCACTTTTCGGCCCACTCATACATGCACACTTAGTCTACTTTTGTCTTACTTTAACCCATTAAGAACTTCACACTTATAATCACTCTAAACATTCACCGCTCATTTCCTCTATGATTTCCATATATCTGTCACATACATTTCATTAGTCACAATCAACATTACTGTCCAATAGATATCCCCAACAGTAAATCGACTTAAATGCGACAACTCTTTTCATATACCACTATTGTGGTTTCATTCATTTCAAGATCTTTATTTCATTCTCCCCGTATCATTAAACTGTATGTCTCATTTCCATATCCGATACGTGCAACTTGACCTTGTAAGGTCATATCAACTTGGCTTATCAGCTTATGATCATTAGTATTAGTATTTTTTTTTTTGCTACTTATCTCCTATTTTCCTCAAACAATATATGATCGGGTGTTCACAGTCCCCAATACCCGACAAAATCGTTGATATAACTCCATTTTATCTCTATCTATTTACTTATCCATTTACCATTTTTGTGTCCATATACATCCTTTCAATCAAATTTAAAATTTCCCGATACACCATCAGTAGCAGAAACTCGTAGCACAATAGTCACATAACCATTTCAGTCTCAAACTTATGCAGTCCAGATCATAACCATTTCACAAATTCTTGATTTATCATACACTTTTACCTCACTCTAATAGGCACTGGGCATCATACTTTTTCAGTTCTTTTAGTTCTCAATAAACCGTTACAGTACTCTATTGAGCTTCTTTCCATCTCGCTATCATCATCTGCTTATAATATTTACTGATCTCCAACTCGAATACCGTGAATCAAGATATGCCCGATTGGACCATCTACATTTTACTCAATTCCAATATTTCCCCTTTCATGACATATACAGTCAGAACTGTAATTATCTAACCATCCCGGGCTTTTAATTTCACTTAGATCTACTATAACCAATATGCTTCCCATATCTCTAATGGACCTCTCCAAGTTCTCAACATCTTTATTTTTCTGTCACCATAATATTGTTAATTTAACTCGGAAATTCTTAATTAGTCTAGGCCAACACAGTCATTCTGCTATCACATATGAGGGTTTCCAACCCAGTACAATATCAACCTTCTTATCCATTTTTTCTTTATCCTTTCCTAATTGATTATGCCCTTTTAGGGATTTACACTCTAATCCAGTCTCACTCTTCTCTCACTTTGTCACTTGACACTTATGCACCCGTAGGATTTATCCTCGTGCGACTCTGACTAGGGATCAGTTACCACGGTCTGTAACGACGCGATTCAAATGCATGCAACCTATGTCCCAAACTGTGCCCAGATACATTTCGATTACTCTCGGGCTCGATACCACCTAAATAACACCCACTCCGTAAGACCGAACCCGATATCGTTGGTGATATCCGAGTCCGTGTCCCGCGAGAGTGGCGTACTACATCAGTCGATTTAAAACTCAGTATACATTTTTTTTCTTTTTGGAGTCATTAATTCAACGTTAGTGCGGCAAACACAGTAAGTAAATATAACCCGTGTTCAATATAAACCAGTTTCAATTATTATAGTCATCCAGTAATAATTTACAATCAGTCAATGCAGTAAAACATTAAAACCACAATGGGCTCAGTAAAAATACAAAGCCTTGTTATACAGTGATTGCGGAACACAATTTACTAAGACACTAATGCAGACGTGAACTGATCCCGATCTCTAACCTTTACTCGTCTACAGTAGACATACTCCCGTGTCAACCGGGGTATTCTTCAGGACCTGAAAAATAGATGCAAATTTTGGGTGAGTTTTGCAAACTCAGTGAGAAACCATCATCGATGGTTCTCCCAATTCATGCATCATATAAGCATGATACAGTACTCATTCCATAATTATACAAAACACACGATTGAAACAATCACAGTACAATTACAGTGTACAGATCTCAGAACAGTATATAAAGAACCAGTCAAAACATTGCCAAATATTCAGTCCAGTATGCAATGCACATGTGACTCTTTTCCAGTTCATTTCAGTATTGTGACCGAGCGCATAACAGTGATCAGTATAGACGCGTCTGGGGAGAATTATCTCCCGTCGAGCTCGAGGCTCGGTTCAGTATATCGAGCTCTAGGCTCGGTTCAGTACAGTGGCGTCTCGGTTCACAATTTTCCTTTTAACAGTGTGATGCATTTGTGCATGAATGCACATGTCCCATAGCAGTTAACATGATGATACACAATCTAAATACACAGTATAATCATACAATCCAATTAACAGTTGCCTAATGCTTATTTCACAGTCAATAGAGTCACATATAACCATATAATCCCCGTAGGGCAGTCAATTCACAGTCATAAGCCACGTAATCCTCGTAGGGCAATCAAATCACAGTTAACACATAGATTGGAATAACCAATTAGGTTACTCACCTATTACTTCCGAGCTAATACCGGGAAGACTCTGCCACGTCGGTGGAACGACGCTCCAATTGGACCTCTATAAGAAGCAGAGAATAAAACGATCACTAATGATCCAATCCGAATCAGTGAATGATGTACATGTAGGTGTATAATGCATGTTCATGAATTCCCGGCCCTAATCCAAAATTTTCCCATCATAAATTTTTTTATCTATAATTAGAAACCTATTGGCGCTGACGGTGTGCAATTCGGACCTCTATAGGTCCCCAATAAAACAAAACAGTGATTAACGGACTCTTACCCGGATCCACGTCAAATTTTCCGTCCAAAAAAAATCCCCAATTTCTCCAAAAAAATGAAATTCAAATTTCACTGAATCCGATGCCTCAAGAATCAGGTCAATCGGACGTCGGACGGAAAAGTTATTCACGAAAGAAATCAAAATTCAACAAGTAATATATATAAATATTGCCCTTATTTTCCCCTTTATTTTCTGATTTCCAACCAAACTTCCAACACCCATAACTCTTTCTACACATTTATGAAAAATGCAAACTATACCTTGTTGGAGAGCTCATGAAAAGCTCTACAATTCTCAAGAAGACCATAAAAATCAATTCCAACCCTAAGGGTGTCAAATATCCCATCAATCCTTCTGCCTACTCAATTCCCATTAACACAGGACAGTACATTGACACTTTCATAACTCACTGATTTTTCAGAAATAAATTACCACAAAAATATGGTCAATAAGTTCACAATGTCCTCAACAACTTTCATGAACAATTTAAAATCAAATTCTATTTCTAAACTAGTCAATTAATTCACCTAATGTTACTGTCTCTGAAATCCTTCAATGTGGGCAGTAACCTTACAACAAGCATTAACTCCCTATATACAAGTCAGTAAAATCAGAACTTTATATCCCTGAAAAGATAACATTTCAAACTTCAATTTTCATGAAGCACTCAACATCCACTTCGATCTCTAACAATTTCAAAACTGTTATGGAAGCTACTGTTATGATCAGCCATTCATAACCTAATGTAGGGTCAGTTTTTGAAAAATCATAACTCCCAATTCTGACTTCTAAAAATTACACACCATATATCATTTTCAAGGTAATCTCTTCCTCTACAACTTTTCAGAAGCTCACTCACACCAATTCAGTCCACATAAAATGTTAAAATTGCCTCCAATCAGTAAACTCACAAAATCACTCTTAAGCTAGGTTTCATCCAAAATGCTCAAAACCAGTCATTAGTAATCAATTCATATCTCCCAATATACAATTATAAAAATATCAAGATCAGTAGCAATGGAAATATAATTCAATATGCTACAACTTCCATGAAGACCATGTCCCCTAATTCCATCTCAATTAATTCATAAAAATCAACAAAACTCAGATGTCATGGTTGCGGTTACTGTTCACAGGCAATGGAACAGTAACATTCCATGCAAAAATTCACCCTTTTATCATTGAAATTTAACAACACCTATTTCACACTAAATTGAAGCCAACATCCCAAAGTTTCAGTGGCCACTAACCTTACCTCATTTGCATTTCTACACAATAAGTTATGAATAAAACAGTAACATCAATTTCAACTCTAACTTTCCAGATTTAATGTTAACCTTAGTTCTAACATTTCCAATGCCTGTTTCACATCACTAGACATCCAAATAAATACAAATTAAATATTACTACACTCATACATATACTAGGGCTAATACTGAAAAATTGGCAGCACTAAATTCCTCAATTCAAATACTCAAATAATTATCCATATTCAATTCAAAATCAAACCATATCATTAATTTCAATACATCTTCACCTAGCCTCATACCCATTTCTTCAAATCATAATAATCATCACTTTAATGCCTACATGAACCTAATACATGCTTTAAACCTTTTATTAATCACTCCTCACTATCATGACATTTAATTCCATGTAAAAACACCATTTAAAACTCAAACCTTAATTGAAAACTTACCTAATTCAAAACCTCCTTCAAAACTTCAACTTTTAACTTTTAACTTCTACACCAAAGTACCAACCTCCTTCCCTTCCCAAGCATGTACCAAACTCATCTTCTAGCTTTGATGGAAGTAAGAGAGTAGCTTGAAGTTATGGGGAAAGATGAGAAAAGGAGAGCCAATTTTCGATGGTTGCAATGAAGAGTTTGTTTTTGTGTGTTTTCGGATGAACCATTACAAAAGCCTAAACAATCTATCTTCTCCTTTCCTTTAAACATATCCGAGAGAATTGAGAGAAGCATTTAATGTAGCCTTTTAAATGGAAAAATATGATTGGTTCTCAATTTAAAGAAAAGTCAAAATATTATTTGTTTAATCCAGTCCAAAATTTTACTCCATTTAACTCCAAGGACCCTACTTTCAGTCCCAAAATAAAATACCCAATATTACAGTGCCAATGGGTAGCAATTTTTGCTACCGAAAATTGACCAATTCGCTACTTGGTGATTTTTCCGGTCCGGGAATTGTCTCCGGAAAAAAATCCAGAAAAATTCCTAAAAATCCCTAAAAATGTAAAACAATTTATGGTGCAGTCCAAATAATTTTTCAAACACAAAAATCACCTTTTCTAACACAAAAACACGTTTAGGCGATTCTGCGATTTTGCGGTCCGGAAAGTTTCTTGAAAATTCCAGAAAATTCCTATAAATTCCAAAAATGTAAAACGCTCAATGGCGACTCGAATAATTTTCAAATCCGTAACCACGTTAATCACAATAAAATACCGTTAGGCCCAATTACCGGGAATGTCATGAATGCATGACCAAACAGTTCACGTGCACAAGTTCACTGAGCACCAGTACCAGTATACCTGGACACTACTCATACATCCCTATTAGTCTCATCCTATGCCAATTTTACTATTTTACCCTTCCAGGAGGGGGTGGGACGTTACACTACTGTATATTGATATATACATGGTTGTGTATGAGTTCAAAGATGAATTTGAATCCTTTTGATATGCATGCCAATGATTTATAATGTTATATGCCCTTACATGAACTTAGAGTTCATCGGTAAGCGAAATATTGGAGATTTTTGACAAATAAGCTTTTAAGTGTAAAAAACTAAGTCTATTGGATGGATATGACCATGGTGGTTAAAGTAACGTGTTCTAATGCCTTAGAGGTGATTAGACATGATTTATAAACTTATTGGACACTTAGGAAGTTTAATTGAAAAAGTTGATGTACATAAGAGCTTATTTGCAAATTGTCAAAAGTTAAAGGACTTAAACGTAATTTTTCAATTCTTGGAGGACCAATTTGTAATTTTATAAAGTTAAGGAGCTTAATTATAATTCTCAAAAGTTGAAGGATCAAAATAAAAATAAAAGTTTAGGAGATTCCTCAACTTTGGGCTTAATTGCAAATATAGGAAAGTTTGGAGGGTATAATGGTAATTTCACATTAGCTATGGGCAAAATGGTAATTTCACCCCATTTGGTCAAAGAAGGTTCAATATTCTTGACCCTTCTCCATGTAAGGTTGTGCATCCCATTAGTAAAGACTTAAAACACTTAATTTTAATTAAAAGAAGGGAAAAAAAAGGAGAAGAGAGGAGAGAACGGAGCAAGTTTCTACCATCACCATATTTCACCCTTCTTTTTGATTCTTCAACTTCAATCAAAGTGTTCTAACCTTCAAAGAGCTCAAATATATCATTATATTTATGACATTCTTAAATGATTTGAAGATATCACTAAGGAAAGTATAGGTAAATTTTGTCTCATCTCTCTCTACATTATGATTTTGAGTTTGGTGTTAAGATATGTTGTTCTCCATGCTTGAATATGCATGAAACATGATTTAGATGAATGAAATGTGTCATGGAGAGGGTTCGTTAAGTCAAAATTAAAATTGTCCCCTTTCCATGAAAGTTTGTGAAATTTTGAATATCTTTTGAAATTGATGGTTTAAATGAACTCTATGATGTTAATTATATATGTACGAGGTGAATTGATGATGGAAAATGAGGAAGAAGTACATTAGAAGGAGGCTTTCAAGTCTATGCCTTTAGGTGTTTGATAAAATGCCTAAGTGAACTTGCTTTAGGATTTAAGGATTTTGATGGTGTGCATTGGAAAACACTTTTATGTCAACTTAGAGTAAACTTGAATTGTTGCTTAGATTGACAAGTAAAAGCCAAATATGCTTAGATAAAAATGTGCTTAATTATGTTATGAAATGAGTAAGTTTGGATTAAAGGCATTAAATGCCTTAGAAAATGCAAAAGAGAAGCTAATGTGATGGTCTATAAATAGGAAATTTATGTTTAAGTAGTATTTTTATTGTATTTCTTTTTATGTATAAGGACTCGGGAGCTGTAAATCAAGGAGCCCATACCTAGGATTTTTGAAGCTAAGAGAGAGTATATCTTCTTTGAGGGGAGTTGGGGAGACCCTATTTCTCAAATAGGATTAGAACATCCTAAGACAAGTATAATGACTGGTATGTAAATTTTGAACTTAGGCAACGTGTGGTAGACTTGAATTTCAATTGGATGCTAATATGCTTAGGTATTTAATAAATGACATTGTTTTCAATAACTCTTTGCACTTGGAGTGCAACTGATGTTTTTATTATGTATTTTGAGAAATGATATTGCTTTCCAACAATTTGAACTGGAAACGTAAAGGACATTGTTTTATTTTCTGAAACTACATTTTTGAACAACTTTGCATTTGGAGTACAAAAGATGACTTTTATTTCATGAGATAATGTTTTGGAGTTTATATATGCATAATCAAGTCATGTATGTTACATGTTTTTGTTCTCTTTTGGCTTAGAGTCATGGCACAATTTTATTTTATCGGTTGGACTAATAAATAAAGGCATGATCCCTTATTTGATTTTATACTTAATAATTGGACATGATTTGTTTGTGATTGGTGAGAAAACGATTGGCCAATCGTGTGCTGGGCACAACTGATTAAGTGACTATCGTACCCTTGACAATGAAACATGAAAGTCGAGTCGCCGTATCGACACCTTTCTAGGGAACTCGTGGGTGATTCCATACCTAAGGTCTGGACACCGATGAGGTCATCACCTAGGGTCATGACACTCTTGTTGATTGTATTTCGGACTCACCACGGATGAAAGTAGGGCCAATACCGAGTATCGGTGGGTATGCACATTAGTTTGGCCAACTAGTGGTGTCACACATGATTGTTTTGGCTTATCATGATATTGGTTTTCCTATCGATGTGTGATTTATACATATGATATTTTTATGCTTTTGTGTAATGAAACTGAAATCTATGTTCATCGAATGAATGAGTTAATAGTCTAGGCCTATATGGTTCCTAACCGGTATATGTTGAGTCATAGGATGGGCCTATGCGTTTTCCATGTGATATATATATTCACTTTATAGGTTATCTACACCGTCTTGATATGAATCGAATTCTATTTGTGATATATGTCTTTCCTGTTCACTGAGTACCTAGTGTACTCACCCCCTCTATTTTCCAGCCATGCAGATTAATTTAGTGAGTTTGAAGCTCTGAGTGGATCGTGTGATCTTTTAACATTTTTTGGGTATTACCACACGTGGGTAGTGTCTTAAATTGTACTTTTATGGTCTAGTGGCTTATGAACTGTGTTTATGTAGATATGCTTTATGATTTTGTAAGTTAACTTTTGATTGCCTTATGTTTTATAAATGACTTTATGTATAAATCTTTTGATACTGTTGTTGAGATTGCCTTAAGTGGACTTTAAAGTCCTGAAGTTGTAATTGGATGTGAATATAGAAGTGTGTTTGAAATTGTTTGCATCTTTTTTGGAATTTTTAAAACATAGCCATTGTGCAGCCCGAATTTAAAGAAAAAGAGAAACAAATAGATATTTAGTTAGCCTTGCAAAATCGGATTAAGGATACCGCTAGTGTCTTTAGCTTGGTTATGCAACGGTTGTTATGGGAACGATGTGATACCGGGTCGTGACAATTAAATTAGTATCAGAGCTGATTTTTACATCTTCAAAAGTGTAATTTCTATTTTCAAAAAGTGCATGAGCCTTAGGAATCGAGTCTAGGTGTTAAAAGCCTTTGGTTGAGAAGTCAAGTCTCGGATTATTACGTTAATGCCCTTAACGATAGGATGATTTGGGAGAAGCTAAGCTTAGTTTGATCTATTTTATTAAACAATGTCTTTTTTTTTCGATTCTATATAGATAGCATTCCCCCATCTATTTGATCAGTTAAGTAAGAATTTCGAGGTTGAAATTTTTGTAAGGGGGAGAGTTGTAATATTCTGCCTCCTAAAATTGTTAAGAGAATAAAATGTTAGATTGAGTCAAATGAGTTATTTTAGAAAACATTGCAAGATAGTGTATGCACTCATTTGACATGTTTCGGGGTAGGAAAGTTTTTACTGATCATGATGTAATTGTGTGTTGATTTTATCATGAATTTTGTTTTGATGGACTTGAAGTAGTGAATTAGGAATAAGTGACAAATGGCTTAGTTAAATGGATGATAAGTGGCTTGAGTATAATTGTGACAAGTGGCCCTTTAAGTTTGTGACAAATGGCACTCTAAAATTGTGACATGTGTAGCTTTACAAATGGTGAAATGTGTAGCCTTAAAATGAGTGACATGTGGAGCCTTAAAATGAGTGACATGTGGAGCCTAAAGTAAGTGACAGATGGATTAGTTCGACCTTTTTAAATTTACAAGAGAAAATAGATGAAAAGGTAATAGAAGTAATAGTGAAGGTCTGCCATAAGGTCAGAAGAGAGAGAAAAATGAAAATGAGAGGAGAAGGAAAAAAGTTATCAAGGTAAGTTGAAATCTGGTTTCGATTTTATCTTTATCTTTCTCTTTCAATCTATTTTTCATATCCTTAGAGCACAAATTTGAAGAAACTCAAAGAATGAAAGTTGTAGATATATGTCTTAACTTAATGTCTATGAAAGTGGATTGACAAAATAGCGACTAGAGCTTGAGTTATACTTATTTCCCTAATACTACCTATGATAGACCCCTATGTAGGAACCTTGTATTATTTCCTAATTTTTGAGGACTTTAGAGTCTGAATTAGTGAAAGTATAAAACATAAAAATGGTTATTGATGTCTTATTAATGTTTTTGTGAAACGGTTTTTTTAGAAGATGTATTGATAATGGTTTATTGAGGGTTGAGTATCGGTTTCCAGTCTATTTCTTACCAAAACAAGACATAATTGGATGGAGATTATATTTTAAAGGGAGATTCTGTTTGTGTAATTTTTTTTGATATATTAAGACTAATGGAAATCTAATTTTGGGGGACATAAGATTCATGGTAATTGGATTTTTTCTAGAGAGAGTTATGATTAAAAGAAGACAGCTTGTTCATAAAGGAACATTAGGAAGAAAAGGATGTAAACATTGCACATAAGGTTAGGTTAGCTTGATGGTTGAGGAGATGACAAGGGAACTTGAGGATACTATGAGATGTCAGTACCCCCATTTATTTGTGTTCTCGACTTAGGAGTTTCGAGGAGGAAACTCTTTTGAGGAGGGGAAGACTTGTAATGCTGAACTTTTTGAGCCCTTTGGTGATTGTTTTGCATTTAGAATACTACCGTATATTGATATATACATGGTTGTATATGAGTTCAAAGATGAATTTGAATTCTTTTGATAGGTATGCCAATTATTTATAGTGTTATATGCCCTTACATGAACTTAGAGTTTATCGGTAAGCGAAATCTTGGAGATTTCTGACAAGTAAGCTTTTAAATGTGAAAAATCGAGTCTATTGTATGGATATGACCATGGTGGTTAAATTAAATGTGTTCTAATGCCTTAGAGGTGATTAAACATAATTTATAGACTTATTGGACACTTAGAAAGTTTAATTGGAAAAGTTGACGTACATAAGGGCTTATTTGTAAATTGTCAAAAGTTAAAGGACTTAAACATAAATTTTCAATTCTTAGAGGACTAATTTGTAATTTTATAAAGTTAAAGGGCTTAATTATAATTCTCAAAAATCTGAGGACCAAAATAAAAATAAGAGTTATGGAGATTCCTCAACTTTGGGCTTAATTGCAAATTTAGGAAAGTTTGGAGGGTATAATGGTAATTTCACATAAGCTAAGGACAAAATGCTAATTTCACCCATTTGGTCAAAGTAGGGTCAACATTCTAGACCCTTCCCCATGTAAGATCGTGCATCCCATTAGTAAAGAATTAAAACACTTAGTTTTAATTAAAAGAAGGGAGAAGAAAGGAGAAGAGAGGAGAGAAAGAAGCAGGTTTCTACCATCACCATATTTCACCCTTCTTTTTGATTATTCAACCTCAATCAAGGTGTTCTAAGCTAATTTGTGGTCAAGGAACTCAAATCTATCATTAGATTTGAGAAATTCTCAAAGGATTTAAAGAAATCACTAAAGGAAAGTATAGGTAAATTTTGTCTCATCTCTCTCTACATTATGATTTTGAGTTTCGTGTTAAGATTTGTTGTTCTCCATGCTTGAATATGCATGAAACATGGTTTAGATGAATGAAATGTGTCATGGAGAGGGTTCTTTAAATCAAAACTGAAATTGTCCCCTTTTGGTGAAAGTTTGTGAAATTTTGAATATCTTTTGAAATTGATGGTTTAAATGAGCTCTATGATGTTAATTATGTATGTTAATTGATGATGGAAAATAAGGAAGAAGTACATTAGAAGGAGGTTTTCAAGTTTATGCCTTTAGGTGTTTGATAAAATGCCTAAGTGAACTTGGTTTAGGATTTAAGGATTTAAGGATTTTGATGGTGTGCATTGGAAAATACTTTTATGTCAACTTAGAGTGAACTTGTGTTGGAACCCCTCCTTGGTGAGTCGTGTGCCCGACGTCCTACGTGACATCTGGACGCGCATCTCACGAGGGAGGAATTCCTCACCACGAAAGAAATCTCAAATCGAACTTAATTTAACGTCAACCGAATAAAACTTGATAAATTTGCCCTAATTATCCTCCATTAAAATTGATTTGCATAGGGCCCATAACAAAATCCGATTCCTAAGCTAAAATGAAAAACCATATCTCTACGTTAATTAGAATCAAAAATCGCTTCAATCGGATCTCTATAGCTCACAAAATCGCCCGAAAATGGAAATACATTCGAAACCGTCACGTAATTGACTCTCTTCAATATTATCCGTGAATTCCGACCCAAACTCGACACTCTCATTTTACTAAAAAGGGGTATAAAATTTTTTTAGAAACCCAATGCTTCGAAAACCTAGTGAATCTGAGTCCAAACAAAAAATTACAAGCAAAAGAGTGAGAGGACATTCAGAGATTCCAAAATTCATAAATTTGGTATCAATAAAAAGGTAAAAGGAAGCTCTACAACTTCCTAGAAGGATTTAAACACTAATTTAGCCATTAAGAGGGTCAAAATTTGCTTTAAAGTTGCTGCCACTAAAATTAATTTCCCTACATAATGCCAAGAATTTGAACATTCATATCTTTTAGCACACAGGTCGAAAAATCACACATTTTACCTCGTTGGAAAGATAAAGAGATAATTTACAATTTTCATGAAGAGTGCAAAAGTCATTTCAATCATTAAAGAGGGTAAAAACACACTCAAAGCATCAGCCTATAAAAAGATCAATGAAACAGTAAATTTACCAAATGAACAGTACCTGTAATCTTTCTAACCTTATAACTTTTTATTCTTAACTCCAATAATTGCAAATGATACCTCATTGTAAAGGGGAAAGGATAATCTACATGTTCTATGAAGGATGGAAAAACCAAAACAAGCTCTAAGGGGGTGAAAAACCCTCCCAAAGGTTCTGTCCAAAATTGCCAAATGAACAGTAACTTAACTAGGTCTAATCCCCATAACTTTTGACTCCTAACTCGAAATAAGGCATAGAATACCTCAATAGAAAGAAGAAAGGATTATCTACAAATTTTATGAAGGGAGAAAATGGTAATTCAATCATTTAGATAGGTAAAAACACTCTCAAAGTTACTGCCTGCAAAAATTCAATAAAACAGTAACTCAATTCAAATGAATAGTAACTGTCGACTTCCAAACCTCATAACTTTTTATTCCTAACTCCAATAATTGCAAATCATACCTCATTTTAAATATAGAAGGATAATCTACATTTTTCATGAAGAAAGAAAAAATCAAAACTGTCTCTAAGAGGGCGAAAAAGCCCTCCAAAGGTTCTGCAAAATTGTAACTTCCAACAACAGTAGCTGAAACCTTTCAGCTCTCATAACTTTTTCATCCTAAGTCCAATTGCGACAAACTTTATGTCATTGGAAAGATCTAAACATGTTCTACATTCTTGAAGAAGACCACCCAAACTAATTCAAGCTCTAAAGTATTCTAAAACCTAAGTGAAGTTGCTGCCCAATTTTAGGAAAAATTGGACAGCACCTCCCCTATTATGTCACTAACCAAAATCTTCAATTCAATTCATCCCGACTCAAGTACCTGCATGAAAACTCAATATCCAATGGCAGCAACACACTCCTAGGCTTCTAAACATTTCTCAAACCATAAGGCAATCTCACTCCTAAGCATCTACTCATTTCCAATCCATAAAGTCACATGATTTCATTCTTTCCTTTTTGGCCATTCTCAACCATACAACAACACATTCTTACAAAACATACATAAGATACATTTAAACTTCAAAACTCTTATATTTACATGAAAACCAGTCAATACAAAGTTTCAGAGGGCATTTAGCCCGATTACATCAAAAATAGCAAAAGTGATAGTACAAAGAACAAGCTAATGCTTTGATTTCTCAAAATACGACTTCAAAAGCAAAATGCATCGGAGTTGCCTCAATCCCGATGCGGTGATTCGGTTTCTCGCTCGACACCTGTGGAGGGGAAATGGGGGGTGAGCTCGATGACTCAGTGGGTAATAACTTAATAAACGAGAATATAAGCAAAAATCATTATTCATTCTTTCATTTCCAAAACAACATCACATTAAGGAAAACATTTAAAATTTTCAAATCTTTTCGCAGAATTTATCACATCAAACAATTTACATATATAACATATCACAAAACAATCTAACTTTTCACAAAATCACAAACAAGATGGTTCGGGTGGATCCAAAACAGAACGTACTACACATTTTCGCGAAGCGGTCATGTGTAGCCGTGACGGATAGGAGTCCTTGAGAGGAACTCCACGATCACTAGCGGGCAGGTGGTGTAGGAAAATCCCAGGAGGAACATCACATGTTCCAGCAGCGGAAACAAAAATTTTTATTCCCGGGACCTTCCCGAAACCTAGGATCCCGGTGTCGGTATGAAAACCTCAAACCTGAATAGCCAATAGAGACTATCTCTAAAGGTATCCACGCAGAGATCAGAAAACCTAACCGGATCAAACACCTTTGACCCGGAATAGCTAGAATGAATAAAGCCTGCTAGAGCCTACCTACATCTGTGGAGAGCTTGATTCACGTTGGACCACTTGGAGAAGAAGAGAGAATAGATGGTTGTCTTGAGAAAAAGGAGAAAATGAAATCCTAATTTCACCTTAAGCTTAACTCTTAAGCTTCCTCTTTTTCCTCCAGCAAAACCTACGAACCACACTTGCCAAAAACACATGTATATAAGTCTTTTAACTTTTAAAAGACTAAGCATGAGATGATGCCATGTGGAAGCTTATAAACCATTAACAAATTAATGGATTAAAATAATAAGCTTTGAAAAGTCAAATGATCTCATCTCTTCTCCTCTTTCCAACTACACATGCATATATATATAATAATTAATTAATTAATTACTTAATTAATTAATTAGAATATAATTGCTAAGGTCCATCCCACTGGGTTGGTCCTACTGGCCTCTAAGGCCCCGATCTTTGAAACGACTCTAAACCTTTCTTAGCAATATTGATGTCGCAATCTCATCGGGACATATCCCAATCTCATCGGGATCCATTTAATCCAGCTTGCTCTCCATAATTGGAACTCGGTCCAATACTATTTTCTGATTCTCGAAACACTCTTATCGTGTGACCCTTTAGGTTTCGGTTATATTGGCCACTTAGATTAACAATTAATCTGAGCAAGTCATGAGCGGTATCTAGCAACACATCATGACCCCAATTGACCGGAAAGTAATCGGTTTGATGAATTCATCACGAACGGATCACGAACCCTTCCATGACAATTCTTGTGCAATTCGTCCTTTCATCATCCTATACCCCACTTGGTTATGAGTATGGCTAATATGTCAACTCTTACTAGACTAAGTCTAGCCCAAGTGAAATCAGTTCCTGTCTGAGGACTCATTACTTTATATGTCCATGAAGACACTCTTCATGACATAGTCATGCTCTGGCCAGAGACTTAAAGTAATGATCCTGACAAGAGGCCAGGGTATCTCTTCTGTTCTCACAGAAGTGATGAATCCTTTATTGGCTACTCAATTACCTTCGAATACCTCAAACTGTACCCAAGCACCATCTTATGAGTAACCTCTGGAAGGCCACAAGGAATGGAGTCAAAATGCGAGGATCAAGATATCAAGATATCCTCGAGTACCTCAAGTCTAAGGATACTTGCACCATTCTTATGATGAGATTATCAGCGACATTAAATCCATGTGATGATCTCATGGCGTCATCCAATGAACTTACTACCACTAGTAAGCATCCATATGTCAACTCTAAATATCTCATATTTGAAGATTCGAGATCCACCGCTGATCCAATCAAGGAGTATGACATATGCTAGTCGTCCGGATTAATGATGTCCAGTCTCATTAATCCTATGATTAGGAAAAATTTAGATACTGACATAATTGCACATGATAGGAATCTCAGGATTATGATCACATCATAATTTCCTTCATGCTATGTCATATATCATGGACATCATTAATTTGATTAAAGATCAATATCAATTCATAAAGAACATCAAATAAATGAAACATGCCTTTCTTTATTTATTCATAAAGTCTGTACATGACTGTGAACAAAAAGCGCTAAAGGGGATTGTCTTTAGGGCACTACTCTAACAATCTCCCACTTGACCTAAAGCCAATCGCCTTGGTATCTAATACCATAAGCGAGTACATGAGAATCAAAATTCTTCTGTGACAATGGCTTCGTCAACGGATCAGCAATGTTCTGCTCTGTGGGAATCCTCTCGATCGCGACATCACCTCTAGCAATGATCTCTCGAATCAGATGATATCTGCGGAGTACGTGTTTAGATCGTTGGTGAGACCTCGGTTCTTTTGCCTGAGCAATAGCCCCATTCTTGTCACAATACAACTGTATGGGTCCATCACAGCTAGGAACCACACCAAGTTCAGTGATGAACTTCTTGATCCAAACAGCTTCCTTTGCCGCCTCTGATGCAGCAATGTACTCTGCCTCGGTCGTTGAATCAACAGTCGTCTCTTGTTTGGAACTCTTCTAACTGACCGCTCCGCCGTTCAGCGTGAAAACATAACTGACGGGATCCGGAATCATCCTTGTCGATTGAAAATCGCATCCAGATGCCGCTCACTGGAGATTTCCATCTCCATATATCAAGAAAACATCCTTAGTCCTTCGCAAGTACTTGAGGATATTCTTGACAGCTACCCAGTGACCCTCACCAGGATCCGATTGGTATCTGCTCGTGACACTCAGAGCATACGATACATCGGGCCTCGTACATAACATAGCATACATGATCGATCCTACTGCAGATGCATACGGGATCTGATCCATGCGAATCCTCTCATCTTGTGTCTTAGGACACATAGATTTCGAGAGTGTTATCCCATGAGTAATGGGAAGAAACCCTCTCTTGGATTGCTCCATGCTAAACCTCTTTAGCATCTTGTCTATGTACGATGATTGTGAAAGACCAAGCAACCTCTTTGATATATCTCTATAGATCTTTATCCCAAGGATATAAGTTGCTTTACCAAGGTCTTTCATCGCAAATTGCTTGGACAACCAAATTTTTAACTGATTGCATCAATGAGACATCGTTTCCGAGTAACAGTATGTCATCTACATACAACACAAGGAAAACGATTGCATTCCCATTAACCTTCTTGTATACACAGTGTTCATCCGGATTTTGTGAGAAACCAAACTCTTTGATTGACTCATCAAAACGAATGTTCCAACTCCTGGATGCTTGCTTCAATCCATAGATGGATTTCTGAAGCTTGCATACCTTTTCGCCATCACTGGAAGTGAAGCCCTCTGGTTGTGTCATGTACACATCCTCGGCCAGATTTCCGTTAAGGAAAGCTGTCTTCACATCCATTTGCCATATCTCATAATCATAATGAGCGGCAATGGCTAGGAGTATCCGAATGGATTTAAGCATTGCTACGGGGCTGAAGGTCTCGTCATAGTCAATTCCTTGTCTTTGACGAAATCCTTTGGCCACAAGCCTTGCTTTGTAGGTAATCACATTACCATCCATGTCGGTTTTCTTCTTGAAACCCATTTGCACCCTATAGGTTTTATCCTTGGTGCATCAACTAAAGTCCATACTTGGTTTATGTACATGGAATCCATTTCGGCTTTCATGGCACAAAGCCATTTTTAAGACTCTGAACTTTTCAGAACCTCTTCATAGGTAGCAGGCTCATCATCTTCTATGAGCAATACGTCATTCTGTTCACTTACGAGAAATCCATATCTCTCGGGAACAGTGCGCATCCTACTTGACCTACGAACTTCGTGTGTCACAGAAGGTTGAACTGTTACTTCATCTGAATGAGTGACAGTCTCAGGTTCAGGCAGTTGATCTGTGCTTGTTTGAGCATCTTGAACTTCTTCAAGTTCGACTTTGCTCCCACTGTCTTCTTGCAGAAGAAACTCTTTCTCTAAAAAGACAGCATGCTTCGAAACAAACACCTTTTGTTCCTCAGCAAGGTAGAATTGATATCCCATGGTCTCTTTAGGATATCCTACAAACAAACACTTGTCAGACTTTGCTTCAAGCTTATCTGACTGAATCCGCTTCACGTAAGCAGGACAACCCCATACTTTCAGATGAGAAAGATAAGGTTTTCGCTAGTCCACATCTCATTTGGAGTAACATCAAGCTGTCTTAGAGGAACTCTGCTTAACAAGTAAACAGCTGTCTCTAGCGCATACCCCCAAAACGATTTCGGTAACTTTACGAAACCCATCATTGATCGTACCATGTCCAACAAGGTTCGATTTCTCCTTTCAGCCACACCATTGTCTTTGCGGCAAGGAGGAGTCCATCGAGATAATATCCCATTATCTCTGAGATAATCCTGAAACTGTTGGTCTAAATATTCTCCACCACGATCGGATCGTAATGACTTGATACTTTTACCAAGTTGGTTTTCTACTTCATTTCTGAATTGTTTGAACCTTTCAAACGCTTTAGATTTGTATCTCATCAGATACAAGTACCCATATCGTGAATAATCATCGATAAAGGTAATGAAGTAACGACAACCACTTCTGGCATGGATGGACATCGGACCGCATACATCTGAATGTATTAGGTCTAATACTCCAATCGCTCGTTCACCCTTTCCCTTGAAGGGTAACTTAGTCATCTTGCCTAATAAACAAGATTCGCATGTGTCATATGATTCATAATCAAATGACCCTAAACTGCCACTCTTATGGAGTTTAGCGATGCGTGTCTCATTTATATGACCAAGCCGACAATGCCATAAATAAGTTGACTTTAGATTATCTCTTCTGTACCGTTTGGTGTCATTGACATTTAAAATTGGATTAGACATATCTAATATGTAAATACCATTGCACAATGTACCAGTTCCATAAAGCATTCCATTAGAATTGATAGAACAACCATTGCTATTAAAATTCATATGGAATCCATTTCTATTCGCATAAGAAATGCATAATATATTCTTTGTCAAACGGGTACAAAATAACAATCATCCAATTCCAAAGACAAGCCCAAGAGGGAGATACAAAACATAGGTTCCTACGGCTAATGCAGCAACTCTTGCTCCATTTCCAACACGTAGGTCTACTTCTCCCTTCATGAGTTGCCTCATCGTCACGAAGGCCCCTGCATATCATTACATATGTGTGAGCCACAACCAGATCAAATACCCGGATGTTGTGATCGAAGCAGATTAACTTCAATGACATAGAAACACAAGTAGTCGAGGCATCTGATGCCTTCTTCTGCTTCAGCGACTCCAGATAGACTTTGCAATTGCGCCTCCAATGGCCATCTTTACCGCAATGGAAGCAAGTTCCTTTCGGGGCAGCTTCTTTGGTCTTCTTCTTGATGGCGCTTCCCTTTGGTTTCTTTGTCTTCTTCTTCTTTGGGTTCTTTTTCTTCTTGGAACCTGAAGAAGAAGAAGCTACTACCAAAGACTTGCTTACTATCACTCTTGATAGTGCGTCACGGTATCTTGAAGCAGATTGATCGGCTCGGTATTGTAGTGGATATTTGGTTCATCCGATAGTTTAACACAAACTGTGCATAACTGTCGGACAATCCAACCAGAATTAAGTCTATACTTAACTCATGATCCATTGCAAAACCTAAGACGGCCAATCTCTCAATATAGCCATTCATCTTCAGGGCGTACTGCACAGCAGATGTCCCTGGAGCCATCTTTGTGGTGAAGAGAAGCCTTGAGGTCTCGAACCTTTCGGACCGGCTTGCTCGTCAAACAGCTCCCTAAGATGAAATACTATAGTGTGAGCATCCATGGACTCATGCTGCTTCTGCAGCTCTGGTGACATCGAGGCAAGCATGATGCAAGTAGCCATGTCACTGTCCTTTAGATGCTTATTATATGCCTTCTGATCATCATCAGAAGCATCGACAAGCAGTACATCCGGAAGCGGAAAATCTAGGATATATCCTGCACCTTCAGATCGAGAACTATTCTCGATTCCTTAACGATCAAGAAAATTCGGTCCGATTAACTTGTTGGAATCCATAAGCGGCGAAGATTCACACTTGACGACATTATCAAACAACCTACACGGATAGAGAGGAAGAATGTTAGAATAGGAATAGCTGCATAATCATAAGGACTTGAATGATATGCAAAAGAGCTCCACTAGTTTCATAGAATCCATAACCCTCATTACTGAATCCAAAGAAACAAAGTGACATAATGTCCTAGTGGGTTGATATCCGATATTGCTAAGAATGACCTTGGGTTTACCCAACAAGCCACAACTTAGGTCAATCGGTAGGTATCGAACATACCAATTGCATCATCGATAACCGACATTGAGAATGACCTTGGATTTACCCAACAAGCCACCTTATGTCTCGGGAGGTATCAGATATACCAATTACATCTTAGACACAACTATCGATCAGTGCTATCAACTCGTTGATGTATGCACTTACATTGGGTATCAACTCTTTGATGCGCATACATCCGATGTATGCTACCCAATTTCGCCTCTGTCCACGTTGACCTTGAGTTTACTCAACAAACCAACGCTTCCAGTGAAAACCAACCCATTAATCCGAAAATCACATTTTCATGATTCGAACATATCCGTATAGAGCGAGCTTGGGTTTACCCAACAACCCATCCCTATAAGAACTCTGGTTCTTACCATATTAATGGAAGACGTTCGTTTTCATATACCGAGGAGGGATTTAGAAATTCTAGACTCCAAGCAGAAGGATTATAGTCACGAAGACTATATGGAATGATTTAGGTTTCATCAATCGCATTGAATCAATCCTTATAATCATCCATCATCCAACCTGAGCACATCACAAGTCGACTTTCATCAAATGCAAGTCGCCTTATGCCACTGCCCACACACAAGTCGACTTGTAGGAAACAAGTCGCCTTATGGCACCTACCCATGTACAAGTCGCCTTGTAAGGTGCTATAAGTCGACTTATACTAAAACCTTGAACAAGTCGACTTATGCCATGCACAAGTCGCCTTATCCAAAGCAGAATGCTAAAATCTCTAATCGGCTAATTCCTCAATCAATGCAATTCCAATTCTCAACACCATCATACCTAGGGTAATATCTGTAAATTGATGCCTCAATGAACACTTCATTGATTCATGAATGCCTTAAATAGTCAAACTATATGAAAAGCTTGAAATGAGTCAAAACTCATAAATATCTAAATAATTTAGGAACACCCAAATTCTCACCCTAAGCATCTCAAGCTAGTGTATACACTCTCAAAACTACTCCGGCACTTGTCACAAAAATTGTGACGGCCAAAACAAGCAAGATAATGATATATACTAACGAGACACTAATGTGACCTTTTAGGCATCCGAAAATTCTTGGAAAAGCAAATTTAAGCAATTCAATTTGGAAATCATACTACATTAAGATAACACATTTTTAATCACATTAAAAATGGTGCAAGGCATTGGAACTGAAAAAGCACACTCAATCAAGCCAAGCAAAACAGTCCCAACAATTTTCACCAAAACTGTCCAGTTCTGTACATTGCTCGAAATGATCAATGAAAAAATTTCAATAAATTCTGAGAACATTATATAGGTTAATAAATGTTCAGAACATGCTACCTGAATTTTATCAGGATTTTAGACCATCAAAAACTCAGTCAACCAAAATAACAAAGCCGATTCAAAATCTGTGTTCATCAGCACAGCAATTCCCAACAGTATAGAATAAATTCGTGAATAAATATCCAATCACCTTGAAATCCAATTTCCATGCTCATAGACATTCACCAACATCTTAGAGATATGTAGGTGAAGGAAAATACAGAAAAAGATTTTTCTAGAATTTATTCTCAATTTTATACTCATACCTGTCCACAGAGTGTTTCACAAAACAGCATCTGGAACCTTAGGGAATTAATTAGCAAAACTACATCAAATCAAATCGATAAATTCTGAAAATTCATAGACATATTCTCTAACATGTTATGAACAATTCTGGGTAGAAAAATTTCGAAAACCCTATCTCTATAGCAATGCGAAATCTGAACAGAATGCATGCTACAACATCACAAGCAATTAGGATTTATGATCTAGCTTCAGTTAAAGCTTCATACACGACACCAGACGCTCTGATACCACTGTAGGAAAATCCCGGGAGGAACATCACATGTTCCAGCAGCGGAAATTTTTTTATTTCCCGAGACCTTCCCGAAACCCAGGATCCCGGTGTCGGTATGAAAACCTCAAACCTGAATAGCCAATAGAGACTATCTCTAAAGGTATCCACGCAGAGATCAGAAAACTTAACCGGATCAAACACCTTTGACCCGGGAATAGCTAGAACAGAATAAAGTTTGCTAGAGCCTACCTCTATCCTGTGGAGAGCTTGATTCACGTTGGACCACTTGGAGAAGAAGAGAGAATCGATGGTTGTCTTGAGAAAAAGGAGAAAATGAAATCCCAATTTCACCTTAAGCTTAACTCTTAAGCTTCCTCTTTTTCCTCCAGCAAAACCTACGAACCACACTTGCCAAAAACACATGTATATAAGTCTTTTAACTTTTAAAAGACTAAGCATGAGATGATGCCATGTGGAAGCTTATAAACCATTAACAAATTAATGGATTAAAATAATAAGCTTTGAAAAGTCAAATGATCTCATCTCTTCTCCCTCTTTCCAACGACACATGCATAATATATATAATTAATTAATTAATTAATTACTTAATTAATTAATTAGAATATAATTGCTAAGGTCCATCCGGTGGAATTGGTCCTACTGGCCTATCGGCCCCGATCTTTGATGACTCTAAACCTTTCTTAGCAATATTGATGTCGCGATCTCATCGGGATATATCCCAATCTCATCGGGATCCATTTAATCCAGTTGCTCTCCATAATTGGAACTCAGTTCAATACTATTTTACAGATTCTCTGAAACACTCTTATGCATGTAACCCTTTAGGTTTCCGGTTATGTTGGCCACTTAGATTAACAATTAATCTGAGCAAGTCATGAGCGGTATCTAGCAACACATCATGACCCCCAATTGATCGGAAAGTAATCGGTTTGATGAATTCATCACGAACCAGATCACGAACCCTTCCATGACAATTCTTGTGCAATTCGTCCTTTCATCATCCTATACCCCACTTGGTTATGAGTATGGCTAATATGTCAACTCTTACTAGACTAAGTCTAGCCTAAGTGAAATCGGTTCTGTCGAGGACTCATTACTTTATATGTCCATGAAGACACTCTTCATGACATAGTCATGCTCGGCCGAGACTTAAAGTAATGATCCCGACAAGAGGTCAGGTATCTCTTCGTTCTCACGAAGTGATGAATCCTTTATTGGCTACTCAATTACCTTGAATACCTCAAATCGTACCCAAGCACCATCCTATGAGTAACCTCACGGAAGGCCACAAGGAATGGAGTCAAAGTACGGGATCAAGATTCAAGATATCCTCGAGTACCTCAAGTCTAAGGATACTTGCATCATTGCTATGATGAGATTATCAACGACATTAAATCCATGTGATGATCTCATGGCGAGTCATCCAATGAACTTACTACCACTAGTAAGCATCCATATGTCAACTCTAAATATCTCATATTTACGAGATTCGAGATCCACCGCTGATCCAATCAAGGAGTATGACTTATGTTAGTCTGTGGGATTAATGATGTCCGGTCTCATTAATCCTATGACTAAGGAAAATTTAGATATCTTGACATAATTGCACATGATAGGAATCTCAGGATTATGATCACATCATAATTTCCTTCATGCTATGTCATATATCATGGACATCATTAATTTGATTAAAGATCAATATCAATTCATAAAGAACATCAAATAAATGAAACATGCCTTTCTTTTTTTATTCATAAAGTCTGTACATGACTGTGAACAAAAAGCGCTAAAGGGGATTGCCTTTAGGGCACTACTCTAACAGGTGGGAGAAGCCTATGGGTAGACAGGTGCACCTGATTCAGACTGGACTACCACAAACCCAAAGAAAACATGCATATCACCTAATTCACACAATTTACATACATTAACCACAAATAGCTTTTACTAAATTCACTTTCACTTGATTTTCACAATTTGCCAAAAATCACATATCCGAACCTATTCACTTAACAAATCATTTAACAAACACTTTCAACATAAACTTACATATAAAAGATACTTTATACAAATTATAATCAACATAAAGGGTAATTCATTTAAAATTCTTAAATCATTGGAAAGCATAATTAACTTTTATTATAAAACTTTTATTTAGCCTACAACTCAATTATTAAGCAATCACCCACCTTAATTCCTTTAGCTTTAGGATTGATCAAATGGCCTTGCTTCTTCCTCCACTAGCCTCACTTCACCTTCATTAAACATGATTATCCCATAAGCATAAAAGATAGCAAAATTTAACTTTCTAAGGAATGGGAAAACATGAATTAACAACTACTAAACCCAAAACCCATCAAGAAACTTCAAAACTTTTGAAATTTTCCTTACCTATATGAAACCCACGAAATTCTCTTTTTGCTTCCAAGGAAAGCTTAAACTCTTCCCTTCCACTTTCTTCTCTTAAAGAAACTCTTCAATCTTCCTTTCTAAAGCATAAAACCTAAGCTCCTTCTCTTCTTCTTCTTCTTCTTCTTCTTCTTCTTTTTCTTCTTCTCCTTACCTCATGGACGAAACCCCTTCTTTATTTTTCTCCTTTGCAAGTGTCGTATGTTTCTTTCCAAAGCCTTAGCTAACTCTTGTCTCTAAACTTAAAAACCTAAGCTCAAAACTACGTAGTTTCAAAAGTCCCCTCCTTTCCTTGCAATTTTCGTCTCCTCTCCCTCATTCATACGACAACTCTTCAATTGCTTTTCTTCTTATTTTAATTAAGCTAAAAGGACCCATTAAGCCCTCCTTCTTAGTCTTTAACTATAGAAACCTAAGCAAACTTCCTAAATTACCCTTACCCCTTCTTATTCTTTTTAATGCTAATAATCTATCAAACTTCTAATTTTAACTAAATACCTCCAATTAATTTCTATTAACTAAGTACTAAAACTCCCAAATTATTCTAATTAAAAGGAAATAACAAACTAATCCTCCAAATAAAGAAAACCTGCTTAAAGCGAATCGGGGCCCAACAACTTGAATTGTTGCTTAGATTGAAAAGTAAAAGCCAAATATGCTTGTATAAAGATAGGCTTAATTATGTTATGAAATGAGTAAGTTTAGATTAAAGGCATTAAATGCCTTAGAAAATGCAAAAGAGAAGCTTATGTGATGACGTATAAATAGGAAATTTATGTTTAAGTAGTAATTTCATTGTATGTCTTTTTATGTATAAAGACTCGGGAGCTATAAATCAAGTGGCTCGTACTCAAGATTATTGAAGCTAAGAGAAAGTATATGTTGGACCCCGAACGTTTCATAGAAGTTAGACTTATTTGAATGAGAAATTTTGGAGATTAGTCATGAGTAAAGAACAAATGATGAAAATTCATGAACCAAGAAATGATAGGCAAGAGTAAAGTAGGAAATGAGAGATGTGGATAGATTTATGATTTTCTATGGTGTTTTTGGTGGATAAGAGATTTTTGAAATAGAAAGAATTAAGGTGAAAGTTAGGAGTAAAATGAAAGCGATATTTGTGTAGTAAATTGATGAAGAATAGGTAGATATGTGTATGTTTTGTCATTGGTATTCATGATCAGTCATGGATTATAATTTTTCTTTATGGAGTACATTAATTTGAAATGAAGTTGAGAATGAAGGGAAAATACAGTAGAAAAAGGGTGATCTTGGTATGAGTTATGCTAAGGAAAGATTTTGAAACAAATTGGTAGTTGATCTGGAAAATGTTTACTGAGTATGCTTCAGTCTTTTAGCCACAACGGTTTCTCTAGTTATCCAAAAGAGATGATTCTTAATTTGGATTAAACTAGAGATATACGAATACATTTCTTATGAAGATATAGAATTTAAATTCTATCTTTAAGAATCTCTAATTTTGTCATGAATTTGAGAATTGGGTGTAGTACATTGGAAGATTAATGTAAAATTCAGGTTCTGAAGTCAGGGGAAATTCTAGATTGATCTAGATAGATTTTGGCAAAGATGCCTTCTTGAGAGTTATAGATCTTTCTTTTATTTTTCTAACGATATATAGTATGAAATTTTTAGACAATTGAGTAGAGTTATGATCCATATAAGTGGAGATGCTTTGGAGAGTAAAGATAGTGATTTAGAACTTTGGGGATGTGAGAAAGACCCAGTTTAAACATCTTCTTATGCACGGTGCATCGTCTTAGTTTTGCTTCATCTTAGTTTGTTTCATCTTAGTTTTGCTTGGTCTTAGTTGTGCTTTGTCTTACTTTTGCTTCGTCTTAGTTTTTGCTTCGTTTTAGTTTTTGCTTCGTCTTAATTTTCTTCGTTTTAGTTTTGCTTCGTCTTAGTTTGCTTCGTCTTAGTTTTGCTTCGTCTTAGTTTGCTTCATCTTAGTTTTGCTTCGTCTTAGTTTTGCTTCGTCTTAGTTTACTTCGTATTAGTTTTGCTTCGTCTTAGTTTTGTTTCATCTTAGTTTGCTTCGTTTTAGTTTTTTCTTCGTCTTAGTTTTGCTTCGTCTTAGTTTTGTTTCGTCTTAGTTTGCTTCATCTTAGTTTTGCTTCGTCTTAGTTTTGATCGTCTTATTTTGACCTTCTGCATCGTTCAAAAATATGTTCTAAACCGTTCAAAAATGTAGTCAATCCAACACTTGTAGTGAGAGTTATGGCAATTACGTCAAGAAATGTACAATATGAATAAAGACATGAATATGTTAGATTCTTTTGGCCATAACTTTTTCTCTAGACACCTAAATAACTTGATTCTTAAGCCATTAGGCTCGTAAGAAACTGCTATACATCTCCACAAAAAATCATGGTCATCTAAAATTAATGGAGAAATATTGAATGAAAAGAGTGGGACGGGTACAGTGAGTGTGCTCTTAAGTAATATGAACTGATAGTATTCTACTAAACATACTTCATTATTTTGAGTATATCTGGATCTATAAGAATCCAAATGAGATGATTTCTAATTTGTTGTAAATTAGAGACGTGGAGCTACAAATGGAATGAGAAATTGGAATCTAATTCAGTCTTTAAGATGTTTAAATTTTATATGGAAGTTGTGCATACTATATTATTATGGACAAGAGCAGTTCAAAAATGTTTGAAGTATATCTTTTGAATCATTGAATCAAATTGAATGATTTCGGTGTCATTAGAAACTTAAGACAACGGAGAACATTTTATTTCTAAAAGAAAGTGTTATGTTAGAATATTAAAGGGTGTTTTTGGTACACTTAAGTTTAAAAGGACATAAGCCTATAAGGAATGATAAAATGAACTTTTTGGACTCATTAAGGGCATAAAAGGACAAGGCCAAAATGTGGACTTATATTTAAGAGAAGGAGAAAACGTGAATGAGAAGATTCTAGGGAAACAAAATGCGTGGATAAGAAAAGAGATAAGAGAGAGAAAAAAAGAAAAAAGAAAAGAAAAGAGAGAACGAAGAGAAAATAAGCTAGGATTTTAATTTCCTTAGCCTTCAAGAGAGATTTTAAGGTTGTTTAAGAAGAGAAAAAGGTAGAGGAAAAGAAGAGCTTCCAATTGAGCCAATGATTTCTTCATTTGGTGAAGAACCAAGGGGGTTCATAGAGGCCTATCTCATAAAGTACATACTAAAGATACAACAGGAAAGAACCTTTGGTACCTCAGGTTGTTGCAAAAGAGAAGAGGCATTTTGAGCAAATCAAATCTTTAACCAAGGAAATCAAGGTGGGTACATGATTATAATAGAGTAAATAAACCACTACTGTTTTTCCTTAAAGCAAAGAAGTTTACTAATTTAAATTACATCTTAAGTGTTGCATCCTTTGCTTTTGTATGATTTGTGAAATTTGTTATATTTTTGCTACATGAATTGTGTAATGATTTATAAAGAGATTTTTCAAGTGATTTTTGAAAAGAATAGAAATTTATGAAATCCAGTTTTGAAAGCGCATATGAAATATTGTATGCTCATGAAACTCAAATTTTCAAAAAATGTCATTTTAGACAACACATGATTACAAGTTTTGAAATATGTGTTATGTGGGTTTGTGGTGATCCCTCAAGAACTGTCACGTGCACGTTGACCCAAGTTTAAAGCTTCTCTTTCCTGCCCACTAGCGACACGGAGCTCCTTCAAGGACTCCCTCAAGTTTACGACTACACATGACCTTTATATGGGAATGTGTAGTGTGTCATGTTTTGGATCCACCCAAACTATTCTGATATGCTTATGTGCTCATGATATGTTTGACATGATGGATGCATACATGATTTATACTATTGTAAATTTTTGACAAGTTAAGAATTTCATGAAACGAGTGTTAGATGAGTTTAAATTTCTATGGTTTCAAAAAAGAAAATGTACAATGGCAACGAGTTCTGAAAAAGGTTTTTCTTATCTTCTTTTTATTATAAACTATCAGCCACCAGCTTTCAAACTCACCCCTTTCCTGTCCCCACTTTTAGGTGATGAGGAAGAGATCGAGTGATCAAGAGTATAAGGACGTTACTTCAAATTCTGCATATCTTGGAGTTTAAGTTATCTTTGTATAATCCAAGGATTAGTCACATTTCAAGAATATGTAGTTCCTGTAACTTTTGTAATTTGAGATTTCAGATTATGTTGTAAAATGGCTTTAAAAGCCATTATTGCTTTGTAAAACCCTTTTGTTTTGAGGGTATTGAAATGTAAATGGTGGAAAAGAAAAATTATTAGTATGTAGTGTATTTAAGAGTATGGTGTAGTAAAGATACACTCAAGTCTTATGATATCCGTAAAAGGGTTGGATTTCGGAATCAAGCGGGATCCAACTGTATATCTTCTTTGAGGTGAGTTAGGGAGACCATATTTCTCAAATAGGATTAGAACATCCTAAGATAAGTATGAGGATTGGTATGTGAATTTTGAACTTAAGCAATGTATGGTAGACTTGAATTTCAATTGGGTGCTAATATGCTTAGGTATTTAATAAATGACATTGTTTTTAATAACTCTTTGCACTTGGAGTGTAGTTGATGTTTTTATTATGTATTTTGAGAAATGATATTGTTTTCCAGTAATCTGAACTTGAAATGTAAAGGACAACGTTTTATTTTCTGAAACTACATTTTTGAAAAAATTTGCATTTGGAGTACAAAAGATGGCTTTTATTTCATGAGATAATGTTTTGAAATTTACATATGCATAATCGAGTCATGTATGTTGCATGTTTTTGTTCTCTTTTGACTTAGAGTCATGGCACTGTTTTATTTTATCGGTTGGACTGATAAATAAAGGTATGGTGCCTTACTTGATTTTATACTTAATAATAGGACATGATTTGTTTTGAGATTGGTGAGAAAACGATTGGCCAATTGTGTGCTGGGCACAACTAATTAAGTGACTATCGTACCCTTGATGCTGGTACATGAAAGTCGAATCGACGTATCGACACCTTTCTACGATACTCGCAGGTGATTCCACACCTAAAGTCTGGACACCGACGAGGTCATCACCTAGGGTCATAACGCTCTTGTCAAACTGTAGTACGGACTCACCACGGATGAAAGTTAAGCCAACACCGAGTATCAGTGGATGTGCACATTATTTTGACCAACTAGTGGTGTCATATATGATTGTTTTGGCTTATCCTAATATTGGTTTTCCTATCAATATTTGATTTATACATATGATGTTTTTATGCTTTTGTGTACTGGAACTAGAACCTATATTCACCAGATAAGTGAGTTAATAGTCTAGGCCTATATGGTTCCTAGCCGGTATACGTTGAGTTATAGGCTGAGCCTATGTGTTTTCTATGTGATATATATATTCACTTCATAGGTTATCTATACCGTCTTGGTATGAATCAAATTCTATTTGTGATATATGTCTTTCCTACTCATTGAGTACCTAGTGTACTCACCCCCTCTATTTTCCAAACATGCAGGTTAATTTAGTGAGTTTGAAGCTTTGAGTGGAATGTGTGGTCTTTTGACATTTTTGGGGTATTACTTCACGTGAGTAGTGTCCTATTTTGTACTTTTATGGTCTAGTGGCTCATGAACTGTGTTTAAGTAGATACACTTTATGATTTTGTAAGTTAACTTTTGATTGCCTTATGTTTTAGAAATGACTTTATGTATAAATCTTATGATACTATTGTTGAGATTGCCTTGAGTGGATTTTAAAGTCTTGAAGTTGTGGTTAAATGTGAATATAGAAGTGTGTTTGAAATTGTTTGCAGCTTTTTTGGGATTTTTAAAACACAGCCATTGTGCTACTCGAATTTTAAAAAAGAGAGAAAAGAATAGATATTCAGTTAGCCTTGCATAGTCAGACTAAAGATACCGTTAGTGTCCTTAGTCTGGTTATTTGGCGGTTGTTATGGGCCCGATGTGGTACCGAGTCGTGACAATGCTTCTGTGCGTATCCTCCTCCATTTTGCCTATGAAAACATCTTTTTATAGTAATTTCTAGGGTTTTGACTGAAGCACGGGCTGATGCACAACTATGCACCAAGCTGTGCATAGCCAAAAATCTCTAAAAATAGTTAATCTGCATAGCTTCAGAGACGTGCACAGGATGATGCACTATTGTGCATCCCTTTTATGCTTCAAATATTCATTTTATGTCGTGTTTTCTTTTAAATTCTTCTCCTTTAAGTCTGTGAAGGCATTTGTACTCTGTAACCACATTTAGAGGAAGTTAAGTATTAAATATATGATAAAATGTAATTTATCAAACAAAAATAATCAAATATGGGGTGAAAATATGTTCAATTATCCATCTTTCAAATATCCCATAATTAAGCTTTTGTTTATCCTCAAGCAAACTATAATCAAAATTATCAATCTTATAGTTCAATCTCCCATCGATTTTGATTTGTCCATTCATACAATACATCATCATATCTTATTGAATCAAATTAACATATAAGTAGAATCAAATTATCCTAAAATTAATTTTTCTAAGCAATATTAATAGTAATCACATTATAATCTCATTGAAGT
This sequence comes from Erythroxylum novogranatense, assembly GCA_029891385.1. NCBI lineage: Eukaryota > Viridiplantae > Streptophyta > Magnoliopsida > Malpighiales > Erythroxylaceae > Erythroxylum > Erythroxylum novogranatense. The sequence goes on along the minus strand of CM057226.1, from coordinate 52,304,947 downwards.
CGAAGCATTAATCTTTATATCCTTACTAAGTTGTCACTCAATACACTCAAGTTTTTAGAGTGAAAAGTATTAAAACTCTCAATTAATGCATAGTAGAATTCTTACTATATGCTTGCAATAAAAGCATATCTCCACTACTTATGTATAAATTACAAAAAAAAATTCAAAGGTCTTTATACAGGTTGTATTGGGGCTTAGGTATGATATGATTGAGATAATAAAAAGGGTTAAATTAAAGGAAATTTACTACACAATATGTTTCAAGACTTGTTTCCAAATGCAAATAGGTCCTTTCATTGTAACTCTACTGGTTTCATTACATAAATATTGTTTACATATTATGTAGTAAACTACACAAATAGGTCCTTTCATTACACAATATTGTTTATAAATATAAATAGGTTCTTCCATTGCAACTTATTTAAATTGAAGGAAATTTAATACACAATATGTTTCAAGACTTGTTTATAACTTTTTCACGATTTTACTCATTTTTTCTATCAAACCAATTGCAAGCATTAGTACCACAATTTACGAAATATTGGACCTTTCAAGAATTTTAAGTCTTTAATAAGTAAATAATGTAAATAACATTCAAGGTTCAAAGCAATAAAAATCCTTCAAGAAAAATAGGATAAAGGTTAATATGTGGGTTTAATAAATAAAAAAAGCTAAAACTCAACTTGGTTATTTTTAAAGGTAAATTTAAAGGTATGGTATTCTTCAAATAAATAGGCTTAAACAAGTTGTTGAATCTAAGTGCCTTCATCATGTCAATGCTTCTAATTTAACCAATATGGTCTCAATAAGCATAATAAAAGAAAATTTTAAAATTATTCTATCGTATATGAAAGAATAATAAGAGTTTAAAAGTTTTGAAATTTGTACTCTAAGGCTCAAAACTCAAGAAAAAGGGTATTATGTATGTAAATAATATGCAATATCATTCAACTTGAATATATCAATGCTTATTCAAAATATGACTTACAAAAGAAATTTTTATTTTAACTCTCATCCTTTTACATACTAATTCAATCAATATTCAATAATGAAACACAATAGTCATGAACAAATTTCAACAAATTCAAGATATTAGTTCATAAAATTTACTAATCAAGATTATAATAAGCTTAAAAATTTGTTAAAGATTCATTAAACCCTTCCCACACTTAAAGTTGTACATTATCTCCAATGTACACAATATATATATTAAGGAAATGTTTAGTGATACTTTCCTCAATATGGCGATTTTGTAATGTCAAATCTATCCAATTTAAACTACATCCTTACAAAATATTAAAAAGGATAAAATGAAATAATAAAAATAACACAAGTGAAAATAATAAATAAGAACATTAATTATAATGTTAGAGAGGACAAAATAATTAATGAAAATAAAACTAAAAATATACACAATTAATTAAGAAAAAGAAATACTATACAAACTAAGAATCTCCTTCATCTTATGACCCTAGCTAACCTAACAAAGATGGTTGCCCTTGGTGATGATCCTAGCTAGGTGGAGGAGCTACAGAGAGTGTGCCCTTGCCTGATAGTGGAGGTTGGAAGTCAATGCCTATACGACTCGCCACTAAAAGCATCAGCTCTCCCATCCATCTAACTGTAGATCGCAGCTCATTCATACTCTCCACAAGCTTCGTCTACTGTCTCTCCAGATGATCTATCCTTGGCCGGTTCAGATTAAGCTCCTTTGGTGCTATGCCCCTCATCTGGGATGGCGGTGACTATGGTTATGATTGTTGGTTTTACTGCAGTGTTTTTAAGTGTTTTCTTTGAGGATTATCATGTGTATAAACTTAGAATTGTGTTATTGTTAGTATTTCTATGTGTTTTAATTGTTTGAGTGTTTAAAGTAGGCATTTGATCTTAATTTTGTTTAAAGGGTATTTGATGTGTTTGTGAGTGAATAGAAATAGGAAATTGAAGAAATGGTCAAGAATTTGAATAATTAAACAATGTAGGTCATGATCGCGGAACCCCTACAATTGTGATAGGTGTGACAGAGAGCAAATTTGAACTTTTCTAGCACATTAGCTTTTTTGTAACGAAATTAAGTTTATAAATAATAATCCTCACTACAAATTTGAGAAATTATGTGAGTTAGGATCCCATTCAAACCTAGTTGATCTTAAGTTTGCTTAACAAAAAAAAAAAAAAAACTTAAAATAGGTAGATAACAATTTTATCAATCACATTTTATGTTACTCCTAAATCCATTAGGTGAGAACCCTTTACCTAAATATATCTCACATTTCATTCCTAGCCCTACCTCTAAATCTTATGACCATGAGTTTGCTCATCCAAATTATACATATTTAGTTAAGTAGGATTCATTAACTTAAGGTAAAACATATTTGCATTAAAGAAGCCTTAAGTTTGATAAACAACCTTTATAATAAATAGAAGTAGCTTATTCTTAAATAATGGTAAGACAACTATCATGTTTTTATTAAAGATAATTAATTAAAATAAAAAGGTATTGTACAACTTCTATTTCCAGGATCAAAATATACAAATATGTCTATTTATCATTTTCAGTGCAAATTATATAAAACAACTTCTACATTAGCATCCATCTACGTTTCATGTTTTGAGTTATTTTATTGCTCAATCCTCTTGCCATTAGGTTTAATCTACCAAAGATAGTCTAGAAAACTTGTTCCTGGATTTGAGCTTCCTTCCTTAATAGTCTATTGTTCCTCTCTTTCCATAAGTTGTAAACCATTGCAACTAGGCTAGTTTTCAAAGCTTTGTAATCTACTTTGTTATCCATTTTGATTGATGAAGCCCACTTAACTACTACATTCCAAGAGATGGTTGATTTCCTTATATTTAACTGGCCTGGTATCTTTTTCCAAATGTTTTTAGAATAATTACAATTAACTATGATGTAATCCATTGTTTCAATGTACCTCTGGCATAACTCATATTCGTTATATGGAATGTCAAACTTGATGCTATCTTTTGTAGGTAGTCTTCCACCTATCCCTAGACAAAGTATGAAAGAATGGGAAGGTCGAATATCATTATCCTAAACTAGATTCTTCCACTTCACTTTGGTGTTTGATTCTTTCTACAGGTATTATCTATAAGCCTTGGTGTTAAAGTCCCCTTTCCCATTGACATCCTATATAACTAGGTCTTAGTTGGAGGTTTAGAGGTGGGGTATCGTCTATAATTATTCCCACTCCTCAGTTGCAATGGAAAGGCCATATATCAAAGTAGAACATTATAGATTCACCATCACCAATCCTACGTGTAATTAGTTCTTGCATCCATTGTCTTGTCCCTAGGATTTTCCTTAGCATTTATGATATGTTTTGGTTTAGATTTATAACCTATAAACTGTAATCTCTTTTATAGTCATTGTGTATCCATTTTACTTAGAGCTTATCTTTATGCTTGCATAACCACAGTAGTTTCTTAGACAAACTAACCTTGTTTATCATTTTTGATAAAGAGATGCCTAGACCTTTATAGTCCTTTGGTATGGAGACTTTATTCTAACTCTCCTTGGCATTGTAGTGTTGGTTGTTAGTTCCATCCCATAAAAATTATCTTAACTTCATATCCATCTCTTTTAGTATGCTTTTAAAAAGAGTTAGATGGTTTATCAAGTATATTGCCAGGACATTTAGGATTGAAGATACAAGCTGAATTCTTCCACCATAGCCTAAGAATTTATTGCAACAGTGGCCAATCCTTTTATCGAAAGAATCCAATAGGGGGCTACAGTTTGTGCTAATGATCCTTTTTTGAGATATTGGTAGCCCAGGTACATGATAGGTAGCCTTGCTTGCCTTGGTACCTTTACATTTATAGTTGTATTTTAAACCAGTGTTATTAGAAATATTCCTTACCAGATAGCTTAATAAGACTTCCAAGCATAAATAAGTAGGGGATAAAGGGTCCCTTTGTCTTATTCATTTCTCTTCTTTAATCAAATTAGTTGGTTTTCCATTCACTAGTGTAACACAAGAAGCTATAGATATGCACTCCTTAACCTATTCTTTGAATTTAGTTGGATATCCAACTGCTTCAAGCACCCTTGAGATAAATCTCTAACTAGTTAAATGATAGGCTTTAGCGAGCTCTATTTTTAGAATGTAACTTTTTTTGTAGAGGTGTTGGAATTGTATCCCTTAATCATCTCCTGGCATAACAATATATTGTTGTCTATTGTTCTCCTTTTTACAAAGGAATTTTGAGTTGGATTGATGAGTTTGTCTAGGTTGTTCCTCATTCTGTTAACTAATATTTTTTCAATGACCTTGTATATTACATTACAACATGTTGTGGGTATAAAATTTGCAATTTTTTAGCCATTTCCTTTCTTTGGAATAAGACTTATATAGGTTTTGGTCCACTTCTTTAAGATTATATTCTTCTGAAATAATTTCATGACCCCCTACTTACACTGTCACCAATGATGTCCAAATTCTATTGTAAAAATCTTTCATTAAAGCCATCTAGACTTGGGACTTTGTCAGGGTGTATGGAGGACATAGCCTCTTTGATTTCCTCTCTTGTCTCTTTAATTTCCTCTCTTGTAACCATTTTTTTAAGATCTTATTTTTATTATTCTAAGATTTTTTTTAATCTCCTTTAGTATGGTTTCTAAAATTTCATTTACTTTTGCATTAATGCTAAGATGCTTTTTGAAATATTCAAAGGCTATCCTCTTCATATTATCCTAATCATAGAAACTATTTCTTTCCTCATCTTCCAATTGCTTGATCTAGTTTTTATTTCTCCTTAATTTGATAGAGTTGACATTGTAGCTTTTACTTCTTTCTCTATCCCTAATCCATATCATCTCTGATTTTTTTCTCAACTAGGAGTTGATGTTTTCAATAAATCTATTATGACTGCATATCATGGTTGCCTCTTCCTTCTTGAACTCTTGATCTCCTAGTTTAAACATGATTTTCTTTTAGAATTTTAGGAGCTCATCCAGCACATTTTATTTATCCTTCTATGTAGGGTTTGCAGAGTCCTTGCTAAGCCTTTTCTAGTTAGCTTTATTGCTTTTAGTCTTTGACAAATCCTGTAACTTTGAGATCCTCTTACATCTATATCCATTCCCTTCATTAAGGCTTCTCTAAAGTTGGGGTGCTTTATTAGTTAGTTAAAAATTTTAAGGGGATTTTCCTTACCTTTTTTTGATTTTATAAGCCTACTAAAATTGGAGTGTCGTATGATGTAATTTGATCACCATAGGTAGCTATGATAAAATGAAATTGTTGTCACCACTTTGTATTCACCATGCTTCTATCATGTTTCTTCATAAGATACCATTCTCCCACCTATTTATTGCTCCACGTCTATGAATTTCCAAGTGATATCAAGTCTGTTAGTCCTGTGAGCTAGATAGTTAATGGAGTTATTTATATTTCTGCTTAGACCAATTCTTTCTTCCCCATTCCTCATTTGTGTTTAGAGTGCAATTAAAATCTCTTGAGACTAGCTAAGGCACTATTGTACTTCTATTGATATCAATTAACTCTTCCCATAACTGTTTCCTTTGAAACTCAAATTTTGATACATACATAACAAATAATGTAATTGGAATCTTGATTTTGATTTCTAACATTTCGCAATGGATAGCTTGGTATGTACATGATCATTTGATTAGTTCTTTCTTGGTAGTATTTGTTGAGCAAGTTTTATATCTAATAATAAAACTCTCAATACCTGCAAGTATACAAATCGTATCTTGTAGTATAAGAGGTTATTGTTCTTATGAGAATTATGCAATAGCTAACAATTTGAATCTAACTACGTCTAATTTATTCAGAAGTTGATTTGAATTAAATTTAGATAACATATATTGAATCAAATAAAAATAATCAAATAATATAAAACTAGGGTTTTAATCAAGATGAAATACTTAGGATTTATTATTTCCTTATTTTGTTTTCTTTACTATTATTGATTCAATTATGGGTTTGATCCTAGATTTCCTAAGGTATCTCTCAATATCTAATTAATTAACCATAATTGAATATGAAATTTTCAGATTTGCAATCTCTCAATTCACAAAACTATGCTTAACCTCTTCAATTAGATTTGAAGCTATCTATTAGATAATTAATTTCTTAAACAAGATCTCTAGTTTAATGATTGCTAATTTGATAATTACAGGTCTATTAAATTGCTAACTCTTATTGCATAATCTAAAACTAATAGCTTTTGACTAACTCTTTTGATTTGTTGTCAAGTTTATGCATGAACAATTATCACAAACATCTAAGTATGTATTGAGGTCAGGAACGATTAAAGTCAAAAAATAATTCTAGAATAAATCCTACTATGAAATTTAGAACTTCATGAATGTGTTCAGCATAAAAGAATTCATATTACACATAAAAAAAGAAGTAAAAGAAAAGAATAAAAACTCCGTCAAGATCTTGATCTGGAAAGCTAAAATTCCTGGATGTTCTTCATGATCTCCCACTTTTGATTTACTTTTAATTGTGACTGTTTCTTTTTTAAGTGTATTCCATGTCCTTATATAGTGGTTTAGGGTTATGGGGATGTAAGCTTTTAATAACTCAATGGGAGAGGTTAACACACCATTCTGCATTACACCGTAAAAGTGTTTTAGTTGGCCCTTAAGATGTTGAAGGATCAATTTGTTTCTCTAAACTCCAATAATTGAAGAAGGAGCATTCTTGTCCTTTGGAAGAGGTTGCACTGAAGGAGACATATTCTTGTCAATGTCGAGAGGCTGAGTTGAATATTCCCCTTTGTTAATTCCTAATGCTTCTCGAGAGAGCTATGGAAAATCATCCATTGACAAAACATATGAAGAAGTTAACACCCTACCCTCATCTGAGCAATGTGGGCCTTGAGGATGGCCTTTTATTGAGGCAAAGCCTCTTAGAGTCTAATGCAAGATTCAACACCAAAATAGCAACAAACTGAAGAGTTAGGTTTAGTTTCCGAAAAGGGAAATAATAGAGGGTACAAATATAATTAAGCAAGAGAGAAGGCAGAGAAATCAAACAAACAAATAATGGAGTGAGAAATTGAATTGTGATCTCTCAATGATTTAGCAATACTTTATCCTAGATATCCAATGATTATGATTACCCTCTCTCTCAATCTATTAAAATAATCCCAATTAAAATTGATAGAAATTGATTGGTAATCTCTCAGTCTATCAAAACTCTTTCTAACTATGTAATTGGATTTGAAGCAATCTTATGGATAACTAATAAAAAATTAAAATATCACTTTAATTGCCTATTAATTTGATGTTTATAGGTGTATTGAGGTGCCAGCTCTCGCTATATATCACAACATAAGTGATCTAATCTAACCTCTCTATTTAAATTGAGTATGAAGTAATAAGCATCACAAGCATATTTCATTAAATCAAGAATGTAAAGTTCAACAAATAAATCAAAAGTAATTCCTAGAAAAGAATTTAACAATCCATAGATGTAACTATATATCCAAGTTTAATCATCATTAATATCCAACTACAACAAGGAAAAAAGAAAAGAGTAGAGAATTGAATATGAAAGTCTTCTCATTTTTTCCTTGAGCTACAAAACATGTAGCCTTGTTTTTGACAAGTTTGCTCATTTGGTCTCCTCTTGTTTATAATTTTGTAGTTATCAAGTCATGTTTTTCCCTTCTTTATATACTCTTATGAAATAAGTACCAAACAATTTCACTTTTAGTTTCTTACTTAATTTCTTAATCTTAGAGGTCTATTTGTTAGAAAATTCAAGTGTATTATGGGGAATAGGGGTTTGGATTCTTTATGCTACGATAACTGGAGTAGGATCTCCCCTTAAGGAACTCATATATATGGCCTTTAATCCAAGCCATGCCAAGGTGCAAAGTTAGATTAATTCTAACCAATGGGAAAATTTCTCTAATAATGCATCTCTTATTTTTCTTAGATATAACCCTAATCAAGATAAGAATGACACTTATCAATGGTTTGATCACTCTTTAGGCATCTTCAACAGTAGTTCTTATAGAGAATTGATACTAGCTAGAGAAACAAATCAAGCCTGAAATAAAGCATTTTTGCATCAAATTTCTTTTACTAAAAATCTTGTTTTTTATATGGTTAGTGGCTAAAAAATTGATGCAAATAAAGTGATTTATCTTAGTATACTTAATACCTATTGCTTATGCAAAACTTATCCTAAGTCACTAATATGCTTCTTCTTTAATTATAGCTACTCGAATACAACTTAGGATGCTATTAAAACTTTTTGTTGTCATGGGAATTCAAGAGTCAATTATATGGAATTATTAAACTGGTTAAGCTCAAACAAAACCATCCCCAAGGATAGCAAATTAGTTTCCTTAATAACATTTGGATCTTGTATATGCAAAATTTTAAAAGAAAGAAACAATATGCGCTTATTTCTTTAATAAGGTGGAATACACTAAGGAGTAAGTTTAGGTGGAACTTCTTTATGGAAAAATGAAAACTTTTCCACTAAAATCAGGAATCAAAAATTTGTTATACCATAGTAAACAAATTACATATATTTTGGCCATTGCTCAAACATTACCCCTTAAAGAGAAGGAGAGTAGTATTTACTAACATCAGTAAGAGGGTGAGATTATGCAAGGCCATGTGTTAAACATACAATGAATTAGGTTAGCACTTGATTAGCTTAGTTATGGGATTATTCGGGTGAGATTATGCAAGGCCATGTGTTAAACATACAATGAATTAGGTTAGCACTTGATTAGCTTAGTTATGGGATTATTCCCCAACCGAGCATTCACCCACTTTACATGAGAAACAAAAGTTACTTATTATAAAGGATTGGGATGTATGTAGGAGATTTCACATCATAAAAGCACGGGTTATCCTATATGACTAAGACTATCTTTAAGTTCCTTCTCCCTACCTCTTTTAGTGAGATGAGACTTTAATTTTCTAATTTTCTTCCTAACTTTATTGATCCATCTTTATATGATTTTAGCTCCCTCTTCTAACATCTCTTTTAAATAGTAACATCTATACCAAACCACTGAGAATGTTATAACCATTGTAAAATGATCTATAAACACACTAGGTTGTATGCAATATTTTCCAACTTGAGGAATTATGTGTGAACTAAAAACTCTTTAATCAATTCTTCAAGTCTGTAATATATGCCCACTTAGTTGATTAGATTCTTTACAATAGATTAGTTGTTCCTTTATATAAACAAGAGCTTGATTTATGGTTGTTCTAAGTTATTTCACTTGATATTTCAATCACCTTGTATTTCTCACCATCTAGACAGTTTGTAGGCAGGTAACAAATTAAATTAGATAAGCAACTAAATCTAATTTTGTGAGAGAATTAAGATTATCCAATAACCAAATAATAATTTCTGAGTAACAATATACATTGGAACTCCAATTCATGAGCCTCTTTACTTATTCCCTTTTGGTTTTAGAGAAGTCATGTTGGAAAAATAAATATGGTATAATTTTAGCCTTTAGTCCACATAGAATGCAAATATATTGCATTTTCATAAAACAAAGTCTCTCTATTACATTAAATTTATTCTTAGACATTAACCTTATAATAAAAGAGCCTCTAGGTCTAAGAACTCTATTCCAAATTAGTTTTTTAATAAAACCATAATTTTCCCTTTTGGTATAATCCATTCTCGACAAGTTTTATTTGTGAATTTAAAATTTAGGTGATTGTTTCAAATATAACAATCTCTTATCTCTATATTAGGATGCTAATTAGGAATCAAATGACTTAATTACCTCGAAAACTTACCTCATCTCCCTTCTTTGATCCAACTACTAACCTTCGTTTGAGCTAGAATTTGATTCAAGTTGAAATGCCATCCCCAATTCTATAACTTATAGTAGGTTCAATTGTAATTTTCAATTTGAGCAATTGAGTAATGAACCAAAAGTGAGACACTTTGTTTTTAGGAGCCCAGATACTTTCCTTTTCCATTATATAACTATGCATCCTATTCATCTATAATGATCCTTCATCAACTAACACTCTCCATAATCTCTTTGCCATTAAAATCTTATTAGTTACAATTTGACCATAAGATTATATTTACTAGCTTTGAGTTTGCCCCATAAATTTTTTTCATTATCCCCTTAATGGTCTTGATTAAGCTCTTAGATAGAAATATGTGTGCACTCCAACAGATAAGCATAGAATTAACTATAGTTTTGATTAATTGGAGTTTACCACTAAAAAAGAGCTTCTTGTTAGTCCAACTACCCAATATCCTTTGGATTTTTTCCACCAAAGGAAAGCACTCTCTAAATTGTAATCTCCTTGTCATTAATGGTAGTTCTAATCATAATAAAGGAAGGGCCTTAGTAGGCATATTTTTCAAAGCTCTAAGTCTTCCCATATTTGGCATAAAAACTAGTGGTAAAAGTAATATGGCTCTTAATATAGTTAATGTCTAGGCCAAATTGCTCCTGAACTTGCCTTAGAGACTCGATCAAAACTTGAATTGGTTTTACTTTAGCTTTAGAGAAGAGTAGCAAATCATCTATAAACATATACTGGTTTGTTTAATCTTGTTGAACTTACTATGATTCTTGAAGCTATGACTCCTCAAGATGTTATGCTTTAAAAACTGAATCAATGCCTTCATAGATAATATGAATAAATAAGGATAAAAGGGGGTGTCCTTATCTAATGCCCCTTTTACCCATAAAAAGATTAAAAGGAACACTATTAATTAAAACACTGTAAGATGTTGAAGAGATGTAAACCTTCATATATTTGTAAACTCATAAGGCAAACCAAGTACCTCAAGCAAGTTAGATATAAATTCTCAGCTTATGCAATCAAAAGTTTTATTGAAATCAACTTTGACAACAAAATTTTGAGATGATTGCTTCCTACAGAACCCTTCGAGTTATTTAGAAACTTCATATCATAATTTCATATAATCATTAGTATTCAAATATTTAAATATCCATCTATGCCATTTTTTCTAAAATTATTTTCTAAATTTATTACTATATTTAGATACAATTAAGATGATAAATATTTAAGATAAATCTATACATAAAGTCAATTAAAATCTTAAAATAAGCTCGTATTTTTGGAATTTTATAAAATATTACTATTTATTTATAATTTTGAAGAGGTTTAATCAATATGATTTAGAAACTTCATATCAAAATTTAAATTCATAATGTTTAACTAATCCTTTAAATATTTTTATTTTGTATAAATAAAATGATATCTTTCCTTAATTAGAATGAACAAAATATATTTCTAATGATCTATTTTAGTATGTTAACTATAATTATAAAATTCTTATTAATTTATTATCTTTAGATAATATTACTCATATTAAATAGTATAATAATATTTAATGTATTATTAATTTATATGGTTAATTACCAAAAGGTCTAAACTTTTGTCAATTTTTTAATTATAGCCTAAACTTTAAAAGCAGCAATAAAATATCCAAACTTTCAATTTTTACAATTCTAGCCCAAAGTAGCAATAAAATGCTCAAACTTTTATTTTTTTTTCAATTTTAGCCTTTAGTGTTTCCGTTAAGTTTGTTGATGTGACTTGGTATGTATTTCAAAAATCTTAAATATTAATACATGTCAGCCAAAATTAATATAACAAATGAAGATTAATGAAACGACATCCTTTAATCACATAATTAAAATGATATCAGTGTTTAAAGATGATCTAAATCATATTACGTAGTCCTAACAACCTTATGCTTTGATTTTAGTTTTTTCCTTCATTTTCAGTTTGTTCCCTCGATACCCTCACCTTTTGATTTTCAAATTACGCAACCCCAACGCCCTCACACTAAGAACATCAAGAGAACGAATAAAAAATGAAGAGTTTACTAGTATAGTATGTTGTAATTCGAGAGGAGTTTAGAATGTCAGAAGAACAAACATAAAACAAATGGTTGAGGGCATTGGGAGAACAAAAGTTTATGTCATGCTAGAATTTAAGAAAATTGAAAGTTTGAGCATTTTATTGCCACTTTTTGAAGCTTGGGCTAAAATTGAAAAAAATTGAAAGTTTAAACATTTTGTTGTTACTTTTTAAAGTTAAGGTTATAATGGAAAATTTGACAAAAGTTTGAAATTTTTTTAGTAATTAACCCTAATTTATATTATTAATAACTGATCAATATTATTTATCATGTTTTATTAAGAGATATCAATATATTTATTGTTTCTATATAACAATAAGTTACATATTTCACTAAAATTGTTATTTAATATTTAATAATAATTATATTTAAGATAATCAAATTTCTTTTATCTTATTATAATTTATATTTCTAAATATAAAATTGATTGTTTAATTTATTAATCAATAATTATTTAGTAAAATTTGTTATTATATTAATCATTATGCTTAATTTAATGTTGATTAATTTTTAATAATTATATTATTTTTTAATTACAAGGGAAAAAAACTCAAAATAAAACAAACCCGCATCTAATGGACGTCGAGATCAACCAATTCTGCGAGATGAGCCAGAGTATCAGCACACTAATTCCCTTCGTGATGTACATGCTGAACTTGCACTTCCCAAGCTCTTGCCAATTCATCGCGATATCCTACCAAAAAGTCGAGGCCTCATGGCGGTCTATCGTCTGGGGGATGTGATACGGAGCTAATCAATACTTAGCCCGTATAGACCATCTGGGGGACGTGATACGGAGCTAATCAATACTTAGCCCGTAAAATACGGACCCATAATGCATCCGGTTGTGTAATCAATGCCCATCCCAGTTTCTTAAGCAAGGCATCATTGGTAGAACGAATCTTTTTGATGCCTAGACCCCTTGTATTTTTAGGCTTACACACTAATTCCTAGTTCAATGAGGACATTTTCCTGTGTTCATTAGTGGAACCCATATAAAGTTAAGCATGATGTGTTCCAAATCATCACATAGTCCTCTCAGAAGCCTAACTGTTTGCATCGTAAAAATAGGGAGGGTCGAAATTACTAATTGGGTTAAGGTAACTTATCTTGCTTAGGATAAGTTTTTGGCCCACCAGCCTATAAGTTTCTGTTGAGCATTATCCAGAATATGTTGATACGTATGACGCGTGGACCGTTCATGCAGTAACAGCACGCTGAAGTATTTGCGCAGATTGTTCGTGCTGGAAATGGATAAATTGTGTCTGAGGTGTCGTGTCATTTCTGAGGGAACGTTATTTGAGAAAAAAATCTTTTTTTTGGCCCTGTTAAGTTTTTATCCCGAAGCCATTCAGAATACCTCAAGAGACTGAGCTACAACGCAAGTATGTGAGTCAGTAGCTTCTGTAAACAAGACTAGGTCACCAACAAAGAACAGGTGCGATAAGGGTGGACCTGTAGTACTTAATTTAAGCGAATGCCAGCGACCTTGGTCCACCTCCCTAGAAATGAGATGACTGAGCCGTTCCATGCATAAAACAAACAGATACGACGATAGAGGGTCGCCTTGTCTGATCCTGAAAATAAGGGTGAAAGGTTCCAATAATGTACCTTGCTAAGCCACCTGCATGGAAACAGTCGTTACACAATTCATAATGACCTCGATCAGATGATCTGGAATTCTGATATTTACTAAAGTACTCTGAATAAAGTCCCATCGAATCCGGTCATAGGCTTTCTCCAAGTCTACTTTGATCACAAAATACCCAGTCCTTCCGGTCTTCTTTCTCATCAAGTGGATGGCTTCCTGGGCGATGATAATATTATCAGTGATATGGTGACCTGGGATAAAACTGCACTGATTTTTCTTAACTAAAAAGTCAAGGTGATTCTTTAAATGATTCACTACGACTTTGGAGAGAATTTTGTAGGTCATGTTACAAAGACTAATCGGTCTGAACTGGGTGATATTAGACAAGGAGAGAGTTTTGGGGATAAGGACTAGTATGGTCTAATTGAGTTCCCGTTCCCATTTTTCCTATCTAAAGACTGCTTGGATAAACTCGGTCACTCAGGGGCCTACCCACCCCTATTGCTTTTGATAGAAAAGGACATTGTCATCACTCTCAGGGACTTTATTCGGGTTCATGCCAAAAATGACATTTTTTACTTCAATGGGGTGGATCGGACGGGATAGATCACGAGTACTGTCTGGAGAATGAGCGGGGAAGGTACCAGAAAGCGGGAACCCGTCTCTAGAATCTGGTGCTTGAGTGTAGAGTTGTGTAAAATACGCTCTGGCTAACTGGCTTAAGTGACTTGGGTCTGTGACCACATTACCCTAAGTGTCCTTAAGATTCAGGATCCTCAGTCGCCCTTCAATATCCACTCACAACGTGCCTTCTGATGCCAATATATTTCCTCTTCGCTTAACACCTGCAAAAGATCCCTGCTCAACTTGTCCTCTAACACTAGCAAGTCCTCCCTAGTATCACTATTCATGGCTTGTTGGATGGCCTGTAATCTAGCTAACAGTAATTTGTTCCGATAGAAGATATTCCCAAAGTCCGAATAATTCCATTGTTGAAGATGAAGGGCCAGATTAGCAAGATTCTTACATATTGACTCCTCGTTTGGATTCCAATATGCAGCTATGACCTCATCAAAATCGGGGTGAGTGAGCCAAGCATTGTGAAATTGAAAGGTAGGGGAGGGTATAAGGGTAGAGTGCCTATGAGGAATTTGAATACACATAGGTCGATAGTCTGAACCTGGGAAAGGTAAATGAAGATTGATCGTGTGTGGGAAGGTGTGAATCCACTCTATCGACCCAAAAACTCTGTCTAACCGCGCTTGGATCGATCCCCTTTTCCACGTAAATTTGGATCCAACGTATCCCAGGTCATGCAGACTACATTCTTGAACCCAATTTTGAAAGTGTTGATTAACAATCCTTGTTGATCTAGATCCTCCCTGTTTATCATTTAGCTCTAGTTTGGCATTCAAGTCTCCTCCTATAATCTAGGGAACTTGGACGGATCTCCCTATCCACTCTAACGCTGGCCAGAGGTGCCTTTGGCTAGCAACCTGAGGATTGGCGTACAGTTGTAAAAGCAAAAAAAGTGTGGCCAGTTTCGATATTGGTATGAATAAATTATCGGTGGGCGAATTTTATAGATATATGGTACTCAACCTGCCATAAGATCCATATCCCCTAGGAAAAACCTAGGGCTTCTACTTTGAATGATTAGTCGAAACCCAAAGCCTGAATGACGGCCTGGGCCCAGGTTCCACTAATTTGGGTTTCCAACAAAACTAAGATCCCTGGTTTATAACTACGCAGGTAATTACGCAATATCATAAGGAACCGGGTTCCCCTCACTCCTTGACAATTCCAAATAATAATCGACATAAATCGAAAAAACTAAAATTTAGGTAACTCCCTTAGAAGCGTCTGATATCCCATCTTTTCACGATGGCTGGGCCTGCATCTCATTTGGACCATTTTTTACTCGGGTTTTGATTAGTGTGGGTCCTTCGGGTATATTAGGGGGTTCCGTATGAGCTATGAGTCTTCCCAGCTTTTCTGTAGCCCCTGGCCCCTCCACTCCGTCCATTATTTGCATGTTTTCCTCGCTAGCAACTGCGCGGGCTGCCATAATTGGGCTTTCGCATACCATTTCTGTATGTGTGAGTATCTCAATAGCCACGTGTTTTTCTGCCCGTGGAGGTTGAAATTGGATCCAGGGGGAAAGGGCCGAAAGTTGTTCCTGGTGTGGGCTGGCCCTAGAACTCTCACCCCAGGTAAACTGGATTGGGCGGGCCTTGGAGCCCTTAGGCCCCTTCTTTTTATTTTGTGAGGGGCCTTGGGTTGTGAAGAGGAGACCATTGCTGTGGGCTCGCATGGGTTCAAGAACCTGATCCATTTTCAGCTTGTGGCCTTGGCTTGTCATCGTGGCCCGTTGGAGCTGGCCCTGTCTCCATCACATCTGATCCTTCTAGAGTAATAAAATGCGAGCCTGCCAGTTGAGAGGACGTTGGTTTGCGGTTCGATGGAACCAGGGCCGGCCCTGGGCAGGGGCCAGCGGGGCACCCGCCCAGGGCCCACTATGAGAGGGGGCCCTAAGCCCCCTCTCTAAACTAACGTTGGCTAAAGATAATTTTTTTTTGGTTTACACCTTCCCAAGTTAGCTGATGAGTAATGACTTTAACATTAATAACACTAAAATGTTATGTCATTTATGAGAGGGGGCCCACTTCAAAGGCCCCTCTCTAAACTCTAAGAAGTGACACAGCTAATGACTTTAACGTTAGCTTGCATCACTTGAACAATTTACAACACTATAACGTTAAAGTGATTTTAAAGTGATTTAATGACTTTCTTTAACGTTATAGTCATCTTTAACGTTAAGGGAAAACACTAAGGGGTTCAAAAGCGATAACTTGAAATAAATTCAAGAACACTATATATGTCATGTGCTTGTCATAATCTTAATCTTACTCTTAGTGATATGTCACATTCTTGTATTAAAGATGTTTCATTTTTTGTATACAATTAGCTGAGGATTCTTTCAGGGTTAATTACTTTCTAGTTGTTGTAGATAGGGCAATTACTTCGTTAAAGAATATATTTGAACAATTAACGACATTCGATCATATTTTTTGATTTTTATTTGATTCAAAGAAGTTGAGGTCATTAGATGATAACGAATTAAGCGAATGTTATATTAATTTTATGACGACTTTTCTTATGATAATATGTCTGATGTGGATTTAGATGATTTTTTAAATTAAAAGTATTGCAAATGACTTTGTCAAATGAGTTAATGTCATCAATTGAAATATTAGAATTTGTTCAAGATACAGATTGTTATCCAAATGTTTCAATTGCTTATTGAATTCTATTGACTATACCTGTGACTGTAGCATCAGCAGAGAGAAGTTTTTCAAAGTTAAAATTATTGAAAACCTACTTGAGATCATCAATTTCACAAGAAAGGTTGAATGATTTAGCTATGTTATGTATTGAGAAGGATATGTTGGACAATATTGATCTTAATAATATTATTAATGATTTTGTATCTAGAAATGCACGGAGAAATTGTTTTTCATAAATCATGATCCTCTGTGTATTTGTTAGTGTTATGATCATTTAATATTTAATTAGTTATGTAAACTTATAAATTGAGTTATCAAATATGTAAACTTAAGTATATTGTCGATTTATTGGGGCCCCTTTTTTTAAATTTCGCCCAAGGCCTATAAAACTATAGGAATGACCCTGGATGGAACGGTCTTCTGCTGGAAAGGTTGTGGTTATGGAGGGAGCCGTTGTGTAGCTAGGCGCGAGTGCCGTTGGACCTGCACCCATGGTTCGTAGCTGGTGGGTGTGACAATTGGTGACTGGACTGGCACTGTGGTGCGTACGTCGACAGCCAGATTCTTCTCTTCCTCTATCCGTGGTTGTTGTTCATAGGTCAAGGAATCGGGCGCCACAAGACGGTGACATTGCGGATAGGCGAGGAATTCATGTCCCACGATGCCATAATAGTAACAGAGTTAGGGGAGGCATTCATAGACAACCTGTAAAACTTCCTTGTCAAGGTCGACCGTAGTCTTTAATGACTGCTGCAAGTCGACTTCTTCTACAAGACGGACGTAACGTCCTCGATGAGCTCACAACGTAGATTCGTCTATCTTCATCGTCTTTTTGACTACATCTCCAAGAGCTTTGAGTATGTCTAGGTGATACTGTGCTATGGGAAACTCCGGTACACGTATCCACATGACTGCATGGGTAATTTGACCATGCTTCGGGCGAAATGTGGACTCCCAGCATTGCACCGACAAAGGTTGATCGAAAATCATTCATGGTGTAGGAAAATTCCGGTGTGAGCATCACATGCCCACGGTGCGGAAAACAAAAATTTTTATTCCGGGACCTTCCCGAAAGTCAGGATCCATGTGTCTATACAGCAGACTCAAACCATAACGGCCAAAGGAGACCGTCTCTAACGGTATCCACGCAGAGATCGGAGAACCTAACCGGGACAAACCCTTTGACCCGGGAATAACTAGAACAAATTAAAGAGTGCTAGCTCTTACCTTTGTCCTTGGAGAGCTTGAGAGGAATCAATAGAGAAGAGATGAAGGAGCTTGAAGAAGATGAGAGATCGATGATAGAGAGAACCCTTTTCTCTTAGGTTTTAAAACCTTTCTTATATCTTTCATCAAAGCCAACGACCTCCTCCTTATCTGTTGTCTTTTTGTCATTTAATATAAGCATGACAAAGCATAAGAAGAACCTTCTTCTTCCATCCACGTAAATCACTTTATATATATATATATAAAGTTAAAATGATGAGCTTCTCATCCATCTTCCCACGTATAACATATATATATATATATATATATATATTAATTAATTAATTAATTAATTAATTAATCAATTATATATATATATATAAATAAATGTTGAAGTGGTCCGATCCTGTTGAGGTCGAGTCCTACTGCCTACCGGGTCCGGTATGGGAAAAACCCCCGGAAACGTTTTTTAGCAATATCGATGTCGCGATCTCATCGGGACATATCTCGATCTCATCGGGATCCATTTAATCCTTTTGCTCTCCATATATTGGAATTCTATCCAAAACTATTTTACGAATTCTCCGAGACACTCTTATGCGTGTGACCCATTAGGTTCCCGGTTATGTTGGCCACTTAGATTAACACTTAATCTGAGCAAGTCAAGAGCGGTATCTAGCAACACATCATGACCCCCAATTGACCGGAAAGTAATTGGTTTGACGAATGAACATGTATTCATCATGAACCATATTACGAACCTTTCCATAGACAATTACCGTGCAATTCATCCTTTCACCATGCTATACCCCACTTGGTTATGAGTATGGGAAAAGTGTCAACTCTTACTAGACTGACTAAGTCAAATCTAGTCCAAGTGAATCAGTTCTTGGTCACGGGATCATTACTTTATATGCCACTGAAGACACTCTTCATGACATATATACTCGACAGAGATTTCCAAGTAATGACCACGACAAGAGGCCGTGGTATCATCTTACGCTATCATAGAAGTGGTGAATCCTTTATTGGCTACTCAATTACCTTGAATACCTCAAGCTGTACCCAAGCACCACCCTATGGCGACCTCAGCAAGGCAACAAGGAATGGAGTCAAAGCACGAATCGGTATCCAAGATATCCTTGAGCACCTCAAGTCTAAGGATACTTGCACCATTGCTATGATGAGATTATCACCGACATTAGAATAGAACATCCATGTGATGATCTCATAGCAGTCATCCAATGTACTTACTACCTCTAGTAAGCATCCACATCTCAACCCTAAATATCTCATATTTACAGTTTTGAGATCCACCGCTTGACCAAATCAAGGAGTTTGAGATGTGCTAGTCTTCCGGATTCTGATGTCGGTCTCGGTAATCCTATGACTAGGGATAATTTGAATCTTGACATAATTGCACATGATAGGAATCTCATAGTATGATCACATCACAATTTCCTTCATGCTATGTCATATATCATGGACTTCATTAATTTGCTTATTGATCAATATCGGTTCATAAATAATGACAAACAACGAAATGAAATATGCCTTTCTTTATTTATTCATAAAGACTGTACACAAATTTGTACAAAATGCCCTAAAGGCGATTGCCTTCAGGGCACTACTCTAACAATCTCCCACTTGGCCTAAAGCCAATCGCCTTGATATCTAATACCATGGCGAGTACATGAGAATCAAAACTCTTTTGTGATAATGGCTTTGTCAGCGGATCGCAATATTACGCTCGGTGGGAATTCTCTCGATCTGGACATCACCTCGTCCTATGATCTCCCTGATCAGATGATATCTGCGGAGTACGTGTTTGGATCGTTGATGAGACCTTGGTTCCTTCGCCTGCGCAATAGCCCCATTGTTGTCACAATACAACTGCATGGGCCCATCACTGCTAGGAACCACACCAAGTTCGATAATGAACTTCTTGATCCAAAGCCGCTTCCTTCTTTCGCTACAAGCGGCAATGTACTCTGCCTCAGTTGTTGAATCAGCAGTCGTCTCTTGTTTGGAACTCTTCCAACTGACCGCCCCGCCATTCAGTGTGATTACATAACCTGATTGGGATTTGGAATCATCCTTATCAGATTGGAAACTGACATCTGTATACCCGCTCACCTGGAGATCTCCATCCCCATATATCAAGAACACATCCTTAGTCCTTCGCAAGTACTTGAGGATATTTTTGATAGCCACCCAGTGACCCTCACCAGGATCCGATTGGTATCTGCTCGTAATACTTAGAGCATATGATACATCGGGTCTCGTACATAGCACAACGTACATGATAGATCCTACCGCAGATGTATACGGGAACATATTTATGCGCATCCTCTCATCTTGTGTCTTAGGATACATAGATTTCGAGAGTGTTATCCCATGAGTCATGGGAAGGTACCCTCTCTTGGATTGCTCCATGCTAAACCTCTTTAGCATCTTGTCTACGTGCGTTGATTGTGAAAGACCAAGCAACCTTTTTGATCTATCTCTATAGATTCTTATCCTAAGGATATAAGTTGCTTCACCAAGGTCTTTCATGGCAAATTGTTTGGACAACCAAATCTTGACTGATTGTAGCATAGAGACATCGTTTCCTAGCAATAATATGTCATCTACATACAGCACAAGGAATACGATTGCAGTCCCACTAACCTTCTTATACACACAGTATTCATCCGGATTTTGTGAGAAACCAAACTCTTTGATTACTTCATCAAAACGGATGTTCCAACTCCTGGATGCTTGTTTCAGCCCATAGATGGATTTCTGAAGCTTGCATACCTTTTCGCCATCATAGGAGGTGAAGCCCTCAGGTTGTGTCATATACACATCCTCAGCTAGATTTCCATTTAGGAAAGCTGTCTTCACATCCATTTGCCATATCTCATAATCATAATGAGTGGCAATGGCTAGGAGTATCCTAATGGATTTAAGCATTGCTACTAGGCTGAAGGTCTCGTAGTAGTCAACTCCTTGTCTTTGACGAAAACCTTTAGCCACAAGCCTTGCTTTATAGGTAATTACATTACCATCCATGTCGGTTTTCTTTTTGAAAACCCATTTGCACCCTATGGGTTTTATTCCTTCGGGTGCCTCAACCAAAGTCCATACTTGGTTTTCATACATGGAATCCATTTCAGCCTGCATGGCGTGAAGCCATTTCTGAGACTCTGAACTCTTCAGAACCTCTTCATAGGTGGTAGGCTCATCATCTTCTATGAGCAATACGTCATTCTGTTCATTCACGAGAAATCCATATCTCTCGAGAACAGAGCGTATCCTACATGACCTACGAACTTCGTGTGTTGTAGAAGGTTGAACTGTTACTTTATCTGTATGAGTTACAATTTCAGGTTCAGGCAGTTGATCTGCGTCTGTTCGAACATCTTGAACTTCTTCAAGTTCAATCTTGCTCCCACTGTCTTCTTGAAACAAACACCTTTTGTTCCTCAGCAAGGTAGAATTGATATCCCATTGTTTCTTTAGGATATCCTACGAACAAACACTTGTCAGACTTTGCATCAAGTTTATCTGACTGTGTCCGCTTCACATAAGCAGGACAACCCCAAACTTTCAAATGAGTAAGATAGGGTTTTTTGTTAGTCCACATCTCATATGGAGTAACATCAACTGTCTTTGATGGAACTCTATTTAACAAGTAAACAGCTGTCTCTATTGCATACCCCCAAAAGGATTTTGGTAACTTTGCAAAGCCCATCATTGATCGTACCATGTCTAACAAGATTCGATTTCTCCTTTCTGCCACACCATTATGCTGTGGTGTGTAAGGAGGAGTCCATTGAGATAAAATCCCATTATCTCTGAGATAATCCAAAAACTCTTGGTCTAAGTATTCCCCACCACGATCAGATCGTAATGTCTTGATACCTTTCCTAAGTTGGTTTTCTACTTCATTTCTGAATTGTTTGAACTTTTTAAATGCTTCAGATTTGTATCTCATCAGATACAGGTACCCATATCGAGAATAATCATCAATAAAGGTAATGAAGTAAAGACAACCACTTCTGACATGGATGGACATCGGACCACATACATCTGAATGTATTAGGTCTAATACTCCAGTCGCTCGTTCACCCTTTCCCTTAAAGGGTAATTTAGTCATCTTGCCTAATAAACAAGATTCGCATGTGTCATATGATTCATAATCAAATGACCCTAAACTACCACTCTTATGGAGCTTAGCTATGCGTCTCTCATTTATATGGCCAAGGTGACAATGCCATAAGTAAGTTAATTTTAAATTATCTCGTTTATGTCTTTTCGTGTCATTGACATTCATAATTGGATGTGACATATCTAATATGTAAATTCCATTGCATAATGTACCAGTACCATAAAGCATTCCATTCAAACTAATAGAACAACCATTGTTTCTAAAAGTCAAATGGAAACCAGCTCTATTTAAACAAGAAACAGACAATATGTTCTTTGTTAACACAGGTACGAAATAACAATCATCCAATTTAATTTCAAGCCCACTGGGGAGTGACAAAAAGTAGGTGCCTACGGCTAATGCAGCAACTCTTGCTCCATTTCCCACACGCAGGTCTAGTTCTCCCTTCATGAGCTATCTACTGTCCCTGAGGCCCTGCATATCATTGCATATGTGTGAGCCACAACCGGTATCTAATACTCATATGTTATGATCAGAAACAGTATTAACCTCAATGACAAACATACCTGAAGAAGTCGAGGCATCTGATGCCTTCTTCTGCTTCAATTCATCCAGATAGACTTTACAATTTCGCTTCCAGTGGCCAGTCTTGCCACAATGGAAGCAAGTCCCTTTTGGTGCAGTCTCTTTGGTTTTCTTCTTGGCTGCACTTCCTTTTGGTTTCTTAGACCTTTTCTTCTTTAGATTCTTTTTCTTTGAACCAGAAGAAGAAGCCACCATAAGCACTTGCTTACTATCCTTCTTGATAGATTGCTCTGCCTTGTCTTGGCAGATTGATCAACTCGAGGATTGTCGTGGATATTTGGTTCATCCGATAGTTTAACACAAACTGTGAATAACTATCAGACAATCCAACTAGAATTAAGTCAACACTTAATTCATAATCCATAACAAAACCTAAGACGGCCAACCTCTCAATATATCCATTCATCTTCAGTGCATACTGCACTGCAGACGAACCTGGAGTCATCTTAGTAGTGAAGAGTAGCCTCGAGGTCTCGAACCTTTCGACCGAGCTTGCTCATCAAACAGCTCCCTAAGATGAAACACTATGGTATGAGCATCCATAGACTCATCGCCGCTTCGCACTCTGGTGACATCGAGGCAAGCATAATGCAAGTAGCCATGTCACCGTCTTTAAGATGCTTACGATATGCTTTCGATCCTCATCGAAGCATTAGCAACAAAGCGGACCAGAAGTGGAACATCTAGGATATATCCAGTTCTCCGACACGAGAACAATTCGAGATTTCTCACCAATCTAGAAAATTTGGTCCGATTAATTTGTTTGAGTCCATTAGTGAGCGCAAATTCACCTGGAAGTCATTTTCAATAACCTATAGGAAAAGAGAAAGAATGTTAGAATAGAATTACATGCATGATCATAAGGACTTGAATGACATGCATATGGCTCCACTAGTTTCAAAGAATCCATAACCCTCGATGCGAATCCAAGAAACATTATGACAAAAGCGCCCTAGTGGGTCGATATCCGACATTACTAAAATGACCTTGGGTTTACCCAACAAGCCACCTTAGGTCAATCGGTAGGTATCGGTCATACCAATTGCATCATAGATATCCGACATTACTAAAATGACCTTGGGTTTACCCAACAAGCCACCTTAGATCTATCGGCAGGTATCGGTCATACCACTTGATTCATAGATGCAACTATCAACTAGTGCTATCAACTCGTGATGTATGCACACACATTGTGTTATCAACTCTTGATGCGTGTACATCTGATGTACACTACCCAATTTTGCCTCTGTCTACGTTGACCTTGAGTTTACTCAACAAATCAACGCTTCTAGTGAAAACCGACCCATTAATCCGAAAATCTTATTTTCATAGTTCGAACATATCCGTATAAAGCGAGCTTGGGTTTACCCAACAACCCAACTCTATAAGAACTCGGTTCTCCCATATTAATGGAAGGCGTTAGTTTTCATATGATGTGTGAGGGTTTTCGGTCTCATCTTCTTCTTCAAGTTTGTAGGATTATAGTCACTATGACTATTTGGAATGATTTAGGGTATTTCATCAATCACATTGAGTCTATACCTAAAATCATCCATCATCCCACCTCTGCATGTTGTTGTAGTCGACTGGTGCATGTTCTAGTCGATTGGAACATGTGCTGGTCGACTACTATGGATTCTTTGTGCGCGTTCGATCAATGGTACATGTTCGATCATGATCGATGGATCTTATGCACTTTCAATCGGTGGTGCATGTTCAATCATTGGAATGGATGTGCCAGTCGACTGGTTTTTGGCCTGCTATATAATCGGCTAATTTCTCAATCCGTGTAGTTCAAATTCACAATACCAAGTGTAATATCCTTTATTATGATGTACCAATGAAACACTTTCATTGTACCATGCTTACCATATATAGTCAAACTATACATGAAACTTGAAATTGTTGAACACTGTTATTCATTTAGATTTCCAAATAATTTGAGAATATCAAATTATCACCCTAAGTATCTCTAGGTAGTCTACACTTTATCAAGACTACTTCGGCACCTGTCACAAAATTTGTGACGGCCAAAACAATCAAGATAAAGGAATATACTAACGAGATGCTAATGAGACACATTTGACATCCTAAATTGTTTGGAAACCCGATTTCAAGAAAATTATTTAGGCAAGCATACAACATCAATGTAACACATTTTTAATCACATTAAAAATGATCCAAGGCATTGGAATTAAGAAATACACAATTTTTCATTCCAAACAAAACAGCTCCAGCAACTTTCTCAAAACTGCCAAGCTCTGTGTTTTGCTTGAAAAACTCATTGAAAAAATTTCAATAAATTCTGAGAAAATTGCAGAGGTTAAAACATGTTCCCAAAATGCTTCATGAATTTTTTCAGGATTTATTTCCAACAAAAACTCATCCAACCTCTGCAACAAAGCCAATGTAGAATTTGTGTTCCTCAACACAGTTATTCCCAGCAGCACACCATAAATTCTCAAATAAATAGTAAATCACCTTGAAAACATTTTTCCATTCTCATAGACATTCATAAACATCTTAGAGACATGTTGGTGAAAGCAAATCCGAAAAAAATATTTCTACAATCTATTCTCGAATTTATAAGCATGCCTGTTCATTGAATGTGCACAAAGACAGCAACCAGAACATTAGGGAATAAATTAGCAAAACCATATCAAATCACATTGATAAATTCCAAGCTTCCACAGACATATGCAACAACATCTTTTGAACATATATGGGTAAGAAAATTTCAAAAACTATATTTCTATACTGAATTCGAAATTCACACAATCAACATGCATCATCGTCACAAGCAATAGGCAACTCCGACCTAGTCATGATTTCTTCGTTATATATGACACAAGTGGCTCTGATACCACTGTAGGAAAATCCCGGTGTGAGCATCACATGCCCACGGTGCGGAAAATAAAAATTTTTGTTCCGGGACCTTCCCAAAAGCCAGGATCCATGTGTCTATACAACAGACTCAAACCATAACGGCCAAAGGAGACCGTCTCTAACGGTATCCACGCAGAGATCGGAGAACCTAACTGGGACAAACCCTTTGACCCGGAAATAGCTAGAAAAAATTAAAGAGTGCTAGCTCTTACCTTTGTCCTTGGAGAGCTTGAGAGGAATCAATAGAGAAGAGATGAAGGAGCTTGAAGAAGATGAGAGATCGATGATAGAGAGAACCCTTTTCTCTTAGATTTTAAAACCTTTCTTATATCTTTCATCAAAGCCAACGACCTCCTCCTTATCTTTTGTCTTTTTGTCATTTAATATAAGCATGACAAAGCATAAGAAGAACCTTCTTCTTCCATCCACGTAAATCACTTTATATATATATATATAAAGTTAAAATGATGAGCTTCTCATCCATCTTCCCACGTATAATATATATATATATATATATATATATATATATATATATATATATATTAATCAATTATATATATATATATAAATAAATGCTGAAGTGGTCCAGACACACTAGGGTCGGTTCTACCGGCCTATCGGGTCCCGGTGTGGGAAAAACCTCCGAAAACGTTTTTCAGCAATATCGATGTCGCGATCTCATCGGGACATATCTCGATCTCATCGGGATCCATTTAATCCTTTTGCTCTCCATATATTGGAACTCTATCCAAAACTATTTTACGAATTCTCCGAGACACTCTTATGTGTGTGACCCATTAGGTTCCCTGTTATGTTGGCCACTTAGATTAACACTTAATTCAAGCAAGTCATGAGCGGTATCTAGCAACACATCATGACCCCCAATTGACCGGAAAGTAATTGGTTTGACGAATGAACATATATTCATCATGAACCATATTACGAACCTTTCTATAGAAAATTACCGTGCAATTCATCCTTTCACCATGCTATACCTCACTTGGTTATGAGTATGGGAAAAGTGTCAACTCTTACTAGACTGACTAAGTCAAATCTAGTCCAAGTGATATCAGTTCTTGTCCTGGGACTCATTACTTTATATGTCACTGAAGACACTCTTCATGACATATATACTCCGGCCAGAGATTTCCAAGTAATGACCCTGACAAGAGGCCATGGGTATCATCTTCTGCTATCATAGAAGTGGTGAATCCTTTATTGGCTACTCAATTACCTTCGAATACCTCAAGCTGTACCCAAGCACCACCCTATGAGCGACCTCTGTAAGGCAACAAGGAATGGAGTCAAAGCACAGAATCAGTATCCAAGATATCCTTGAGCACCTCAAGTCTAAGGATACTTGCACCATTGCTATGAAGAGATTATCACTGACATTAGAATAGAACATCCATGTGATGATCTCATAGCAGGTCATCCAATGTACTTACTACCTCTAGTAAGCATCCACATCTCAACCCTAAATATCTCATATTTACAGTTTCTGAGATCCACTGCTTGACCAAATCAAGGAGTTTGAGATGTGCTAGTCTTTCCGGATTACCGATGTCCAGTCTCAGTAATCCTATGACTATGGATAATTTAGATACTGACATAATTGCACATGATAGGAATCTCAGTAGTATGATCACATCACAATTTCCTTCATGCTATGTCATATATCATGGACTTCATTAATTTGCTTATTGATCAATATCAGTTCATAAATAATGAACAACAACGTAATGAAATATGTCTTTCTTTATTTATTCATAAAGACTGTACACAAATTTGTACAAAATGCGCTCAAGGTGATTGCCTTCAGGGCACTACTCTAACACATGGCCCATCTGCTAAGGCGTGAAGATAGTCGACCTCCTCCTTGAAATGAAACAGGTAAAAATCGTGTTCTATGTCCACGGCTTTGAGTGGTCCAGCCGGTTTCCAAAGGGTGTGCAATTGTGAGCTCAGCGCTTGGAAGCCCATCCTTCTTCCCAGAAGCTTGACAAGCACCATGAGACTCCATTATTGATCCAGTTTTTCCTTGAAGGAATGGGACAACGTCAGGTTGCCACCGAGTTCACTGGAGATCGGGGTGATGTCACTCTCCTCTAGTTCAATGGGTTGGTCTACTAGCCATTGTGTGGCGGTGTCTGTGGTATCTTCGGTTGGTCCCCTAACAAAGGCTACGCTATAGGACATCGATGAGTTGATCGGTGCTTCGTCCTCCTGCTTCCGCGTCCATCCTCTTTTAGCCAAGGTGCCCTCCAAATCAAGGGACACCATGGGCGTGCCAAACTGGTGAAGTGGAAGCTATGCAACAACTAAAAAACAAATGAAATATGCTGAAACTTAATCGAAAACTAGGACGAGCTGCGAGCAATGGTGGTTGCCACCTTTTCTCGCACTACTTTCTTGGACTAGGAAATGGTGCAATTTTTAATTATACGATATTATTTCTAATTAATTTTTCTAGTATTATCGATCTACTAGACTTAGTAGTAATGTTGATTAAATTTCTTATCATATCAATCACTTAACATTAGTGCAAATACTAAATAATTCCCTGTCCCATTAGACTTTTAGATTTGATGCTAGTATTAAATAACTATAAATTTATATTTTACAAATATAGAAAATAATGATTTATAAATAAAATAATAATATTATATATGAGTATTATTTTATTAAATAATTGTAATAAAAGACTGAATTTGTTATTACTTTAAACTTATTAATATAATATTAGTTATTAGTCAACAATCATTATATGCATAAAAATATTGTAAATTATATAATAATGAAATATCATTTATATAAATACTAATCATAAATAGAAATAAGAACTAAAATAATAAATGAAATGTAATAAAGGATTTTATTTTCTATCATATAAATTAATAAATATAGTAAAATCATAATTTTAGCAAAACTAAAATTAAATAACATTGAATATTATTTTAAATATAAATATGATAAATTAATATATTATTTTTAAGATACATTATATTATCTTTGTAATTAGTTAATATTTAATTATGTGGAGTGTCACGTGTAAAAATTAATCATAAAATTTAACAAAAAGACTAATTGAGACTTCTCACAAAATATATGGTGAGAAATTTTTTTGATAAATGATATATGGTGAGAATTAACAAAGCACAATTTTAATGTGGAAAGCTGGGCATCCTCTACCTTTCATTAGTTGAATATTTGCTACGTTTTTGTGTTGCTAATCCTGATTCTATCTTTAGAAACCTTCAAGCCAATTTCAGGTATCTTCTTATTAGCCAAGATATTTCAATCCAGTAGCTCCACTTTACGTATCTAAATGTTCCAATTTTCACTAAAAAACTCACTTTTTAATTCTGTGCATCTTTTATTGATTCAGTACACGAGAGACTCAATAGCTAGACTAACCAAACCCTAACTTATGGCGGTGGAATGGTAAGGACATTTTCTTCTGGTTTGATAATTGGCTAAAAATTGGCCCCTTGTATAAGATCAGTGAAATTCAGAGCCTAAATTCATTATTCCTGAAGATACCAAGGTGCAAGATTCTATCAGGAATAATACAGGGACTTGGCCTACTTGTTCTACTAGGGGATCCTTGATGCTTATGGCAAGCCTGCCTGCTTATTCCCTTAATACCTCAATTCAGGACTCAATTTTCTTTTTTAGTATAGTTTTCTCAGCCAGTTCTGACAAAGCATTCCCTAGGAGGCCTCTTCACAAAACTCCCAGGAGCAAGCTTGTATGGGATTCTGTTGTGATCCTTTCCAATGCATTTATACTATGGTTAACTACAGTAAGGAGGTTAAGTACCAATGACTTCCTCAAGATTACCACACCTATGACCTAACTGCTCATTATGCTCACATTCCTTAGATCTTCTTTATTTCAACTGCTGCTTCTCTTCAATCATTTGGAGCAAAATACTCAACCTATTGACCTGCATTGTTTCCTCACCAAGTGAGGTGACACTATTTCGTAGGCTTCCAACTTACAAGAATGCTTGAAAGGTGATCATAAGGTTTAAGCTTACTTTAAATGCATCGGTGCATGATATTTGGATTTAGAAGATTATTTGATAATAGTACTTAAAACATCATATTGGCATCACTTGTACAAGGTCCAAGGCGTGAACCCTTCAATTCCTTTTTGTGCTATTTCAGTAGCGCATCTCACCGGTCGTATGGCAGCCCTTAACTTGTGGTTTATACCATAGTTGGTGCTTGGTGGTCCTCCATGCTGTATTATTCATAATTTTCCCAGAAAAGGCACAATTTGATGAATTCGTGAGGTTTAGTTGTCTACTTGTTTTCCACCCTCAGATGAAAAAAGTATAAAGTGTTCAAGTGAAATCTCCAATATATACAATAATAAAATTCCTTTTCTCTGCTTACAGGATCAACCAACCACTACTGTCAGATCTAGAGCAAGGCATTTCAAGTTTTACCCTCAAACCGCACTCTCCACTCTATGCTCTCTCAGAGAGCGCTCATTGACAGTTGATCTAGCGTTTAGGAAATTGACCCAAAAGTTGAAATCACCGTTGGAATTCTGTCCGTTTCAAATTTGAAATTGGTGGCTGTACATTTAGTGCTTACTGAGCGGCGATGAAAGAAGGAAAATCAGTTAATCTGAATAATCAGTACCAACAGAAACACCTGAACGGTCACTTTTCCCCTTTCAAGTTCGCTAAGTTATTCGATCCCGAGGCTTCTTGGGATAAGGTAACTATCTCTCTGATCAAATTCGATGTTTTCACCAGTTTTCATTGGAAAGTTGGCTGTGCGTAGAACTGAAGCTGGAACTTGATTAATGTAACGACAAGATAACTGTTTTTTTCTCCCTCTTCTATTAACTTAGTAGCGAACATGGAGCGAAACCCAATAATGTGTTAATCAAAAGGGAGTACATGTTACTTCCAATGTGTTTGTATAGAAAGGACCATAAGATGCATGAACTTTTGGAACTCTACCCTCTTTGTTTCTTGACTTCATCTCTGTTGTATAGATCTTGTTTGACTTAGGCTCAGTCTGCAACTGCTGTCGGAAAAATGTGGCTGGTTAAAATATTTTGGGCTGAAAATATTTTAGTTTTAGTAAATCGTCATCACATTTTTAAAACCATGGTTGCTTCTTTAGAACCATGGTTTTGAGAATGTTAACACCATGAAAGTTTCCTTTGGTGCAAACCTGCTTCTGCATCCTGAAAGCAGTTTCAGAAGTAATCCTAAATAGACATTTGTTGGGTTAAAAAGTACATAGCAGATAATGTGAATCATCATGTTGTAGGACTATCCAGTTGGATGAACTTGTTTCTGTACACGTTATGGAAAGCAAAACCTTTGCAGATTGGGTGCTTTGATGAAATATTTGATGAGATCCTCGACATGACATGCTTGTGATCTCATGCAATTGGACTCGCATAAAACTCAAATTGGATTCGTGTTGATTGCCTATAGCAGTACTTTCATAATAGATTAATGATGCAAAATTATTCAGAAATACTTTTGAGTGATATAAAAATTCCTGTAACCAGACCAAATCAAGGAAAATTATATTTGGATCCAAAGGTGAATGCTGTAATCCTTTGGTTAGTCTTGTCCAATGTGGCCCAATGGATGTTGGAGGTGGTGAATTTTACTAAACTCTCTATCCAAATAAGCAATTGATGTATATTATGTAACATCCCATCACCGAGAGGAAGGGTAAATTGGTCAATTGGAACGAGTTAGGAGTGTATAAATTGGTCTCGGCATGTTCATGCATAATATAACTTCCATATATGCATAAATTGTAATTTTTGTAAATGCACATGATTGTACATGCATTTCTGACATTTTCCGGCATTTGTGTTATTGTGAAAAATGTGTTATTTTTGTGTGAAAAATTAATTGGAGTGGATTTTTGTGTGTTTCATATTTTTAGGAAATTTCAAGAATTTTTCTAAAATTTTTCGGGGTACTTGCCCGGACCGAAAAAGTTTCAACTGATTGACTGAGTGGGTTTCCTGTACTGGAAATGACTGGCCAATGGCACTGAAAAATTAGAGATATGATGTTAGGATTTATTTAGTTAAGCCATTGGAGTTTGACGAGAAATTCGAGTAGAATTTGGAACCGAAATAAAAAAAAAAACCAGGACAAGTGGCAAGTGACACATGTCACTTGCCTACTTAGCCTTAAGCTTAATTGTTATTTAATAACCTTAAGTGGGCTGGCTTTTCCCGACTCTCTCCTTGTAATTTTTAAAAAATCACCTTGCAACCTTTTATTTTCCCTTCATCCGTAGCCCTTCCTTTCTTCCTCCTTCAATTATTGTTTTCTTTTCATTCCATACAAGAAGTTGTTCTTGCTACTTGCTTGCTTCTCTTCACACACAAACCAAGCTTAAGCCTAGTGATGATGATGATTAGTGTGGGGGTGAGTTATGGCCATTGGTGATGGTGAGAAGTAGATAGGTGAATTAAGATTTGAAGATTTGAAGAATTGAAGAGCTTGAAGCTTGTTATAGGTGAGAATTTGTATTGTGTTCTTTAATTGTTAGTTAGAAGCCTTGAATATGTTTATTGGTGTATTAAATTCATAAAGATAGTGGTAGGATTATTTGGGTATAAGTGTAAGTTGTGTGAGGATGAATGATGAATATGTGTAAATTGGTTTTTGATTGTTTTGATGCTTGAATGATGTTAGATAAATGGGAATTTAGTAAGAAAATGGTGTACATTGTGCTGCCAAATTTTGAATTATCACTCAAGTAATTGTCTTGATGAACCTAGGGCTGAGTTTGAGGCTAATTGAGAAGATTATTGATGTGGTATTGATGTTTGAATGAAATGGGGAGACTTAGGTAGCAAATCTGGAAAAGTTACCTTGTACATGTTTCAATATTTTTGCCATAACTAGTTGTGTGGTTAAGCAATTGAGGTGAGGTTTGTCTTAAATTAAAATTGATACATTTGGCTACATTTCTTGTGAAGGAAGTGCTGCCCAATTTTGATTAGAAGAGTGTTGAATCATGCTTTTAAAGTGAAGTATAGGTGCAGTATGAACAGTATTTCGAGCTTGATGACCTAAATCTTTGATGAATTTTCCTAGATTGCTTTGTGTTGAATTTGTGAAATTGGTCTTCATAAAAGTTGAAGATTTTTGTGTTATTTTTCTAACGCCACTAAGTATGATATTTTTCGATGTGTAAATTGAAAGTTATGGTCTGTTAATGTTCAAATGGTAACTCAGCCTTTGGGAAGGGAATGCTCTAAGTGAATAGGTTTTGGGCTATTTGTGTTCTGATATTTATTTGGGACTGTTAATGGGGAAATTGACTTAAGTGACCTTATGGAAATTTGTAGAGGATTGTTTTAGCTTTCTAATGAGGTATTTTATACGAATTTTGAATGTAAGGATGGTTAGATATGAATTTGTAAAGTTCTATTATGGTTTAGGTGAAAGGCTGTTTTTCATAAACCATAACAGGACAACCACCTTAATGTGAGGTGTTGACATAGTTTGAATGGGAATTTGCTTTGAAGTTCTTCTTGAGAATTGTAGTTCATTGTCTGAGCTTTTTATTGCTATATGATATGTAATTTTTCGACAATGGGTTGGAAAGTTATGAATTTTAAAAATTGGGTTATATTTGAGAATGTTCTGGATAGGCTGAAGTTTTGATTGAGAAATTGAGTTGGTTAAAAATGGAATTGGCTTTCAGTTTGTTCATGAAAATTGTAGCCCTTGTTTTTCCAAATTGAGGAATCGGATTCGTATAATATTTAATTTCATTTATTTGTAAAATTGAGAATTTTTAGAGCCGAAATTGATAAAAATTGGTTAGGTCGAAGTGAGGGGTCCAGGTAAGGATTTTCCTAAGCTGTGTTTTATTTATAATTGGACCTATAAAGATCCGAATTGAGTGATTTCGGTGTCAATGAGTTTCTAATTTTTAGAGGAAAATTTGATGACGAGAAATTGTGTAATAGTGCCGGAAATATCACGAACATGCATTGTACACATTTAATTGCTATATGTGCATTATTAAATGTTTCTGATTGAAAATTTGGTAATGTTGGATATTTGGACTGGTTTAGAGACGCTTTTGGAACGTCATTTCACAGACGTTGCTGAGACTTCCAGGCTTTAGCTTCAGAAGTAAAGGTGAGTAACCTAGATGGTTCCTTAATTATTATTTAGTTATATTTCGCACTTATACAACTGTGGAGAATAATGGAGGAACTCTTGCGTTTATTTGTGCCAATATTCCAGACCGAAGGTGTCCGATGTATGTGGAGATTATGACATAGGAGTGTTTTACTGGTGATTGTGATTGGATTGTGAATTGTTGTGAAACAATTGTTTGAATGTGATAATTTGGATCCGATTGTGATATAATCAGGGCCATTCCTATAGTTTTATAGGCCCTGGGTGAAATTTAAAAAAAGGACCCCAATAAATCGACAATATACTTAAGTTTACATATTTGTATGAAATATAAATGTCTCAATTTATAAGTTTACATAACTAATTAAATATTAAATGATCATAACACTAATAAATACACAGAGGATCATGATTTATGAAAAACAATTTCTCCGTGCATTTCTAGATACAAAATCATTAATAATATTATTAAGATCAATATTGTCCAATATATCATTCTCAATACATAACATAGCTAAACCATTCAACCTTTCTTGTGACATTGATGATCTCAAGTAGGTTTTCAATAATTTTAACTTTGAAAAACTTCTCTCTGCTGATGCTACAGTCACAGGTATAGTCAATAGAATTCGATAAGCAATTGAAACATTTGGATAACAATCTGTAGCTTGAACAAATTCTAATATTTCAATTGATGATATTAACTCATTTGACAAAGTCATTTGCAATACTTTTAATTTAAAAAAATCATCTAAATCCACATCAGACATATTATCATGAGAAAAGTCGTCATAAAATTAATATAACATTCTCTTAATTCGTTATAATCTAATGACCTCAACTTATTTGAATCAAATAAAAATAAAAAAATATGATCGAATGTCGTTAATTGTTCAAATATATTCTTTAACAAAGTAATTGCCCTATCTACAACAACTAGAAAGTAATTAACCCTGAAAGAATCCTCAGCTAATTGTATACAAAAAATGAAACATCTTTAATACAAGAATGTGACATATCACTAAGAGTAAGATTAAGATTATGACAAGCACATGACATATATAGTGTTCTTGAATTTATTTCAAGTAATCGCTTTTGAACCCCTTAGTGTTTTCCCTTAACGTTAAAGATGACTATAACGTTAAAGAAAGTCATTAAATCACTTTAAAATCACTTTAACGTTATAGTGTTGTAAATTGTTCAAGTGATGCAAGCTAACGTTAAAGTCATTAGCTGTGTCACTTCTTAGAGTTTAGAGAGGGGCCTTTGAAGTGGGCCCCCTCTTATAAATAACATTAACGTTATAGTGTTATTAATGTTAAAGTCATTACTCATCAGCTAACTTAGGAAGGTGTAAACCAAAAAAAAAATTTATCTTTAGCCAATGTTAGTTTAGAGAGGGGGCTTAGGGCCCCCTCTCATAGTGAACCTGGTGGTGCCCCATTGCCCTCGCCTGAGGCCTACCCGGATATAATATTGTTTAATTGTGACACATGCATTCCATGCATGAATGCATGATCAGTTAATGAGAGTTGTGACCAGAGCAGCCACCGAGAGCTACAAGCTCAACGTTTATATTGGGCCTCGAGCCTTACAGTGATCCAGAGTCTTTGACTCAACGATTAATGTGCCCATATAGGGACAGTTCAGAGCCTCAGACTCACCGATTAATGCGCCCATATAAGGGCAGTTCAGAGCCTCAGGCTCACCGATTAATGCGCCCATATTGGGACAATTTAGGCACTCGGTCACAATACCATAATAAATTGGAAAGGGTCACATGTGCATTACATATGCATTGGATTGCATTTCTTTGAAGGAATGAAAGGCTAACTACTTTGTGATTCTGTGTATTTCTGAATGTGAATTGGGCAACAACTGTCTTGTGTTTGAATGTTTTATGAATTCAGTTGGGTATAGATGTTTAAACAAATGGAATGTGGCACATTGTCTATGTTCAAGTGCAATTGTGCAATGTGCTTAATTATGCAACAATGTGCAAATATGTAATATGTGAATTATTGTGTTGCATGAATTGAGTGAACCATCAATGATGGTTCCTCACTGAGTTCGCAAAACTTACCCAAAATTTGCAATTATTTTTCAGGACTCAGAAGAATACCTCGTTAGGTAACGGGAGTATGACATCTCGCCGTTATCTGAGAAAGTGGTGGGATCGATTCAAGATCTGCATTAGTGTATTTTTATTTTTCTAAATTTTTGTATTATTGATTTGAACAATTTGTAAAGTCAACAGATTGAAATAAATTGTATTTATGAAAAGGGCCCCGAGGCCATTGATTTGTTTATGTAAATTATCTTCCGCATAAATTATCATGTGTGTGTGTATGTGTTAAAGAAAAAAAATTATACTGAGTTTTGACTGAGTGATGTAGCACGCCACTCTCGCGGGGCACGGACTCGGATATCATCATTGATGTCAGGTTCGGGTCATGCGAGAGTGGGGTGTTACATTTAGGTGGTATTAGAGCCCAGAAGTACTTTCTTATATGGGTCGTTTTTGAAATAAGGGTTAAGTTACATGTATTTAAGTCATGTCACGGTAGACAGTGGCTACTGATCCCCAATCTAGCATATGAGTCACATGCATGAGCATGTATCAATTGTTTAAGTTATTAGAATAGTGAGGAAAATGATGTATGTTAGAATGTGATAAATGGAAGTTTTGGATATCATGAAATAAGAAAAAGTGCATGGTTCGATATGACAAATAAAGATTAAATTGGTATTGGTGGATGTGTTATTGAAATACAACATCAGTGTTACATTGGGGTAAATCCCTGAATGTGAGATAGATATGATGATATAGTTGTGGATTGATAGAGGAAAATAGAAATGACAAGAGTTCAAGTGTATAAAATGGATGAAAATAAATATTCTATGATCTAGAGAGGCTACAATTGGGTTTGATTATCGTGATGAGAGTTTATGAATAAGGGTTTAAGACTGAGAGTCAGAATATGTTAGTGGGAAATCAAGAATGATTATACATATATGATTTTGATATGATTGTGAACATACATGGGTATGATGAACAAATTAAAAAAATTGGAATGTAAGACAATGATAATGGCAGATGAAAAAGTTGACAAAGTTTAGTTGATTTACATTTGTGAACGCACATCTGATAATGGGAGCACCATGGCAAGTGAAAATATTAAGCATATATGTACCATATGTGTGGGGATGATATCGGAAGCAATCGGTGAGTTAGTGGATAATTGCTAATCATAGTTCTTATAGTATAAAGCTCAATATGAGTTAGAATAAAAAGTGAAAGTGCTTATAGTGATCAATTGGGAATGAATTAAGATTGTTATATGATAAAAAGAAGAAGAAGGACATGATCATGGCAAAATCCTCACGATCGAGGACAGGTGCAAAAAGGGAAGTGTTGTCAAAAAAAAAAATCAAATGAGATCAAGGTACCCTCAGTGTAAGTGATATCTTACATCTATCTCTCGATAAGATGTAATGATTTTGATGGTATATACTTCAAAGAACCATATTAAAAAGGATGTTTTG
This sequence comes from Erythroxylum novogranatense, assembly GCA_029891385.1. NCBI lineage: Eukaryota > Viridiplantae > Streptophyta > Magnoliopsida > Malpighiales > Erythroxylaceae > Erythroxylum > Erythroxylum novogranatense. The sequence continues at coordinate 52,267,632 of CM057226.1, read as the reverse complement.
ATTGTATGAGTTATGACATAATTGATCTTTATGGGATATTATGAATAGTTAAAATTGATTTCTTAAGGCATTGAGAATAACTGACAGGAAATGTGACGATAGTTGATGAGTAGAAATTCCATGAGCGGTATCAATGACAGTAGCAAGAAATTTTCCTTCAAAGAAAAATTTCCCTGAATTGGGTTAAGTCGATCAGATATTTCAATTAAAAAAATGATCAATGAAAATACAAATCAGAGATAAATCTGAAATGAATTAAAAGTCATTATAGGGAGTCCTAATCCTAACTGAGACTCAAGTGTAAGAGGTAGAATGCATTATGTTGGTGTAAAGAATCCGGTTATGTAATCAGTTTATTGAACATTCAGGAGACATTAATTGCGAATATGAGGAGAATAGAGGTTCACGTATATTTTGTGTAAATATATTCGGGAAGTACAAAGTTGATATGATGAATGTATTAGCAACCCAGGGAGGAACGATTGCAAATAAATTGATGTATGTGGAGAAATTAGTGTAAAGGAACAGATGTCAGAACACGTCAATGTGAAATTGAGAAAAATATGCGAGAAGTTTTCCTCATTGGGAAATCAGATACTTAAAGAATTATAACAATCAATCATGGGTATAAGGAGTTTATTATACTATTGAAGAGCAGAGTGTCTCAATTGTGTTTCGATTTGGTAGTGACTATGATCATTATATAATGTAGCTGAAAAGCGAAGAAGAATATTTTGCATAGTTGAAGAAATCTTATATCATGAAAGTTTCATAAAAGTGAATCTTAGCTTGATCAAATAAATTGTGGGTGAACTAGTATTCGAACATGGTACATCGGAAAACTTAATGAAGATATAGGGGATGATGAAATGCGAATTGTAAGGGATACATATGGGATTTGGAGTTATTTAGAACTAGTTGTATGTGGGATACGCCCAGGAGTTGTTAAAGGTTTTTTGGTCTTATCTCTTTAACAAAAATGTTGAGGAAAAACGTGTGAATCATATGACTGATGAATGGAAAAAGAGACATTTTGAGAAATTGACAACTCGAGTATGGATTGTATCACTTTAATTTGGAGATTTTGCAGTATATAACGAAGTGTCCCAGTAAAGGTTATGATACAATATGTTGAAATAGTGTATAGTGGTTTTATGTACCTAGGGACAAGTATAACATCATGAGCTGCATTGTGATTGATGACTTGAAAATTGTTGTACTAGGTATTGCTTTGAAAGCTTGGAAACATTATTCGGACAGAAACATTTCGGATATAGCTATGAATATACAAATCGATAATGATTGAGGTATTTCATGAGTTTGAAGAAATTGAAAAGGATTATGTGATTGAGTACTGCATAATAAAGCTAGTGCTGCAATTCAATGTAGTGAATAGAAAATTTAATAGCTGAAGATCACAATTTGGGCGATAAGGGTATCAAACTTAGTGTAATACTAAGTGCATGATGTCGACCTAACAAGGGGGCAAAAAGAAAGTATTATTAGCTATTGGAATTCCAAATTAGGTGTGTATAAAAAGGATTGGCAAAGTTCAAATTGAGGATTTAGAATTTGCGACCCTTCTACAGGAATTGAGAAAATGAGATTTATGATTGGATTAAGAAGTCTGTGTAATACCAACTAAAGAAACTGTTAGAGAAAACACAAGAAACAATCGAAGCTTTATGTTCTAGTAAGAGTATATCGAAAGAGTGATTAATGGTTTAGAATGTAAAATCGAATGAGTATATGTTTGAATAACCAACAGACTTGACTGTTGAAGACAAATGTAAAAATGATATTTTTGGACTTCATAAGAACATAAGATTGATGTATAGTTTAGATTGATTGTGGGAATAACAATCGTTATATTGGTGACACCATTCGAATAATATATAAGGGGTCTTACAGCAAAAAGGAACCGTTCACCTCTATATTAAAGTGAACAGGGCCTAAAAATAGTCGAAGGCCATGATTGAGTTGAGATAATGTCGATGAGTGTAATGAATCTGTAATAGGGGTTAAGTGATCCAAATTAATGACAAATGAGTTGAGTTGATTGATATTGAGGTTATGGAATCTTACGAGATTAGTAACACTAAAGAGATGAAATTTAGTAAGCGAAAAGTGAAATACTTCGAAGAGTATCACCTCGGCCAAGAAGCACTTAGATGGAGATAAAAGTGTAAATAGGGGAAACTCAATTCGACATCAAGTGGTCCATATGAAACTATGACAAAAATGGGACAAAAGCAGTATGAGTGATTTGTATTGTTATAAGTCGATATATGTATATATATGGTATGGAAATTGGAAGTAAAATGTTGAATATGCTGAAACTCAGCAACGACATAATTGAGGAAGTATACTATCTGGACAGAGAATTGATAGAAAGATGACATCAAAAATGGAATGATAGTACCTCTACCTTCTTCAGCGTCAAAAATGAATTTCGAGGATGAAATTTTTATTAGGAGGGGAGAATTGTAACATCCCATCACCGATGAGAAGGGTAAATTGGTCAATTGGGACGAGTTAGGAGTGTATAAATTGGTCTCGGCATGTTCATTCATAATATGACCTCCATATATGCATAAATTGTAATTTTTGTAAATGCACATGATTGTACATGCATTTCTGACATTTTCCAGCATTTGTGTTATTGTGAAAAATGTGTTATTTGTGTGTGAAAAATTAATTGGAGTTGATTTTTGTGTGTTTCATATTTTTAGGAAATTTCAAGAATTTTTCTGGAATTTTTTGGGGTACTTGCCCGTACCGGAAAAGTTCCAACTGACTGACTGAGTGAGTTTCCTGTACTGGAAATGACTGGCCAATGGCACTGAAAAATTAGAGATATGATGTTATGATTTATTTAGTTAAGCCATTGGAATTTGACGAGAAATTGGAGTAGAATTTGGAACCGAAATAAAAAAAATCTGGGACAAGTGGCAAGTGACACATGTCACTTGCCTACTTAGCCTTAAGCTTAATTGTTATTTAATAACCTTAAGTGGGCTGGCTTTCCACGAATCTCTCCTTGTAACTTTTAAAAAATCACCTTGCAAGCTTTTATTTTCCCTTCATCCGTAGCCCTTCCTTTCTTCCTCCTTCAATTATTGTTTTCTTTTCATTCCATACAAGAAGTTGTTCTTGCTACTTGCTTGCTTCTCTTCACACACAAACCAAGCTTAAGCCTAGCGATGATGATGATTAGTGTGGGGGTGAGTTATCGCCGTTGGTGATGGTGAGAAGTAGAGAGGTGAATTAAGATTTGAAGATTTGAAGAATTGAAGAGCTTGAAGCTTGTTATAGGTGAGAATTTGTATTGTGTTCTTTAATTGTTAGTTAGAAGCCTTGAATGTGTTTATTGGTGTATTAAATTCATAAAGATAGTGGTAGGATTATTTGGGTATAAGTGTAAGTTGTGTGAGGATGAATGATGAATATGTGTAAATTGGTTTTTGATTGTTTTGATGCTTGAATGATGTTAGATAAATGGGAATTTAGTAAGAAAATGGTGTATGTTGTGCTGCCAAATTTTGAATTATCACTCAAGTAATTGTCTTGATGAACCTAGGGCCGAGTTTGAGGCTAATTGGGATGATTATTGATGTGGTATTGAAGTTTGAATGAAAAGGGGAGACTTAGGTAGCAAATCTGGAAAAAGTTACCTTGTACATGTTTCAATGTTTTTGCCATAACTAGTTGTGTGGTTAAGCAATTGAGGTGAGGTTTGTCTTAAATTAAAATTGATACATTTGGCTACATTTCTTGTCAAGGAAGTGCTGCCCAATTTTGATTAGAAGAGTGTTGAATCTTCCTTTTAAAGTGAAGTATAGGTGCAATATGAACAGTATTTCGAGCTTGATGACCTGAATCTTTGATGAATTTTCCTAGATTTTTTTGGGTTGAATTTGTGAAATTGGTTTTCATGAAAGTTGAATATTTTTGTGTTAGTTTTCTAACACCAATAAGTATGATATTTTTCGATGTGTAAATTGAAAGTTATGGTATGTTAATGTTCAAATGGTAATTCAGCCTTTGGCAAGGGAATGCTCTAAGTGAATATGTTTTGGGCTGTTTGTGTTCTAATATTTATTTGGGACTGTTAATGGAGAAATTGGCTTAAGTGACCTTCTGGAAACTTGTAGACAATTGTTGTAGCTTTCTAATGAGGTATTTTATGGGAATTTTGAATGTAAAGATGGTTAGATATGAATTTGTAAAGTTCTGTTATGGTTTAGGTGAAAGGCTGTTTTCATAAACCATAACAGGACATCAACCTTAATGTGAAGTGTTGACATAGTTTGAATGGGAATTTGCTTTGAAGTTCTTCTTGAGAATTTTAGTTCATCGTCCGAGCTTTTTATTTCTATATGTAATGTAATTTTTCGACAATGGGTTGGAAATTTATGAATTTTGAAAGATTGAGTTATATTTGAGAATGTTCTGGATAGGCTGAAGCTTTGATTGAGAGATTGGGTTGGTTAAAAATGGAATTAGTTTTCAGTTTGTTCATGAAAGTTGTAGCCCTTGTTTTTCTCTTTTGATTGACATAAAATTTGGAATTTTTATCTAAGGGGATACAAAGTTATGATTTTTTGTAAAGTACTAAACTGTTGTGATAATTTTGTAATTTGGCAGAAGTTTTGAATGCATTTTTGACACCCTTAGGGGTGAAATTGGATTTTTCACTCTGTATGAAATTTGTCGGGTTTTCTGAGAACTTTCCAACGAGACTGAATTTGGAATTTTTAGACACTTGTGTAAATAGATAAGGGTTTTGAAAGAGGAAAAGGTAGTTAGTGAAAATTGGAAATTTGGAAAAAGAAGGAAATTTGGGATTTATGTGACCTAATTATTTCTTTTGTCAATTACTTTCGCATCCAAAGTCCGATTGACCTGAATTTTGAGACATCGGATTCGTATAATATTTAATTTCGTTTATTTGTGAAATTAGGAATTTTTAGAGCCCAAATTGACGAAATTTAGTTAGGTCGAAGTGAGGGGTCCGGGTAAGGATTTTCCTAAGCCGTGTTTTATTTATAATTTGACCTATAGAGGTCCGAATTGAGTGATTTCAGTGTCAATGAGTTTATAATTTTTAGAGGAAAATTTGATGTTGGAAAATTGTGTAATAGTGCTAGGAATGTTACGAATATGCATTGTACACATTTAATGCTATATGTGCATTATTAAATGTTTCTGATTGCCAATTTGGAAATGTTAGATAATTGAACTGTTTTAGAGACGCTTTTGGAACGTCATTTCACAGACGTTGCCGAGACTTTCAGGCTTTAGCTTCGGAAGCAAAGGTGAGTAACCTAGATGGTTCCTCAATTATTATTTGGTTATATTTCGCACTTATACAACTGTGGAGAATAATGGAGGGACTCTTGCGTTTGTTTGTGCCAATACTCTAGACCGAAGGTGTCCGATGTATGTGGAGATTATGACATAGGATTGTTTTACTGGTGATTGTGATTGGATTGTGAATTGTTGTGAAACAATTGTTTGAATGTGATAATTTGGATCCGATTGTGATATAATATTGTTTAATTGTGACACATGTATTCCATGCATGAATGCATGATCAGTTAATGAGAGTTGTGACCGGAGCAGCCACAGAGAGCTACAAGCTCAACGTTTATATTGGGCCTCGAGTCCCACAGTGATCCAGAGCCTTTGGCTCAACGATTAATGCGCCCATATAGGGACAGTTCAGAACCTCAGGCTCACCGATTAATTCGTCCATATAAGGGTAGTTCAGAGCCTCAGGCTCACCGATTAATGCGCCCATATTGGGACAGTTTAGGCGCTCGGTCACAATACCATAATAAGTTGGAAAGGGTCACATGTGCATTACATATGCATTGGATTGCATTTCTTTGAAGGAATGAAAGGCTAACTGCTTTGTGATTCTGTGTATTTCTGAACGTGAATTGGGCAACAACTGTCTTGTGTTTGAATGTTTTACGAATTCAATTGGGTATAGATGTTTAAGCAAATGGAATGTGGCACATTGTCTATGTTCAAGTGCAATTGTGCAATGTGTTTAATTATGCAACAATGTGCAAATATGCAATATGTGAATTATTGTGTTGCATGAATTGAGTGAACCATCGATGATGATTCCTCACTGAGTTCGCAAAACTCACCTAAAATTTGCAATTATTTTTCAGGACTCAGAAGAATACGCCGTTAGGCAACGGGAGTATGACATCTGCCGTTAATCTGATGAGAAGTGGTCGGGATCAGTTCGCGTCTGCATTAGTGTATTTTTATTTTTCTGAATTTTTGTATTACTGATTTGGACAATTTGTAAAGTCAACAGATTGAAATAAATTGTATTTATAAAAAGGGCCCCAAGGCCATTGATTTGTTTATGTAAATTGTTTTTCGCATAAATTATCATGTGTGCGTGTATGTGTTAAAGAAAAAAATTTTTTTACTGAGTTTTGACTGAGTGATGTAGCAAGCCACCCTCGCGGGACACGGACTCGGATATCACCATCGATATCGGGTTCGGGTCATACAGGAGTGGGGTGTTACATATTAGCTCTTTTTTGTTTGAATAATGATCATCAGTAGTTTCTATTGATGAGTTGAAATTGAATGTTGTGCAAGGCGTGAGGGTTAGTGGATGGTGGGATTGTCAAGCTTTCTGCCCATGCTTCTCTTTGTTTATTTATTTATTTTTTGCGTGCCAATAGGTTAGCTATATTAGTGGGAATTATTAAGACTTGCATCACCATTTTTTAAGTCATATTGCTCTTTTGTGCTAAATTTTGATATTGTAAAGTTTAGTAAACACTAAGAATTGTTGGCCATAGAGATTTAGTGGATGTTTGTATATTAAACAAGCAGCATGATATTAAACATATTACTGTTAGCTTTGAATTTTTGACGTTATTTTCATTGACTTTCTAGCTTTTCTCCTAGTTTGCTTTCCTAATATTATGATATGGATTATGGTTGGTCGTTTTTTCTTAATTTCCTCCACGATTGTGTATGGTTATTATGCAATGATATTAAAGATTGATGAAGAAGATTTTGGTGGCCATGGAACTCTCCTCGAAGAGGGGCTTTTTGCTTCATTTTCAATCTTTCTGGTAAATAGTAATCCTGATTCTTTTGCTTTCTTTCTGGCTTCAAGCATGAGATTGTTTGGCATGGTATTTGCTTAAGTATCAAAGTTTGGTTTCTTCGTTTTTTCCGTACTCTTCAGCTGTCATGGATTCTAGTATACAACTTGACCCACTTTTGATAGGCTCGGTACACAACATTGGCTGCCTCTGTGACCTGGGAGATACCACAACTTGTTAGTTGGAGGCATTGGTCTTATTCCCTGAAAATATGAGAAGTCATCTTATTGCCGTTATATCTCTTCAGATACTTTTGGTCTGTGCAACATCTTCAGTTTGCAGATTGATGGTAAATCAACTTATGATTTTGGTTTCTTCATAAGAGCCGCAAAATATGTAAGAATTGATAGTTTTCTTGTCTTATATCAAAACCACTGAGGAAAACTTTGATGGACTCTGTTTTTGTAGACTAGCAAGGTTTATGGGAGGCACCAATGTTGTTTCATTTTCATTTGAGTTATGAGAGGCTGGTTTCATGTAGCACATTTAAGCACTTCTGTTCAATGGAACTCCTTAGGATGGAAATGTTGTGGATTATGCTCTTGTGGCGTTGTTTTTTGTTTCGCACGATGTTGCTTCTGGAATACGAGTACTAGTTCGTTAGTACAAATGCTATAGATCTTCCGGTGTACCAATAAGGTGATTATAACATAGAGAAGATGCCCTTCCACTAAGTCCTTCCTGTTCATCACCGAGGTTTTTATGACAATTCAGACAAAATTCGCATGTTAGGAAACTATAAGATCGATCTTGACTGCTTTCCCAAAATGATTCGCTCGCTCGCATTCTCCCAAGTTGCAATAAAAGCCAACTAATACATCTAATAACCATAAAGATTGCGATTTATAATCCAGATGGTAGCTGCTTTTCTGAAATGGTAATACACGACGCTGCAATTCAAAGGATTAATCAAGTTAGTTTTCTATGGAGATGCATACAGCCATAGACTTCCAAAACTTGATGTTTTAGGACAAGAGCACAGAGCTTTTTATAACTGGATCATTTACGGTAAGATGTGATAAAAGTCGTCAAGGATAAAAATGTGACAATGTACTAATGTAATTGAAGTTGCAACTAAAGACGCTATACGACTTAATGACCATTTGACGCAACTGTTATAGTTGGTTCATGCTCCATTTCAAACTTGCTAGAGTGGGATCATCCATTTTAATTTATATTTTACAATATTTTTTAATGAAAGAGTTTTTTTTTTCTTTGAGAAAAGATGAATTACATAAAGCCATAATCGACAATCAAGGTGTACAAGTATAAAGCAACCTGCAAATTACAAGGATAATGCAAATCATAAGCTTGTTAGAGAATTACAAACTATTGTACCAAAAGAGAAAAATGTTTACACCCTCCTAATAGTGTTGAGAAACTACACGTCTTGAAATTTATGCTTGTGAATGTTAATGTGATTTCTAATAAACTGCATTAGTTGGTTGAAAAATTGCTACTTGGATAGGCACTTGTTTTTAAAAATGTGATTGTTTTTTTATCCCAAATTGTTATGACCAGAAAAGATAAAGAAATGCAAAAAGCACCATTTAATTGTTTTGTTTGGAAGCTTAATAGTAGAACTCCATGCCTTAATACGGCTAAAGTTAATTGGGGGATTAGTAATAAAACATTTGTGCATGCTTTCCATATTTCAAGAACAAAATTACACTGTAAGAATAAGTGATATGTATTTTTCTCTAGCCTTTTAACAAAGAATACACCAATTTGTGAAGTTCATAAACTTTACTGTTTTGTTCACAATTGGTAGCTTGCTTCTCATTGTAAGCCATAGAGTGGTGGAAACTCGTGGTTTTTGTTGGCTGAACCATAAAATGTTAATCCAAAAGAGAGTTCCAAATTATTAACAAGTACTTGCCTACACACGATTGATTGGTGAAGATGCCATTAGAGGTGTGCTTTTATATGAATATGTCATTATTAGTGTTAATTGATGCTTGAACAATCCAAGTTCTCAATGAATTGGTAATTAGAGCTTGTTTGATCAACTCCCTTTTTAGAGTTTCTGCAATTGTTGCCTTTTGTTGGATTAGTGATTTCAGGGCTGAAGCTTCATCATTTTTCTCAAAATGATCTATATATATTCATTTACCTTGCCAAAAGTTGGTGGATTCACCATTTCCAATAAGATGAATAAAGTAAAGTTTGAATCTTTCCCTCATCTTTGATATAGCTTTCAGAGTAGTAAAAGCAAAGTTTTCCACTTTCAAACTCCGTAAATTTGTGTTCTTGATGAAGTAGTTGTGAATCCACTTACACCACAGAGCCTGCTTATTAGAAATAAGTCTCCACAGTCTTTTAGGAAGCATAATAGTATCTAAAATTTTGAGACAATTATGTTAAGGCCACATTGGTTTTTTTTAAAAAAATTTGAATGTATTAAGCTTTGAAGGCAAATAAAAAATTTCTAACAATACAACTTAAAAATTCAAAATAGTATCACTACATTTGAAATGCTTCCAAAGATCTCTTATGATTGAAAATCCAGCAACCACAATGTTCCCAACCATGCCTTGTGTGCCTCAACTTCAAACCACCATCATTTACTCCATCAGCATTTAAACTTACGGACCAATAATGTAAAGTGTAACTGGGATGATATTATTGCACTGTAAGAATAATAGCTACCACAGGTGTGTCATAAAAACATGCTTGTAAAAACCATCATTAGCATATGCAATTTAACATTTAGCTAAGTCACCACTGTTTGAAACATTTCACACATTCTATGTATTGTAAATAGATTTGTCGTCAGATATGTTGTAACAATTGGTTAAAAAATTGCTTTTCAGTGGTGGTTTTGTCTTGAAATGTTCTGAGATTTCTCTCGTCCCATATAGTAATGGTTATAGAAGATAAGGCTATCCAAAAACACTTATACTCTGTGTTGTTTCTGTAGGTAATCCATAGGGTGTGGATACAATCTAGGTTGTTAATTACATCATTTGATATGCATTTATTGTAAAGCTCCCCCTATATATTGCTAATGTAGTAGCATTTGAAGAATAAGTGTTCCTAGTTTCTTCTGCTTCACTGCATAAACAACACCAATTAGTGAGTTATGTGTATTTGGCCAATTTATCTTCTATTTTTAATATGCCCTTCATTACAAGCCATAGTGTGAATGATGCTTAAGGTTGAAGGTAACTGGACCATATTTCTTTAGTCCATACAAACTTAGGAAGTTGCTTGAATAATAACTCCTTACAAAAGGAGTTTAAAAATTTTCCATCAGCCGTATGTCTCCAAAGTATTTGTCTGTTTCAGTGTTACAATAAGAGTTCTAAATTTCATCAACTAGGGAGGTGGTGACTGTTGGACCCCGAACTTTTCTATTAAATGAGAAATTGTTAGTGATTATTCATGTGTAGGAAAAATGGGAACTCTTGAACTTGAAATGAAATAGAAAAGATGGTTTAGATACAAGATGAGTTATAGGAGAAATGTTGGAAGTTAAAAGCTGGAAAATATATATGTTCATTGAGTATGTGTTGGACCCCGATCTTTGAGTGAAAATGAGAAGTTTTCAAAAGTGGATGAGTTGATTGAAATTAAGTTGAAGATCATGAAATAAAGAAAGAAAGAGTAAAAATATGAAAATTGTGAAATAGTTGACTTTTTGGCCTTGGAGAGTTGACTCTTGATTTAGGCAAAATTTGATAAAATGGTCTTCTGGAAACTTATAGATTATGTCAAGAGCTTTCCGTAGCCATAAAGTTTGACATTTTTCGATATCGGGAGTGAGAGTTATGATTAGTCAAAGTTGGTTTGGAAGTTTGACTTTTAGGGTAAAAAGTTGACTATTTGATTTAGGTCAAATTCGAGAAAATGATCAACGTGAAACTTGTAGCCTCTTTCGAGAGCTTTTCGTGGACATAAAGTTTGCTATTTTTCGATGTCGGGATTGAGAGATATGAATTTCGGAAGATATGCTTTGTTTTGAAAATGTTATTAAGTATAGATTTGCATGTGCTATACTTCGAGGCCACTCGTTGTATGGATTTAGTCTGAATTGGAATAAGTGGTCTTAATGAAAGTTGGAGCTTGTATTTCGATCTTTCCGACGTCATAAAGTTTGTAATTTTTCGATATCGAGACTAGGAGTTATGAGCGATTAAAAATTGGAAGTTGGTTAGGAAAAGCTGATTAAGACAGAATCTTTGAGTGAAAATTTGACTTCTTTGGAAGCCAATTGGATTTTTCTGTTCTTCAGGGAAGTTGTAGAGCTTCCTTTTACCTTTCCATAGACACCAAATTCGTCAAATTCCGAGTTCGGAATTAAGAGATATGATTTTTGAAAAATTCAGTTATAAGTGGGTATTTAAGGTTTTGAAAATTTTGCTTGAACTCCGACCCTTTTGCAATCTTTTGTTATAAATCTTTCGTCCGACATCCGATTGACTTGATTCTTGAAGCGTTGGATTCCTAAGACAATTACGTTCATTTTTATGAAGAAATATAATTTTTAGGAGATTAAATGAAAAGAGATTGATTGAACTAAAGTAAGAGATGGGTTATAGGTTGTAAGTTGGATAATTTTCTGAACATGGTTCAGTATTTTGGATAATTTCATCCCTAAGATTGTCAAATTCTGGACTGAAGTTATGTTAAAGTTCAGTTTCGGATTTTGTGCAGGTCAGTTAGTAATTCGGCTATAACTTCTTCGTTTTAGATCCGAATTAAGCGCCGTCAGTGGCGTTGGATTCGTAAGATCGAGAGGAACAATTTTCAAGAAGAAAGTTTGTCCAAATTATTTCGTTAAGTTGCCCTAAATCAGGTCGCAAGCTATCAGGTAAAATGTTGGAGGTTAACTTAAATGAGGGGCATTTGGTCTTTTTACCCTAACTTAAGTGACATGGCTTAAACTCAAGATGCGTGGTCGCTTTGGGAGGTCTGGAATATTCAGGAAAGTAGCAGAAATAAAGAGAAGGAAATGAGAAATAAAAGAGAAGGAAGATTACGAGAATGAAAAGAAGAGACTCATCGTTTTGTTCAAGCAAAGAGAGAAGCCACGAAACTTCAAGAAGAGAGGAGAAGGGTGATTTTCGTTGAAGATGAGGAAGAAGAAGAAGATGAGAAGAAGGTTTAGCAAAGAAGAGAAGAGAGATGTCGTGGGTCTCTCCAAAAGGTAAGAGATTTGAAATTTATGGTTTAATAGTTAGGGTTTTGTCTTTCTTGCTTAAACATGGTAGATTTAAGAGTTAATTATGAAAGAAAGAGGAAGAGAAAGAGTTTTGTTGTTAGAAGCAAGAAGGTGATTTCGTGGGTCATCATTTTACCTTAGAGAAATTCGAATTTTGTTGTTTTTAAGGATGAGTTTTGATGTCAATGGCTTAGTGAAGGTGTGGGTAAGGTGAGGTGAATTAAATTCATGTTGTTTAAAAATTTTCAGCATATGTCCCATGTTTGAATTCATGGTTTTGTTGTGAGAGTTTTGTTTTCATGCTTTATATGATGATTTGAAGAGTGATTGGTAAAAGAATAAGGAAAGGATTCATTGAAGGAAAATCGATTCTTGTGGGTTGAAAAATCTGATTTAGTGGACTTCTCATGGGTAAGAAGATTTTCCCATTTTAGTTAGTTATTTAGATGAGTTGTGATGGAGATAGCTTAATTAAGGTATAAGTGAAGTTAGGTAAGTTTAAATCCAAGTTTTCCAATAAATTTCAGCATTGTTCACTTTTATTAATTCATGGTTTTGGTTAGACTTTTGCCTCTCTTGCTTAGAAAGGAAAGTTTAAGAGGTTTTGCTAAGAGTAAAGTGGAAAGAAGAAAGGTTATGGAAGCTTGAAAAAAAAATCAGCATAGTGTAGGTGTCTTTAAGGTGAGATTTTCGAAAATAATGCATGAATTTGAGTGAAGTTATGGTTGGGTGAGCTTAGGAAAGATGTAAGGAAGGTTAGGTTAGTTTAAAGTGAAGTTTTGTACCATTCGCAAAATTTTCAGCATTGATTTTCTCTTGGTAAATTAGGGTTTTGTATTTAATGTGTTTAATAAAGGTGAATTGGGATAGTTAGAAGAAGAGCCAAGGAAAGAAGATGGGTTATGAAAGTAACAGAAAAATCAGATTTGTGTAAGAGGGATTTTCAACAAGTTTGACGAGTTTTGAGAGGGGTTCTGGTTGTTATAGCATAGGAAAGGTATGGGAAAGGTATAAGTGAGATTATGTAAGTTGAAAGTCAAATATTTCCATGCTTTCAAATTTTTCAGCATGTGATCTTATGTTTAGTAAGGTTTTTATGCTTTGTTTAAGGTTAAATAAGGTAATTGAAGAGATAGGAAAGATTAGGATAGGTTAAATGCAAGTTTTCCCATGCCTTAGAATTTTCCAGCATTGATGTTTTTGGTAATTGGGGTTTTATGCTTAATGAAGGCATTAAAGGAAAAGAGAAATGAGAAAGGTAATGGAGGTTTAAGAAAATCAGAGTTTATGGGTTTCTTTAAGGCATGAGATTCTTGAAAATAATTGATAAAATTGAGTTAGGCTTTGATGGTTATGGTTTAGGAATGGCATAGGCAAAGTGAGTTAGGTTTTTAGTCATGTTTTCATTCTTTAGAAATTTCCAGCTTTGATGTTTAGTGTTAATTAAGGCTTTTATGTCTTGATTAAGGTCTAATAAGTCGTGGGAAGTAAAGGAAAGGCAATTGGACCAATCCAAGATGCTAGCAAGGAAAATTCAGGTGGGTAATGTATTTATATTTTGAATTATGAGTAAAGTATGTGATTTTGAAAATTAAGAAAGGAAAACAAATATTTCGAAAATATGTTTTCAAAGGATTGAAAATAAATGCATTCATTTCTATGCATTTGATTGATATGTGATTAATCGATAATATGATTGGTATTTAAATTGATGTGATATATGAACCGTGAACTGTGTGAATATGCGAATGTATCTAGTATGACATAGTATGAAAAGTTTGAAAATCAAGTTTTCAATCTGTGCCTTCGGGCAATCCGAAAGTTTCAGTTTTGAATTATGTGATTATGTGGGTTTGGTTAGGTCCCCTCCGTAAGAGTCGATTGCCTTGTCTCCTCTCGATAGCCTTCTCCGGCTGCCCAAGAAGTGGCTTAGGAGTTCGATTTGGACTCCCCTCCGTTCACGGCCGCATGAATTGCCACGCGGAATGTGCGAGACATTCGTTAGGACCGACCCAAACCATTTGATATGTTATGTGTCTTGTTTTTGTTATGTTTGTAGTGCATTCATGATTTGTATTTGGTTATGAATATGAAAGTTTTGAAAAGTTTGAAAAATAAGAGATCAATGTTTGAAAATGTAAGACTTTGGAAACGTGTTATAAATGGTGTTTTTTTTTAAAAAGTGAAGGATTGATAAATAAGCTTTGAAGAACGTTTTGAAAATATGGCTTGAAAAGACGTTATTGTAAATTCATGATGTATATCAGTTATGAGTTAGGTATGTTTTGGATTTGAGTTTGGTTATGATGAAGATTTTGAATTGTGAATGTTTATGTATACGAGTGAGTTGTGATCGGATTAAATTATGTATTATGGATTGAAATGTATATGAATGGTTTGTGATTGACTGTATTATGGATTGAACTTTATGAAGTGTTTAGAACTAAGAGTGTGTTTTGTTGCTGGTGTTGGGATTCCGGACGGGAGGTCCGATGTTGCCTTGTGTTATTGGATGGATTACGATATTGGAAGTGCGTTTGCTTTGTTTTAAATTTTTGGGCTGTTAAAATACAGCCATTATGCTGCCGAAGTTTCGATAAAATCTGGGTTAAAAATGTAATTCGAGATTGGTACGGATTTATATAAGATTGTGTATGACTGTATGGATTGAAGATGATTCTGTATGTGTTGGAGTAACGAGAAAAGAAATGAGAATAAGAAAAGAAAAAAAAGAAAAAAAAATTATATCGGATTTTCGCATCGGATTAGTCTAAGGAATTCCAACGCGATTATGTTCATCCGATCGTTTTCTTTGATTATTGTGCTCGGATGTTGGATCTGTTCTACTTGATTTCGTCTCGCCCTCGATTTTGTTATTCGTAATTTGTTATCCGATTCGGTAGGTTTATTCGATTGGCGTCCGCATTTTGTTTCCGATTTGAAATTTCGATCCAAAATTTCAGTTTCCCTTCGTTTCCGTTTGCTTCGTTTTCCGTTCTGCGTATGTAGTTGGGTTCCGGTAACGGGATCCAACAGTATGCTTCGGTGTTTTAGCCATAACTTTTGCTCTAGTTATCTAAATGAGATGATTCTTAATTTGGATTAAACTAAAGAGATAGAGTTACAAATTGTCTAATGAAATTGAGTTTTAATTCAGTCCTTAAGAAAGTCAATTTTCGGGTGGAATTTGAGCATAGCATATTGTTTCAGCATAAGAACAGTTCGGAAATGTTTGAGATATGATTTTCAAATTTTTGAACCAAATTAAATGCTTTTGATGTCATTAGAAAATTGCGACAATGAGTAACATTTCTCTAGAAGGAAGTGTAAGCAAATTCTTTCAATTTCATGATTAGAATATTAATGTATTGTGGCTTCGAATGCCATTGAGGTTTTGTAAACTCTTATTAATTGTTAACGAATTATGAATGACGTATGATGAGCATGATGAATGTTGAGCATGAATGGGTGATATATATACATATATAGATATGTATATATATATACACATCAGTGAGATGTTATGAACATAGAGATGTTGTTGAATATGAAGAGTTATACGAATTGAGGTTGAGTGTTGGATGAATTCCAATTGGAAGTTGAATTGTTTTGAATGATGTTGTATAGAGGAAGTAAAGTTGGGATAAATTCCAAGTTTTGCATGAAGGTAAAATGTGTATGCTGATTTCCAAGGGAAAACTGTATTGATCTAGGTAGGATTAGCCAAAATTGCTTTCATGAAAGTTGTAGTTCGTCTTTATAGTTTTCCAACGCTATAAAGTTTGTAATTTTTGGACATCGGAATGAAAAGATATGATTGTTACAAGTTATGATGTTGCATAGGATTTGTGTATGATGACAGCTAGAGTAAATGATAGGAAATTATGGTTTTGATGATCCAAATGAATTGAGATTTGAGAGTTTATGAGATAATTTTGGTGTTTGAGTTGTTATGAAGTGAGTTTGCACTAGAAGAGTTGAATTTAAGAAGATATTTATTGAATATGATGTTAGATTGGATGTAGGAAGCATGGGAGAGGGTTTGGAGGGGTTTTGGGAAACTCCCATGTCCGTTTGATGGACTTTAGATCCATTTAATGGACCTTTACAGGTCAAAAAGGACCCTTAACATTGCCCATGTCCGTTTAACGGACCTTCTCGAGATTTTTGACCATTTTAGAGGCAGAATCTGACTTTGTGGTCTTCATGAAAGTTTTATATCTCGAAGTCTTCTTTCCAATGGTCTAAGAACGAAACTAATCCAACAATTTTGGTGATAGTTATGGCAATCGCGCCAAGATATGTTACTGCATGATTGAGGACTTAAACATGTTCGATTCTTTTGATCATAGTTTCCTCATCCAGCCTCCAAATGAAGTGATTCTTAAAGCGATGGATTCCTAAGACATGAATTTATCTCTCCATGAAGATTTAGATCTTTTGGATTTGATTTGAAAAAGTTTTATTATAAGGTGAGGATAGTTTAGAGAGCATGATTGAGGTAAAAACTCTCTTTGGAATTTTAAGCATATCTGGAGCTATATAGCTCCGATTGAGGTGATTCTTGCTTCAAAACAAAATAGAGGCTTAGATCTATGATTTATTTGAAGAAGCCAAATTAAAATTCTTGTTTGAAGATTTCCAAATTCTTTTCACAAATAGGAGAAATGAGTTTGGGCATTGTGACTAATTTTATGTCGGCACACCACTGAACAAATTGTGAGGAAAAATTATTGGGATTTTATGAGAATGAAGATGAAACGATGATGGTAAAGTTTCATGATCCGAAGTTGGGCTCCGCAAATGGGGTCCAACATGAGTGGTGTTAGAGCAAGCGTTAGACTCCGCAAGCTGGACCTAACAATAATTTTTGAGCTCCACACTTTATATTTCTTTGTAAGGCTGTAGCAACTGACATATCTAAAGGGATTGAACTCTTTAGCGAAGCAACAACATTGTAATTAATCAAAGGTCCCACAGAAAGCCAATTATCATACTAGAAGTGTAGCGCTCCCTTACCGTAGGGTACGCACCGGGACGCCCGTAGGTCATTCCGATACATATCCTACAACAAGGGTGCACCACCAGAACAATCACTACAATACTTCATGTGACATCACAATAAACATCAGTAACACAATCAGAAATAGAACTGAAATATGTTTTCTCATTTTGTTCCATTGAAACCATAAATGTACAACTGCCACTGATCACTGTCTGTACAAATCGAAAAGGAAACTAAAACAATTCCTAACTAGGTCATCCCCAAAAGTCCCAGCTGACCGACCTGTGTGCCATAACTTCTCTTGCCAACACGATCTCTAAGGTAGGAAAAGTCTCTCTCTCTGGAGCTAGGAGTCAACTAACACTGTCCTGAAAAATATTTGCAATGTTGGGTGAGTTTGCGAACTCAAAGAAAAACCATCATCCATAGTTCACCCAACTCATGCATAAACAATCAATTCACAGAATATCACACAATATCATATACAGAATTATCACATGCGTTACCAATTCACAAATATCAGGCATTTCGCTTTTCACACAGCCCACATTTAATCATTTGTACATGCAATGCACATGTGACACTTCCCATTTTATTACGGTGTTGTGACCGTGCACCTGATCTGTCTCAGTAATGGGCACATTATACGGTGAGCCTGTGGCTCTGAAATACGTTGGGCCTGAATGCCCTAATACAGTGAGCCTGTGGCTTTGAATTACGTTGGGCTCGAGGACCTATTGCTTTGAGCTTTAAGCTCTGAAATACGGTGGCTGCTCCGGTCACAACTGTCATTATCTGAACATGCCTTTATGCATGAATGCATATGTCTCAATTTACAATAATTACCATTTTACACACAATTTACACTTCGATATCAAGTACTCAATGTTTCGGACACCTATGGTCCGGAACCAATCAAAATCAAACACATAAACCCTCCATTATCTCCACATGACATAAGCACATAATTTTAAACACACAAAGATTGAAGAACCAACTAGGTTACTCACCTATAACTTTCGAGCTACTGCTTGGAAGTCTCAGCCACGTCGGAGGATCGACGTTCCACAAGAGCCTCTAAAGCAATCAGAATATAAAAATATTACCAATTGCACATTTTACAATAGTCAATAATGCACATGCAGCAATTTAAAATGCGTACTATACATGTTCATGACATTTCCGGTACTAAACCCAAAGCTTTCCATCTCAACTCTCTATCTCTAAAAGATCGAAATTCATAGACTCCATAACTCATTTAATGTAATTTAGAACTCCACAAGTTACATTCCAATATATATGAACTCTCTCTTCATATCGAAATCATATTCACTATTCAATTGCCATCCGATTTCGAGAACTTTCGAAATTGATTCAGAAATTCCATTCTTATAAATTTGCAGTTTTTTGCCTCTAAATTGCAATAAATCAAGAACCGATCATTAGGATTAAAACCTGAAAACTTATCATTTAGAAGAACCAAATCACCCTCGGAAAAAAGGCGTCCTCGCCGCGGCGAGATCCCTCACATACGCCGCGGCGTATTCGTTGGAGAGCACCGCAGCGTGCCCGGTAACGCTCGCCGCGACGTGCATCTTTGCTCATCGCGGCGTGCGAAAGAAAAATTGCGTGCAATCCCAGAAACATGCCCGAAACCCAAATTTCTCACTTCTGTCAAATTTTAATCCAACTATCTCAGCTCAAAACACTCCAAAACAACTTAATACACTCAAAACAACTAATCCCTAAACTCAATTCCATCAAATAACCATTATCCCTCAAATACCCAAAACGAAACAAGATAAAATCATTAACTCATATCATCCGAAACTTATACATTTTCCATTCATCAAATACTCTAATCAATCATCAATATCTTTCAATTAATCCACAAATCAAACTATCTATAATTAAAAGAGCAGAACTTACTTGATTTAAATCTTCAAAAATCTCCAACCCTACTAACTCAAACAACATCCACGGTTAACACTCAAACCAACACCAATCATCATCTTCTCCATCACAAAGCTTAAGGATAGTTTATAGGTGAATAAAGGAGAATCAAGCAAGAAGAAACAAGATGAAAATAGCAAGGAGAAGCCCATGAAGAAGAAGAGAAGAAGAAAGTAAACAAGGAGAGCAAGTTTTCTTCCAAGGAAAGAGGAGTTTCGTGGAAAGCAAATAAAAATAGGGTTTAAATCAAAGAACTTAATGGCTTAAGGCATGTTTGGCAAGTGACTTAGGTCACTTGCCACTTGTCCAATCCATAAAGCCTAAATCCAATTCTTATTCTAACTTTCTTCCAAATTTCCAATGGCTCTAATAAAAAATTTCTAAAATCATAACTCTAATTTTCTAGTGCCATTGGCCAGTCAATTTCGGAACCAGAAATCCAATTAATCTGTCATTTAGTCATTTTTCCGGTCCGGACCTATTACTCTAAAAATCCCAGAAAAATTTCTAAAAATCCTCAAAAATATAAAACACATGATCATGCACTTCAATTCCATATTTCAAACCCCTAGATCTCATTTTTCACTCCAATTCAATTTTCAAAGCACAATCTACACAATAATCACAAACGTTCCAATTTACACAATTATACCGGAAATATGTCATACATGCATGTACCTGCATATGCTAGTGCAACAATGACCAATTATCAAAAAGTATAGAGGCTAAATAATGCGCGAACATGCTGAAAACGAATGCATGAACCTAACTCATACCAAATTACCACTATACCCATCCCATGGATGACGGGATGTTACAAGAAGTTGGTGGAATTCCCATTGCCTATAAGTGCAATAAGTTTGTTTTATGTTGGTCTCTTAACTTTAGGATGGCTTTAAGTCTGGTGGAGGGAATATATGAACAATCTATGACCATAAGCTTTTGTACATGATGAAATAGCTACGTATCCATCAGCACCATAAGGATTTTTTGTCCTTCATTGGTCTCCATAGCCTTTTTGTGAGTAAAGTTGATTGCTAGTGCCTCCACCTTGAATTTTAGGAATGCACACATTCCTCCATTTCATCTTCACCCTATTAAGAGTTCCTTTACAATGAATCCACAAAAATTTGTTAAGGATCTTGTCAATGATTTTGATAATTTTAATAGGCAAGGTAATGTGAGTTGCCTAATAGACGTTGATGGAATTCAGGACAGAAAAAATAAGATGAGCTCTACCAATAGTGGAGAGGTTTCTAGAGCTCTATAAGGACATACTATTGTTTATTTTATCATTCAAACTGCTATAATCCTTTAAGATTAACCTTGAAGATTCCATTGGAATGCCAAGGTACATTATTGAAAGAAGTTGTTGTTTGAAGCTAGTAATGGAAACTAGGGTTGATTAAAAGTTTATAACATTCTTGGAAAGGAACAAACCACTCTTGGAGTAATTTAATTCGAGACCAGGCAATCTATTAAAAATCTTGAGAGCTTTCATAAGAGTTTTCACAAATGTGGAATCTACTTTGGAAAGTAGAATGAGATCATCAGTAAAGTATAGTTTTTTAATTTGAAACTTTCTATATTTGGAGTGATATTTGAAACCATTGTTTCTTTCTATAACCCTTATAAAGAGTCTATTGAAGACTTCCATGACCAAACCAAATAGATAAGGAAAATGGGGTCATCTTGGTGAATTCCTTTGCAACAAGGATACTATTAGAAGGAGAAGTGATGCACTGAGTAATCCATTAAATGAATATCCAAGGAAAGTTCGTGGCAGAAAAAATGTTGATTATAAATTCCCAATTCACACTATCATTAGCCCTTTTTAGGTCACTTTTGATGTAACAATTTGATCTGTCTTTCTTCTTTAAGTAAGTCTTAATAAGCTCTTGAAGTATTAGCACATTGTCACCAATAATCCTCAAATGGATCTAAGCACCTTGAGTATCTCCCATATGATTTGGAAGAATATGATCTGTCTTTCTTCTTTGAATAAGTCTTAACAAGCTCCTGAAGTATTAGCACATTGTCACTAATAATCCTTAAATGTATCTAAGCACCTTGAGTATCTCCAATATGATTTGGAAGAATCTTTCTCAATTAAATAGCTAGTATTTTATAAATCAATGTGTAAATTGAGTCGTAACATAAAATGAGGTAGAAGTTAGAAAATTATTTAAGCTCATCACTTTCAAGAATACGTGTAACGAAAGTCTTGTTAATCTTTGAAAGTAGGCAACCTTTATTGAAGAATTCCAAGATATCATTTGAAGCGAGATTCCTTGTAAAAGGCTAGAACTGAAGGAAAACATTTATATTAACACCATTAGGTCTAGGAGCTTTAAAAAGGTGAAGAGAATTGAAGGTTTCATTAATCTCTTATATAGTGACAGGTTGATATGGAAAATTAGCTTCCTAAATGGAGAGGCTTCCTTGTAAGATTTCATTGAGAAGAGTATAAGTGGAGTGAGCACCAAAAGTTTATTCATCAAATCAAAGAACTATATTATCCATCTAGCAATTCAGATTGAGAGTTTAACTTAAGGTTATTAAACTCAAATGAAACAATTCTGTTTCTAGCTCTTATAGAGATGATAGCCCTATGAAAATAGGACGTGTTTCTTTCTCCACTCCTCAACCAATCCATTATATATCTCTGCTTCACAAAAGAAAAATCTTATAAAATAACTTTGGAAAAATTATGTAAGGAAATTTTCTCCATTTCTTATATTTGAGTAAAATTAGGATTGTTATAAAGATCCTATTGAATGCTCTTTAAGTCCTTCATAGTATTGTTAACCAAACAGTGAGTATTACCAATGTTATCTTTAAAAAGGTGCGTCATCTCCATATTGATATGGTGTAATTTCATAACATAAATGAATTGTTTGGTTCAACTGATTCTTGTTCTTAAAGTTTTCCATATGTCATCTTCAAAGCCTGTTAGTTTAACTAGGAAATCATTAAATCTAAAGGCTTATTAAGGTTAATTGCAACAATTTAAATGAGTATAGGTGAGTGATATGAAAGATTTTAGCAGGAATAGGTAGAAAACAATTTGGGAAAACCACCATCCATTGTGTGTTTGTTAGAGTACAATCTAACTTTTTTCTATTGAAAATTGTTTCAAGTTGTTTGTTACTCCAAGTAAAAAAGTTAAAACCAGATGAGATTTCAGTTAGATGAGCTACCTTAACACATTTTCTTAATTCTGACCAAGGATTTCCAATAGATCTAAATTCCTCAGCTTCATCGGCTCTTAGATTATAATTAAAACCTCCAAAGAGGATCTAAGGATTATAGATATATACAACAACATCTTTAACTTTATTATGAAGGAAAACTCTCCAGTAAGAGATATTTTATGCATAAATAAAAGATATGAAAATTGGTTGAGTTGAGTACCTCATAAAAACCTCTAGATGAATGATCTAATTTGAAACCATTATAATGCATGCATTCTTTTATGTGGAATCATATAAGACAACTATTTTGCCATTGGAATGATGATTGTGGATTGTAATTTCTCTCCAATGAGATGGAAAGTAGTACAATAACTTTCTATTGCCTTTTTTCATATGAGTTTCCAAATTGCCAGCTATCACCACCTTATTATGCAAAATCATATTTCTAATCAAAAGCTTCTTACTAGGAGCATTTGCTCCTCTCATATTATAATCTAGGATGTTTATGAGATGGGATGCAATGGTGGAGTCTTCTTTTTTTCTTTTGAATTTCCTCCTGATAATACTTTCAAACTCTTGCTTGGTGTTTTCTTATTACTCAGAATTTATAATTAGTGTTCTAAATTAGATCTCACTTTTTGCAAATTGAGGTTAAAGTTCCCACATATTTCTTACCTCTAGTGTGGCACCCCACTCTTATCAAACATTTGTGCCTGTACGTATTTCTGACATTCGAGCATATGCCCGATGGAAGCGATGCACCAACTACATCACTTTCACTTGCTCATGGCATCATAGATTAAAACATAAGAATCACCATGGCTAAAACCCAAATTCCTCATTTCATTTCTTAAACAATATGTACATTGTAGCTTTACAACGACATCCATATATCTACATTATCAAAAAATAATCAGAGTTTGCATCTCTATGTAAAGAACATGCTACATATATGAGGAATTATACAAAAATTCTATCTAGATCCTTCAGTCTTAGCTGACTAACCTTTGAGCCATTTCTTCTATCCAAAAATACAAGAACTATGCTTCTTCTAGAGTTTCTCTATCACTAGTATGCTCTCTCGAACCTGAAATTCAACGTCACAACTTTGGTGAGTTTTATGAACTCAGTGAGCTACCCATCATCGATGGCTCACTTATAACACATAACACAACAATTCACATTGAATTCAATCAAAGACAATTTTTCACATTTATTTTTTGTTTCACATTTATAATAGATCATACAACTCAAATCAATCATCCATACAAAACATATCAAATTGTATATGCAATGCTCACGAGACTCACTTTCAATTATTATGTTGTTGTGATCGACTACCTTTTTCACTATCCCATATCTATTGTGGATACCGGGCTCATTAATACTGTCCCTTATCCGTTGGGGATATAGGGCTTATTTTGCATATTGAGCCAAAGACTCTTAGCATGTTTTGAGCTTTAAGCTCTTTTTACTGGCGACTCCAGTCACAACTGCCTTTATCTTTCATGCATTTATGTAATGCAATGCACCACATATATTCAATCAATCATTGTGTTCAATCAATTACATTCACAGTCTCATTCACATTTGTCATTGGACCTTGGTCCAACATTGAACATTTAAGTTATAAAATCACATATTCAATCAAATTCACATTCAATGAGCACTTCCAATGTTATTCATGCATAAAATGCCTCAGACATTAAATGTACAGAATCAACACATTCATATTCACATAATAATTCAATTCAAAATTTAAAATGAACAATTAATCATGTGAGACCATCTAGGTTACTCACAGTTTGTTCTAGATAGTTATTGCCTCGAAGTCTTGGCAACGTCTGAATGTTGTCGCTCTAATTGCTCTTCTATTCATGCAACACACATTTACACACATCATAACTTTTCACAATTATATAAGTACTCATTTTTGCATGTATGTATATATGGATTATATACAATGCATGCTCAATGACAATCCCAGGTACGTTTCCTTAATATGTGTCTCATAACTAATTAACATCATCTTTAAATCATTCCTTAATACCTAATACACTTTCCTTACTTTAATCACTCAATTTATCATCAACTAGTCTCATTTAAGATCACATTCAAGCCTAAATACCTCATAGGAAAACGTTAATAAATCAATAATTTATATATATACATGATTTTGGGACAAAAGGTATAAATTTTGTTGTGGATGTCGGATTAATGTCATTCTAGAACATTTTCAAAGAGAACTTTGAATTTTAGAACTTTTGTGAAGACCCTGAAGAGAGATTTTGTTGTCTGAAAGGTCAAAATCGCACATTTATGTAAGTGTCCTGAGAATGTCTACCCAACGGATATACATCCCTCCAAACAAACGTGAATCGAGCTAGGAAGTTGGGAAACTTGAGAAGGTTTGCCCAATTGACCTGAAATCCGCCTAATGGACTTATGAGAAGCATATCTCACTTAATAGCATTTCCCATGATTGATTGCATTAAACTCTCAATGCAACATCATTTCTAATGCAACATCATTTCATACTAATTTAACAACCAAATTGATTGCATTAAGCTCTCAAACCTCTACTCATTTGATTCATCATTTTTAACTAAATCTTATCATTTATGAAATCCCATCCTTTTTTCCATAATATATCTCATTCATAAGTATCAAACGATTCATTTTCAAAATTCATCATTTCAAGTTGATAACTTCTTCATTTATATCCCACTTTCAGTTCAATATCATCCACACAAAAAAATCAAAATCCATGCTAGATCATAAACACCAAAATAGTATGTATTCCTATACACTTTCATCATTAATTTTCTGCAAATGTTCTACTTCATTTTTCACCTTCATTTCATTCCTAACTATCACCTTAATTGATCTCATTTCAAGACATCATAATACTCTTCCTTATTAGCTCTAAACTCATGAATTATCAATTAACTTAACACAAAGTAAGAAATAACTCTATTTACCTCTTCATCCACACATCATCATATTTCAAACTTCCTTTTTCATAATCATTCATCCCTTAATCTATCATTATAAATGCTTTTTATTAAGAAAATCATGATCAAATTTAACACACTAAAATTTAGAACATGATCTCTTTATTATTACTCATCATACACTCAAAGAAATAAGACATCAATATTCTCATTCTTCATTCATGATGCACATGTATAATGACCACTAGTCTCATTATCATTTAATCTTAATTAATTGCCATATTTGCTTCATATTCATACAACCCATGAGTATTAACATGTTACTTGCTTGATTAAGCTCTAAGATTCTTCAAACTCTTCAAGATCTCTCTTAACCCTAGTTTTCTTCTCTCACATGTGCATCATCATTCAAGGTGATAGGGTTGGGTATTCTTGTGGCAAATGAAGAAGACAACAAAATGATAGTAGCAAAGAAAGGTGAGAGCAAGGCTTACATTAATAGGGTAAGAAGAGAGGATCGTAGGTGAAGAAGATCGAAGAAGATGAGAAGAGATATTAACAAGAGACAATGTAATTAATAAAGTGAAAGACCAATTAAAGAAAAGATAGTCCTTTACTTGGGAGAGTTTCATGGGTTATGGCATGTGGTATGGCAAGTGGCGCCACATTTCACTTTCTTATGTTCTCTTCTTAGTCTTTTATTTAACTAGTTCATTTATCTCCAATTTCTACTCCAATTGTCTCCTAATTTTGAATGATGTATGTCATAAATGTTAATGTCATTTATAAAAATTTTCACTGCCATTTGACTCTTATTTCTACTACCATTTATCAATTTTCCTGCCACTTGACATTTTTCATATTCCAAAAATACCCAAAACTCTAGAAATTTCCTAAATTTCACCAAAAATTCTATGTCAACAATTATTATCACCAAATCAATTTCCAAAACATATAATCCATAATTCTAAATATAATCACATTTATAAATCAATTTTACATAGAAAATGTCAATGAATGTATGTACAATCATTTTAATTTGTACAATAAGTAATATTCACATGTGTGTATGATATATTATGCATGAGCATGAAATGCACTTTCTAACTTCTCAATAATCTCTTATATACATTATTCTAGGGTTTTAACCCTTAATATGGGATAATGAGATGTTACATCTGGCTTTTGGAGATATGTTTATGTGTTTGTTGTTCATTTCTAATTTAGTTGTAACTTCCTCATCCACAAATGCCTAATTTACCTGATCTGAATTGTTAATACTTGGCACTTAATAAGTTCATGATAGTTACATATTGTAAAGATCGCTCTAGTTGGTCTCTAAGTTTTCTTCTCTGTAGGTTGTGGTTTCTATGCATAAGAGACCTTTAATTGATTCTTAATAGGTTTCAGATTTTCATTCAGCCTAATGAATGGAATCATCTCATACAAGTCATTCATAGAAGTAACCAAGATATATATCCTTGCAAATTTGATTATTTTAATCTTAGTATTGACTTGATCTATAGATATGGGTTTGCCAATGTAACTAGCAAGGTGGCTGAGACCATTTGTAATCTTATACTATAAGGGAACATCATATATACAAATCCATATAGGTATGTTTTCTTGTTTAATCTCCTTCAATTTCAATCCAGGCCTCCACAATTGGAGTAATAGTGACTTATTATGTACATGCCAAGGTCTATATTGAATCACTTTCTTATCATCTTCAAAGCTTGCTAATTTGAAAAGAAAAACACTCACAAACACTTCCTATAAACCATGTTGCTTTTAGTTGTTCAAGGCCCATCATTTCATAACTAGGAAGGTTGTCCTATTATCTAGGAAACAACTAAGAATGGTGGACTTCCATCTATCAACTCTAGTTTTAAGAAGATCCAAAAATGGAGAAACAATCCTATGATTTGCTATTTTACTAGGTGGAAAATAAGTTAGCTTCAGATCAAATCTAGGATCACCAGCAACATGAATCTAGGATTTTTGAATTGGTTGAGGATTTATCTCAGAGGTTTGAGCATTGCTTGATGAAGATACATGTATCTCCTTTGAAGTAGGCAGCTCAGATTGTAGGGTAAGATAGTTTAAGTTTAAAGGCAAGAAAGCATTACTATCCATGCGATCAGACTAATGACTAATGGTTAAAGAAAAATTTGAAGGTAAAAGAAAGAAAACAATGTTTCAAATTACTTTAGACAAGTAGAAGGATCACAACTTTTCAAGTAAAAGAAGGAAGTTGACATTAGAAGAAAGGTAGGATATTTGGAGTGATATTAGAGCATTTTGCAAGAGTGAAAGAGAGAAAAAAAATGCAAGTGTCAATAGAGATGAGTAAAGTATCAGTAGAAAACATAAGTCAGAAGGGATTGGAAGGAACCACATAGGATCAACCATTGCAATAATCAATGGTGTATGAATAGTAACTTGTGAGAAGGAGCTGTAGACAGATGAACAATAACATTATAGTCATTACAAAGAGATTTTTCCAAAGTATTTGAATATTTTTTAGTTTAGCGACTAGTTATAATACATTCTAATAAAAAGGATAAGTTATTTTAGTTAAACCATGTTTACGACTTTTCTATTATTTTAGTACAAGATTGCAAGCAAATGGATTTATTATTTTGTAATAATGTAGGATTATATAAATAATAGAATAATCATTATCTAAGTAGCAATAAAGATTGATGTTGATTAAGACTTAAATAAATTAAATTAAATAAATCAAAATATTATTAGTCACAATTAAGTAAATAATCATTCAATAAAATAAATATGATATAAAATCTATAATTAAATTCCCTTAGCATCATCTTGTCCTCTTAATTTAGTTATTTAAAAATTTTATGTTTAGGTCGAATAATTCTCCTAATTTAATGAAATATCACCTTTCAATGTATAACCACCTATCCTCGATTGATTATTTAATATAACTATCGAATTAATACATAAGAACGCATACTAAGTTTTGTGAAAGTTGTTATATTACCAAAAAGTCATATAGTTTTATTTTAATACCCCATTTAATCATTAATATTTATGCTTATTTCGAGCTATAGATAAGTTCTTTCAACACCATCCACCTATAAATTAATATCAAGTTTAAGTTTTAGCTTATACCTAACCATCATTAATAATAAAACAAATATCTCACAAGTATAGAACATTTTATTAGAAAATCATAATCAATCGACACAAGAATAAACTAGGGTTCCATCTAATCGAAATATCAAGTAACCTTGCCACTAATAATTTTTGAAATAAAACAAACAAACAAAAGAATATAAGAATTCATTATAAAGGTTTCCTTTGATGATTATCTCAGTCTTTTGATTAATTTGTTTTTATGTTATTATCTGTATCTCTAATCTTAATCAACTAGAATATAAGATTTGTTATAGTCTTTTCTCTCTAATGAATAGTAACCTAAATTATAAGTTGAATAAGAGTAAAACTAAACTAAACTAATCGATCGTGAGCATGGCCTATGATATAATTGTGTACCACATTAAATCTCCAATTTTACTTTAAAAAGAGAACTATAGGTATAGACACGTCTATTTTCTAGGTCATATATCAACATTTCTTCACATAAATATCTTGATGATAACATAAAATACTATTTGAGCCTATTAATGTAGTATAGTGAAGATAAGGTAAGGGTTGACTTCAAAAGTGGAGTGATATTTCAAGAAAAGCTTCTAGAAGAAGAAGAAGTCTCCATCTAAGAAGGGAAAGTACTAGAAACTAATGAAGATGAAATGGAAAATTTTAACTTAGTTGGAGAGAAAAAAATATGGGAAAGAACATAAGGTGGAATATAAAGACCAAATCACTAGCTCTAGAAGGAAATTTGCACGGAGCGAAAGGAAAAAAAATTGAAAGGTGACTCTCCTTTAAATGACTCTACTAGTTTGGAATGTTAGGGGGCTTAATGATCCCCTTTGAAAAGCTATGATTAGAGGTTTCATTTTAGAAAAGAAGGTCTGGTTAGCAAGATTATTAGAGACCAAAATAAAAGCATCTCAAATGCAATTGTTTACTAAGTTTTTAGGGAATAAATTATAGGCTATATCTAACCATACTTCTCACTATAATGGAAAAATCCTATGTTTTAACAATTTGAATAAACTACCAATGCTAGTTGCTAGTGAGAGTGATCAACGTTTACATTTAAAGTGCCTTATGATTGAAAAGAAAGTAGTTTTTCATGTCACTCTGGTGTATGCTTCAAATTTTCAATTTTAGAGGGAAAATTCATGGAAAAAGTTGCAGTCCACTTAATCAATAATGTCCACTCCATGGCTTTCAATTGGAGACTTCAATTGTATTCTCAATGCTCAAGAAGCAGATAGGGAAGGTACCATATGACATCTGGTAGAGAGCTAAACAACCTGTTCTAACAAATGCTAATAATTGATCTTAGATAGTTATCGAATAATCAACAGGGAATGTTAATTAGAAGGAAGATAGAGCAAACAGTGGTGAGCTAAGCTTGGCTAGATGAATTTTTAGCATCCTCAACACATTTTAGTGAAAACGTATTATTTGATCACTCCTTTATACATACACTACGCCTTACCTGTACATATATGCATGGAATACATCAAAAGAACACTATTTAAAATGCATCCCTTAAAATCACCCAAGCATAATGGATTTACAACTTGGTTCTTCCATAATACTTGGCAGATAATAAGTAACTTATTCACTAAAGCAGTGCTAGAATGCTTGAATAATATCTAGATGCTGAAAGAGTTAAACCAAACTTACATTTGTGTTATTCCCAATAAATTGAACCCCTCTTCTTTGACGGAATTAAGGCCAATTTCTTGTTGTAATGTAGTATACAAAGTCATAGCCTAACTACCAATAAAAATACTAAAGAAGTTCTAAAAGAGATAATAAATCTTGCAAAGGGAACCTTTTTAGCTAGAAGATCATTAGGGGATAATGATTTCCTAATGCAAGAGATATTGAAAGATTATAACTCTAGTAAGAGGATCAAAAGTTGTCTATGGAAAATTGAATTCTACAAGACCTTTGACATAGTAAGGTAGACCTTCATCCAAACATGTTTGGTAGCACTTTACTTTCCAACTCAATTCATAACTAGTGTTATGAAGTGCGTAAAATCTCCCTCACTTAGTATCCTTGTTAATGGTTTCTTTACTACACCATTTAAATGTGATAGGGGAATTAGATAAGGGTATCCCCTATGCCCTTATCTATTTACCCTAATAATGGAAGGGTTATCCTGGATTCTCATAAAACTTATAAGCTATAATGGAAGAGTCTAACTACACCATAACTGTAATGAACTCAAAATCACTCATCTAATGTTTGTAGATGATCTCATCTTATTTAACAAACTACATATTGCTGGAAATTCTAAATATCTTCTCCAAATAGTTAGGGCTAAAAATCAACATTGTGAAGAGATGTTTGTTTTGTTCAAGTGATGTCAGGAATTCTAATGAGATTAGTAGAATCTCAAGGCTCCATCTTCAATCCCTACCCTTTAATTACCTTGTTGTGCCCATCTCTTTTGCTAAGTCAACATATTCATAATGCATTCCCCTAATTGAGAAGCACAAGGCCAAAATTAATGTTTAAAAAAATAGGTTTCTTTCACTTGTTGCTAGAACCACATTGATCATTTCAGTATTAACCGCCATTCATGTTCATTAGACAGCTCACCTTATCTTTCTAAGGAGAGTAATCAAGGAACTTGATCATATATTCAAAGATTTTTTTATGGTCAGGGAAAGCAGAAAAAGCAATGGGGGCTAAAGTCAGATGGAGTGACCTAGCCATTCCAAAAAATCAAGGGGGATTAGGAATTGTTCCTATCCCCTTAATGCAAAATGTCTTTACATGTAAAAGGATATAGATACCATTTTAAAATATGAATGCTTTATCACAACGTATACCTTAGAAACCAAAATTTATGAACTATGCAAGGAAGTAGGAGAGGATAGAGAGCACTCATTTTCCAATGCAGATATTCTAGAACTATTTGGAACATAATCATGCACAACTTGGTAGATTATTGTACAAATTATAATTGGTATGAGTTTCTCGAATGGGTCACCAGAAAAAGAGAAAACCAAAAGCACATTGGAGTGATTTACAAGATAGCTTTCACTATGACTATTTACTCCCTATAGAAGGAAAGGAACATAACAATATATAGAGGAAAAGCTACGAGCAAGCAACAATTAGTAAATAATACTATCAATTGAATTAGATTCTTGCTAATTATCAAAAATTGCTCACAACTCTCTATCTATGGAAGCAAAGAACATATGGCTTTTATAAACTTTAATAGTTACTTATTTTGTTAGTTTTCCTCTTAAAATGTTGTATTGATATATAGTTTTGAGCTGATCCTTGAAAAGTTGTAATGATGGATATAACTTTACTATGGTTAATTATAATTAATTCATTTTCCAAAAAAATATTGTTATACGAATATTGAATATCTAATTTAGTTATCAATATTTGAATTAACCATAAGTACATGACGTAGCTATAGCTAGCATAGGCAAGTACGGTTCGATCCCATAAAGACAATGATTACTAGTAATTACTTTTCTTCTATTATCTAGCCTACTAATTGAATTTTAGTTTTCAATTAAAAATAATACTTAAACAAATAAAATAAAATAGGAAAAATGAACATAGAAATAAAGGAAATCATTTAGAAAATTATTAATGAATCCCTTAAAATCATTATTTAATTAACCTTTTACCGTGCAATTTTTAATGATTATTGAATTTTGAAAATTCCTATCTCATATTAATAATTCTCTCGAGACTACTAACAACTAATCCATAGGTTTATTAACCGAAATTATTTAGGTTAAAGTTTCTAGGATTGCTTTATAGATTTGTTAATTCCACTATTAGGTTTGACCCTAATATAGAGGATTTATATCGACCTATCTCTAGATTTCCAATCAACTCCTTTCAATTATGGTAGATCTATTCATATATAGGATTTCTCAATCTCTATGTTATGAAATCAGATTATGTACTAATATTTTAGATCTATTAGAATATACATAAAACGCATAATTGAATCACAATAAATCAATCAAAACAGTTGCATTAAATAAATGAATAAAAACATATTGTTATCCCAACTAGTTTCATCACACCTAGACACTAAAAATGTGTTTAGTTATACATAATACAAAATGAAATCAAAGATAAACATGAAGAAAAATGAATAGAAAATAAAGATTTTATAATTCTACCTTCTTTTTCTATTTAATGTTATTGCGAGTTTGACGTTTGATGTTGTAATCCAATGGATATATTGATGAATTCTACGCATTCTCCACATTCTTGGATCGATATTATCCCTTCTATAAGCTCTTCACGTATGGAATAAACTCCAAAAGTCTGCTCTCTCTTGGTTATGTCTGCTCAAGTCCTTTTATAGTAAATTTTAGGGTTTCTAGGACATACACGACAGATACATGGGCTTCTAAGAGACTCTGTATATTTAAAAACTCTAAAATTTGCAATTTTACATAAGCTCTAAGACTTACACTAGTATATACACGTCCTTGTATCTCTAATTTTATCAAAAACTTCTTTTTATGCCATGTTTTCATTCGAATTATTATCCTTTTAATTTATGAAGGCAATTATAACATCTCAATGCACTTGGAGTAAATTAAGTACTAAATGTACCAAAAAATTACAAAATATGAAGCAAAATACATCAAATATGGGTGTACAAATGTAGTTAAATATGTATCTATTTAAGCTTGCGTTTGTCCTCAAGCAAATCATAATCAAAATTACAATTCTTACAACATCTAGCCTTCCTTAATCTTAACTTTGTCCATTTATAACATAAATCATCATATCATATTAATTAAATTAACATATAAATAGATTCATGTTATCCTAAAACTAACTTCACAAGTTCATATTAATAATAATACATCAATGACCTCATTGAAATCAAAATCATAAACGTTTACCCTTTACAAAGATTCAATGCACTCATGTGTTTAGGGTGAAAAGTATTAAAACTCTTAAATCAATGTATATTAGAATTCTTACCATAGACTTGCAATATTATCACATCTCCACCCCTTATCTATAAAATAGAAACAAAAATCAAAAGATCTATATAAGGGTTATAATGGAGTTTAAGTATGGTATGATTGGGATGATAAAAGGGGTTGATTGGAAGGAAATTTACTAAAGAGAACATTACATGAAACTTATTCACAATACACACAGGTCCTTTCATTATAAATCTATTAGCATTGTATATTTATTCTTTTCATTTTTATGTTTTTATTAATAAAACAATTTATAGCATTCATCATGTACCACTATGAAAGAAATATTGAACCTATCAAAATTTCA
Source organism: Erythroxylum novogranatense (assembly GCA_029891385.1). Lineage (NCBI taxonomy): Eukaryota > Viridiplantae > Streptophyta > Magnoliopsida > Malpighiales > Erythroxylaceae > Erythroxylum > Erythroxylum novogranatense. Next base: position 52,233,802 of record CM057226.1, on the reverse strand, counting down.
GGTTCCAAGCATTCAAGTAATGTAAATAACCTTTAGGGTTCAAAATCATAAAAAGACTTCAAAGAGAAATAAACTAAAGGTTAATCATTAAAAAAGGATAAGATTCAAAATTGGTTATTCCTAAAGGATAAAATACGATAAGGTAATTATCAAGGAATTGGGCCAAAATAGGTGTTGAATTTAAGTGTCTTTATCATCTCAGTGCTTCTAATTTAACAAAATATGATCTTAATATGTATACTAAAAAGTAAGATCCATAATCATTCAACGTGTATGATAACACACAAGAAAAATAAAAAGCTTAAATTTTTTGAAAATTTGCTATTAAAATCAAAAGCTTATGAAAAAGATGGTTTTATGTGTGTTAATAGTATGCAATTTCATTTAACTTGATTATTTCTATAATTATTAAAAATATGTCTTATAAAAGCAATTTTATTTTAACTATCATCCTTTTGCATACTTAATTGAAATCAATATTTAATAATGAAATAAAGTATTCAGTTAATAAAATGTAATAACTAAGATTATAATAAACTTAAGAAAATCAATAAAATCATTAACCCTTCCCCACACTTAAAGTTATACATTGACCTAAATGTACAGAATATAAGCATATATAATAAGTGAGAATAAGGAGTTGGTACTTCCCTTAATAATATGATGTTTTGATTTTGGAACTATCTATCCAATATTAGACTAACATTCTTGCAAAATAGAAAGAAAAGGGATAAAATAAAAGAAAAGAAAAGAAAAATAAATACAAAATATGAAATATGATAATAAAAATAACATAAAATTTAAAATAAAAGTATCCTAATTCATAGGTTCCCTCCTATAAAGTGCTTGTTTAACGTCATTAGCTCAACATACCCTGCGCTTTTGCCCTCATCCTGGGTCTATAACCAGTGGCTTGTTTCCACCCATTTCTCCACATGGGATTTTTGTAGCCTGTAAGTAAACCGCCTATTGAAAAATAATAATAAGGTTATAATTGATTAGATTAATAACACCAATGGACTATATTAATGTCCTTTTTAATGACAAATTGATAAAAAACATGGGGAATAAAAAGACCCCTTGCATCGTCTTTCGACACAAACAATTTGTCTTCCAGGAAGTGGGAAACTTGCATACTTAAGGTGACTACCAATGATTCATCATTAATTTATTTATTTGGTTTCTCCACTAGTTCTTCCTCAACCACCTCTATCCACTCTTCTTCTTCTTCTTCTTCTTCTTCTTCTTCCTATATAAAGGTTTCTGGCTCATCCTCTTCAATTATCTCCTACTCTTCTTCTTGGACAAAAGCTTCTTCTTCTTCTTCTTCTTTTTCCTCTTTTAGAAGCTCATTTCCACTGCTAAGGGTGATTGTCATTCTATGTTCTTTACGATCTATTTTAGTAGGATTAGGAAAACTCCCCTATAGCTTTTCAAATAATATCATCACCAATAGGTCGATATGATTCACCATATTTTGTATACGATCCTTTATTTCTTGATGCTTTATCATTTATTCTTGAATAAATTTGGCACCATAACTTTCAAAGCAGTATTTACCTCCTTAAATTTTTTAGATGTATCATATTCAGATGAAAAGAAACTCTTCCTGAATGCGCATAAACTGGCTACACTCTTGGAAAGGTAGCCTTTTAGGTTATCTATAATATTTTTCATATTGTTGCTCTTGTTGTGCATAGTTAGTTGGAGCATAGTCATTCCATCCACATGCGTAAGGTTTTCTCCACTTTGAACTCTACGTATTCTTGTATGATATACCTTGAGGTCAGTTGCACATGCTCGATTGCCCCCACATGTAATTTGGTGCTTCACATTAATGATTGTTTACTCCCACAAATGTTGTCATATGTTGGATCTTTTGATAAATTTAATGCAGTTTCCACGTTTCTAGATCAATATCATCCTTTTTGTACACTCTTCACATTTGGAATCAACTCCAAAAGTTTGCTCCCTCCTATTTGCCTCCGCTTACAGCATTTTATAGTAAATTTTAAGATTTCTAGGACATATATGGTTTGATACAAAGGCATGTGAGAGATCGTGTATATTCAAAAACTCCAACATTTGCAATTTTACATGGGCTCTTAGACTTACACATATCTAAACCTGGTCGTGTGTCTCTAATTTTGCTTCAAATCTTCGTTTTTTGCCACCTTTTCATCTAAATTCTTCTCCTTTAGGTCTATGAAGGAAATTGTAATGTATAAATGCCTTGGAGGGAATTAAGTACCAAATATACAACAAAACTACACAATATCAAGAAAATACATGAAATATGGGTTTATAAATGTAGTCAAATATGCATCTAACTTGAAAATAATCTCCCAAATGGTAGCATAACACTAAACGTCAAGATATATAAGTTTAGTTATTCAATGGAGATAGTTGTTCTTCCTTTTTATAGATGTGTTGAAAGGTTAATTATTCTTAGAGATGTTTAAATGACAAAGATTCAAGTTAAAATTGGTAGCTTAACTCGACAACTCAACAATATGAAGGCTTTGTTCTCAACTCTGGAGAAAGTTGTGCAACTTAAGTGTGAAATCTGTGGACAAATGGATCATGATACTGTGGACTATTTCTTGATAAAGGAAAGCGATCCAGACCAAGTGAATTATATAGGAGCTCAATATGAACGAGGAGGGGGGAAAATCCCTACTCCAACATATATAACCTCATGTGAAAGAATCACCCTAACTTCTCATGGATGAACAATGAAGGAGGACAGTTAAGACCTTAAGGACAGCCAGGCTTCCAATAAGATAAACCCATCTCAATGGAATCAAACTTGAATAGGATTTTATATAAGCTTGGAACTCTATACGATGCACAAAAGAAGCTTGAAGGCAAATTTGAACAAGTAATAGAGAACCATGACTCTTCAATCCACAATTTAGAGATTCAAGTAAACCAATTGTCAAACACTTTCTCTGCGCGAAATATGGGACGTCTTCCTAACATTTCAGGAACAAAATTAAGGGAGCAACTAAAGGCTATTACACTTTCATGTGGGAAGGAATTTGAACCAACCGCAAAGACAATAGAGGAGCCCGTCCATCTCGTTGAGAAAAATCAAAAAAAGGAGAAAGGAGTGAATATGAGCAGATACCCTCCTTATGTCTCCCCTCCACTATATCAACCTAAGATCCCTTTTCCTCAACGATTACAAAAGAAGAAGCTAGATGCGCAATTTGTAAAATTCATTGAGAAATTAAAGAAGCTTCAGATAAATCTCTCATTTATAGAGGCTCTGGAACACATGCCTAAATATGCAAAATTTTTAGAGGACATTGTCAAAGAAGTGTACTTGGGAAGATAATCAAACGGTAGCTCTAACTGACACCTGCAATTCCATAGTCACCAGCTAGATGCCATCTAAATTGAAGGATCCAAGGAATTTCACAATATCCTGTGTGGTTAGTGAATTTGAATTTACAAAGTGTTTGTACAATTTAGGAGTGAGTATTAATCTTATGTCTTTATCAATATTCAAGAAGTTGGGACTAGGTGAGGTCAAGTCAACATCGATGTTAATTCATTTGGCTGATCAATCAATTGAAAGACCATTTAGAATAGTGGAAGACATTCTAATGTAAGTGGACAATTTCATTATTCCTGTAGATTTTGTAGTTCTCAATTTTGAAGAAGATAAGAACTGTCCACTGATCCTAGGTCGACCATTTATGAATATAAGGAAAGTGATAATTGTCATTCATGAAGGGAAATTAACACTTCAAAGAGGCAACGATTATATCAAATTCAATATGAATAAGGCTTTAAAGAATCCAGCTAAGAGCAACGCATGCATGAAGGTTGAAGTTATGGATAAAAATTTACAAATACAAATAGAGAGTTGCATCACGGAAATATAGTTAGTGGAAGTAGAGACAGACAATGGATATCAAAAATTTGAATATAAAGGAGACGATGAGATAGAGGAGTTAGATGTTCAAATGCATCAAGATAAATTGGTTCAAACCAAAGCACCCATACCACCATCTATAGAAAAACCACCCGCATTAGAGCTCAAGCCTTTCCAATTGTCAAACACTTTCTCTGCGCGAAATGTGGGAAGTCTTCCTAGCATTTCGGGAACGAAATCAAGGGAGCAACTAAAGGCTATTACACTTTGATGTGGGAAGGAATTTGAACCAACCGCAAAGAAAATAGAGGAGCCCGTCCATCCTGTAGAGAAAAATCAAGAAAAGGAGAAAGGAGTGAATATGAGCAAATACCCTCCTTATGTCTCCCCTCCACCATATCAACCTAAGATCCCTTTTCCTCAATGATTACAAAAGAAGAAGCTAGATGCGCAATTTGTAAAATTCATTGAGAAATTAAAGAAGCTTCAGATAAATCTCTCATTTATAGAGGCTCTGGAACACATGCCTAAATATGCAAACTTTTTAGAGGACATTGTCAAAGAAGTGTACTTGGGAAGATAATCAAACGATAGCACTAACTGGCACCTGCAATTCCATAGTCACCAGCTAGATGCCATCTAAATTGAAGGATCCAAGGAGTTTCACAATATCCTGTGTGGTTGGTGAATTTGAATTTACAAAGTGTTTGTACAATTTAGGAGTGAGTATTAATCTTATGTCTTTATCAATATTCAAGAAGTTGGGACTGGGTGAGGTCAAGTCAACATCGATGTTAATTCATTTGGCTGATCAATCAATTGAAAGACCATTTAGAATAGTGGAAGACATTCTAATGTAAGTGGAATATTTCATTATTCCTGTAGATTTTGTAGTTCTCGATTTTGAAGAAGATAAGAACTGTCCACTGATCTTATGTCGACCATTTATGAATATAAGGAAAGTAACAATTGTCGTTCATGAAGGGAAATTAACACTTCGAATAGGCAACGATTATATCAAATTCAATATGAATAAGGCTTTAACGAATCCAGCTACGAGCAGCGCATGCATGAAGGTTGAAGTTATGGATAAAAATTTACAAAAACAAGTTGAGAGTTACATCATGGAAATATAGTTAGTGGAAGTAGAGACAGACAATGGATATCAAAAACTTGAATATAAAGGAGACGATGAGATAGAGGAGTTATATGTTCAAATGCATCAAGATAAATTGTTTCAAACCAAAGCACCCATACCACCATCTAAAGAAAAACCACCCACATTAGAGCTTAAGCCTTTCCAATTGTCAAACAATTTCTCTGCGCGAAATGTGGGAAGTCTTCCTAGCATTTCGGGAATAAAATCAAGGGAGCAACTAAAGGCTATTACACTTTGATGTGGGAAGGAATTTGAACCAACCGCAAAGACAATAGAGAAGCCCGTCCATCCTGTTGAGAAAAATCAAGAAAAGGAGAAAGGAGTGAATATGAGCAAATACCCTCCTTATGTCTGAAGTAAATCACACGTTAATATATTGAATAATAATATGATCAAGATACACAAGAAGGGGGGGTTGAATTGTGATAAACTTTTCGTTAATCCCTTCAACAACAATTGCTTGTTCTTTCAGAAAACTTATCTTAAATCAATTCTTGACTAGTTTGAAAACCTTTGATAATAATGAGAACTATGATTTAAGTAAAGTAAGAGTTAGAGAGAGAAACACAACAATTTATCCTGGTTCACCCCAAACCGTGGGCTACGTCCAGTCCTCAGATATCCTTATGAGATTTCACTATCTCCGAACTGTTTACAAGTATTCTTTGGACTGAGCCTCTTTAGGTCTCTTAACAACACGTATTCTTTTACTCTTAGCCTCTTCAGGCTACCTGTAACACTTTTCAAAATGAAAAACTAATAAAGAGCTTTTTACAAAAGAGTTGCTCTTAACAATGTACACTCGAAAAATAGTTCACAATTTTTCTCAGATAGTCAGATGTTTGAATACTCAGAGTTTCATTCACTTTTCTCAAAAGTCGTTTTTACTTCAATCTCGACTCTTATTTATAATCGGTCTTCAATCGTTTCTTGAATATCGCTTGAATCTTTAAAGAAACGGTTATTCAGTTTAACTCCGTAACTGTCTTAAACTGATGTTTCTTTCTTCTGTCTGATTCTTGTATCGTCTGCTTTTCTCTTCGTAAAGCTTCCGTCTGATTTTTGTATCGTCTGCTTTTCTCTTCGTAAAGCTTCCGTCTGATTTTTGTTCCGTCTGATATTCTTCCGTCTGTTTTTCCTTCGCTTTTCTTCCTTCGCTTTTCTTCCGTCATTATTCTTCCTTCTGCTTTTTCTTCCTTCTGTTTTTCTTCCTTCTGTTTTTCTTCCGTCTGCTTTTCCTTCCTTCTGTTTTTCTTCCGTCTGTTTTTCTTCCGTCTGTTTTTCCTTCCTTCTATTTTTCTTCCGCTCGCTTTTCTTCCTTCGCTTTTCTTCCGTCGTTATTCTTCCTTCGCTTTTTCTTCGCTACCTTTTCTTACTCGCTTTTCCTTCTTACGCTTTTCTTCCGTCTGTTTTTCTTCCTTTTGCTTTTCCTTCCTTCTGCTTTTCCTTCCTTCTGTTTTTCTTCCGTCTGCTTTTTCTTCTTATGCATCCATCTACTTTTCATTTGTATATTTCTCTTTGTTTATTATCAAAATTATTTAATACGTGAAGTCTGGTTTGACTTAACATTCTCCCCTTTTGATGATAACAAATACTTGTGAATAAGAGAAATATGAAAAGTATCAATTATCTGAGTATTGAGATAAAAATAACTTCGCTTTATCCTTCCAAATTGATTTCTTCCTTCTCCTTCTCCCCTATTTGTTATTGATCAAAAAATTATTTCCCAATCTGCTTCACCAACTTTTCAGATCTTCTTAATCTTCTTCATATCCTTATCAAGTTTCGAACATGCTTCTTTAAAGTCGATGATTCATCTGCAATGAGGATTCTGTCTCAACAACTTGCTTTTCAACGATAGCCCTTGTTGTTGTATAAGCTTTCTTGTTAAAGACATTTGTTTCAATGATTTGTAGGAGAGCTGGAGGAACAAATACAGCTTGTTCATGAATAGCAAGATCATAGGAATCATGTATACGTTGATAAGTGCTTCCGAACCATGGCATAGCTTCTGAATTGAGGTGATCTCCCAGAGGTCGATTTAGTAGAATGTTCTGTAAAATAGTATAACAACATTCTGAGTTGCCAATCAGAACAGAACAATACTGACCCTTTCTGATAGTCCCTCCCTGTGGATCCTCTGCTGTAGCCTTAGTTAGGCTTGGTCCTGGATCTTGATATATGCAGATAGAATTTCCACTCCTTTTCTCTTCACATGCTTCATCAATCAATTTCTGCCTCTTCAATTTGATCGAAGTCATGTCATCCCAATTAGCTCTGGTTGAACTTTTAGCTTCGACTTTTCATACTTGAGTTCAACAAAATTTGGTGGTTGAAGATCAGGTACCACCTTGATTATTGTACTGTTCAGTATAGGATAAGAAGTGAGACGCTCTCCAAATGGCTCTGGTGGATATGGTTCTTTTCCAACTCTCTTGATTGATCATAGAAATTTTGTAACCCCTATCCAATGATGTAAAATGTCATTATCATATTCAACTGATTTGAAGAAGGCTTTCACATATCTCTTTGGTTTGTCTCGGATGATGACAGACTTGGTCTTCTTCTCTCTCTATTACAACCAATCTGTGTTCCCAACTTTCTCTTTGAACAGTTAAATACTTGGATGGAACATTAGTCATCACACTCACAACTTTTTGAGTAGCCTTCTTACCCATAACATGAGTAGCAACTTGTTTGTGGACAAGTGTAGACTGAAAAGTAGTAGGAACTACTTCTTCAAAATTGGATTATTAAGAACTTTGTGAGAATCCTTAATATTACCCGTAATAGTTTCCATAATCGCTTCGAGAGTGCCTTCCATATTAACTTCAAAGAAGATCAACAAAGACTAACAAAGACTTGCAGCAGACTTTTCTGTAGTGTCAACAACAGTCTCTTCTTGCCTTGCCTTCTTAGACTTTGTCTCTGTTGTTGGACTTTCTTCTTTCTCGCACTCATTTTCTTTATCCTTGGTGATCTCTTGGATTGTGCTTTCTTCTTTTCAGTTCTTCTTCTTTCCTTTTCCTCCATTTCCTTGAGGCGAAGTTTCAATCTTTCTCAAGGATTGATGATAGTGATTTTGTAGTTTTGATCTCGTCGTTCATAATGCTTTGATTGGCTTGAATCTCTGGATGGGTGGCTTCTTTTCGTCAGACAGTTTACGCTCGGTGACCTTCTTGCTTGCTTAGGAATGTCACTCACCGAGGTTCCCTTTACGCTTCAAGTCTCCCGATTCAAAAATCGAACACTTGACTTTGATTCACGAGAGTGTGATCTTCTCCTTCATAGAGGATTTCTTGGTATAGGCTCCCCTCGGTTGTTGCTTTCCTTGGTGCTTCGCTCCTTTTACGTCGGAAATCTCGGACCCATTTTAGCAACAGTTGTTGAATCTATATAGCTTTTGACACTATCTTACATCGATTCCCTTCCAACTCGATGCGATTCTTTGAACACTCTTGTCAACAAGATCCCATAAGGGCAGTGTTTGTATCCTTTATAGATTTTACCATGTCTTGAAAAATCAAATATGGTAAATCTATTGGGTGATGATTTAGAACATGAAAGATGCATTGTTCATCCAGGTAGTGACGATGTCTTGAACCTATTCTCGGTAAGATACTGATCACATAGAATCGTGAACAATACCCTTGCCTTTGGTACCACCAAGAGGCTCTCCTTTCGATTGGGTTATTGTGTCCATAGAGTTGACGACTAACTTCATCTTCGTTCATCTTGAGCTTTGTCATCCATTTCACCATATTAGTGGGTTGAACTCCATCCATTGGACATTCAGTAACTTTTTCCAGTAACTCCTTTGATACAATAACAGAGTGTGTGTCTACATATGACACGATTGTATCATCTACCGATTTAGTATTTTTCCAGAACTCATAAATTTCTTGGAGATAGACTTCATCTCGTATTTGAAAGAAGTTTCTCCATCCTGCCGCCATTATCTCCGGCTCTATATCCATCTATTCTTTTCTTAGTTCTTCGAAGTTTACCAATCTTCCCCATCCTGATCCTGGATCAACTCGCAAAATAGGCTTGATATACATCTTGCTGATTCTGTTGAATAGGAACTTGCTTGAAGAATTTTCAGAGAGATTTCAGAGAACTAGCAATTCCTGAATTTGGTAGGAATCCCAAAAGTCAGTTTTAGGGATTTTATTGCAAATTCTAGAATGATTGTACTTCTCGATGATCGTGACCTTTTTCCTCTAAAACTTTTCCTTGTGAAAAAGTTTTAAGTCTGAAACCGTCAACGCCGCTTAACTCCACCGCTTCATTGTCTTTTCTTTTGAAAATCAGATGATCAATCTGTTAACTCATCATCTATCTGTCTTGTCTTTATAAAAAAGCAGATGAATGGTCCGTTAACTCCTCCGTCTCATCTGTTTTTCTTTACGAAAAACCGGATGAATGGTGCATTAACATCACCATATTGAGGTTGCGTCGATTTCTTTAAAGCGATCTTCACTTAGTGGTTTTGTGAAGATATCCGCCACCGATATTTCGCTTCCACGAATTGTAGATCGACGACTTTCTTACGAACGTAATCTCTCAAGAAATGATGTCGACTTCTATGTGCTTCACCTTGAATGTTGAATTGGATTCTTTGACAAGTCGATGGTATTTGGTGTTGTCACAAGATATTGGAATCTCTTCCTCTTGTATTGAGTAGTCCTCCAATTGATACTTGATCCACAACAATTGTGAACAACAACTTCGGCGGATATATATTCAACTTCGGCGATTGATAATGCAATCGAGCTTTGTCTCTTGCTTGACCATGACACGAGTTTGGTCCAAGGAAGTGACAACCACCACTCGTGCTTTTCCTTTCGATCCTATCACCGCATAGTTAGCATCGCAATATCCATTCAACCTGAAATCTTTACCTTTCTCATGCATTAAGCAAAGATCGAGAGTACTGCGAGATATCTCAAAATTCGTTTACAAAGAATGTAATGAGATTCTCTAGGATCGGCTCGAAACCTTGCACACAAGCATACACCGAATAGAATGTCAGGTCTACTTGCTGTAAGATAAAGCAAAGAACCAATCATCCCTCTAAATAGGGTTTGATCCACCTTCTTACCACTTTCGTCTTTTGACAACAAGTTTGAAGGATGCATCGGTGTAGACATACTTTTAACACTGCACATATCAAACTTAGACAACAATTCTTTGACATATTTTTGTTGATGGATAAAAATCTTATCCTTAGTTTGCTTTACTTGCAATCCAAGAAAGAATTTTAACTCACCCATCATGCTCATCTCAAATTCATTTTTCATCATATCTTCAAAGCTCATGCATAACCTTTTTGAGGTTGCTCCAAAAATAATATCATCAACATAGATTTGCACAATAATAAAATCATTATTCAAGTTCTTCCTAAAAAGATTTTTGTCTACTTTACGTCTAGTAAATCCATTTCCTATAAGAAATGAGCTTAGACGATCATACCATGCTCTAGGGGCCTGTTTCAGTCCATATAAGGCTTTATGAAGTCTGTAGACATGATATGGATATTTTATATCCTCAAATCCAGGAGGTTGCTTGACATAGACTTCTTCATCTATAAAACCGCTCGAAATACACTTTTACATCCATCTGAAAAAGCTTTATGTCATGGCAAACAAAGATATGCAAGTAGTATCCTTATTGCTTCAAGTCTTGCTCTTGGAGCATATGTCTCATTGTAGTCTATTCCTTCCTGCTGATTATAGCCTTGTGCTACTAATCTTGCCTTGTTGCGACTTACTTTTCCTGATTCGTCTAGCTTATTCTTGAATATCCATCTAGTACCAATAATGGATTTCTTTTCAAGTTTAGGAACTAAGGACCGGACTTTATTCCTCTTGAATTGATTCAACTCCTCTTGCATAGCTAATATCCATGCTTCATCTTTTAGAGCTTCATCAATCTTCTTAGGTTCTTCTTCAGATATAAATGCCATGTTGGCTTCTCTTCTGAACTTGGACCTTATTCTTACACCTTCTGAGGTTTCTCCAATAATTGACTCTTTAGGATGAAAGCTTTTGTATCTCCAATCTTTCTTTAACTCAAAATTCTTAGAAATGTCATCTTTTCATCATGAGGTGTTTCGATGAAGATACTTCCTTACCTTGCGTCAAAGGCATCAGAATAAAGATCATCTTCTGATTCCTCTCAACAACTCCATTTTGCTGCGGAGTCCTTGGGGCAGAGAAGTTATGGAAAATTCCATTTTCTTCACAGAATACTCTAAACTTCTCATTTTCGAATTCTCCACCATGATCACTCCTTATGCTGGCTATAGACATTCCTTTTTCATTTTGTAACCTCATGGAAAGGTTTCTAAAGCACTTGAAAGACTCATCTTTATGTGATAGAAAAAGTATCCAACAAAACCTTGTAAAATCATCAACAATCACAAGTCCATACTTCTTTCCACCAAGACTTATTGTTCTTGTTGGACCAAATAAGTCCATATGTAACAACTCAAGTGGTCTAGATGACGTTATGAAATGTTTTGAAGAGAAAGAGGTTTTAACTTGTTTCCCTTTCTGACAACTTTCATAAAAGAAATCTTTGTCAAAACGAATTTGTGGCAAACCTTTTACCAAATCATGTTTCAAAAGTTTTGAAATATGTTTAAAACTGACATAACCTAGTTTTTATGCGGATCGGTCTTTCATCTTGATAGATAAAAAACATGAAATATTTTGAGACTGAAAATCGTCCAAATCAATTTTGTAAAGATTGTTTCGTCTTTTGGCTGAAAAGAAGATGGAACCATCTTTGTTTCTGACTTCACAAAATTTTTGATTGAAAGTAACTTCAAAACCAAAATCACATAATTGACTAATACTTATCAAGTTATGCTTTAAACCATCAACTAGTAGTACGTTGTTAACGCATGCATGGGAATTCTTACCAATCTTACCAAACCCGATTATCTTTCCCTGCTGGTTGTCTCCAAAAGTTACTGATCCTCCTTTCTTGTACGGAAGATCTAGGAACATAGACTTGTTTCCCGTCATGTGACGCGAGCATCCACTGTCCAAATACCAATGGTGCTTCTTTGGTTCTTCCAAAGAAGGATTTCGTAGGAGATATTATCTTATTTTTAGGTACCCGATTCTCTTGGGTCCTTTAGGGTTAGTATGATGTAATGAATGATAATAAGGTGTAGAATGAAAACGTTGATGACCTTTCTGAAAACCTGATTGATATCTTTTCTTATCTTTTTGAGCAATTGATTTTACGTAATTCTGGGGCTTATTTTTAGTAAACCCTAATCCAGTTTTATCCCTCGGATGTCTGTATTTTCCTATCATTTCATTCATCTTTTTTGTACTATCTGTAAATTTAGCTAGATCAATTGAGAGATTATTAATTCTCAGTTTCAATTGATTAATCTCTTCGGATCTATCTACAACTTTGTTGTTATTCAATTCCTCAACTTGCTTTCTCAAACTTATATTCTCACTCTCTATCTCATGAGTATGTTTGAGGTTTTCTACATATTTCTTCTTCAACAGCTTGTACTGTTTCAGAATAGCATGAGAATCCTCTAATAATTCTGAGTATGCATCTTGTATATCATTATAGCTAGAAGTTACCTCCTCATCACTTTCTTCTTCAGCTACCAGACATATGTTAGCATGTTCTGACGCTTCTGAACTTGTATCTGATTTTGATGAGTCCAGAACTTCCCACGTTGCCATCATGCTTTTCTTGTTATCCCTACTCCTTTTGGGTTGTCTTTTCAACATTGCACACTCGGACTTGTAATGTCCCGGCTTCTTGCATTCATAACATGTAACGGATGCTTTATCGACTTTTTCATCATCTTTGCCGCTGTTCCTTCTAAATGTTGAATTTCCTTTGGACTTCTTTTTCCACATTCTTCTTATCTTTCTTGAAATGAAAGATAGCTCATCGTCTTCATCACTTGATTCGGATTCTGACTTACTGGAATCATCATCCTTTGCTTCTTCAATCTTTAAAGCCTTTGATGTATTCCTCTTTGTTTTCTTCTTCGGATTTTGTGATTCTTTTGACTTGCTTTGGCGCTATGGACTTCTCTTTCTTGGGCTTATCTTCCGCATCAAGCTCTACCGTGTATCTTCAACGATCCAAGCAATTCATCAAGCTTCAAGACGCTTAAGTCTTTGGCTTCTTAAATAGATTACTTTGTGTCTCCATCTTTTGGCAGACTCTCAAAATCTTTCGAACATGGTCTTGGTGTTGTACGTTCTTCCAAGAGCTTTTAGTCTATTAACAATTGTTTGGAATCTTCCAAACATTTGATCAATGGTCTCTTCTTCTTTCATCTTGAATAACTCGCATCGATGCACCAAAATACTTATCTTGGACTCCTTGACTTGATTTGTTCCTTCAAGTGCAATTGATAATGTATCCCACATTTCTTTGGCGTATCACATCCATGAACTTTGTCATACTCGCTTCGCTTTCAATGCACAACTCAAGAAAATTTCGCTTTGGAGTTTAGTTGAAATCTTGCTTTCGCTTTCACCGTCCATCTTTCTCGTGGAATTGGATTTTATCATCATCTTCAGGTGTGTATGGTCCATTCTCGATGATGTCCCAAAGGTCAATGTGAGTAGACTCGATAAACAATCTCATCCGATCCTTCCAATAGTGGTAGTCTTCACCATTGAATCTTTGGAGGTCCGGTGGACCGAGGCTCCTTGAGAATATCGTGCGTGATTCCACCATTTTCTTTAGTTCACACTTTATTAGAGTGATTCTTGAACACCTTGCTCGATACCAATTGAAGTAAATCACACGTTAATATATTGAATAATAATATGATCAAGATACACAAGAAGGAGGGTTGAATTGTGATAAACTTTTCGTTAATCCTTCAATAACAATTGCTTGTTCTTTTAGAAAACTTATCTTAAATCAATTCTTGACTAGTTTGAAAACCTTTGATAATAATGAGAACTACGATTTAAGTAAAGTAAGAGTTAGAGAGAAAACATGACAATTTATCTGGTTCACCCTAAACCGTGGGCTACGTCCGATCCTCGAGATATCCTTACGAGATTTCACTATCTCGAAGCTGTTTACAAGTATTCTTTGGGTGAGCCTCTTGGTCTCTTAACAACAAGTATTCTTTTACTCTTAGCCTCTTGGGCTACAGTAACACTTTTCAAAATGAAAACTAAAGAGCTTTTTACAAAAGAGTTGCTCTTAACAATGTACACTCGAAAAATAGTTCACAATTTTTCTCAGATAGTCAGATGTTTGAATATTCAGAGTTTCATTCACTTTTCTCAAAAGTCGTTTTTACTTCAATCTCGACTCTTATTTATAATCAGGTCTTCAACTGTTTCTTGAATATCGCTTCTTGAATCTTTAAAAAAGCGGTTATTCAGTTTAACTCAGAATCGCCTTAAAGCGATGTTTCTTTCTTCATCGATTCTTGTATAAATCGCTTTTCTCTTCGTAAAGCTTCCGTCTGATTTTTGTATCGTCTGCTTTTCTCTTCGTAAAGCTTCCGTCTGATTTTTGTATCGTATGCTTTTCTCTTCGTAAAGCTTCCGTCTGATTTTTTTTCCGTCTGATATTCTTCCGTCTGTTTTTCCTTCTGCTTTTTCTTCCTTCTGTTTTTCTTTCTTCTGTTATTCTTCCTTCTGCTTTTTCTTCCTTCTGTTTTTCTTCCGTCTGCTTTTCTTCCGTCTGCTTTTCCTTCCTTCTGTTTTTCTTCCGTCTGTTTTTCTTCCGTCTGTTTTTCCTTCCTTCTGTTTTTCTTCCGTCTGCTTTTTCTTCCTTCTGCTTTTTCTTCCTTCTGTTTTTCTTCCGTCTGTTATTCTTCCTTCTGCTTTTTCTTCCTTCTGCTTTTCTTCCGTCTGCTTTTCCTTCCTTCTATTTTTCTTCCGTCTGTTTTTCTTCCTACCTTTCCTTCCTTCGCTTTTTTCTTCAAATCGCTTTTTCTTCTTATGCATCCATCTACTTTTCATTTGTATATTTCTCTTTGTTTATTATCAAAATTATTTAATACGTGAAGTCTGGTTTGACTTAACAATGTCTTCCCTCCACCATATCAACCTAAGATCCCTTTTCCTCAATGATTACAAAAGAAGAAGCTAGATGCGCAATTTGTAAAATTCATTGAGAAATTAAAGAAGCTACAGATAAATCTCTCATTTATAGAGGCTCTGCAACACATGTCTAAATATGCAAAATGTTTAGAGGACATTGTCAAAGAAGTGTACTTGGGAAGATAATCAAACGGTACCTCTAACTGGTACCTGCAATTCCATAGTCACCAGCTAGATGCCATCTAAATTTAAGGATCCAAGGAGTTTCACAATATCCTGTGTGGTTAGTGAATTTGAATTTACAAAGTGTTTGTACAATTTAGGAGTGAGTATTAATCTTATGTCTTTATCAATATTCAAGAAGTTGGGACTGGGTGAGGTCAAGTCAACATCGATGTTAATTCATTTGGCTTATCAATCAATTGAAAGACTATTTAGAATAGTGGAAGACATTCTAATGTAAGTGGACAATTTCATTATTCCTGTAGATTTTGTAGTTCTTGATTTTGAAGAAGATAAGAAATGTCCACTGATCCTATGTCGACCATTTATGAATATATTGAAACTAATAATTGTCGTTCATGAAGGGAAATTAACACTTCGAATAGGCAACGATTATATCAAATTCAATATGAATTAGGCTTTAAAGAATCCAACTACGAGCAGCACATGCATGAAGGTTGAAGTTATGGATAAAAATTTACAAAAACAAGTTTAGAGTTGCATCACGGAAATATAGTTAGTGGAAGTAGAGACAGACAATGGATATCAAAAACTTGAATATAAAGGAGACGATGAGATAGAGGAGTTAGATGTTCAAATGCATCAAGATAAATTGGTTCAAACCAAAGCACCCATACCACCATCTATAGAAAAACCACCCACATTAGAGCTTAAGCCTTTACTTACACGTCTCAGATATAACTTTATAGGTGAAGGTTATTGATAATCATATCTAATCAATTGAATGAGAAACCAGAAAGTAAGCTGGTAGAAATTGTTAAAAAGTGAATGAAGCCATCGGATGGTAGATTGTTGATATTCGAGGTATAAGCCTAAATGTTTGCATGCACTAAATAAATCTAGAGGAAGGATGTAGAATAGTGAGGGAGTGTTAATGAATGTTAAAACCTAACATAAAGGAGGTGGTCAAGAAGTAGATAATTAAACTCTTAGATGTAGGGATAATTTATCCCATCTCCAATAGTGAATAGGTCAGTCTAATACAATGTGTACCTAAGAAGGGTGGAATGATGGTAATCGAAAGTGATAGTGGAGAAGTAATTTCAACAAGAACGGCCACAAGATGTAGTGTATACATAGATTATCGCAAACTTAACTCTGTGACTAAGAAAGATCATTTTCATCTCCCGTTCATAAACTAGATGATAGAAAGGGTAGCTGGAGACCCTTTTAGTACATTTGCGTACAGACAGATGTCTTTCGGATTATGCAATGCCCTAGCTACATTTCAAAGATGTATGATGTCTATCTTCATCGATATGATAAAAGATATAACGGAGGTATTCGTGGATGATTTTTTTATTTTTTGGAGATTCTTTCGAAATGTGTTTAACTAATTTGGATAGAGTTCTTCAAAGATGTGAAGAGTCACATTGGTGCTAAATTGAGAGAAATGTCATTTTATGGTGCAAGAGGGGACATTACTAAGGAATAAAATCTCACACCAAGGATCTGAGGTCGATAGAGTAAAAACATAAGTGATAGAGAAACTTCCACTGCCAAGCAATGTCAAAGGTGTGCGAGGATTCTTAGGTTATGCAGGATTTTATCATTGATTTACCAAAGACTTTTTGTAAATCATAAGACCTTTGACAAACCTTTTAATCAAGGATGTGCCCTTCCTGTTTGATGACAAGTGTATGTCAGCGTTCAACAAACTAAAGGAGGCATTAATATTAGCACCAATTCTATCACCACTAGATTGGGCACTTCTATTTGAAGTTATATGTGATGCAAGTGACCAAGCCATAGGTTTTGTATTTGGATAAAGGGAAGATAAAAGGTTGCATGTGTACATGTGGCCCACAATCGTGGCCTGTATCAAGTAGATACACAGACACTCAAAAGCGTCAAGTTTTGAGGGAAATTTTCAATCTTTTAGACCCCGAAAAAAACCTAAGACTGCTCAAAACACAAAAGGTATTTAAAAAATAAGACAAAGAGGCAGGAGGAGCGTTTGCTTCAGCCACTTTTAGAGAAACCTTAGAGAGAATTATTGAGAGAAAGAGAAGAAGGAAGAGAAAAGAGAAGAAGAATTCGATTCGACGTACTTCCCAGATCAGGAGTTTCCCGACATTGCTACCTCCAATCGTTCGTTCAATTTTGTATTTCCTACTATTTTCAATTTTGTTATTGTATAGAATTGGAATAACAGTTGATTATAGGATTTTTGGATGTTGATGATAATCTAAACTCACCTTCGGGGGTTTATCTTTGTTTTAATGAAATCTAATTCCTTACGTATTATTTGGATTTATTGTGATTTAATTCTGGACATGCATAATTTGATAATAAATTGAGAGGTTGAATCAAGTGAAAAATAATTAAATTGGGCTAACAAAAGTTAGGTGATTTAATAAAACAAGAACTAAATCAAATAGGTAAATTGTGTGAAGAGAGATCTAACATAGGTTTTTTATAGTACATTAGACAACTTTAGATCTAATTAGGGTTTTGGACAGGTTGTCAATTGAGAAACTGCAATTTGCATAATCTAATTAGAGTTTATAAATTAGAGTTAATGATTATAACTCTAGAGAGAGTAATCAACTATAGGATCGTTTAGAACCAATAATCCAGTAATTCATAATCGAATAGGTTGGCGTTAAAGATAGGAAAATTTTCCTCTTTCTCAATTGGTAATTCCTTAGGTTGATTCTTGAGTGTGTTGCAACTGTTAAATTGTTAATATTTTCATGATTGATTCTTGAGTTGATTTGATTGATTAAATTAAATTCTCGTTTTATTTTCAATTTTAACAACTTATTAAAACCTAAAACTTAAAATTTAATATTCTCTAAAAAAGACACATTCTTCACATTGAGAAAGTCCTTACAATTAAACAATTTTCAAGGCTAATACCATCTATCTTTAAAAATGATATGATTCTATATGCCCTTTTAAATCACTAAAATGAAAAGAGAAATTTTTGTTGTTACGGTAAATAAAGTTTTAGTTTTTACAAATTTTAATAACTAATTGATATGTTTTGTGTTTGTCATACTTACATATTTATAACAGTAATTAAGTTATAATAATTTGAGAGTTTAAGATTTTTATTATTAGTTAGATAGCGAATATAAAGAAATTAAACAATCTTGAATGCATAATAGAATATAATTTATTAAGAATCATTGCTTTTATATATTAATAATCATAATATAAAACGCTAAAATTGATGACCTCAATAAACCTAAGTTCAAATTCTAAACATTATATTTTAAATATTAAAATTTATAAAATATTAAAATAAATTATATTATAAAATTAAAGTACACTTACTATGATTTTTGATCTAGTTCAATTTTAAATAATTTAATATAGTTTAATTCAATTTTGGGTTGAATTATTGAAAATATCTAAAATTATATGAAATTAAAGGCGAATTCAATTTATATTTGGTAAATAAAATAACGGTCCGATTTGATTATGCAATCTTTCATTTAATTCTTTTAGTTCAGTTTAGGTATACGTCACTAATTATGGTACTGCTTTCCTTCTTTTCTACATATAATTGAACTCGTAGCAAGGAATGCATCCCCTTGAGCCATTTGATATTTTTCATTATAGAGATGTTGAAGCTTTAGCCAAACCCATTGAAGTATAAAATATCATATTTTTGGTTGGTAAATATATATAATTTTGTCAATTACACATTAATATTCAAACCTTCTAATCCATGAACAAAAACCATATGCTAATGGAAGATCAATATGTTAGGAAATTAGGACAGGATCTGAACTTGACCACAACAAAATAATTACAAAACTTTTTTTATTTTTTATTCTTCAAAAACCAAGATTACTTTAATTCTATAAAATGATTAACATATAAATCATAATAAAGTTGAATCTTAATTTGTACCTTATTCCAAAGCTTGATCATATTCTTGTCGTATCCCTTAAACCATTTCTGAAATTGATTCATCTCAACCACTGTAGTTGCACAAGTGTTCAGCTTCTAACGATATCCATTGAAAGAGAACTCTATAATTTTGACAAAGAGAGTTAAGCAAGAAGTGTTAGCTCCATTAGAACTTAAGCCTATTTATAATAAGTTTTGAACGTTTTAGTAATTTAACTTAAATTAAATTCTAATTAAAATTAAACTTTAATTAGAATTAAAATAATCTAATTAGATACCAATTATGCCCAAATAAGATTCAAGATCTCATAGTGATCCTTATACTAAATATTGTTGGATCGGAAAAAGAAAACATGCTTTGTGTGGAAAAACGGTAAATTTTAAAACTTTTAAGAAATCATTTCTTGCAGCGGAAACAACAAATCCAAATCAACATGCCAATCCATACATGATATGGCATAAGGATAATAAAATATAAACAAGATCAGGAGTATTATCGACTCCTTCTTCTGACTTTAAATCCTCATTGCGCTTATCCTTTCCTTCTTCGTATCCAAATCCTTTGCCTTTGACTCTTTTCCTTTAGCAATCTACTTTCTCCTTGTTGTAGTATCCTCAACCAATTAGATTTACCACCTATTCTTCAAGGACAATTAAGTTAACAAAATCCTTTGGTGGGAAAGGAGAAGAAATGTTTGGAGGAGATTTTCTTAGAAGAAGAAGAAGCAAAATTGAAACTCTTTCAATTGGTATTTTCGATTCTCTCTTTCATGAAAGGAGAGAAGGTGTAAAGAACATGCAAGAACTCTTTCTTCCTACCAATTTCGTATATGCATGGATGGAAGGAGAGAGAGGCATCAAATACATCACTTCTTTCATTAATCACTCATAAAATAGCCAATAAATGAGATTATCTTCATTTATCTTTATGATGGCTATTTGAAAAGACCATAACCTAAAATTCGAAACCCAATTTCGGTTTTGCCAAGAAGAAAGAAGGAAGATGGTCCATCTAATGTACATATTTCATCTTTAATCTAATGAATGCAAATAGGTTACAAGCCAACATTAAAAGACAACCATTAAATCATTTAATGGTAAGTTCATAAGTCCATTTAATGATGATTAACCATAATAAAGACCATCTTCATTTAGCATTTTAATGTCAAATGTGTGGTTACACATTTAACCTAGGAATAACCGAAATTGCTATCTTCTTCTTAAAAAATTTGTTTTAATATAATTAATCTAATTAATTATTTTAAACAAAAAATCAAGCCCATTACTAAATGTACATTTGGGCTTTTTTTAATTAGACCAAACCCAAGATCCAATTATGGGCTTCTACTTAACCTCCATTTATATTTCTTACTTAGCTTGATAACCTTCCTTAAGGCCAAGTGGGGAATCTTATTGGACTTTGATAATTCAAGCTCCAATAAGCCCAGAATTATTTCAATCTCATTGGAGTTAATTCTAGCTTATTAACTAAATGTCATTCCACTAAAAGCAATTAGTTGAACTCTTGAATTATTAAATATTATGAGAATATGTCCAATTGCAAACCCTATTTAGAACCTTATTATAGCCATCCGCACAATAAAGGGAAAATTACCGTTTTGCCCTTATGTTGGTTTTTCCTTCTAGATCTCTCATTTTACTTTATATGGTGATTAGCACACACTACAAGGAAAATACCCAATTTGCGACGTTTTATAAACGTCGCAAATGCTTGAAAAACGTCGGGCAAAATTTTTTGTGACGTTTTTTAAAACGTCGCACCAAACGTCATTGAAGGGGAGTAAGAAAACGTTTGTATCGACGTTTTGTCGAAAACGTTGAGGAAGCCTGGGTTATTTTTCGACGTTTAGGGAAACGTCGAAAAAGCTTAAGAGAATGAGCGACGTTTGACTTAAACGTCGTGGAAACAACATAACTTTCTACGACGTGTACTAGGCGTCGTAGAAAGCATGTCAATCTACGACGTCTATTGAACGTCGTTGAATTACTGTCAATCTGCAACGTCTTCTAGACGTCGTAGAAAGTATCCTACCTGCGACGTTTAGACACAAACGTCGCAGATGATAATTTATTTTAATTTATTTTTAAAAATAAATTATAAATTTTATATAATTAAATTTAAATGACATATAATTAAATAAAATTATTAAGAATAGTGAGAATTATATGATTTTAAAATAAAAATTTAATGAAATGATTATTCTAATTGAATAAGTAATTATTGGAAAAATATTAAATCTAATTTATTTAATAACTATTTAATATTATTTCTTTAATTTTTTATTTAGTCATTTATCAATTTGTTGAGTACATCATGGACTTGCGAATGATCAATAATATATAACAAGAATTTAATAGATGTAGACAATAAATTATATAATTTAAAATCCCAAACATGTCATAATATAGTAATTAAAATGAACAATATGTCATAAGTGTCTAATATATCAGTATGAATACTTATCTAATCAACGCGAATATTATGTGTAGAACATATGAGTTCCAATTTATCTTGCATTTTTTCAAATTTTTTGGTCAATTCATCGACTTTAGACTGTAAGCCCTCATTAACCTTCTTGGACTCCACTAATTGCCTCAAGTCTCTTTCGATGAAGTCTTCCTCGTGGTCGAGGCCCCATTCCCATGCCAACAATGTAATCAGTTCTGGTGACCAGGACTTTGTCGCAGACTTCGTCCACTGTCATCGGATGAACTTGTTCAGTTGAATGTGTCAATTCGTGACACATTAAGTCCTGAAAAAGTAAAGAATTAATTACATACACAATGTGATTTAAGAAATATTTATAAATAAACTATGTACTCACCCATTTTCTTTGCATTGTGAGTTGTCCATTGATCTTTTCTTTCATCATAATGAGTGTGATACCATAACTTCATCCGGTCACACTCTTTTCCGTCTCTGTCACTCTGTTGTATAGAAATATATAAATAGTAAAATTCATTATAAAATTTGAAATGTCAATAAAAGAAAATATAATTAAAAAGATAATAACTCACAATCTCATGTCGTATGGCTACAAAGGCCTTGGAACCAGAGTTTGGTCGACATTTGACCTGACTCCTAGCAACTTTTGCTTTTTGACTTTTTTCCTAATCGCACACGTTAAGAAAATGTATTATAAAATCTATAAATCATAATTCATAAATACTAAAATATAATAAGTTGTAAAAATAGTAGTGATCAAATGAACTAACCTTTGTAGCTGATTGCTCCCAATATTCGCATAAGTCCATCCACTCTGCCACTGTGACACTTTTCCGGCTTAACATCCTTTCCGTACTTGGTAAAATGCTTTTTTAAACTATATCTTTGATCTTTGGACATTAGCGCAAGAAACTTCTTCACAGTAGCATGTACTTCGTTGTCGATCCTCATTCCTTGATTTCCAACTTTTCTTTGCACAAAATTATAAATTATTGGTCAATGTCTAAGCATATGAAAACACATAATAATTAGATTGGTTTAGAATACTTACGCCTAACTTGTCAAATGCAATATCCAATTCCTCGGTTGTAATTTTGAAAATTTTGTTTTAACAGGTAAGGAAGTTTGGGATACCAAACCAATCTCACTCGAAAATTTGGCGATTATGCGGAGTTGGTTGGTCGTCCTTCATTGGGAGATCTCGATCTCCAATCTCTTACCTATGGCCTTGTTAATCTTTGCCAATCCTTGTCCTTTTGTAAGACCCCTTGTTTTTCTTGCATTAGTCGTCGATCCTAAATTAGCAAAGAAAAAGCATATAACATACTCTTAATTGGTTAGATAAGCAAAATAAGTAAAGTTAATAAATTTCACCAATGTTTTGAGAAAGATCAAACTGCGCAGTGCTTGCGGAAGAAGAACCCCATGGATGTAATTGTTTGATTTACTAGTGTCCGATAAGCCAAAGTTGGAGGCATCTCTTGAGTCGTGGATGGAGAACTAATGTTGCGGCTGATTCATAATTTGTTCATATTTATCTCTAGGATGAATAATAGGTTGAGAAGGTGTGACTTCTCTTGGTGTTGGAATAAATTTGAGAAGGTGCACGTGACTTCTCTCGGTGTTGGAGTAAGTGAGAACAAGCATGTGTGACTTCGTTCGGTGTTGGAGTAGGCTGACAAGGTGCAGGTGTCGGGTTTTGTGGTTGTGTACAAGAAGATGACGCATTAGTTGCGTCCCCAAGAAGCTGACGGTAACGCGACTGCAATTTTGTTGGTACGATGCTACTTGGTGCAGCCTTATTCTTCTTCTTGGGTTGACCTGGTGCCATGTGAATTACCTGTATCATAATTGAGAATAGATTTCAAAGTTCAAAACTAAATGCATTTCCAGTGTTCACTTGAAAGGCAACTACAAAATGTTAAAAGATAAAATGATAACTTAGATGATTCACAGTTAGAAGATAAAACTTAGTAAAAACTAAGAAGCTAAAGTTTTAATCCTAAATATAAACTGAAAATGGATTGTTGTATAATGACATTGATAGTAATGATAATATTCAGAACCAATCAGCATTGTTGTATAATGACATTAAGCTTAATATGACAATGGATTAATAAACTGAAAATGGATTGTTGTATAATGACATTGATAGTAATGATAATATTCAGAACCAATCAGCATTGTTGTATAATGACATTAAGCTGAATATGAAAATGGATTAATAAACTGAAAATGGATTGTTGTATAATGACATTGATAGTAATGATAATATTCAGAACCAATCAACATTGTTGTATAATGACATTAAGCTGAATATGAAAATGGATTAATAAAATGGATTGTTGTATAATCACTGTTGCTTTACTATTGTATCAATGTTGAAATCAATTGTCTCACTGTTGCTTTAGTATCACTTTCTAACTTGGCAACTATAATGAAAGCGATCTCCTTTGTTGCTTTATTATTGTGTCAATGCTTATTTTAAAGTATACAAACTTTCTGTTGTCCTATAAGAGAGAAAATCTTGTTGAAATCAATTCTCTCTTTCAAATTGAAACTCTTTATAACTAGTCTTACCTTGTATCTAGTGTAGCACCCCACTCTCGCGAGACCCGAACCCGACATCGACGGTGATATCCGAGCTCGCGACCATGAGGGTAGTATGCTGAGCGATCAACTGCAGTGTTAAAACTCATTATGATTTTTTTTTGGGAAAACCCGATGAGTCTTGCGAAATTAAAATAAGCGATTCGGCCCGTGATACAAAAACCCTTTTAGTCATACACTTTATCAAAGATCACATGTCAAATAATATTTATCAATTAGGGCCTCAATCAATTCAATACAATTTTGCAGAATATAAATTTACACATAAGTCAAGATAACACGAATGCAGACGTGTGGCGATCCCGACATCGGACACCGACTCTCTTGTAGTAACCATACACCGGTTCACTAACGGGTACTCTTCAATTCTGAAAAATAGTTGCAATGTTGGGTGAGTTTGCGAACTCGGTGAAAACCATCATCGATGGTTCACCCAATTCATGCATATTCACGATTCACATAGCTATATCACTCAAACACATTCGAAGTACCACATGATTATCACGTTATCGATCAAAAGAATCCAATTCAAATGCACATGAAATGTGTATGAGACGCTTTTCAATTTAATTTGTTGTTGTGATTGGCGCTCAAACTGTCCCTTAAAGGGCGATAATCGGTGAGCCATAGGCTCTAAATCATTGTGGACTCAAGGCCCAATCCCGTTGAGCTTAAAGCTCTCGTTGGCTGCTCTGGTCACAACTGTCAATTACTGATCATACAATTATGTAAGAATGTAAATATCCAAATCCACACCATAACCGATTCCTATTTAACATATTCACATATGTCTATCCCAAGTAGTCACATGAAAATCAATTCCAGCACTTCGATATCTCATAAATATTTCAGACACCCATGGTCCGAAATCAATCAAAATCAAACACACATGTTCCCATCCATTATCTCCACATGGCATAATTGCGAGATATTAAACACATAAAAATTGAGAAACCATCTAGGTTACTCACCTAATAACTTTCGAGCTATTTCTGGGAAGTCTCTGCCAAGTCCGTGGATCTACGGTCCAACTGAGCCTCTATAGCAATTCAAATAGGCAAACATTACTAACTGTATAGTTAGAGTGACCAACTAATGCACATGGAATAATTAAAACGTGTATAATGCATGTTCATGAATTCCCGGCCCTAATCTCATTTTTTTTCCCTCAAAAAAATCCGTCTAAAAATTAGAAAACTATTGGCGCTGACGGCGCGCAATTCGAACCTCTATATGTCCCCAATTAAATAAAACAGTGATTACCGAACAATTATCCGGGGCCACGTCAATTTCCCGTCCAAAAATTCCCAAATTCTCACAAAATGAAATTAAATATTATACGAATCCGATGCCTCAAGAATCAGGTCAATCGGACGTCGGACGGAAAAGAAATTGACAAAGGAAGCAAGAAATCCTAAAATACCCATTTAACAAATCAAAAATAATAATAACAAAATAAATAAATAAATAAATAAGAAAACCAGCCTCGCTCCAGCGAGGCTGTTTTATCCAGCCTCGTCACTAGGGTGAGGCGTCACCTAGTGACGCTGCCCTCATTAAGCCTAAATCACTAGGGTGAGGCGTCACCCTAGTGATCGTGCAAAATTCCATTCCCTTCCCTTTTCCTGATTTTTAATCCAACTTTCAATACCCATAACTCTTAGCACACAAATCAGAAAAATACAAATTATACCTTGTTGGAAAGATAAAGAAATCCTCTACAATTCTCAAGAAGACCATAAAAATCAATCTCACACCTAAGGATGTCAAAAATCCCTTCAAAGGTACTGCCTACTCAAATCCCATTAAAACAGAACAGTACATTGCAAATTCCATAACTCTCTAATTCTTCAGCCAAAAATTACCACATAAATATTCTCAATAAGTTCACAATGTCATCTACAACTTTCATGAACAACCCAAAATCAACTTCCATAACCAACTAGGTCAAACAATTCGACAAAGAATCTGTATACAGAAATTAACCAATCTGGTCAGTAATTTCCAATCAGCATAACTCTTAGCAAAAATGTCACAAAATTCACTACCTTATATCCCTGAAAAGATAAGTTCTCAAACTTCAATTTTCATGAAGAACTCAATTTTCAATTCAATCTCTAACAATTTCAAAACTGTTATGGAAGATACTGTTATGATCAGTCATTCATAACCTAATGTAGGGTCAATCTTTGCAAAATCATAACTCCCAATTCTGACTTCTAAAAATTACACACCATATATCATTTTCAAGGTAATCTCTTCCTCTACAACTTTTCAGAATTTCACTCACACCAATTCAGTTCACATAAAATGTTAAAATTGCCTCCAATCAGTAAACTCACAAAATCACACTTAAGCTAGGTTTCATCCAAAATGCTCAAAACCAGTCCTTAGTAATCAATTCATATCTCCCAATATAAAATTCTAAAAATAGCAATATCAGTAGCAATGGAAAGATAATTCAATATGCTACAACTTCCATAAAGACCATTTCTCCTAATTCCATCTCAATTAATTCATAAAAATCAGCAAAGTTCATATGTTGTGGTCTCGGTTACTGTTCACAGGCAATGGAACAGTAACTTTCCATGCAAAAATTCACCCTTCTATCATTGAAATTCAACAACACCTATTTCACACTAAATTGAAGCCAACATCCCAAAGTTTTAGTGGCCACTAATCTTACCTCATTTGCATTTCTGCACAATAAGTTATAGTCAAATCAGTGCAATAGGTCAAAGTTAATTTTCCAGCATCTACTTCTCTATTCACTTCCTTTCATTCCAACACCCTTCCTACATCCATAAGCATCTTAATTGGACACAAAATCAGTCCCTATATCATGTCTACATTCACTAGGCATTCCTACCAAAAATTGGCAGCACTAACCTCTTCCCTTTCCATGCACAATTAATCATCAATATACAATCAAAATCATTTTAAAACCAAACTCTATCATAACCATTTATTATCCTAACATACCTTACACTTATACCCATTTATTTATACTATAATTCTCATTAAGGTAAAACATCAATAAGCTTAATAATAATACCACAATCCCCTTTAGATGCTTCTAACTACCATGATTCATAAACTACAATCAAAGCATAATTGAAAACACCATTCAAAGTTCAATTTAAACACTTACCTATTCAAGCTTCCAAGCCTCTCTTCTCTTCACTTCCTTCTTAATTACCCTTGCTAACCACTTCTTCTAACTCCCAAATAAAGACATCACCATGATGGTAAGACAATAAGTTAATGACAAGTAAGAGAACTTTTGAATTTGTGGAGGGAGGTGAAGAAAGAAGCAAAATTTTCGATGATGAGAAACCAATTTGAAGAGAGGCTTCGGATGAGTTCTAAAACAAAGACTTAAAACAATTTTTTATCTCATTCCTTCATTCTTTAGGTCATCACCGAGAGAGGGCATAGGGAATTACAAGAAACATGATAAGAAGGCATTAAATGAATGAGATGTTGGCAAGTTTTGGTTGGTACCAATTTTCAAAGAAAAGTCAAAGGTATAAACCAATGAGTTTTCATCACTTTTTACACCATATCACCACACTTTCGGTTACAATAGAAAGGAAACAATATTTCCTTATGTAAAACCGTGGGAGGAGGTCATGAAAGGGTAGGTGGCTTGGTAGGATTGGTTAAAACCAAGTTGAAAAGTCAACATATTCATACTTTAATCAATTAAACCTAGTCCAAAATTAACTCAATCAATTCCAATGACCCTTATTTCAATCCCAAAATAATGTATCCAATAATACAGTGCCATTGGGTAGCAATTTTCGCTACCGAAAATCGACCGATTCGCCAATTGGCGATTTTATCCGGTCCGGAAATTTCCGGGAATTTTCCCCGAATTATTTTTCTGAGAATTAATGAAATTTTCCAAAATTATAAAACATGTAACAGTGCACTCCAAATAATTTTTCAATCATGAAAATCACCTTTTCTACCCCAAAACATGTTTAGGCCAGTTACTGACAATTTTGCCGGTCCGGGAATTTTTCTCCGGAAAATTCCAGAAAAATTCCCGAAAATCTCTTAAAATCTAAAAAGCTTAATAGCGCACTCAGAATATTTTTTTCAAACCCATTTACCACATTAATCCCAATAAAATTGCTTTAGGCTCAATTACCGGGAATTATCATGAATGCATATACCGTAATTCCATGTACACAATTGATACTGTGTATCAATCCTATTATGCATGAACAGTACTAAATATTCCCTATCAGTCTTATCCTATGCCAATTTTACTATTTTACCCTTCCAGGAGGGGGTGGGATGTTATAATTCTCCCCTCCTTATAAGAATTTCGTCCTCGAAATTCTCAGTCAACGGTTCACTATGACCGTTATCACATGATTCTACGTATCCCATATACTTTTTCACTTAATGATTCACTTTTGGAGTGATCACAGTAACCACTCTCAGTCCGTGGTTCAGTTACTACTTTGGCTAACTCGTTATCACTTAGTACCGTAGACGGATTCGACAAGACTATTAGTTGGCGATCTCATTTTCTTAGCTATCTCACTTGCCATTTCTAGAATAGCCATTACCTGTGGTTCCGATATGTAGCTTCGATTCGGTATTTTGAATCTATTCACTGATCACATTTTATCCTTCTAATACCTTTTTCCCCAATGCCATATAGTCCAATTTATATTCCATTGAGTACGTCTCCATTTCTTTGGTACCTCTCTTTACCACGTCAGGGACGATTTACATTCCTTTGGTACCAATACTGTGACATTTAACTCCACTTCACTATAATCAGTAACAATGTACCTAATGCAGTCATTTGTTATATGCCATTCACTTTACATTTAAATTCGATTCTCGTAAGACAATTCACTATTCTATAGTGTCCACACACTTTAGTCGGATATACCTTTTACTCTGTTTCATTTTTCCGATCCTGATCCACTTTAGCTAACCCATGCAGTTTTCCTAGGTCAACTTTCCTTTTTCTCACACATTTTAGTCTCAAATCCATTATGGTCTTTAACTCCCAGTAGGCACTGTGGAGTTAGGCCTTTATCTTGATGTAAGATATTCCTCCAGTGAATCAAAACTCTATAACACGACCAGAATCAAACCTTTTTCCTATTGGACATTCAACCTATAAACACTTGAGCCAATAATCACTTCATTCTATACCTACAATTACTCAATTTCACTTTTCACATATGCTTACTAGAATGTCTAACTTTATTTGTTCACTTTCTTGTTCTAATACCTTTTATCGGTACACTTACTTCTTCTTTGAATTTTCACTATTGTTTTTTTTCCAATTCAATTCGTATATTCAAACTCATCATAAAATTTATCACTTTACTTTTGCACTCTTAACCATTCTTATCACTAGATTTACAACTTCAATTTTCCAGAAACACTTCACAATTACCCATAATCTGCTTGACACTCATTTAACATCCCAATATCTCAGTAATGAACAATTAACCCAGTGTATCCTTATAGGAATCTATAGTCTCCAAGGCTTTCAATCGCGAGCATGACACCGGTACCATTTATCACGGTCGATTCAATTTATTTCATACTCGTTCAACATATTGTCGCAGATTCAATACTCACCGCCCACTCTTCCAAGTGTATGTATATCATCGAGATCGATTCCTCAATTAGTCCTATCGTTCTTTTCACTTTTCACTGTTCAACACTTCCAAACACATTCTGTCTCTAATCACAGTTACTACCATTTGCTTACCTCGTATAAATCCCTATTAGGGTCTTATTGACTTTACCATACATCTTTTACCCTTTTCATTGAGTCCACAATTAGTGTATCTGCAATTTCTTTTTGAAAGTGTCACTACATCACCTCATTGTCAGTTTCCCTTTTGAACCTCTTGTCTTCATTTCAGTTACTCTTTTTCATTTTCTCTTCACAATTGTTTTCATATCATTCATATCAACATATGTTAATACCTTGTCATCCATATTTAAACCTCCAAATTTTCCATTTTATTTTAGTACCTCACTTCTCAGTTCGGAACTCTTTTATTCTTCGTTTCAAATCTGGATTCCTCAACAGTTTTGCATCATAACTGGAGATCAATTTACTTCACATTGCAATAGGATTACCTCCAATTAAAATTTCACTTATATTGGATACTTTACATTTCTGTACATACAGTGCAGATAACCTCAACTATATGAGCTATGTCCCAATTTCACCTTTAATTTTGTCCGTACTTCTATCCATTTGACCGTTCGTCTTGATACCATCTTTATACGGTTCACGAAAGTCTCATCAATCAATTATTATCCCTAATTGCTTTTCAATCCTTCTTCACTATAATGCATAATCTCAATTAGAACAATTTTATGCCATAATTTAAATATCAGAACATTCCTTTCACGAAGGTTCCTTATGACAGTCACTTAAATACTTTCTGTCACACTTATTCTGTAATCTATACCAGAATCACTTTTCAGTTCCTCTCATACAGGTACACTCAGTCCACTTTTGTCTTACTTTAACCCCTTACGAACTTCACACTTATAATCACTCTAAACATTTACCGCTCATTTCCTCTATGGTTTCCATATGTCTGTAACATATATTTCATTAGTCACAATCGATATTACTATCCAATAAATATCCCCCAACAGTACATCGACTTAAATACAACAACTCTCTTCATATACTGCTATTGTGGTTTCATTTTTCAAGATCGTTATTTCATTCTCCCCGTATCATTAAACTGTATGACTCATTCTCATATCCGTTACGTGCAACTTGACCTTGTAAGGTCATATCAACTTGGCTTATCAGCTTATGATCCTTTTTTTTTATTCTGTTTTCTGCTACTTATCTTCTATTTTCCTCAAACAGTCTATAATCGGGTGTTCACAGTCCCCAATACCCGACAAAATCGTTGATACCACTCCATTTTATCTCTATCTATATGCCTATCCATTTCCCATTTTAGCATTTCCCGATACACCATCAGTAGAAATCATCTGTCTGTTTTTTTTTCCTTTATGACTTTATCATACGAATTTCCAAACTCGTAACACAATAATCACATAACCATTTCACAAATTCTTCAGTTTATCTGTACACTTTTATCTCACTCTAATAGGCACTGGGCATCTTACTTTTTCGGTTCTTTCAGTTCTCGATAGACCATTACAGTATTCTATTGAGCTTCTTACAATCTCTCTTTCATCATCTGCTTATAATATCTACTGATCTCTATATAGTGAATTACAATATGCCCGATCGGACCATTTACACTTTACTCCGGTCCAATGTTTCTCATTTCACGACATATACAGTCAGGACTGTAATTACCTAACCATCCCGGGCATTTATATCACTTAGGTCTACTATAACCAATATGCTTCCCATATCTCTAGTGGACCTCTCCAAGTTCTAAACATCTTCATTTTTCTGTCACCATAATATTGCCAGTTTAATTCGGAAATTCTTAATTAGTCTAGGCCAACACAGTCATTCTGCTATCACATATGAGGGTATCTAACCCAGTACAATATCAACCTTCTTATCCATTTTTCCTTTATCCTTTCCTAATTGATTATCCCCTTTTAGGGATTTACACTCTAATCCCGTTTCACTCTTCTCTCACTTAGTCACTTGACACTTATGCACCCGTAGGATTTATCCTCGTGCGACTCTGACTAGGGATCAGTTACCACGGTCTGCAATGACGCGACTCAAATGCATGCAACCTATGTTCCAAACTGTGCCCAGATACATTACGTACTACTGGGCTCTGATACCACCTAATGTAGCACCCCACTCCCGCGAGACCCGAACCCGACATCGACGGTGATATCCAAGCCAGCGACCATGAGGTAGTATGCTAAGCGATCACTGCAGTGTTAAAACTCATTATGATTTTTTTTGGAAAAACCAATGAGTGTGAAATTAAAAATAAACGATTCGGGCCCGTGATACAAAAACCCTTTTAGTCATACACTTTATCAAAGATCACATGTCAAATAATATTTATCAATTAGGGCCTTCAATCAATTCAATACAATTTTATGAATATAAATTTACACATAAGTCAAGATAACACGAATGTAGGCGTGAACTCGATCCCGACATCGGACACCGACTCTCTTGTAGTAACCATACACCGGTTCACTAACGGGTACTCTTCAATTCCTAAAAATAGTTGCAATGTTGGGTGAGTTTGCGAACTCGGTGAGAAACCATCATCGATGGTTCACCCAATTCATGCATATTCACGATTCACATAGCTATATCACTCAAACACATTCAGAAGTACCACATGATTATCACGTTATCAGTCAAAAGAATCCAATTCAAATGCACATGAAATGTGTATGAGACGCTTTTCCAATTTAATTTGTTGTTGTGGTGGCGCTGAAACCGTCCCTTAAAGGGCGCATTAATCGATGAGCCATAGGCTCTAAATCATTGTGGACTCAAGGCCCAATCCCGTTGAGCTTAAAGCTCTCGTTGGCTGCTCTGGTCACAACTGTCAATTACTGATCATGCAATTATGTATGAATGTAAATATCCAAACTATTTAACATATTCACATATGTCTATCCCAAGTAGTCACATGAAAATCAATTCCAGCACTTCGATATCTCATAAATATTTCAGACACCCATGGTCCGAAATCAATCAAAATCAAACACACATGTTCCCATCCATTATCTCCACATGGCATAATTGCGAGATATTAAACACATAAAAATTGAGAAACCATCTAGGTTACTCACCTAATAACTTCCGAGCTATTGCCGGGAAATCTCTGCCAAGTCCGTGGATCTACGGTCCAACTGAGCCTCTATAGCAATTCAAATAGGCAAACATTACTAACTGTATAGTTAGAGTGACCAACTAATGCACATGGAATAATTAAAACGTGTATAATGCATATTCATGAATTCCCGGCCCTAATCTCATTTTTTTTCCTCAGAAAAATCCGTCTAAAAATTAGAAAATTATTGGCGCTGACGGCGCGCAATTCGGACCTCTATATGTCCCCGATTAAATAAAAGCAGTGATTCTTAGAACAATTATCGGGGCCACGTCAATTTCCCGTCCAAAAATTCCCAAATTCTCACAAAATGAAATTAAATATTATACGAATCCGATGCCTCAAGAATCAGGTCAATCGGACGTCGGACGGAAAAGAAATTGACAAAGGAAGCAAGAAATCCTAAAATACCCATTTAACAAATCAAAAATAATAATAACAAAATAAATAAACTAAAATAAAAAGAAAACCAGCCTCGCTCCAGCGAGGCTGTTTTATCCAGCCTCGTCACTAGGGTGAGGCGTCACCCTAGTGACGCTGCCCCTCATTAAGCCTCGTCACTAGGGTGAGGCGTCACCCTAGTGATCAGGCAAAATTCCCATTCCCCTTCCCCTTTTTCCTGATTTTTAATCCAACTTTCAATACCCATAACTCTTAGCACACAAATCAGAAAAATACAAATTATACCTTGTTGGAAAGATAAAGAAATCCTCTACAATTCTCAAGAAGACCATAAAAATCAATCTCACCCTAAGGGTGTCAAAATCCTTCAAAGGTACTGCCTACTCAAATCCCATTAAAACATAACAGTACATTGCAAATTCCATAACTCTCTGATTCTTCAGCCAAAAATTACCACATAAATATGCTCAATAAGTTCACAATGTCATCTACAACTTTCATGAACAATCCAAAATCAACTTCCATAACCAACTAGGTCAAACAATTCGACAAAGAATCTGTATACAGAAATTAACCAATCTGGTCAGTAATTTCCCAATCAGCATAACTCTTAGCACAAATGTCACAAAATTCACTACCTTATATCCCTGAAAAGATAAGTTCTCAAACTTCAATTTTCATGAAGAACTCAATTTCCAATTCAATCTCTAACAATTTCAAAACTGTTATGGAAGATACTGTTATGATCAGTCATTCATAACCTAATGTAGGGTCAATCTTTGCAAAATCATAACTCCCAATTCTGACTTCTAAACATTACACACCATATATCATTTTCAAGGTAATCTCTTCCTCTACAACTTTTCAGAATTTAACTCACACCAATTCAGTTCACATAAAATGTTAAAATTGCCTCCAATCAGTAAACTCACAAAATCACACTTAAGCTAGGTTTCATCCAAAATGCTCAAAACCAGTCCTTAGTAATCAATTCATATCTCCCAATATAAAATTCTAAAAATAGCAATATCAGTAGCAATGGAAAGATAATTCAATATGCTACAACTTCCATAAAGACCATTTCTCCTAATTCCATCTCAATTAATTCATAAAAATCAGCAAAGTTCATATGTTGTGGTCTCGGTTACTGTTCACAGGCAATGGAACAGTAACTTTCCATGCAAAAATTCACCCTTCTATCATTGAAATTCAACAACACCTATTTCACACTAAATTGAAGCCAACATCCCAAAGTTTTAGTGGCCACTAACCTTACCTCATTTGCATTTCTACACAATAAGTTATAGTCAAATCAGTGCAATAGGTCAAAGTTAATTTTCCAGCATCTACTTCTCTATTCACTTCCTTTCATTCCAACACCCTTCCTACATCCATAAGCATCTTAATTGGACACAAAATCAGTCCCTATATCATGTCTACATTCACTAGGCATTCCTACCAAAAATTGGCAGCACTAACCTCTTCCCTTTCCATGCACAATTAATCATCAATATACAATCAAAATCATTTTAAAACCAAACTCTATCATAACCATTTATTATCCTAACATACCTTACACTTATACCCATTTATTTATACTATAATTCTCATTAAGGTAAAACATCAATAAGCTTAATAATAATACCACAATCCCCTTTAGATGCTTCTAACTACCATGATTCATAAACTACAATCAAAGCATAATTGAAAACACCATTCAAAGTTCAATTTAAACACTTACCTATTCAAGCTTCCAAGCCTCTCTTCTCTTCACTTCCTTCTTAATTACCCTTGCTAACCACTTCTTCTAACTCCCAAATAAAGACATCACTATGATGGTAAGACAATAAGTTAATGACAAGTAAGAGAACTTTTGAATTTGTGGAGGGAGGTGAAGAAAGAAGCAAAATTTTCGATGATGAGAAACCAATTTGAAGAGAGGCTTCGGATGAGTTCTAAAACAAAGACTTAAAACAATTTTTTTATCTCATTCCTTCATTCTTTAGGTCATCACCGAGAGAGGGCATAGGGAATTACAAGAAACATGATAAGAAGGCATTAAATGAATGAGATGTTGGCAAGTTTTGGTTGGTACCAATTTTCAAAGAAAAGTCAAAGGTATAAACCAATGAGTTTTCATCACTTTTTACACCATATCACCACACTTTCGGTTACAATAGAAAGGAAACAATATTTCCTTATGTAAAACCGTGGGAGGAGGTCATGAAAGGGTAGGTGGCTTGGTGGGATTGGTTAAAACCAAGTTGAAAAGTCAACATATTCATACTTTAATCAATTAAACCTAGTCCAAAATTAACTCAATCAATTCCAATGACCCTTATTTCAATCCCAAAATAATGTATTCAATAATACAGTGCCATTGGGTAGCAATTTTCGCTACCGAAAATCGACCGGTTCGCCAATTGGCGATTTTATCCGGTCCGGGAATTTCCGGGAATTTTCCCCGAATTATTTTTCTGAGAATTAATGAAATTCCCCAAAATTATAAAACATGTAACAGTGCACTCCAAATAATTTTTCAATCATGAAAATCACCTTTTCTACCCCAAAACATGTTTAGGCCAGTTACCGGCAATTTTGCCGGTCTGGGAATTTTCTCCAGAAAATTCCAGAAAAATTCCCGAAAATCTCTTAAAATCTAAAACGCTTAATAGCGCACTCAGAATATTTTTTTCAAACCCATTTACCACATTAATCCCAATAAAATTGCTTTAGGCCCAATTACCGGGAATTGTCATAAATGCATATACCGTAATTCTATGTACACAATTGATACTGTGTATCAATCCTATTATGCATGAACAGTACTAAATATTCCCTATCAGTCTTATCCTATGCCAATTTTACTATTTTACCCTTCCAGGAGGGGGTGAGATGTTACATCTAGGCTATAAACTCTTCTCTTCATTCTTTAGTTCAAAAACCCATTTATTATTCAAACCTCTTCGAAACTCACAAGTTATCTAGCAGTAGTGAGCATCACATATTTTTCTACAGAATACCTACCTGAATTATTTTTCATCGTTGTTAGCATTAATATGCACATCTTTAATGCCAATATCCTAAGCCACTCCATTATTTCTCATATGCAAATCACTGAAAATATAATTAGTATAGGAACAAAAAGATTCTGTCTTAGAAATGACATGGGTGGTTGAACCACTATCAACCACACAATTAGATTTCTCACTAGTTAAATTGATCTCATCTTCTTCATAATGGAGAAAAAACTCTTCTATAACTATATTAACTCTATTTGCAACATCTTCTTATTGGTTATCTCTTTTCAATTGCTATTGGTATTTTTTCTTTAATTTTATGTAATATTTCTTAATTGAGCCTTTCATCCTATATAGTAACATTTAATGTTCTTCCTCAATCTAGACATACTTCTAGACTTGTCTCTTTACTTTATATAATATGAATTCAGTATGAGGAAAAGAAGAAGAATCATTTTTTTCTTCTTGTCTCTTTATTTGATATATTACTCTTCACTAAACTCATAAACATAACTCCTTTAGCACTGAATTAGTAATATAAACTCTAAAAATCTCCCAATTGTTCAAATGAGTACCAAAAAGTCATAATTCCTACACTTTATAATCGAATTGATCTTTGTAGAAGTTAATTGATTTATAATACCTTTAATCATATTTAGATGATCAGTATTAGGAGAACTATCATTGTACTTCAAATTCATAAACATCTTTATCAAGTATAATTTATTTCCTC
Organism: Erythroxylum novogranatense; assembly: GCA_029891385.1. NCBI lineage: Eukaryota > Viridiplantae > Streptophyta > Magnoliopsida > Malpighiales > Erythroxylaceae > Erythroxylum > Erythroxylum novogranatense. Next base: position 52,196,541 of record CM057226.1, on the reverse strand, counting down.
CTATCTTTCCAGCATATAATTCATCTAGTTTACTCTAAAGTGCAGTTACATTATTCTCATTCCAGATGTGATTATGAACCATCTACCCATTGCCTAACATAACCATAAACTTGCCTATTTAGTAACTTCTAATCATCATTACTTTCTGTTTTTAAACTAAATATCCATATATTGAAAAATATTTGAAAACGAAATGCATGGATGTTGCATATAAAGGATCTGCAGTATGCATATGAACATGAATTGGTTATCTCTTTTCCATTGCTATTGGTACTTTTTCTTTAATTTTATGTAATATTTCTTAATTGAGCCTTTCATCCTATATAGTAACATTTAATGTTCTTCCTCAATCTAGACATACTTCTAGACTTGTCTCTTTACTTTATATAATATGAATTTAGTATGAGGAAAAGAAGAAGAATCATTTTTTTCTTCTTGTCTCTTTATTTGATATATTACTCTTCACTAAACTCATAAACATAACTCCTTTAGCACTGAATTAGTAATATAAACTCTAAAAATCTCCCAATTGTTCGAATGACTACCAAAAAATCATAATTCCTACACTTTATAATCGAATTGATCTTTGTAGAAGTTAATTGATTTATAATACCTTTAATCATATTTAGATGATCAATATTAGGAGAACTATCATTGTACTTCAAATTCATAAACATCTTTATCAAGTATAATTTATTTCCTCCTATCTTTCCAGCATATAATTCATCTAGTTTACTCTAAAGTGCATTTACATTATTCTCATTCCAGATGTGATTATGAACCATCTACCCATTGCCTAACATAACCATAAACTTGCCTATTTAGTAACTTCTAATCATCATTACTTTCTGTTTTTAAACTAAATATCCATATATTGAAAAATATTTGAAAACCAAATGCATGGATGCTGCATATAAAGGATCTGCAGTATGCATATGAACATGAATTGGTTATCTCTTTTCCATTTCTATTGGTACTTTTTCTTTAAGTAATATTTCTTAATTGAGCCTTTCATCCTATATAGTAACATTTAATGTTCTTCCTCAATCTAGACATACTTCTAGACTTGTCTCTTTACTTTATATAATATGAATTCAGATGAGGAAAAGAATAAGAATCATTTTTTCTTCTTGTCTCTTTATTTGATATATTACTCTTCACTAAACTCATAAACATAACTCCTTTAGCACTTGAATTAGTAATATAAACTCTAAAATCTCCCAATTGTTCGAATGAGTACCAAAAGTCATAATTCCTACACTTTATAATCGAATTGATCTTTGTAGAAGTTAATTGATTTATAATACCTTTAATCATATTTAGATGATCAGTATTAGGAGAACTATCATTGTACTTCAAATTCGTAAACATCTTTATCAAGTATAATTTATTTCCTCCTATCTTTCCAGCATATAATTCATCTAATTTACTTTAAAGTGCATTTACATTATTCTCATTCCAGATGTGATTATGAACCATCTACCCATTGCCTAACATAACCATAAACTTGCCTATTTAGTCACTTCTAATCATCATTACTTTCTGTTTTTAAACTAAATATCCATATATTAAAAAATATTTTAAAACCAAATGCATGGATGCTGCATATAAAGGATCTACAGTATGCATATGAACATGAATTGGCAATATGAACATGATAAGTGAATTTCAAACAGCACTACAATTCATCCATATAAGGCACCTTTAACAACTACATCCCTAACTATTGGTATCTATCAATTCTTACAAATCTCTAAATCTAAAGTTAAGAAGATCATCGAATCACCTGTCAATGTTGCTGAAGATGTGAACTGACATTTTATATCTGCAGAACAAGTTACAACAGTAGCTACAAATTGTCCATATATTCATAAGAAGTCAGCTTGTGCATATAAAAGCAAGTCAGATTGTGCATATATTCATAAGGAGTCAAAGAGAAACATGGATGCTGCATATAACAGACTGTGATTGCATATTACTTTCAGAGTTTCACAGATTCATTATAGTGTAGAGCTCATAGACATATATGACAGGCAGAGGTCATTCATTATTGGCATTGCAATCTAGTCATATGGAATGAAAGAGAAACATGGATGGTGCATATAAAAGTAGGTCAGATTGTGTGTCTTATATATCTCAAATCACAAGCAACATAATTTAATGAACAAGCAACATACTCTGTTGAATGCAGGATCTGTTGAAGTCTTAGTCCAAGATATCTGAAATGTAACAGTAACATTTACATCAACAAGTTGTACCATGTGTTGAGTATGTTAATGGATTGTACCATGTGTGTCCTAATTTTATTTCAATTAAACTCGTACATAACAATCAGTTGATATTTGTGTGTGAAGAGGAGCAATTAAAGTATCATTAACCTAGGAAACAACTTGAGGAGAAGTACGTAATGGAGTGACCAATATAGAATTTATTTATGACAGACAACGTTTAACTCTTAAAATGTTGAGATGAGTTTCTTTAGAGAGCAATTTCGAAATCACAATATCTAATTTAGGCAGCAGACTTCAATGGAGTATAGATGCACTAATATCTAATCACAATATCAACTGAAAATGTATATCTGTCAACTGAAAATGTATATCCTCCCTTCAGACTTCAATGGAGTATAGATGCACTAATATCCTCCCTTCAAACCCAAAAGACAAATAAGAAAATGTTTCTGTGTTTCAATTCTAAGTTCTCATATTGAAAAATAAATAAATAGGGTTGTACTTTTCTTTTAGAACAATGCACGTAGAGTTGAATGGTTAACTAAAATCTAAAAAGAAGGTAATCACGAAAGTCCTACAGTCTCACCAAGATAACTACTTTTCAAGTTTTCAATGATCTAAAAGATGCAAATGATAGACAAATGAAATCCGAAATGTTCTTGTTGGGTTTATAGCAAAGTAAGAAGATACTAATATCAAGTGTCAAACTAGTTTAAACTGAAAAATAACAATGATGAATGAAAAGAACTTAAAAATCGAGCTTCGGCATACTTAAAATTCCATCACACAAACATTTGCATTTAAGCCAACTCTCAATCAGTACCATATTTAGTCAAAGTGCAAGGGGAGGATAGATGGAAAGTCTTCAAAAACACAACTGCAAAGTCTTATAAAGACATGGCATTGCAATCTGTTTGAAAGACTAAAATCCTAGGCTAATTATGAAGAACATATTGTCTACCATATGTACCATGCAATGTTAATATCAAATACAAACACTTGCATCATATTGACATTAAAGCAATTGACATTAACTTATGGAATTGACATTAAAGTAATTCAGGTTGTGTCTCTAAGAGGTCGATGTTCATGGATTAACTCCAACCTTGGATAGGTTACCTTTCCTAAATTTAATCAATAAATGCAATTTATGCCAAGAAAGGCTACCCATATGCTAAAGCAACATAAGTACCTCTAGATATTGCACCACAGGAAAAAAAGGGACAACTGCAGGAGCTGTTGATGTCTCAGTCCACAATATCTGAAATGTAACAATAACATTTACATCAACAACTGAAGATACGTTTAGACATTTACATCAAGAAGTACAGCTATATTAACATAAGGATCATGAAGTGCTCTACATGGTTGATGCTATTGATGAGTATACAGATGGTAAGTTGAAGGAATTTCAAGGTAAGCATACTGATAACCACATTGACAAGTATTCTTAACCATGTCAAAAGAATCCTAGAAGGCTCTTATTTTTTAGAAGATACAAGAAGTTAGTGAATACAAGTAATTAGTGTGCATTATATATCTCAAACACCAAGTTGGTCATGTTTACATGGCATTGGTATAGAAATGATAAATGTTAGGAAGCAATATTATTGCTAAGCAACAGTATCATCTTTTCAAAGGACGGAGATTAACAATCCAACTACTTTCATAGCAAAGCAATAGCAAACCAAAAAGCCGGAATCGAATTATAAGAAATTATTCATCATCGTCGTCAGTCGAATCTTGGAATACAATATCACATTCATTGTCACTACTACGTATCTCTAAGTCATCCAAATCTTCATCTAAATGTTGCTCGGAATTAAATACAACGTTATTTATTACATCAAATGCAATATCAGTTCTATCTAAAAACTCTAAGGAACATTCCTCGACTTCGACTGGAACTGAATTAGACTCTTCAACGTCATCTAAACCTTCTTCATTACCATGCGAAGGGATATCATACGCACGTCTAACTTCACATCTTGCACAATCCGCCAATTTGAACCGAGTACCAAATCTTCCACCAAAAAAACTTGCTTCGCTTGGTTTGCCAAAATAAATGGGTCATCCTTGAACCAAAACTTACTAACGTTGATGCTTTTCACAATGCCATTGACCCTCATATTTGAACTTCCAAGATCGTACCATTTGCATTTGAAAAGCATAACACTTTTACCCCTAATATATTCTAGCTTTATAATATCTGTCAGCATCCCATAAAATGTTATATTGTCTTCCCATAATTTCCTAACAACTAACGCCACAATTTTGTGTAATCCTTCGCAGATCACGGGCTTCGATGCAAAATCGCATTCCATTAGTATTGCAAATCGTGATACGCGTCGCACCAAACTATGAGGTCCACATGCTAATGCATACAAAGACTCGAAGTTTTGCCCTTCATCAAAGCTAGCTAATGTCGTCATCTATAACAAGAAAGGAACATTAGTTTATAATAAATAATCAGTAATGAACACGACGTTCAAACCTTATTCTCACCCGATGCCTAAACCACGAAGGAAATTGTTTTTTATGTCTCCTGTCAACATATAATGGACTTTGTCGCCTCAAATCATCCATGTGCTCACTATGGATCATTGAAAAAACCACTATATTAATTTCCATGAATTATCTCAATTCATTCCATATCTTACTTTAACAGTTTCTTAGCAAAACTTACTCGATAAACGAACTAATCTCATGACAATTCATAAGCACATACCAATGTGCAATCTCTAGCTCTTTTGTAGGAAGCGCAATTATTTTGCCAGACCCAATTGGCTTACATTGTTGGCAGAACACTGAAATGTCACTACCATCAACCATATCATTGAAACGGTCTGGCACGTTGAAGTTGGTTTCAATTCCTTTCAGATACATTGAGCAGAATGTCGTGCACTCTTTAACAACATATGCTTCAGCAATTGACCCTTCTGGACGTGCTTTATTTCTAACAAATCCCTTCAGTGTACCTAGGAATCTTCACAAATGATTCAGCATATAATTAGATAGGCCACTATTTAGTTGACTTTCAAGAGTAATACGATAAATTTAAAGAATACCTCTCAATTAGATACGTCCATCTATACGCAACTGGTCCACCAAGTAAGGCTTCATTTGGCAAATGAATAGCCAAATGTACCATAACATCAAAGAATGTCGGTGGGTATATCATTTCAAGTTTGCACAAGATTAAAATAATCTCCTCACACATAGTTTGAACGTCATCCTTGTTCAAACTTCGTATACAAATTCTGCGAAAGAAGTTCCCCAACTCCAAAGAAACACCATCGGATCTTTATTCAAAATGCCACGCGTCCCTAAAGGAAGAATGCTTTGTAACAATATATGACAATCATGCGACTTAAGCCCACTAATCTTCCTTTCATCCACATTAACACATCTAGATATATTCGATGCGTACCCATCTGGAAACTTCACCTGCTTGACAAACTCACAAAACTTCTTCTTCTCATCCAAAGACATTGTATAGCATGCTGGAGGTTTTCCCACAATATTTCCATCAGCAGCCCTTATCAAGTGTAATTCTTTCCGAATATTCATATCTTCCAAATCAAGTCGAGCCTTAATTGTATCCTTGGTTTTACCTTCAACATTCATCAACGTACCAAGAATATTGTCACAAATATTCTTTTCTATATGCATGACATCAAGGTTATGTCTTAATCTTAACTTATGACAATATGGTAGATCAAAAAGAATGCTTTTTTTATTCCAATTCAACTCTCCTTCCAATCTCCTTCTCCTCTTATTCCTGGGGTGCTTTCTCTAAGATATATTCTCCACATGACATAATTGCTCAACCACAGCATCTCCATCTGGTAAGTTAGGTATAGTTCGATGATCACTCTTGCCATCAAACTTCTTGCTTCTTCTCCATGGATGATCGTACGGAAGAAAACGACGATGTCCTAAGTAACCAATCTTACTTCTTAACTTACAAGATGGAGTGTGCGTGTTACAAACAGGGCATGCCTTATAGCCTTTTGTGCTCCACCCAGAAATAGTACCATAGGCTGGAAAGTCATTGATAGTCCACAATAAAGCCGCATGCATTTAGAAATTTTCACCCTTTGAGGCATCAAATACATCAAAACCATCTCCCCATAACTCACTTAACTCATCCACTAGTGGTCTCGTATAGACATCAATGTCTCGACCAACAGCTTTCGGACCTGGAATAACCAACGATAACATAAAAAATGACTCATCCATACACATCCATGGGGGTAAATTGTATGCTAAAAGAACAACAGGCCACACGCTATATGAAAGTGACATATTGCCATGTGGATTGAATCCATCTGTTGCTAAGCCTAGTCTGACATTACGTGGTTCTCTAACAAAGTCTGGATATAGCTCATCAAAGCTCTTCCAAGCTTCTCCATCAGAAGGATGAATCAAGGTATTTTCGTCACCTTTAGGCCTATTATTATGCCAAGTCATTTGTTTAGCGGTCTTACTTGACATGAATAATCGTTGCAGTCTGGACTTTAATGGAAAATACCTCAACACTTTCCATGGTATCTTCTTACCCTTGACATCATTAATTCTCCATCTTGATGTTCCACACTTGGGACAACTTTGCAAGTCCCCATACTCTTTCCAAAACAGGGAACAATCGTACTTACATGCATGTATTGACACGTAACCCAAACCTAGGCTCCGTAGAAATTGATTTGCTTCATAATAAGACTTCGGCAAAGTTTCACAATTAGGTAATACATCCTTCAACAGACCAAGTAACATGTCAAATGACTTATTGCTCCACTTGTTGTATACTTTTAAGTGAAGCAACTTTATTAAAAACGACAACTTTGAAAAGTTTGTACATCCAGGGTACAACTCTTCAGTTGCTATACTCAACAATTCATGAAAGCCTTGCCCTATAAATTCTTCGACGCCTTTAGGACGACTCCTTCCATCCTCATCAATTGGACAATCATTTACGAAGGTACCCATATCATGAAGCAAATCTTGCATGCCATCATCCTCCTCATCACCATCACCCTCATTAATATCATTCCCCATCCCATCAATGTCTACATTTGCATTATCAAGCCTTTCTACCCTAGACATAAATCTATATTCTGGCTTTTCACCGTGTAAAACCCAACGAGTGTATGATTGGTCCATGCCAAATCTCATTAAATGCTCATAAACATTCATTTGGGACCTCATATAAGCATTCATGCAACGACTACAAGGGCATGAAATTTCACAATCTCTTCCTTTTTTTTCCACCACAAATTTCATAAATGCTTTCACTCCATCAATGTATTCACGGGAAACCCTAACACTTTTCATCCAACTCTTATCCATTGACCAGAAACTACCTATTAATTTAACATAAAAATGAAAACATTATCTTATGTCAGTGAGAATTCAATTTACACATAAAACACATTATGAACAACTTGGACTAATAATGTGGTCTTGCATGATTGTATATACTTATTGCACGTAATAGCTACTATTGAAAAGGTTATGGCAATAAGTTATTAGACTACAAATGTTGTCTTGTTTACTTTACTCACATATAATCTAATCCCATTCGAGTTATCCTATACAACAAACATCTATTCTTTTCAAGTTATGACATAATTTGAAAAGAATGGATGTTGGTTGTACACAACCTCACAAAAACAAGATCAAATTCATCTTTTATGCCTTACTTTGATAGACATAAGATGTTTGTAGAAGGGAATAAACTAAGTTTTTTGGATAGTATTTTTAAAAAGAGGGTGGTTAATGATGAAATAATGATATCGTAAACAGAGTAAAGAGAGCTGAAGAAGAAGGGAATGAATGAAACCAATAAAGATTATAAATTAGACTACTCAAGCTTTCTTTGAGTGAAGCAAGAACCAATTTGCTTATTACTCAAAGTGTATAAGGAATTGGGAAATTTAAAGTCTTTAAGATTACAAGCTATGATGGCATTTTTAAAATCCAACATATTTGAACTGTAAGGAATAGAAAACTATGATACCAACATAGTTTCAACATATTTGAAACTAGACTTAGTTTCAAGGTTATTATCATAATCACTAAAACAATACTCAATATTAAAATATAACCTACAATTAATAGGATTAAAGGATAACAAATTCTAAAATGCACAAACTTTTGGGACTTTTTCAATTTAGTGCTCAAAATTTTAAAATTTTCAATTAAATAGCTAACCTTTTATGACCTTAACAACTCAATTCAAAATGTTAACTCCATTAGTAAATTACCAATTTTGGAAAAAAAAAACTTTGTTGTCACTCCATACGCAGTAATATAATCATATTATATAATAGAAATATAATTTAACAACAGAAGAACAATACTCACATAAATGCAAAGGCAATGAGAACATAAAGTTGTTGAGCAATATAAACATAGAAATCGCACGTGCTTAACCCATATTCAATTTTACACATAACAATAGAAATTCCAAGTACTTACCCTATGACTCTCCTCTGTCAATGTTGAATGCTCAATGTGAAATGGGAGACCAATTCAATCTGCCTTGTTGGACCCCACCCCCCACACCTGGGCTAACATTTTCCACCCAGCGTGTGTTTGCAGGTTATACCACGGCGGGTGTTTGCGGGTTATACCGCGGCATCCAACCTTAATCAGTATTGTCCTCTTTGGTCATGGGTGAGCCACGGCTCGAACCCATGACCTCAAGGTTTTGTTCCACTTTAAGTGCCTGCACATCAAATAATTGAAATTTGGTTTAATCAATGAATTAAGCTTTGATTTATACCAAATTTGAACATCAAACCAGAATATCATAAATATTCACGGTCAACTCGGTGTTCCATCTATGGAAGACATGAGATTCGGATATAAAAGAATGTCAAAGAAAAAACCTCTTCATGTGCTTATATGTGTTGTGGCAGAATGATAACTTTAAAAATGAAACCTAAGTAAACATGCAAGGATTGAAAATTGAAAGTATACAAAAAGCAACAAACATGCAATGCTCTCAGTCAATGATTATAAAATTGAACCACATCCACCTACAATTTTAATAGCTAAACTTCAATCACATTATGTAAAGAGAAATTATATCAAGCATTGTATAAAAGAATACTAGCGCATGAAGACCGAGAAATAGGTATTCAGTTATGCACAATTTACTAATACATATTACCTAGAATCAGTAAAAAGGGATAATAGTAGGATCAATAAAACAAAATAATGTTATCAGTATAATTGTCGCATCAACAATCAAACATCTACCGAGAATTTAACAAGATATGCATACATGAATGTTACTGATCAAAGGATAGGAAGAACAAAAGAAAAGCATGCTTATTTGTGTGATCAATAGGGAAACATTTCAAGTTAACTCTTAACCAAAAGAGTAAACTCTTTCTTATCAGTAAAAGTTATACAGTATGATCAATACTCCATCACCCTTGCTTCCTAAACCAATCCCAATCCTCATCTTTACTAATATGAACCGAATTAAATAGAAACCCATGATCAGTAACATACGACATGATACAACCAAGAACGTACCAAAACCATCAGACACAAAATCACATAACAGATAATTGAATCCACGACTGAACAATCCCATGAAAGAAATCATAAAGGTAAATCTTTGAACTTTTATATATATATATATAATAATAAATTAGAAAAAAGAAAAAAATGATATATATATATATATATATATATATATATATATATATATATATATATATATATTCACACATATAGGAGAATATTTATATAAGTTGAAAGACTTTGAAAAGAAAAGAATCCTTAATTTTATGCGTATTACATTCTTAGTTTGAGCGCTACTTATATGCTAACAAGCTGTTCATTGACAGCTATTATTTAACTACAAGATCTGTTAACAGATAATACTACTAGCAGGCTATTTGCTTTCATATACCCATTGATAATGTTCCATACTGTCGCAACTTAAGCTAAATTCAACTCTAAAACTTGAAAAACAGAGACAGAAGAGATGGCAAACTCACACAATGCAGTACAAAACAGTATCACCAATTGTAAATGAGATGAAAAACTCACAAATTTTGTCATTCAAAACCATTTTCATTACATTTTATCAATAGAGTCGACACAAAAGAAGGAGCTTGAATCAAGAAGGGAACTGTAGGAAGACTAAAAATTGACAATGATTTCCCTTTTATATTTAACTTTAGTTCCAAATTAAAGACTAAGAAAGATTATGCTAAAGTCACTAATATTTATAGAAGATGATAGAAAAAAATAAACCCATAAAATTATAATCCCAAATCACCTTCAGTGGCGGTTTCTTCAGCCTCGCTGACGATGCGTCCAGGACAAGAATAAATGATGGCCACCGAGTGAGACCAGGAAGAAGAGGATGAAAGGAAGCGAAGCTTAAGGCCTCCGGACTATAGCAAGCGGAGAAATCTATGGGTACCTTCAGTTCCAAATTAAACACCAACTTCAACCTTTAGCAAATCAAACATGAAGAAATAACAACAGTGGGCATCGGAATGTGTACCTTAGGAATCAACATGCGTGGAGGAGCAATGGCAGCGACATTGAGACGAGATTTGAAGCCGTCTGCTTTCGTTGAGAGAGCGCAGAGAGTGGTCTGTGAGCGTGGGAGGGAAATTATCAAAACCAAATTACCTAATGCATGTTACTTGTATTAGTTAAACGACCGAGTTCTGATTTCTTTACTAACTCTTCCCCGACGTTTAGTTCACAATAAAGTCGTAATATGTATTTGCCCACTTTTTAATTGTACAACGTCTCAATTGGTACATCCTTTTCGCGTCGTTTAAATACAACGTCGCAGAAACCTTAGCCTTTTACTGACGTTTCAGAAACGTCACCATAAGGTTATACAATCTGCGACGTCTCCTCAGTCAGACGTCGCAAATTGTCTTCTTTTTTGTAGTGACATAAGATCTCATCTCAGTGTTAAGACTTGATGGGTAGCTAGTCCATCAAACTACTGGCGCCAGTTTAATCACCAAATCTCCTTAAAACATCTAGAAGAGATGATAATATTATAAACTCTTTATTTGAGTGAATGTTCCCTGATACATGTTTCAATTAATAATTCCAACATGAAGACACTGGATTAATACTCTGTAAAAATCCATTCCGATCATATCAAGAATTATAATGAAACATATATGGGTTCACCACTCATCAAGATTATGGTTCATAATAAGCGAATGCTTAAGTTGTATGTTTTAAGATTAAAGTAATGACCCACTTTATTCTTGAAAACATACTTGATTCCAGATTCATTTAATTGTGCCATTATCGATAGTCAACTACTATCATGATATGAAACTCATCATTCCCTTGAAGTAAACTCCTTTACTTATATGGAGATAAATCACAACACTATAGTCTAAACCATAATTAAGCGACCAACTTGATTATTCAACTATGAATCAATTAATTCAGATTCTAATAATATACATGCTTCCCATACATCTCTATGTATATGTATATTACTTACAAAAGAATCTTGGTACCTTATGACCAGATATATAATGCTCATACAGATAAAACCAAACTCTTTTGTTTTATTAATAATAAATATTTTCATTACAAAGCTCATGGCGAAGAAGATAAAGTTACATGTAAATACACTTGCTTTTAGGGCACTATATTTACATAACTCCAACAAATATCTCATATTTAATTATAAAGTTTCTCAAACTTTATAATTAAGTCCAACTTAATAAAATATCTTTCTCTCTTCAACTCATTCTATATATGAGAACCATTAGGTTCCTAAATATGTCGACAATGATTATAAATTTTGATTATAATTCATAATTAGAAATAGATCTTTAATTCTCCAATTAAACAATCTATAATCATATATCAAGATTGATATCTAGCAACGTATCATGACCTAACAATTTAGCAATGTCAAAGTATTTTGACTAACCTTTTCATGCATGATTTTTCTTATAATTTAATCCTTTCATTATACAATGTTCCAACTAAACATAAAGCATGAAATTAATGTCTACTCTATTTTGAATCCAATCATATTAGTTCTTTGCCATTAGCTATTGATTCAATTAATGACATTCATGAGCTATTTACAAAACATCATTCTATCTTATCCAAGGGTTTCCCTAATCAATACCAATCGAGAGCAACAAAACATTCTCCTTAATTACTTTAGGGTGGTGAATCTTATTTTGACCACACAACTACCGCTATCTAGTTTATGCTACAAAATATTTGAATAAATTTGGATCAACTACTTATTAAACATTATAATAATGTTGAATCTAAATTCAGTATCAAATACTGTTAAGCATGAACTAAAAATACATATGATCTTTATCATATCATATATAGGTAAGAAAACTTATGCAATCATTTTCTTCTTATGACAACTATTATCATATTATAACAAAGTCTTTAACTGATGTCCATTTTTATGCTTTTAGTAGGCTAAATTAAGTGGAACAACTCTAACAAAGTGCTATACCTTTTAGCTCTACTCTATGCAACCTTTTACATCTTACTGTCATGGTCTTAACATACATTTTATATGTTGTCATCGAAGTTTATGAGACATTAGTCAACTCAAAATGTCAATACATTTTGTCATCTATATTATTTTTAAAAACCTTCAAAACTTTTTCACCGAATCCTCAATAAGGATTATACCAAAATTGCATAATAGGCATATAATTTTCTAACTTTAAGAAACTCAAACATAACCTATGTCTAGAAATTGGGTTCACTAAATCAGTATCAACTATACTAAACAAGGTAAATTCTATTTAGAACAGAATATAAATGTAAGAAAAGCAAGTAATTAATTATATGCCATGATTACCAAATGAGGTTAGGACTTTAATTATGTATTTGGTTACTCCCACTATTTTATTGAAATAATAATACTCACTATTATTCAGAAAGATTACTCTAATCTTTTTAATTGTCTAGGATCTCATTCAAATATAGATGATATTGAGTTTGCTTAATAAATGAACTAAACTTAAATTAGGTAGATAAAATCTTTATCAATCATATCTGATGTGATTCTTAGATCCGTTAGGTGAAAACTCTTATAAAAACATATCTTATATGTTATTCCTAACCCTGCCTCTAAATCCATATGATCATAAATTTGCTCATCAAAATCACACAAATTTAGTTAAGTAGAGGCAACTGTCATAAGACTAAACATGTTCATGCTAAAGTAGCCTTAAGTTTGCTTAAAAAGGCTAACAGTAGACAGATCTATGATTTATTCTTATAACAATGGAAGGAAACAATACATTCTCAAACTGTATTTAATACTTTAATGATGGATTTAATTTTGTTCCTCTCATCAAACACGAAAATTGCATGAAAATATCACACATATAAAACATACAATTTAACATGCATCCAATATATATATGAAACATATAAATAAATTATGTAACTTATGTACTCAAAATTAAATTACATGCATAAAATATAAACTTCGTTTGTTTCAATTTATTAATCTTAATAATCATAAAATAAATTTTTCAACGTTTTGGAAAAATTAAATTATATGAAAATCATTAATTCCTAAATAACTAAATTCCTATTCCAAATAAAAATTTATTTTGATTTGGAAACAATTTCAAATCCAATTGGAAATTATTTCCAATTATCTTAACCCCTTTTACAAAATTTAATCGAAAATAATTTTCAATAAGCTATGTTACTTAGTTATTATAATTTAGAAAACTCTTTTTCAAAATTATATAAGTAACACATTATGATTTAAATAGAAAATTATTTCTAATCTAATTAAAATTACTATTTCTAATCTCATTAGAAATTACTTTTCTTTAATCAAAAACCATTTTCTAATATTAAAAGGAAATTATTTTCAAAATTAAATAAAACACCTGTCATACTTAATTAAGAAAGTCTTTTATGTTATTAATTTAAAGATTGATTTCTTAACTAATTAGAAAATATTTCCTTAATAAATTAGAAAGTATGTTCAAAAATTTTAAGAAAGCTCATTTTCTCAATCAAAAATATTTTCTTAAAAATCAAGAAACTTATTATTTGTAAATAGAGAATCAATTTCTGAATAAATTGAAAAATAATTTTCTAAATAAATAAAGTTATAAATTTAGTTTATATCAATCAATTAAAATAGATAAAATAATTAAGAAAAAACTTTAGTAACTTAAGAATTTTTTTAATTTTAAGGAGTGTAATTAACTAATCTCAATATAATTGAAAATAAGTAATTCTAATATTATAAACTACTATTCCAAAATTAATTAAGAATTAATATAATTATTAATCTTAGCCATATTAAAAAATAATTACTTCAATATTAAAGTTAAGATCTCATCTTAATTAAGATAACTCTTTTAAATATTTTGTTCTTGATTCTAGTTATTGACTTGATAATTTATTTAATTTAATAATTCAACTATTTAAAAAATTAAACTAAATTTCAAAACATTTCTAATATTAATTACTCTTTTAAAACAATTTTCAAACATTTTGAAAAACTCTTTTTAATATTGTTAGGATTAATTTAATCTTCGTTAAATTAATTTAATTAAAATTAAGACCTTTTAAAACATAAAAATAAAATAAAAAACGAGTGGGAACACTCTAGCGCATGCACAACACGCGCTAGTGTGCTGCACGCGCCATGGTCAACCAAGATCCTTGTCTGGCACGTGCGTTGAAACAAACGCTGCTTCCCAACTTGGGGCACGTTTTTTTCGGATTAGGGTTTCCTCGCCGGCCGCCGCTTACCTCTTCTTTCCACGCCACCATGGTCTCAGCCTCTCCCGCTATTGGATGGTGACCTCCCATGCGTCTCTGGTCTGCTGAGCTTTGGCTACTTCTGTGTATGGGTGTTATTAATGCCTATCGCTAGTGGCTTTTCACCACTGGTAAACCAACCATCGAATCGAGCCAATGGTGATTTTCAAAATCTAGCTAGCAAACACGCAGAAATATACCAAAATTGTAAGCAGGTCCAATTTTTCAGAATAATAGAAACCATGCTTTCTGAGTTTTTCATCAAGCAATTTCTAGAAGCAAATATATGAATATGGGCACTCACAGATGCAATTGATTTTCCAAAAAAAATTGTAACGCATATACACGCATGAGCCAATTTTTAGCAGCACAAGTTAGAACAAACGCAAGCTGCAAGCAAATTAAAAATTTCCGGAAGCTGACAATGAACAACCATGGAATAAATTAATTTTAGAAGAACAGTTCCAAGATTAATTAACTCATAAAGCCTTCATTTTTATCAAATTAATAAGAATCAAGTGAATTTAATCAAATTAGTGAATTAAAATCTGGCTCTTATATTACAGCTCGGAAATCCCGACCATACAGTGGGATAATTACAAAACTTCAAAAGCTAAGATTACTTTAATTATATAAAATGATTAAAACATGCCATAATAAAGTGGAATCTTAATTTATATTTTATTTCAAAGCTTGATTATATTTTTGTCATATCTGTCGAATTGTTTTTGAAATTGATTCATCTTAACTACAATAGTTGCACAAGTGTTTAGCTCCTATTGATATTCATAGAAAGAGAACTCTATAACTCTTACAAAGAGAGCTAAGCAAGAACTGTTAACTTCATTTGAGCTTAAACTTATTTATAATAAGTTTAGAGCGTTTAATAATTTAATTGAAATTAATTTCAAATTTTAATTAAAATTAAAATCATAATTAATTCTAATTAAATACCAATCATATATGATCTTATTTATTAGGTAGTTTACATTTAATCATAAAATTTCTCAAACTTTATAATTAAGCCCAACTTGATAAAATATTTTATTTTCTTCAACTTATTCTATATGTAAGATCCATGAGGTTCCTAAATATATTAACAATGATTATATATTATAATTTTAATTCACAATTAAAATTATATAAAATTATAATTATAGGTCAAGATTGACGTCTAGTAATGCATCATGACTATCTAAAAATTTAGGAATGTTAAAGTGATTTTGCTAACCTTTTGTGCATGATTTTTTAGTATAATTCAATATTTTCATCATACAATGTTTCAATTAGACATAGAGTATGAAATTAATGTTGACTCTATTTGGAGCCAAATTATATTATTTCTCCACCATTAGCTATTGATTTAATTGTTAACATTTTAAACTATTTATCAAACGTTATTCTACCTTAACCAAAGATTTTCTAAATCAATACTAATAAAGAATAATGGAACATTATCCTAATTACTTTATAGTGATGAATCTTATCTTAATCACATAACTACCTCTATATATTTCATGTTACATCCTATGACTACCAATGATGACCCATGATTAAATAGGTCATAAGTAGTATGATAACTTTGGAGTCATGATGTTAAATGATCAATTATACAATCATCACAATAAGAATTTCTATATATATATAAGTAATGTTCTAAATTTATTTCTCATATCGCGTTTATTCAACAAATTTGTTCTCTCTCTAACAAGCATTCATTGGTTTGTTTAATTATCTCCATGCTTTAGCTTATGAAATTGACTACTTTTTGAAAGGCAAAACATAACATGTGTTAACATTTTTACGTTTTATTAATGTCCAATCTTAATATAATTATAACTAGAAATAATTTAGGGATAATACATAAATATCATGTGAATCTCGTAATTATAATTTCATTTGTAATATATAATTATTTCATGAATTTTATCACATACATCTAAATATGTACAAGATAAAAATATATTAAAATATTTTATCATTAAATTACATCTAATCGATTGACTGTAGGACATAGACTAACAGAATATTAAAATATACGTCGTACTTTTGGCCTAAAATACACATTTCAAATGGTTAGATTTGTATTTACTGCTTTGGTGCTTTATTAAATAAATAACTGACCTTTAAATCAATAAAAAATGTAAAATTTTATGTGTTGGGATCCCACATTTGGAGGATCTCTTTTTATTTGAAGTCTAAATTTTCTTATATGTGATTTTGGGACGGAAATAGATTAACTTTTATCACTTTCCTAGAGTTGGCAAGAGAGCCAATTCAATCCACTTGATTAGTTATGATTCTTAAATTTAAAATTATATATATTAAAACAGCTGATATTAGATTAAATCTAGTTTCATCAAATCCCATCCAATCCAATCCATCCGTACAATTCTTGTAATAAAAAATTGAAAATATGTTGCGAGGATGGAAAACTTTAGAATTCCTACATTGTAAATTTTCCTCACTGCCGTTGGTAAACTAGTCACGAACCCAAAAAGAAGTTTGGAACTACTTGAATACGTGAGACAGACAAACTCCGCAATAAACCATTGTTCTAAGACCCCACTCTGAAATTCCAAAGAATCGCGTCTGGTACGCTCGATTACGCATTATATAAAGTAGACTTTATCATGGAACAGCAATTAAATCCTACCATATAACTAATTAATTAATCTTCTACTAAGATACAGGCTACGGAATATGTAGAAAGTTTCTTTCTTGATCGCTTTGTTGGATCAAAACCCTTGAATTCTTCAACGCTACCATTTGTTTCTCATTATCTGCCTCTCTGTCTTTGTACTTCTCCCTTCATTGTTTATCTTTTTATTTTAAGATCCTTTAAACCCCCAAATTTGCATTTCTTTCTTGCTTCTGAAACCAACTATTCTGATCTTTCCTGACATGTTTTAGAACGAAGCTTCTGAGTCTCGTTTCTTAAACAACTTCCTGTCTTCTGGTGCATGCAGGATCGCGGTGCAATGGAATCTGTCATTGGAAAGGGTCGCAGAAAGTTCTGGTACCTGATGTTAGCTTCGTGTTTGTTATGGCTCTTGTTGATTTACATGTACCTTTCGGCTTTGAAAGTTGACGAAGACCATGCAAGCAATAGTGGCCACATTGTTGAATCTCAAGTTAAAGAAACAAGGTCTGCTCTGCATGTCTCTGCAACAGGTAATGCAATTGATAATTTCTTTATTGGTGGTGATTGGGATAAGTATCTTGAAGAAGCATCAAAGACCTATGAAAATTCACGACCAGATCAACGAGATCAAATGGTGGCAAAAGAGAAACCTGATATGGAATCGGCTAAACAAACAGGTGTGGGGAAAACGGCAGTCATTGAATCCAATTCTACTTCAGGTTCTGAATCGTGTTCTGGAAGATATATTTACATCTATGATCTTCCAAGCCGATTCAATGACGATTTGCTCAAGAATTGTAAGTCACTTAATGAGTGGTACAATATGTGCCCGTATGTATCGAACAACGGTCTTGGGCCCAAGCTTAACAATTTTGAAAGAGAGCTCTCGGACAATGGTTGGTTTGAGACGAACCAGTTCACGCTAGAAGTCATTTTCCATAACAGAATGAAGCAATACAACTGCTTGACCAATGACTCTTCATTAGCTTCAGCAATCTTTGTGCCATACTACGCTGGACTCGACATTGGTCGCTATTTGTGGCATTCTGATAGATCCATGAGAGACCGTGACTCCAATAGTCTTGTCAAGTGGCTTAGAAAAAGGCCTGAGTGGAAAAAATTATGGGGTAGAGACCATTTCATGGTTGCAGGTAGGATCACTTGGGACTTCAGGAGATTGAAAAATTGGAACAATGATTGGGGTAACAGGCTTATGCTGTTACCTGAATCAAGAAACATGACTGTGCTAACTATTGAGGCCAGTCCATGGCACAGGAACGACTTTGCTATACCTTACCCAACCTATTTCCACCCTGCAACTGATGAACAAGTGCTTCAATGGCAAAACAAGATGAGGAGATCAAAAAGAAGGATTTTGTTTTCTTTCGCGGGTGCTCAAAGACCAAACATGACAGACTCAATCCGAGGGGAGATTATCAAGCAATGTCAGGCTGCAAAGAAGAAATGCCGGCTGTTAGACTGCACTTCAGGTTCAAGAAAATGCTACGAACCAACTTACGTGATGAAACTGTTTCAAAGCTCTGTATTTTGCTTGCAGCCCCCCGGTGACTCCATGACTAGGCGATCAATATTTGACTCAATTTTGGCTGGTTGTATACCAGTTTTCTTTCATCCAGGTTCAGGTTATGTTCAATATATATGGTATTTCCCTAAGGATCATAATCAATATTCGGTGTTCATATCTGCCAAAAAGGTCAGGAATCAGAAAGTGAGAATTGAGAGTTTACTGTCTCGAATTACGAAGACAAAGATAATGGCGATGAGAGAGATGGTGATAAAGCTGATTCCAGGAGTGATATATGCAGATCCAGCATCTCGTCTAGAGAACCTTGAAGATGCATTTGACATCACAATTGATGGAGTTCTTGTAAGAATTGAAAGGATTAGGAAAGATATTGAAAAGGGAGAAAACGTATCTGATGATGATTGGGAAGAATTCACCTGGAAGAAAAGCTTGTTTGGGACAATAGGAAAACATGAATGGGATCCTTTCTTTGCTAGGAAAGAAAATACTTAGGGATGAGAAGCACCAATTGTGGGAAGAAGACAACTTTGGAATATAAAATATAGAGAAGAGCAAATAGAATTAGTTGTGCAAGTTACCAAAATGTGTTGAGTTCTTGTTTACAATAAATGTTAGCATACTTTACTGCATAGACATAATTGCAATAGTCCTTTAATCCAAATCTCAAAATTTTATGTTTTGCACTAAAATATAAAATAGGAATTACATACCTTGATTTATGAGTTTGGTTTAATCGTAATTTGAGAAAAACCCTTCCAAAAGATTGAATATAGAGAAACTTGATTTCTCTACTCTTTCCCTCAATAATCCTGCTTTTTGATACTGAAAACGAAAGAGAGGTATGTGGGTGAGAGTGTAAAACTCCAAACTTTTCTTTTCATGTGTCTACAAAATTTCATTTCGTGTGAATGATGTTTTCAGGTGAATGTAAATTTTATTTTCTCCAAAAGGTGAATTAGGAACCCAACCCTAAATGACAACTATTAAAGTCAAATGATAGTCGAAAAATATTGGAGTTAACTGGTATATAAATGGACCAAAAATAAATTCAATAGGATAGATTTATGATAGATCAAGATTGACCTTGTTTTAAATTATTGTGGAGTAAATTTGAAGCATTCTTGGATTGAAACATAAGGACATAAGAATTAGTCATAGTCAGGATACTTAAAGTAAATCGATCCAAATTATATGTTGATATATTTAGGTGTAACATGTTATTAAGTGGACAAGAAATTTCTATTGAAATTGGAAAAATTTTTCTTAAGCCATTTAATTATTTTGGACAAGAAATAATACATGTACATGTAAATGAAGCTTAAGTGGTAGCTGTCACATATATGAAGAAGTTCTCATTATTTTGGAACAAGAATACATGAAAATCTTATGTTGTAAAGTTTATTAAGGAGTAGATGTGAAGGACATAAAATTCATTACACGAGAGAGCAATTCATGGTGTGGACATGCGTCATTTTGGTGAGACAAAATCAGAACAATTTGTTATATGTTGGAGACAAGCATTGCAGTGGATCATAAAAGAAATTAATAGTAGATAATACAAAGGACAACCTTTGGAAATTAAGCTAGTAATGTGTTGGACAGCTTCCAACAATTTGTAGCTTATACAAGATGATGGAGGAGCTGTTCCACCTTCATTCCACCGAAGGTTCACTTATTCCTTAAACCAAAATTGATGTTAATTAATTGAAGCTGCTTCCTTCATGCGTAGGTCGTCCAAGTTATTGCCTTGAGGAAATAAATTCAGTATGTTGTTTAAGCCTCCAACCATGGACAACACCTCCATCAACACTAACTACATGAAGGGAAAAGATGGGTAGCACGTTACCATCTAATTTTAGGTATGTTAAACCACTCTTGTCTATCCTCTTTAGCTAGTCACGTGAATGCTTAAGCTCACTACAACAAAAGCATACATTTTGCGACGTCTAATAGACGTCGTAGAATCCATTAAGACGTCGCAGAAAACTATCTACGACGTCTATTAGAATGTCACAATAGACGTCGTAGATAGTAGGGTAGGTAATGAGTTTCTTCGACGTCTGAATGAAGACGTCGTAGATGGCGTAGCGATTCTGCGACGTTAATGAAGACGTCGTAAAAGAGGCGTATAATTCCCGACGTTTGGTGAAAACGTCAGGGATTGTATGAGTTTTAACGACGTTGTGCAGACGTCATAGAAAATTGATATTCTGCGATGTCTAATTCAATAGACGTCGTGGATAGTGAAGATTTTATTAAATTATATTTAATTTATAAAAATTTTGGTAGATTTTGGTAAATTTTGTTAATAATGTTTTAATAAAATTAGAATTCATTATTTGTTTTAATTGATATGAATATTGGAATAATTTATAATTTGATCAAATTTAATTATTAAATTTTAAAATTTAAATTTAGGGAAAAAAATAATTTGAATAAATTTGATTTGTTATTAGCTTTTTATTTAAATATGTTTTAAATTTCGGAAACAATTTTATTTAATTATTTGCTAATTTTAAATTTAAGTAAATATTAAAATAATATTTATTTAATAACTATTAAATATTAGTAATGAAATAAAATTTGTTTAATAATGCAACAATATTTTGAATATATAATCAATAATTATTCATGTATAACAAGACTTGAATACATACAAGCAATTTATTAATTAAATTGCAATTCCGAATATGTCATAAAACGATAATTAAAATAAACAAAAGCGTAATAAGTGTTTAATATATCAAAATGAGTACATGTTTAGTACGAGCGAACATTATGTGTAGAACATAAAAGCTCCAATCGATCCTGCATTTCTTTAAATTGTTTAGTCAAATCATCGACTTGAGACTGCAATACTTGATTAGCCCTCTTTGACTCTTCTAATTCGTCTCGAAGTCTCTTTCTGGTCGAAGTATTACCTTATGGTCGAGGCCCAATTTCCATGCCAACAATGTAATCTGATCTAGTGCCGAGGACTTTGTCGCACACTTCATCTACTGTCATCGGATGACCTTGTTCTATTGAATGTGTCATTTCATGAAACATTAATTCCTGGAAAAGTAAGAATTAATTACATACACATTTTCATTTAACAAATATTTGTAAATGAACTATGTACTCACCCATTTTGCTTTGCTTTCGGCAGTTATCCATTGATCTTTGCTTTCATTATAATGAGTGTGATACCATAGCTTCATCCGGTCACACTCTTCTCCATCCCTGTCACTCTGTTGTAAAAAAAATATTACAAGCAATGCTTTTCATAAAATTTTACATAGCAATCAAAGTAAAATATAATTAAAAAGATGGTAACTCACAATCTCATGCCGTATCGCTATAAAGGCCTTGGAGCTAGAGTTTGGTCGACATTTCACCTGACTCTTAGCCAGTTTGGCTTTCTGACTTTTCTCCTAATCATACATGTAGCAAAATCTATTATAACATTTACAGATCAAAAAGAATAAATACTAAAATATAATTAGTAATCAAAGAAGTTGTGAAATAAAGTTTTTTATCAAATAAGAACTAACCTTTGTAGCTGATTGCTCTCAATACTCACATAAATCCATCCACTCCGCCAATGTCACATTATACGGCTTCACATCCTTTCTGTACTTAGTAAAATGCCTTTTTAAATTATACCTTTGATCTTTAGACCTTAATGAAAGAAACCTCTTAACAGCAGCATGTATTTCGTTGTCAGTTCTCATTCCCTTGACTTCCAACTTTTGCTGCAAAAAATTATAAGTTATTGGTGAACACTTTAACCAAATGGAAAACACGTACAAATTGGATTGATTTAGAATACTTACGTCTAACTTATCAAATGCAATGTCCAATTCCTCATTAGTAATTTTTGAAAATTTTGTTTTTACAGGAAAAGAAGTTCGGGATATCAGATCAATCTCACTCGATAATTTGGCAGATTGTACGGAGTTGGTTGGTTGTCCTTCAGCAGGGGAAATCTCTATCTCCAATCTTCTACCTATCGCCTTGTTAATTTTTGCTAATCCGTGTCCTTTCGTGGCACCCCTTGTTTTTTTTGGAACATTTGTGGATCCTAAAATAGCAAAAGAATAGTTTATAATTAGCATATAACAATTAATGATAAATCTAATTAATGTTAAGATCATACCTGCAGTGCTTGCAGAAGAGGAACCCACACCGGAAGGAAGAGCGTGATTTATTGGTGTCAGATAATTAGAAACAGGAGGATTAACTGGTGTCAGATAATTAGAAACATGAGGATTTACTGGTGTCTGATAATTTGAAGCTGGAGGCATCTCTTCAGAAGTTGACGTAGAGCTAATATTGTGTCGCATATTCCAAATTTGTTCATACTGATCTCTAGGACGAATACTAGGCATAGAATTGACTTCTCTTGGTGTTGCAATACGATCAACAGGTGCACGCGTGTGAGCTAGTGCCTGTGTAGGTGTAGGTTCAGGTGCAGGTGCAGGTGTCTTATCTTGTGATTGTGTACGAGCACATGGCTCATTAACTGCACTTCCAATTAGCTGACAATACCGCGACTGCAGTTGTGTAGGTACTAAAGTACTTGGTGCAGCCTTATTCTTCTTCTTGGGTAGACCAGGTCCCATGTCAATACAATCTACATTCACATCGGCATTAGTGTATAAATCCTATGTCATTCACATAAGCATCACTGTAAGCAAATTAAACATGCTATATGGAGTAATGAAGAGATATCTATCCATGTATATCTATCCATGTATCATTTATAAAATTCCAGCTAAGAGGCATTGTTTACTGTCAACTATATCAATAACAGGTTGCAAGTTGTTTAGTTAATATGTATGTGTTCATGCATCTTCCAAATAAAGATTCAATTGTATGTGGAAAATGGTCATCATTTAAACCTCAAAGATAGGCATATCTGCATCACATTCATAGTTACTAGTCAGTTCACCTTCAATTCATGTAATCCACATCAAGGAATTTCTATATGTTCAATATATGGTTGTTATGGCAACAGCTTGTCAAGTTGTAAGCATATTAGTTAATATGAGGCAAGCTCAAGCAGAGGCATTTACTATATAGTGCAATAGTCAACTATTGTGTTGACAAAAAATCATGCTTATTATAGAAGAACAAGGCATATAGAGAACAAGGCATTATTTTCTAGGCATTGTTATAACTTTTGTGTATAAAATTCGGGTTCATTCACTGAATAAATTCAGATTTTTCAGTACATTTGTTGCCTGAAAATCAAGGAAGCAGAAATAATTATGCAAACAAAGGAAGTAGGAGGCCCAAACCATCAGTACATTTTTCATTACAAGCCAAGGAAGCAGAAAATTAAACATTTGATTTATAAACAAGACATATTTTGTATTACCGATTTTTAAAGAAAAATTGTAAGCTACTTTAGATTAATTTACACCACTAAATCTAAATAAGTAGATATGTAGTAAGACAAAAATATCATCAGTTCAGCTGCTGATTGAAATTACACTAGTCCCTAGTGTCACTTCATAGAAAGACTCAGATTATTAAAGACTAGATGAGCAAACAATATCTCTTTGATTCAGCAACAAGTTCTATATGTAACATCTTTTTTTGCATAGCAGCCATTCACAATTATATATGTTCAGAAGCCTAATGGCTAAACACATATAATTCTAAGGATAGTTACTATTTCATAGCAGCCATTCACAAATGCCTTTGTACCATGATTTTTGAGTGATTGATAACATTGATAGCATGTTTGCATGGGTAACTAAACAAGTCTAACATTTAGTAGCTACAAAAATCATCTCTTCCTAATAATTTCTAATAATGTTGTTGCTATATTTTTATGTTACAAATGTTGATCCTCCTTACAGTCATTGCATCGATGTTATCATTTCAAAGGATTCATTTAAACACAACTTTAAAGCTCTCCTTTCTTCTGTTTCCTCAAATGCTTCTATGTCCAGAATGTATGATGCCATCGCAGGAAATGACTGATCAGGAAATGGAAAGGTAAGTTTGAAAGACTTAAATGATGACAAAACTCTGTAAGCTCTAGTGCAGTGCACCACAGACTTATCCTCAGATGAGTGTAACTCTTGCCTTGAGGTTACCCTGGAAAATGTTCTAAGGATGTATGTTCTTAACATCACTCCGAAATGCATTTAATAACTCCCAACTTTTGAACACCATTACTACTTCCCTTAACCAGTATCATATGTTATCACATCACACTGAAGTATAGCACACACTGAAAACACAATCAGTTCAAGAACACACTGAAGATTACACAATTGGAGTTGCTAAAT
This sequence comes from Erythroxylum novogranatense, assembly GCA_029891385.1. Taxonomy (NCBI): domain Eukaryota; kingdom Viridiplantae; phylum Streptophyta; class Magnoliopsida; order Malpighiales; family Erythroxylaceae; genus Erythroxylum; species Erythroxylum novogranatense. Next base: position 52,171,041 of record CM057226.1, on the reverse strand, counting down.
CTATCCCAAGAAACTCCAGCTAACTGAATCTAAGAACATTATGTTACCATATAAGAATTTATTCACAATGACAGCCTTCCAACCTACATCAGAACAGTTACATTACAGTTGCAGTGCACTCATTACTACATGCAAAAGAACCCACGCAAAACAAGAAGTAATCCATAAAGAATCTGAATTGATGAAACAGTGTGCCAACATAAAGAAACAATGTGAGCTCCATCGTACCATTTGAACACAGAATATCATAATATGAACTATTATTCACATTAATGAATAAGAAAACTAAATGTAAACACAGGAACTCTAATTTCATCAATGTCAATTTTTTAACAAATTGATCAGTATACCAATAAAGCTTGAAGTTAGCTAGCTAATTGCTAAGTAGTTGCAATGTATAATAGCATTTCACAACCATTTAGCTCACATCAGAACTAGTTACTGCAAGAATGGGCCACTCACACATAGTTTTGAGTTTGTAAACCAATTTTCCTCATTACTGCAGTTGCATTATCATAAAAACCAAAACAGAATGGTAATTCCCAATGTTGTCAAACACTAAGTTTTGCATCTGCTACCTTATGCCTAGGATTTCCTTTAAATTCCCTGACATGTCCTACTTCAGATTCAAAGTCCATAGGCTGTCATCTAATGTGTTTCAATTGCAAGAAGTTGACTAACAATACCAGTAGCGTATATAACATACAAATTCAGTTTTCACCTAACTTCATCGATCTAGGTACAGTAAAGTAGGAATCCCAAGGATAGCTGAAAGTGATTTCCTGAAGCTGCATGTGGAAGAAACAATCATGAATTGTGGAATTAGAAGTTTCTTTCTCATCCAGAATTGCAAACCAGACAACCGTAGAGGCAGGAGAACACTTAGCTTAGACACTTATATTCGTTACTAATTACTTGTCTTTGATGAGAAGCTAAAAGAAACTTAGAAGTGTTTAAATTTGATGGATGCAAATAGTTTAAACTTGGAAGTGTTACGTATCAATGATGAAACTCAAAACTTCAGCTTAGGAGAAATAGTATAAAAATGGACTTAATTGGCAGTTAAGTGAGCAAGTTAAATTTTCATACTACAATGATTAAACATGTTCCTGTGGCATTATCAGAAATGTTAACTTTCAATCAGAAATGTTAACTTTCAATCCTATGGATAGCAAGCAGTGAACCGAAAAAGTCTGGAAGCAGCTATCAATTATGCTAAAATGTTGTGTATTCATTATACTAAGAAATTGCTGGGAACTTTAAAACAAATGAAACTCCTGTGATTGATGAGGCTGATTTATCTCTTAAGAAGCTGGATGAATACCAAGTCCAACTTCAAGAACTTCAAAAGGAAAAAGTAAGGAAGTGTTTTCCCCTTCTATTTGTATGATATGTGAGTTCATGTATATTATATGATTTCCAAACTTCTGATTTGCTTGAGTCATTTTTGTATTAGCTCTAAGATTTTCATAATGTTTTTCCTAGAGTTATGAACCTATGGTACCCCTGTCAATGGCAAATACAACTATCCCTTTAGTGGATGCACCTTGAGTTATTGAAGTTAGGGAACTTAGCAAAGGTTTCAGCCTCGATCATTTTATATATAAGTTTGTATATAGTATTGTAGTAGGAAATTGGTTTAAACTCCCCCATTATATCATAATAAAAATGAATGTATATTAAGTGGTGAGCTATTAGTGCTAAAGGGTAATACCCTTATATATTTTCTTAAGATCCTTGTTCTACTGCCTCTCGATACACTGACCCTTATAAATCCTTTTTGATTTTTAGGTGAGGTTTAGTAGCTTTATAGTGCAATGATCAGAGATTAGGGAGGCTCATAATTTTTTGTTAGAGTTTTAAAACTGTATCAGCCACTCATGATTTGAATTCTTCATAAGGTCCTACGCATCCTACACTCTCTTCATTTTCATAGTGGTATAATGATGTTCTACTTTTCTTATAGCAAACATACATGATAGGAATAATTTTAACTGTATAAGTTCCTTTATGATAGTAAAGAAGGCAAAGGAAGTGGTGAGTCAAGATCATAATAGGAAAGATTATTTTAATGCTCAAGGACTAGATTAACCCAACAATAACTTTGATTTGTCTTAAGAGAACTATATTCCTAAGAATAGATAGTTAGGAAGTTGAATATTTGTCCTTTCTATAAGCTTATAATGGCTTCTACCTTTCCTTTCTTTTTGATATAGGATTTGAAACCCACCTCCCATATTGAATGTCACAAACTCTGATCCTTTAAATCTTTGATTTCTTTATCAAAGTCCAATCCATGATCTAGAATCTTCTATCCTCTTTTAATACTAAATCATATTAGAAACTTGCCAAGAGCCACTCATTTCCTATGATTTTATCATCAGCTTCACTCCTTGCCCAAATTTTCTTAGCTTAAAATTATACTAGTGTAAGTTTAACTCTAATAAACTATGTAATGCAGTTGGTCTAGATTGACCCAATAATAATTGTAGTTTGAGTTTAAGTAAATCACACACATGAAAATACCTAACAAGGAACTTCATTAGTAATCTTTTTTATTGTCTTATTAAGGCTTATACCTTTCCTTTCCTATTCGATATGGATAGGCGCTCAATTCCTATATGAGGACAGCATAATTGTATTAATGGATTCAAAGTAAATGCAAGTCAAGGTATAAGCCTTAATAAGCACTACAATTATGCCATATAAGGTAGCTTAGTTGCAGGATTCAAAGTAAATGCAAGTCAAGGTGCATCTTTAAGGTAGCTTAGTTGGCCTATGCAAACCACTATATTCACTGCAATAATAAATGAATAAAAAAGCACTACAATTCTGCCGTATAAGGGATCTTTAATATTAGATCCCTAACTATAGCTATCTATCATTTCTTACAAATCTCTAAATCTTAAGTTTAGAAGATCATCGAATTACCTGTCAATGTTGCTGAAGATGTCAACTGAAATTGTTTATCTGCAGAACAAGTTACAACATAAACATATTTTCAAGCTTTGTTATAGAACAACTTACAACAGAAACATATTCTTTTGTTCATTATGGTGACAACATATTAATCCTTATCTAAACAGAAAAAAGATACTATTGTTGCCTACATTCATTCTCACTACCAAAATTGATAAACATATAATGCAGCTATATGAAGTGAAGAGCATGAAATAATTATTGGTGGCATAAAACACTACATATAAGTTCATTGATAAGTTGAAAAAGAATGGTTATGAAGTCCTCTACATGGTTGATGCTATTGATGAGTATTTTCATCTACTCTTATTAGCCTACCTAATCAACTTGTTATATGATTAGGTTCGTATAAGTACTGGACACCACGTACAAAGTTAACTGGTGTGAAAATAAGACTTGAAAATTGGTTCACAACATTAAGAATGTGATTAAGCAATGAAGAGAAAACAACAAAGGCTCAAGTGCAGAATAAGAATTTATTCATGATCGTCATCGGTGGACTCCTCGAATACAATATCACATTCATTTTCACTACTGCTTGTCTCTAAGTCATCCAAATCGTCATTCAAACGTTGCTCGGAATTCAATACAACATTATTTATTACATCAATAGCAATATCATTGCGATCTAAAACTCTAAGGTACATTCTGGACTTCCTTGGAGCTTGAAGACTCCTCATCGTCATTTGCATCTTCTTCATTACCATGCAATGGGATATCATACGCACGTCTAACTTCACATTCTTGCACAATCCGCCAATTTGGCCCAGTAACAAATCTTCCACTAAGAAAACTTGTTTTGTTTGGTTTGCCAAAATAAATGGGTCATCCTTGAACCAAAACTTAGTAACGTTGATGCTTTTTAGAACGCCGTTGATCCTCATATTCGAATTCCCAAGATCGTACCATTTGCATTTGAAAAGCACAACACTTTTACCTCTAACATATTCAAGCCTGATAATATCTATCAGCATCCCATAAAATGTAATATTATCTTCCCCATAATTTCCTAACACTGCAACACCACTATTTTGTGTTATCCTTCGCATGTCACGGGCTTCAGTTCGAAATCGCATGCCATTTGTATTGCATACAGGATACTTGTGGACCAAACTATAAGGTCCACATGCTAATGCATACAAAGAGTCAAACATGTTTCCTTCACGGGAGCTACTTAATGTCGTCATCTATAACAAGAAATGAAAATTAGTTAATAATATATAATTATTAGTGAACACCACGTACAAATAATCTTCTCACCCTATGCTTGAACCATGAAGAAAATTGTTCTCTATGTCTCTTGTCAACATGCAATGGACTTTATTGCATCAGCTCATCCATGTGCTCACTATGGGTCATCATAAATTTAGTCACAATTCTATGAGATATCTCTACTTATCACATATATTAATTTCAAAAAAGGTTAGAAAAACTTACTCAATAAAGGCCCTAATCTCAGGACAATTCATAAGCACATACCAATGTGCAATCGCTAGTTCATTTGTAGGAAGAGCAATTGTCTTGCTAGCACTAATCGGCTTGCATTGTTGGAAGAATACCGATATGTCACTACCATCAACCATATCATTGATTCGCTCTGGCACGTTGAAGTTTGTTTCAATTCCTTTTAAATACATTGAACAGAATGTCATGCACTCTTTAACAACATACATTTCTGCAATTGACCCTTTTGGACGTGCTTTATTTCTAACAAATCCCTTCAGTGTACCTAGGAATCTAAACAAATGATTAACCATGATTAGATAGGTCATTAATTTACTTAACTTTTAAAAGTTATAGGATCAATTTAAATTATACCTCTCAATTGGATACATCCATCTATACACTGTTGGTCCACTAGTAAGGCTTCATTTGGCAAATGCAAAGCCAAATGTACCATCACATCAAAGAAGGCCAGTGGGTATATCATTTCAAGCTTGCATAAGATTAAAGTAATCTCATGACACATATTCTATACCTGATCCTTATTCAGACTTCGTCTACAAATTCGATGAAAGAAGTCCCCCAACTCCATTAAAACACCTGTCACATCTTTGTTCAAGATAGAACGCGTTCCTAATGGTAGAATGCTTTGTAACAATACATGACAATCATGAGACTTAAGTCCAGTAATCTTCCTTTCATCAACATTAAAACATCTAGATATATTCGATGCGTAACCATCTGGAAACTTCACCTGCTTTACAAATGCACAAAACTTCTTCTTCTCATCGGTACTCATTGTATAGCACGCTGGAGGTTTTCCAACAATAGTTCCATCAGCTGCTCTTATCAAGTGTAATTCTTTTCGAATATTCATATCTTCCAAATCAAGTCGAGCCTTGATTGTATCTTTGGTTTTACCTTCAACATTCATCAAAGTTCCAAGGATATTGTCACAAATATTCTTTTCTATATGCATGACATCAAGGTTATGCCTTAATCTTAACTTATGCCAGTATGGTAGTTCAAAAAGAATACTTTTGTTATTCCAATTAAACTCTCCTTCCAATCTCCTTCTCCTCTTATTGCTGGGGTGCTTGCCATAACATATATTCTGCACATGACTTAATTGTTCCACCACATCATCTCCACTAATGAAGTTAGGTATATGTCGATGATCACTCTTGCCATCAAACTTCTTGCTTTTTCTCCATGGATGATTATAAGGAAGAAAACGACGATGGCCTAAGTATCCAATCTTGCTTCTTAACCTACAAGAAGGAGTGTCCTTGTTACAAATAGGACATGCCATGTTGCCTTTTGTGCTCCAGCCAGAAACAGTACCATAAGTTGGAAAGTCATTAATAGTCCACATTAAAGCTGCATGCAATCGAAAATTCTCTCCTTTTATAACATCAAATACATCAAAACCATCCTCCCATAACTTCTTTAACTCATCTATTAGTGGTCTCATATAGACGTCAATGTCTCTACCGACCGCTTTCGGACCTGGAATAACCAACGATAGCATAAAGAATGACTCATCCATACACATCCAAGGGGGTAAATTATATGCTAAGAGAACAACAGGCCACACGCTATATGAAACTGACAAATTACCATGTGGATTGAATCCATCAGTTGCTAACCCTAGTCTCACATTATGTGGTTCTCTGGCAAACTCAGGATATAGCTCATCAAAGCTCTTCCAAGCTTCTCCATCCGAAGGATGAACCATATTATCACTATCACCTTTAGCCCTATCATTATGCCACGTCATTTCTTTAGCGGTCTTACTTGACATGAATAATCGTTGTAATCTAGACTGTAATGGAAAGTACCGCAATACTTTATGTGGTATCTTCTTACCCCTGCCATCATTAATTCGCCATCTTGATGTTCCACACTGAGGACAACTTTCCAAGTCCTCATACTCTTTCCAATATAGGCAACAATCGTACTTACATGCATGTATCGACACATAACCCAAGCCTAGGCTCCGTAAGAATTGATTTGCCTCATAATAGGACTTCGGCAAAGATTTACTATTCGGTAATACGTCCTTCAATAGAGCAAGTAACATGTCAAATGACTTATTGCTCCACTTGTTGTACACTTTCAAATGAAGCAACTTCATTAGAAAAGACAACTTTGAATAATTCGTACATCCCAGGTACAACTCTTTAGCAGCTTTACTCAACAATTCATGAAAGCCACCCATAGTAGAATGTTCAATGCCTATAGGACGACTCCTTCCGCCTTGATTAATTGGATGGTCATTAACGAAAGTACCCATATCATCAAGCCAAGCTTGCATCCCATCATCCTCCTCATCGCTATCACCTTCATTAATATCAATGCCCGTCCCATCTATGTCAACATTTGCAGTGTCAAGCCTTTCTTCCCTAGGCATAAATCTATATGCTGGCACTTCACCATGTAAAACCCAGCGGGTGTATGATTGGTCCATGCCGAATTGCATTAAATGTTCAAACACATTTGTCTGAGATCTCTTATAACAATTCATACAACGTGCACAAGGGTATGCAATGTCACACTCTTTGCCCTTTTTTCCAGCGACAAAATTCATAAACATCCTTACTCCATCAATGTATTCACGAGAAACTATTACACTTTTCATCCAACTCTTGTCCATATAACAACAAATACCTATTAATTCTGTATAAGATGGAGAGCATTAAGTTATGTTAGTAAGCGAAGGATGGGGACAGGGTTACTACGTACCTAAATGAAGTATTAAAAAACCTAAATGTTAAAGTAGGAAAACTAATTTTTTTCGTTTAAGCGCCTTAACATAATAGTTCCCATCATGTTAAGGAGAACATATTATGTTTTGTAATGGGGTACTAATTGATGTGCGTAAAAGTAGCTTAACAGTTATGATTGCCAATGGGCTACTAATTGTTGACCCCAAATTATTAGGTTAGGCTCTAACATATCTAACTACCTATGAGAGTCATAGATTAAAAAAGGCCTAAACCATTGTTTAACAACTTAGAAAATTTAAAAGTAGACAGATTTTTATAAATACAAAATTGAAGCTAATACATCTGTGCAAAATTATGGCAAAGAACAAATTATGGCATCTCATATCGCAAATTCAATAGATATAGTATGAATGAAATCAAAAGAATTAACAATATAGCAACTTAGAAGTTAGCATACCTGGTTCTTGTTTTCCAATGGCTACTCTAAATATCTCCTCCTCACACTTGCAAATAGAATCTGCCATAAAGCATGAAAAATTAGAACTACACTATTAAACACAATTACCAAATTATCCATGTGTAATAAGAAAAGAAATAACATATCTATCATCAACTTTCTTAACATACACACAATAATCATACTCACATCTTCTATAGCCAATTCAGATCATAGAGTAGTTAAACCTTTTATATCATTGCCAAAAAAATTCATTTTAACACATAAAATGAATTTTTTTATTTTACATATCAAGTGTTCCTTTCTAACAAGCTCGTTCAAATTTCAAATTTAGTGCTCTGAAAAACTCATTGACATCTATGACAATAAGAAGGTGCTATTTGACATCGATTCTCATCGACAACAAGCAGCAGTAGCTACTTTTGAGGTTTCTGATCCATATCACTCAAAGCTAACTAATGTGATTGTTTAAAGGTTCCTAAACATTGTAAGTATTCAACCTAATAAGTTTGTATCATTTTTTATCTTCAAAAAACAAAAGGATTGATGATTTGCTATAATAGTAGTCACTCTCTAGAATAAACAGTTACATTTCCAAGAGTGATAGTAGCATAGGTCAGTGAAATAAATAAATTAGGGGATTAAAAAAATTGAGTCAGTGAGCTACAGGAGTGACATAATTCACCTAGATATCAACTGTGCATTTTCACAGTAAATCAACTTTTGAGTTGAGGCAAGCTTGACGTTAAGGTGTTGTGAATTGACATTTTTTCATTGCATGAGTTCTTTCATAGCCATATTAAGTTTCCTAACGTTTGCATAAGATGATAGGATTTAAGTCTTGAAACTTTAAAGCTTCAACATCTGGTAACTGTTTCATAAAAACAGTCCATTACAGAAATAGCATTGAATAATGAAAGGGGTGCTCCAATTTTTTTACAATTTGTTAGCCTCTAAATGATCATATAGAATGCTCGGATATTAAGGAAAAAGGCCAGATTTGTTTCATGCAATGAAATGCAACTGACACAGTCGTATTTCATTTTGAAAGTAATAAGGGATTTCCATTTAAATGCTAAGGACTTTGCTGTAGAGTTACACACAGAAATGATTCATGAAACAAGGAAAAAGAATAATAAAATAGTAGTATGCATATCAACATCACCGTAAAGAATATGGCAGAAAATGCTTGTACTAGTCTAGTTTTACAGGTTTTGGTAGAAGATTGAAGATCAAATATATTTGTAAAAATTGGAGACTCTCCTCAGAATCAAAAAATTTTCCTCTATTTCAAACTATAAGTTTTGTATATGTATATTTCGTTTCCTACACCCTCAAAACCAATCCAAATTTGCTTCAGATTTAATTAGTGAACATAACAGCAACTACTCCTTTTCTCAAATTCAAAAACAACTTCAAAATGCTACTGGGAAAACAAAACAGCAATGACACACAACAAGGAAAAATGAAACTTGAAGGAAAATTGATATTAAATTGAAAGTTTTTTGGTTTTTTTTCGCACAATCCTTTTTTAAAATGAAGAGGATGATGAGCTTTATATTAGCTCTCACATGTTCTGCTACAATTTGATTTTAAACTGAAATCTAAACTCTTGGAATGATGAATAAAACTAGACTAGTACAAGCATTTTCTGATTTAGCAAGACACAAACCATTGTTTAACAACTTATAAAATTTAAAAGAAGACAGATTGTTATAAATACATAATCGAAGCTATGACATCTGTACAAATTTATGGCAAAGAACAAATTATGGCATCTCATATAGCAAATTCAATAGCTATAGTATGAATGCAAACAAAACAATTAAAAATTCAGCAACTTAAAAGTTAGAATACTTGGTTCTTGTTTTCCAATGGCTACTCCAACTATCTCCTCCTCACACTTGCAAATAGAATCTGTCATAAAGGGAAAAAAATTAGAACTACAATTTTAAACACAATTACCAAATTATCCATATGTAATAAAGAAACAAATAACAAATAAAAAATATACAAAATGAGGAAGACAAACATAAATCATAGATTATAAATCATAAATCATATATATATATATATATATATATATATACTTATTTGCAATCACTGCTCGAAAAGATTGCTGTCATTGGCACATCAAAATAAAAGCTTATACACCTAATTTTGAGAACTAGTAATCAACACCAAGGTGATCAATTATTACTTCACAATGAAGATATAAAACTAAATCTGCCAAGCCAGGAGAGAAATGATGATTTCTTTAACTTTATCTTACATGTAAAGGAAACAAATTTTTGAGTTTGAAATTTATAAGAAAACGATATAAATTAAGGCAGACTAGGAACCTTACATCAGATTCCTCTTTTCCCAATTTTCTATTATTTTTTCTCTTTCTACTACTTCCTACTATCTCAATACTATCAAATATGTCCTAATCATGATTGGAGGGAGGCATGAGGATGTTTGACTAGGTGTTGATCTTTAGAGAGATTAATTGGAAGATTTATTTATAACTTAGGAATCGACCTATTTATAAGGAGAAATATTTAAGGTTACAATTTTTAGGACATGTTAAAGATTAGAGGTCTTTGGAATAGAAGTAGTAGAGGGATATTATCCAACTGCACCTTCTTGCAAAGGAGTTTTAATATGAATTGTGATTCAAAAGCCTTAAGTGAGTTTTAATGGTCTTCATAAGCAAAATTGATCTGGTAGGTTTATAAGTTTTTGGATTAAGGAGGGATCGAATTAGGAAGATGGTTTTGGAGGTTTACTTCCATACATAATCAAATTGCACAATCTTTAGTCGTTTTAGGTGTATTGAATAAAATTATATAAAGTAGTATGACTTAATACTGATTAGCGTACTTTATTCAATACACCTAAAATTATATAAAGTAGTATGAGTTAATACTCTTAGGAGACACCCCACTCTTCCTAATTCTTGACGGTAAAAATTCTGCTTGATTTCTTTATTCAATATTGATCTCCTTTTGATAGGAAAGGATCAATCTTATTATAGTACAATAGATGCTTGCTAATTAGAAAAAGAAGTCCTAATTTACAGAACTTATCCTTATCCTTTAGGGCTCCCATAATTCTAGCAATTACAAACTAAATTCTACAAACAGAACTTCTTAAAAAAAATAGATTCCTATCCTATCCCTAACAATGGATGAGTGTAAAAGGAGATTTAATGTTAAGCTTTGGAAGATATTTATTGACTGCTTCAATTGTTTACCTGTGGCTGCACTTGTTGATGAGAAGATACTGTGTATGCATGGAGGACTGTCTCTTGAATGGAAACTTTGGAACAAATAAAGGAAATTTCAAGGCCTACTGAAATCCCGGACAATGGACTCTTATGTGACATCTTTTGGTCTGATCCTGATCCTAAGGTTGAGGGTTGGGTAGACAGTGATCGTGGGGTTTCTTGGACCTTTGGACCTGACAAGGTTGTAGAGTTTATAGAGAAGAATGACCTTGATTTGATTTGCCGAGGTCATCAGGTAAACCTTTTTTTCTTAAGCAAGGATTCAGACCTTGCTCTAGTAATTCATTGTCAGTTGCAACTTATTCTTTCTTACTATCGTTAGAAGGCATCAGTCACGATGAGTTCTACGGCAAGATATTAATCTAAGGAACTTATCTAAATAGTCGAATAATGTGAAGAATTATGTTTGAGAAACTTTAGTTTTATTAAACCTATTTTTATACGAAAGAGTTTGAGGACGGTGAAATAGAAGAATACCTAAACCCAACAGCCGTAGGATATTGAAAGCTAAATCTCTATCTACCAACACATAGTGGACGAGAAGAATGAAACTTACCACAGAACACAATGTGATATACAAAACACAAATATTTATGTTTAAATAGACAAAACACAACCCAACTAATACCATTAACTATCTTTACGACCACAATCACCGTATAAAATTCATAAAACACAATGCAAACCCAAATTAATCAAAACAAATGACTAAGCAATCTTAAACCCAGATTACCCGACATTAATCGCAAAACTACTTCAATCGACTCAAAAACTTGCATTACTCGACATTAATCACAAAACTACTTCAATGACTTACCGGAAGATAGAAGACACACATGCACTTCGACTGGTGATGATAGAGGGCTGACTGTAGCGCGACAAAAAAAAGAGAGGGAAGGTTAAAATGATGAAGAGGGAAGGGAAGAAACGCAGGCGCGGGAGACTGACGAAGATGAGAGAGGGAACGAGAGGTTGGATGATTTAGTATGGAACGCGGGAGACTGACGAAGAAGAGGGAGGCTTCGGGTTTCGTTTGGAAAATTGGGGGGAGCATAAATTAATTACGTGGACAAGGCCTTCTCGGAAGTCTATTTCTCCAAAACGACGTTTATTCTATTTTGGGACGTCTTTCTACCAAAACGACATTAAACACTTCCTTTATCCCCGACGTCTTAATACAACGTCGCAGAATAGTCCATCTTTTCTTGACGTCTTTCCAGACGTCGTGAAAGCCTCAGACCATTCACGACGCCTACTTTAAAAACGACGCTAAAGGTGTTGTTTTGTTGTAGTGGCTGGAAACATGAATTTCCTCATGAATTGCGTGAATGTTTGAGCCTGATTTGAAGAAAGTGGTAACTTTTCTTAACTATGTTTAGTGAAATTCTATATTAGGATTCTCGGTTTCCTTGAACATTCCTAGTGTTTTAGACATAACTTAGTCTACAGAACTCCAAATTGGGTGATTCTAATTGTAAATGAAACCTAAGACATAGTATTAAAAATGTATAGAAGAGACCTAGACTAATTCTAGCTAAATGATTTCAAAATTGAGATTGATTATGGTAACCTGATAATATGCTTGTGTTGAAACAACTTGTGATATTTGGTACATGTTTCATAATTTAGAAGGTGAAATGACATAATTTTTGATGATATGGAAACTAGATACATAGGACAAATTTATAGAAGACTTCAGAACCTAATTTGAACATTTGATATGTGAAAATTAAGGAACAAGTGGAGGCATGATTAACTGAAGAGAAAAACAACATGGTAAATGGAGAGGAAAACAACATTTATATCCATGTCTTATAAATGTTATTCAATGGATATTAATTGGAAGCATGTAGATGCTATAAATGTGGCTTAATGGCTGTTCAATGGCACATGTATATTATACATAGTTCAATGGTTCAATGTAAGGAAAACAGTAGGTATATACTATGTTCGTTATTTAAATGAAAAGAAGACAACAAGTATAAATCATGGAAGTTGTTCAATGGTTGAATGAAAAGAAAATAGAATTTTAATCTTATTGAATGCTAAGATTTTGGTTAAGTCCTTTGTTATAAAATTTGTAAAACAAGGTGGTAAGTTATGGATATACTTGGGAGGTTTTAGGAACCTTTCAAGGGTCTCCCTCATAGCTGAGTATAAGACCATAAAGTTTTCTCATAATCGTAGACTTGGGACTAATAAAGGAAAAGCACCAAACACAGAGGGTGATTAAAGATAAATGATAAACAATGAGTATACCTTCAAATTGATTTTGTAAAGATGGGTTTTAACTTACTATGAAAAGTATGTTATGAATAATTCCATTGGTGTTACTACTTGAATTTAAAAGTTAAGCTTCATAAGATTTACATATGCTTTAATTTAACATTGAATTGAGTTTTGAATGCACTTGAAAACTAATGAGATGTACACATGCTTTGAATTGAAATTTGCATATGCTTTGAATTGACATAGAAATGGATTTTGAATATGTTTTTAATTGGTATTAAAATGAGACATGCTCATGTATTAATTGTGATTTAGCCTATAGTACGTCATTAGGTCTTTATACATATGATTATATCGATTATAGTATGTCCTAACATGCATGGCATTGTTTAGGGGGCGTCTATCACTAACGTGGGTGATGTTGTGTCTGTTAGCATGTCCTGTGAGTTGCCCTTTGCACGTGTGGAGTATATATTGTGCTAACACTATTACAGATAAGCGAAATAAACCTAGCTCCGTAACGACTAATTTATATGTAGTGTTAGCATTGTTTTAGGTAAGTGATATAGAACAAGCTTCATAATAATCAATATATAAAGGTTAACTAGGCATGAGTAACTAATGCAGAACCAGCTTCGTGGTCTTACACCTAAGGGTACCATATGACAAAGAAAATTAGTGATAGGCCATCTTTTAAGAAGAAAGTTCATGAAAGTATTATTTGCCATCACTATTTACTTTAGAAGAAAAGTAGAACTTGATCTAAAAAAAAATGTTTTGTTTTACGTATGCATTGATCTTATGAAAAGAAAAGAATATGTTTTGTAATAGCATTGATTATTACTTGAAAAGAAAAGAAATTGTTTCCTTTTATAAAAGTTAATGTTTGTATAAATGTTTTTTATTGGAAGACAATAACACTCACTGAGCTCATTTAACTCACCCTTTATTTTCTATTTTTAGATAAAACCTCCCAAGTGCACACTCAAGGGCTTTAATAGCAGGGACTCCACCTTGCAAATAGTCAACTTTGTCAAGTGTTGTTGGGTAGGCATTTTTATTTTATCTTGTACAAAATTTTGATAATTACTACATATCTTTGTACATGTTTTAGGAAGTAAATTTATTTAAAGAATGGATGTATATAAAGGTTTTTTAAATGAAATGCATGAATTTGTTTTAGCTTTTCAAAGTTTATTGATCTAATTATTTGATACTGTATGTGAGTGGATTTGCAGTTCACGATTTTGGAGTTGAGATATTGATGTGATAATAGAAGTGTTTTGAACTTTTACAGGGACTTTGAAATTTTTGGGATGTCAAAATATAGTCATTGTGTTGCTGAAATTTTTAATAAACTGAAAAAAAACTCCATTGTTTACATTTCTTATTGTGAATTGAAGCATTCCTTAACAAGGGCAATGGGCTTAGCTTCAAGGGAACTTTCTAACCGACTTAGATATCGACTGGAGAGCCACCGTGGAGTGCCGGGTAGGTTGTTTAGTCATTACAAGATAAGGGCTTGTCAGATAGAGATGACCAATTTCTATGAAATAAGGATATCTTAATTGTTCCCATCAAACAATAAGTTCAAAAATAAAACCTTATCTTAATCAAATTGACTAATCAGAATTTAACACTTAATATTATTAAAACCGTAATTATTAAGGAGCCACATATTACATTTAGGTTTTACATCTCCCACTTGGCTCATTAATTAAAAATACATCATATCATGGTTTAATAATAAATAAACGTTCTGCGTATAAACTTTTTTAAATTCTTTAATGTTGATTATATCATAAATCATAATCAAACAAAGATATTAATAAGAGTCGTTGCAGTTTCACAATGAACAAATGACATAATTCCTTCCACGTACTATAATTTTAGCACTTTATTTAATATGATTCATAAATAAGAAACACATTAATGGTCCAACAATAATGTCTTATTTAAAGACAAATCCTATTCACATAATTTATTCATAAATGTATACTATAAAATAGGATTAATAGAAACATAAACATAAGTGAGCTTATAGTGTGAAAATACAAATATCATAAATCTTAAAATGGTATCCCATAATACACATTCTTTCAACATTTTATTTAAATATTTTTAGTGTCAATCCTTCCTCAAAGGATCTGCAATCATATAATTAGTGCTAATACGTTAAATTGAAGTTGTTTATTTCTAAACTTCTTTTTTAACAAAAAAACATTTTAATTCCATATATTTAGCACCTTTTGAATACTTATTGTTCTTTGAAGGAAAATTATTGTAGAATTATCACATTGAATTTTCAGTGGCTTGGAAATACTATCGACAACTCCAAGTCCCAAAATAAAGCTCTGCAACCATAATCCTTGAATTATAGCTTTAAAACATGTTACAAATTTAGCTTCTATAATGGAATCAACAATGATAGACTGCTTCACATTTTTCTAAGAAATAGTTCCTCTAGCTAATAAGAAAAGGTAGCCAAAAGTGACTTTATGGTATAAGTGCAACCATTTGAATATGAATATCCAATCAATTCCAAATGATTAAATCTCCTAAAACTGAACATATGATCTTTAGTACCTTGTAGATATCTCAAAACTTTCTTTGCGGCTTTCCAATGTTCCAATTCAGGATTACTTTAATATATGCCCAGCATGTTGATAACAAAGCTAATGTCTGTTCTGATGGAAGTTTGAGCATATATTAGGCTTCCAACAATTGATGCATGAGGAATATTTGCCATTTGTTTATGTTCCAATTCATTCTTTGGACATTGATTAAGACTAAACTTGTCTCCTTTTTGAATTGGAACTACACTTGTAGAACAATTTTTCATGCCAAATCTCTCAAAGACCTTACTAATATAAGCTTTCTAAGATAAACGTAATAACCCTTGTGATCTATCATGGAATATTTCAATTCCTATCACATAACTGACTTCTCCCATATCTTTAATTTCAAAATTTTTAGAGAGAAATTTTTTGGTATTTTACATTAAACCAAGATCATTAGTAGCTCATAAGATATCATAAAAGTACCAAAAATATGAACTTACTCCTACTGATTTTTAGATATATAAACTGATAAACCATGTTTTCTTAAATCCAAAGGAGGTAATAGTATCATTGAATTGAAGATACCATTGTCGGGAGGCTCGCTTAAGTTTACACACCATGTCTTCCTTTCCTTTAATTGAAAAGCCTTTAGGTTGATTCATATTCACATCTTCCTTTAAATTACCATTAAGAAAGGTTGTTTTCATATCTATTTGATGCAACTCTAAATCATAATGAGCCATCAGTGCCATAATAAATCTTAAGGAGTCTTTCTTTTAAAAAGGTGAAAAAGTATCCTTATATCAATGCCACCTTTTTGTGAATAATCTTTAGCAATAAGTTTATCTTTGTGTCTTTCAATATTGCCATAATAGTCATATTTGGTCTTTAAAAGCCACTTACATCTAACTCTCTTACAACCTTTAGGCAACTTGACCAAATTCCAAACTTCATTATACTCCATAGACTTCAACTTTTCTTTTGTAACATCAATCCATTTAGTAGAATTAACACTTTCAATGGCTTGTGAAAACAAAACTGGATCATCCTTATTGTCTATGTCAAATTCTAACTCTTGTAGATATACTACATAATCATTAGAAACAACTAGTTTTCTAAGTCTTTGAGACCTTCTTAATTCCATTTCTTATGTTTTTCTACAATTGGAACATTAATTACATGTTTAATAGGCTCATTAACTATAAGCTCTTCATGAAGTTTTTGATCATTTATTTATTACTCCTATAAATTTTCAAACTATTCTACAAGCATAAGAGTAACATGTATTGAAGAAGTTGGTGGGGGAACTTGAACTTTTATTTCTTCAATAACTCCATTACGTGGTCTTACAACACTCCTATTGGTTTCACCTTTCTCAATGAACCTAGCTTTTCCAATTTCAACAATTTTTGTTATATGATTAGGACAATAAAATCTATACCCTTTGGACTTTTTTTGGATAATTAATAAAAAATCCATGAATTATTCTTGCATCAAATTTATTTTCATGTGGATTATAAATTCTTACTTCTGTTGAGTAACTCCAAACATGTTGGAGTATTAGGATAGGTTTCCTTCCAGTCCACAGTTCAAAAGGAGTCTTTGAAACTACCTTATTAGGAACCTTATTTAACAAGTAAATAGTGGACCTCAATGCATGCATCCAAAATAATAAGGGTAAAGACGAATTATTTAGTATACTCCTAACCATATCGATTAATGTATGATTACATCTTTCTAACACATTATTTTATTGTGGTGTACCTAACATTGTGTATTGAGTATATATACCATGCTTTTAAAGAAATTTGGTAAATAGACTTGGGCCTTGTTATGACTCATTATATTTGCCATAAAATTCATTACCTTGGTCAAATTTGACAATTTTTACCTCTTTATTTAATTTCCTTTCCATGTCATGAATAAATACCTCTAACCCATTATTTTGTTTAAGTCTTCTTATGCAATAAATAGACATATCCATAATGTGAAAATTCATCAATAAAGCTGATGAAATAATTTTCTCCACCAAAAGACAGAACATCAAAAGGCCCACATATATCAGTGTGTATAATTTCAAGAAGTTGTGTGCTTCTTGTGACTCCTTTTTTGCTTTACCTTAATGCAACTCACACACACACCAAAATTATTATGGATGGTGCTTCGTTCTCCAGCCGCGATGTTACTTGTAAAATTAAGACTTCGGTGTATAAGCTTATGTATCGTTTGTATCCAGGTGATCTTATAACGTTTTGAAGTGGGGGGGAGGTTGGCCCGGGTTTCTTTTTGGTTGTTGAAGTTGGATCATTTGGTGTGTTGGAACCCCTCCCTGGTGCGACACGTGTCCGACGTCCTGCGTGACATCTGAACGCGCATCCCACGAGGAAGGGATCCCTCACCACAAAAGAAACCTCGAATTGAATTTAAGTGCACGTCATCCGAATAAACCTTGATAAATTTACCCTAATTATCCTCCAATAAAATTTGATCTGCTTAGGGCCCATAATTACTCCTATGCCTAAGCTAATCCAAAAATCCCATGCCTCTAGGTCAAATGAAAACAAAAAACGCCTCAATCGGATCTTTATATCTCACAAAAACGCAATTTCGCACAAAACCGACACACATTGGCCATAAAGTCCAACGATGACCCGACACTCTCATTTTACCAAAAAGGAATAGAAAATGTTACTAGTTAATCAATACTTCAAATTTCATGCAAATCGGAGGTCAAATGGATAAGAATCAAGGAAAATAAGAAAAGATATTATATTTGCTTTAAAATCAATTTATTTTCATTTTATAACCTTTCACCCCAAGATCGAATTGGGAAGAGTTATTGTTTATTTCATGAAGAAAACAAAATTCATTTCAATCATTAAAAGAAGTAAAGATTTGATTAAAGTTGTTGTTTAGCTAATTACCATATGAATAGTGAAAATGACCATATGAATAGTAAAATGACCAAATGAATAGTGATCGAAATTTTCAAGCACCATAACTTTTTCATCTTAAGTCGGAAATTAACCTATTTTATACCGTTTTAAAGATCTTGACAAGCTCTAAAAACTTTAAGATACACCTCTCACTCCAATTCTTACTCTAACATGCCCTAAAACCCAAAGCAAGGTGGCTGCCCATTTTTTTAAAAAAATGGACAGCACCTCCCCTAAAAATGTTCTAGCCAAATTTTCAATTTCCAACCTAACTTCCACCTACACAAAAACACTTCAATCTTCCAATTTTACACAAACATCCAACAACCAAACCTCATCAACTCCAATGGCAACAACGCAATCTTAGGCATTCTAACCTAACTTCTAAACATCAACTCATTTCCAAAACATAAAGAAACTACAAGCTCATGCTTGCTTTTACAAACATACAATCATACATCCATACATGCTTAGGAAACATATCCAATATGCAATGAAAACTTCAAAACCTTAATATTTACATGAAATAAGCAAACACCATGCTTTAAAGAGCATTTCAGCTCGGATACATCAAGATTTAAAAAAAAAGAACGTTTACAAAAGCCAAAATGCTAGCCAAAACATTGTGTTTCAAAAGTATGACTTCAAAACAAAAGCATCGGAGTAATGCCTTATTCCCGATGCGACGACCCGGTTTCTCGCTCATTACCTGTGGAGGGAGGAAGGGGGTGAGCACGACGGCTCCGTGGGTAACAGGTTAATAATTAAGCATAGGCTAAAGCATGCATCAACAATTTCATTTCAAGTCAACATTCAACAACTTCAGTTCTAATACAATAAAACATTTACAACAAAATCAACGAATGTCATATAATAACACAAAATCACATATCAGATGGTTTGAGTGATCCTAACAGGACGTACTACACATGTCCGACAAGCGACCATGTGTAGCCGTGAACAGAGGGGAGTTCGATTTCAGAACTCCTATACCACTAGCGGGCAGGCGGGAGAAGCCTAATAGACAAGTGCGCACTTGCTAATAGAGGGGATCACTACAAACCCAAGAAATCATGCAATTTCACTTTAGGCATTCATCCAAAATCACATACTCACATCTTTCTCATTTTAAATCAAGTTTTCAAACATTACAATATTCATAAGGATTTGCCACAAATGGCTATTACAACTAGTCACTTTCACATAATCACCAAAGTCTCATATTCTGAACTTTGTTACTTTTCAAACAATTACACGAATCTTTACACAATATAGTTACATAGAAAGGCACATAATACATGTTTACGCTATCACAAACAATTATGCATTCAAAATTTGAAAATCATAGGAAACCATTCAAGAGACATTTAAGTAGCTTATTACTCAATTATTAAAAAGTTACCCACCTTGACTTCTTTGGCTTGGCAATTGATTAACTTGTCCTTCCTCAAGCTCCAAATGTCTTAATTGACCTTAATCAAAGCATAACAAGTCTAATTAATCAAAGAGCACAATGCTGGAATTTTCAAGAATATAAAAAAACTTGATTTTCAATCTACATAACCTCACCTAAACCTTTCCTATACCATTCCTATGCTATATTAACTCAAACTTCTCTCAATTTAATCCATTATTTTCAAAAATTCTCAACCATTTAGCCATCCATGCATGCTGATTTTTTCACTAAGCTCCCTAATTTTTCTTCTTTCATTTTCCTTCACAACACACTCTCCAAACCACCATTAGACAAACCCTAATAATAACACCATGAAATTTCAACTTCTTCTTTCCCTAGGACACCCACGGCATCACCCTACTAGTTTATAATGATAGGAAACTCTTTCCTTTCTCATTCTTTCTCTAAAACCTCTTCCAATCATCCATTTAAAGCATGAAAAACAAAACTTTAACAAATCAATTTCCTAAATTTCGAAAACCCTAATCCATACACAATCTGATTTTTTTCTCCTCCAACAACATCTCCTTCTAATCACTCTTCTAATCACCAATATGAAACAAGAAAGATAAAATCCCTAACAATATAACCAAGAAATTCAAATTTCCTTACCTTATAGGAAACCCACGAAATCTTCTTTGCTTCTAAGGATGGAGAACCTCTTTCTTTGTCCTTCCTTCTTAAATAAACCACATGAACCAACCTTCCTATAGCTTTGAAACCTTATCTCCCTTCTTCTTCTTCTTCTTTGATGGCCAAAATATTCTCACTCTTCTTTCTCCTTTGATTTTCTAAATCTTCTCCCACTCTCTTCTCTTTGATGATTTTTGGGTGGCTTAACAAAGAATGACCTAATTTTGCCTCTTTCTCACTTATTCCCTAAGCCAAAAACGACACCACATTAGCCTCTCCCTTGAAATTTTCGTTAGTTCCTCTTAAGCCTTAGGAAACTTCCTAAGCCTCCTTCCATTAACCTAACCCTAAACTCCTCATTAACCTAACTCTTTAACTTAAACCCTAAGCCCAATTCTTCAAGCCCAAGTAGTTTCCCTCCTTATAACCTTTCCCAAATTTTCATTTTCCCTCCTTCCAACTTAAATTTTTGTGGGCTCCTCTTAAAAGCCCAAAATCCAACTTTCCTCCTTCTAACTTAAACTTTCCCAAAATTTCATCTTTCCCTCCAATCATCTAATAATTTCGTGGGCTCCCACTTAAAAGCCCAAATGCTTCCTTTCTTTTTTATTTACTTCACCGTAAAAACCCTAGCCCACTTATTTGCTTTCCCCCTCATTTAAATAACATTCCAAAGGCCTAAAGGCCCACTTTAATAACCTAAAGCCTTAAAACCTTATAAACACTTCCTAATTTATCCTAACACTATTTTATGGCCTCATCTACCATTTTCTTATTCTTTTAAAATCTAACACCAAAATTAAAATTCTAATTTAACTAAATTCCTTCAATTAATAATTATTGCACTAAAATCCCAAATTATTCTAACCAATAGGAAATCTAATAAAACCCTAATTTCATACTAACCAAAGGACAATTTAAATTGCAAACCTATTTAATAGGGAAAAAGGGATCGAGGTCTAACATGGTGTCCGGTATGGGGACTTGGTGGACATTGTTTCTGTCGCTGTTTGTAAGGCCGTGGATACGGTGTCGTTTTATCCTAGTTTTTTGTTTAAAGGGACCGTTTTGATAAGGGGCTTTTCTTTTTGGGGGTATGTGGCTCTTGTGTTTTAGGTGGGCAGATCTCTCTCTAGGTGGGCGATGAGGGCTTGCGGTTTCCATGATCTTTGAGTCTGCCTAGTGTAGGGATGTTTGGGGTTACACCTCTCTGGTCCTATTGGTGGTGCCCCCCTGGGTTTTCCCTCCCAGGTTTGTTTTCAGATTATATGGTTGCGGTGGTAATGGATGCTGGAGAGGTTTACATTGCAGGTTCCGGATGGTTCTGTCGTTATCATATGCTATGCTGCTTGGTTTGCTTTGTATGGTTGATTGCTTTGGTTGCTTCGTATTCCCCTATTGCTTGCTTGCTCATACGATGTCATTTTGTTGGATTGGCTTGTTTTGTTTGAAGAGACCAGGTTCTGATATCGGGTATTCTGTTGGATGGCCAAGCGACGTCGTGTGCATAGTTGAGGGCATGCGATGCCGTTTTGTAGGAAAATCCCGGGAGGTACATCACATGTACCAGGTGCGGAAAACAAAAATTTTTGTTGCCGGGACCTTCCCGAAGGCCAGGATCTATGTGTCGGTATGAAGATTCAAACCTGAATAGCCAATAGAGACTATCTCTAAAGGTATCCACGCAGAGATCAGAAAACCTAACGGGACAAACCCTTTTGATCCGGAATAGCTAGAACAAAGTAAAGGCTGCTAGACCCTACCCGTCCTTGGAGAGCTTAAGAAATCGATGGAGAGAAGGGATGAAGCTTGGAGATGATGAGGAGATCGTTGGAGAAGAGTAAAGAACCTTTGAAAACACTTTTCTATCTTCTTTCTCAACCCACGATGAAGCTCTCTTTCACTTAGGTTTAAAACACTTTTTAAACCTCCTCACCATCATCTACGAGTATCATCTTCTTTCATCACTCATCTTTTGTCTTTTAGTCATTAATTACTTAATGACTAAGCATGATGACAAGGCTTCTAAAAGAAGCTCCTTTGCTTCCTCTCCTCCATCCACGTTTTACACACATATATATATATATATTAATTAATTATTTAATTAATTAATCATATATATATATGTATATATATTGTCAAGTAGTCGGTCACACTGGGATCGGCCCTACTACCTCACGGGCCCGATGATGAAACAACTCCGGAAACCTTTCTTAGCAATATTGATGTCGTGATCTCATCGGGACATATCTCGATCTCATCGGGATCCATTTAATCCTAATGCTCTCCATAATTGGAACTCATCCAATACTATTTTACTGATTCTCTCAAACACTCTTATGCGTGTGACCCTTTAGGTTCCCGGTTATGTTGTCCACTTAGATTAACAATTAATCTGAGCAAGTCATGAGCGGCGTCTAGCAACACATCATGACCCCCAATTGACCGGAAAGTAATTGGTTTGATGAATTCATCACGAACCAGATCACGAACCCTTCCATAGACAATTACCGTGCAATTTGTCCTTTCACCATCCTATACCCCACTTGGTTATGAGTATGGTCAAAGTGTCAACTCTTACTAGACTAAGTCTAGCCCAAGTGATATCAGTTCCTATCTTAGGACTCATTACTTTATATGTCCATGAAGACACTCTTTATGACATATTTATGCTCTGGCCAGAGACTTAAAGTAATGATCCTGACAAGAGGCCAGGGTATCTCTTCTGCTATCACAGAAGTGATGAATCCTTTATTGGCTACTCAATTACCTTCGAATACCTCAAACTGTACCCAAGCACCACCCTATGAGTAACCTCTGAAAGGCAACAAGGAATGGAGTCAAAGCACAGAATCAGTATCCAAGATATCCTTGAGTACCTCAAGTCTAAGGATACTTGCACCATTGCTATGATGAGATTATCACTGACATTTGAATAGGATATCCATGTGATGATCTCATGGCAGGTCATCCAATGTACTTACTACCGCTAGTAAGCATCCACATGTCAACTCTAAATATCCCATATTTACAGTTTTTGAGATCCACTGCTTGATCCAATCAAGGAGTATGACATATGCTAGTCTGTCCGGATTAATGATGTCCAGTCTCATTAATCCTATGACTAGGGAGAATTTAGATACTGACATAACTGCATATGATAGGAATCTCAGGATTATGATCACATCATAATTTCCTTCATGCTATGTCATATATCATGGACTTCATTAATTTGATTAAAGATCAATATCAATTCATAAAGAACATCAAATAAATGAAACATGCCTTTCTTTATTTATTCATAAAGTCTGTACATGACTATGAACAAAAAGCGCTAAAGGGGATTGCCTTTAGGGCACTACTCTAACAATCTCACGGTACTGTACATGCATAAGTCGACTTACATGGGTATACAAGTCGACTTATTAGTACCGAACTGGTATAAGTCGACTTACATCTCCATACAAGTCGACTTACACCTAGAAATCTCCCACTTGACCTAAAGCCAATCGCCTTGGTATCTAATACCATAAGCGAATACATGAGAATCAAAATTCTTACGTGACAATGGCTTCGTCAACGGATCAAGCAATGTTACGCTCTCAGGAATTCTCTCGATCGCGACATCACCTCCGCAATGATCTCTCGAATCAGATGATATCTGCGGAGTACGTGTTTAGATCGTTGGTGAGACCTTGGTTCCTTTGCCTGAGCAATAGCCCCATTATTGTCACAATACAACTGTATAGGCCCATCACAGCTAGGAACCACACCAAGTTCAGTGATGAACTTCTTGATCCAAACGACTTCCTTCTTTGCTCGATGCAAAGAATGTACTCGCCTCGATCGTTGAATCGCCAGCCGTCTCTCTTGTTTGAACTCTTCCAACCGATCGCTCCGCCGTTCGATGTGAAAACATAACTGACGGGATTTTGAATCATCCTTATCGATTGAAAACTGGCATCCGTATGCCCACTCACTTGGAGATTTCCATCTCCATATATCAAGAAAACATCCT
Source organism: Erythroxylum novogranatense (assembly GCA_029891385.1). Classification (NCBI taxonomy): domain Eukaryota; kingdom Viridiplantae; phylum Streptophyta; class Magnoliopsida; order Malpighiales; family Erythroxylaceae; genus Erythroxylum; species Erythroxylum novogranatense. The sequence continues at coordinate 52,146,329 of CM057226.1, read as the reverse complement.
TAGTCCTTCGCAAGTACTTGAGGATATTCTTGACAGCCACCCAGTGACCCTCACTAGGATCCGATTGGTATCTGCTCGTGACACTCAGAGCATATGATACATCGGGCCTCGTACATAACATAGCATACATGATCGATCCTACTGCAGATGCATACAGGATCTGATCCATGCGCATCCTCTCATCTTGTGTCTTAGGACACATAGATTTCGAGAGTGTTATCCCATGAGACATGGGAAGAAACCCTCTCTTGGATTGCTCCATGCTAAACCTCTTTAGCATCTTGTCTATGTACGATGATTGTGAAAGACCAAGCAACCTTTTTGATCTATCTCTATAGATTCTTATCCCGAGGATATAAGTTGCTTCACCAAGGTCTTTCATCGCAAATTGCTTGGACAACAAAATTTTAACTGATTGCAACATAGAAACATCGTTTCTGAGTAATAATATGTCATCTACATATAACACAAGGAATACGATTGCAGTCCCATTAACCTTCTTGTACACACAGTATTCATCCAGATTTTGTGAGAAACCAAACTCTTTGATTACCTCATCAAAACGGATATTCTAACTCCTGGATGCTTGCTTCAATCCATAAATGGATTTCTGAAGCTTGCGTACCTTTTCGCCATCGATGGAAGTGAAGCCCTCTGGTTGTGTCATGTACACATCCTCGGCCAGATTTCCATTAAGGAAAGCTGTCTTCACATCCATTTGCCATATCTCATAATCATAATGAGCGACAATGGCTAGGAGTATCCGAATGGATTTAAGCATTGCTACGGGGCTGAAGGTCTCGTCATAGTCAACTCCTTGTCTTTGACGAAATCCTTTGGCCACAAGCCTTGCTTTATAAGTAATCACATTACCATCCACGTCGGTTTTCTTCTTGAAAACCCATTTGCACCCTATAGGTTTTATCCCTTCAGGTGCATCAACCAAAGTCCATACTTGGTTTTGGTACATGGAATCCATTTCAGCTTTCATGGCACAAAGCCATTTTTCAGACTCTGAACTTTTCAGAACCTCTTCATAGGTAGCAGGCTCATCATCTTCTATGAGCAATACGTCATTCTGTTCACTTACGAGAAATCCATATCTCTCGGGAACAGTGCGTATCCTACTTGACCTACGAACTTCGTGTGTAGTAGAAGGTTGAACTGTTACTTCATCTGAATGAGTGACAGTCTCAGGTTCAGGCAGTTGATCTGTGTCTGTTTGAGCATCTTGAACTTCTTCAAGTTCAACTTTGCTCCCACTGTCTTCTTGCAGAAGAAACTCTTTCTCTAAGAAGACAGCATGCTTTGAAACAAACACCTTTTGTTCCTCAGCAAGGTAGAATTGATATACCATGGTCTCTTTAGGATATCCTACAAACAAACACTTGTCAGACTTTGCTTCAAGCTTATCTGACTGAATCCGCTTCACGTAAGCAGGACAACCCCAAACTTTCAAATGAGAAAGATAAGGTTTTCTGTTAGTCCACATCTCATATGGAGTAACATCAACTGTCTTAGAGGGAACTCTGTTTAGCAAGTAAGCAATTGTCTCTAGCTGCACCCCAAAACGATTTTGGTAACTTTGCGAAACCCATCATTGATCGTACCATGTCCAACAAGGTTCGATTTCTCCTTTCAGCAACACCATTGTGCTGTGGTGTGTAAGGAGGAGTCCACTGAGATAAAATGCCATTATCTCTGAGATAATCCATAAATTGTTGGTCTAAGTATTCTCCACCACGATCGGATCGTAATGCCTTGATACTTTTACCAAGCTGGTTTTCTACTTCATTTCTGAATTGTTTGAACTTTTCAAACGCTTCAGATTTGTATCTCATCAGATACAAGTACCCATATCGAGAATAATCATCGATAAAGGTAATGAAGTAACGACAACCACTTCTAGCATGGATGGACATCGGACCGCATATATCTGAATGTATTAGGTCTAATACTCCAGTCGCTCGTTCACCCTTTCCCTTGAAGGGTAACTTAGTCATCTTGCCTAATAAACAAGATTCGCACGTGTCATATGATTCATAATCAAATGACCCTAAACTGCCACTCTTATAGAGTTTAGCGATGCGTGTCTCATTTATATGGCCAAGCCGATAATGCCATAAGTAAGTTGACTTTAAGTTATCTCTTTTATGCCGTTTGGTGTCATTGGCATTCATAATTGGATGAGACATATCTAATATGTAAATTCCATTGCATAATGTACCAGTACCATAAAGCATTCCATTAGAATTAATAGAACAACTATTGCTATTAAAATTCAAATGGAAACCAGCTCTGTTGGGCCCCGAAAATTTTTTATTTTTTTTCTTTTATTATTTATGGATTTATTTAATTATCCGCTTACTTTAATTATTTTATTTTTGCCTTAATTGATTTAATTATTTGTTTATATAGATATTTTTTTATTGAGTCTTGGAATTAGCATGTGTGATTGGGAATTAAAATGAAGGCTTGGACCTAATATTGGAAAGTATGGGCTTTAGGAATGAAGAAGGAGGATTAGAAATAAATGAATGATGTGTAGTGGGCTTGTAGAAGGAGGAGAGCCCAAAAGCCTTGTAGGTTATAAGAAGGAGACTCAAAACTATGTAGTTTTGAGAGAGGGTTTTAAGTTGAGAATTAAATGGGTTAAATAAATTAAAGAGGAGAAGAAGAGTAGAAGTAATTAAGTGTCGTAGAGCCAAAGGAAAAAGAAGAGAAGAAAACGTGAACAAGAGGAAGAAGAGGGTTTCGGCCAAGAGAGGAAGGAGACCCGTAGGAGGCTTGAAGGGAGGAAGAAAGAAGAGGAAATAAGAGAGAAAGCTACTTGTAGAAGGTAAGATCTATCCTTGCTTGTGTTAGGTTCAAGTATGGGAAGAAATGGAAGTTAGGGTTTGTGTAGAGAATTGAGAAAGATGAAGAGAAGGGTAAGATCTATGGATTTTTTGGATTTCTAAGCTAAGGTTATGGTTATTCTAGCATAAATGGCTTATGGGTAGGTTAGGCTTAAGGTAGACTATTATTTTGCTTGATTCTATGAATGCTATGCTTTCCTTTAGAATGTATGTATTGAATAGAGTATGATTGCATTGAAGGAAATCAAGAGAACCCTACTCAAGACAAGGAGGAAGGGCAATCTTGACTTCGGATACCGACGATAGGTGGGTAACATTTTTATAGTTGCTGTGTAATGGGCAAATGCCCTATGTGTGCTATCTTTGATGATTATGTGCATATTGAAAGTGTATTTCCTTTGATTTGAATGTAAAGTGTGAAACTATGATGATTCGAAAGTATGAAAGAAGCATAAAATGCTATTTTTGTGTTTGAACATGTGAACATAAATTGGTTGCGATTGGGCAAGAGAGAGCCTATATCGATAGACACGTGCACGTGGACCCCCTAGCCTTCTCCCGGCTGCCCGCTTGTGGCCTACGAGATCCGAAAGTGGACTCGATGTGTTTACGGTAAACTTCAGTTTCCGTTGTGTTTACGATAAACTTCGGTTTATTCGTTGTGTTTGTGAAGCTCGTGAGCCAAATGTGTGCATCCCATCATTTATTTGTGTTTATGATGCATAATATGTGTTTGATTGCTTTAAACTTTCATGTTATGCTTATGTGATGATTTTGGGTTATTTGAGCTTTATATGATAAATTGCTATTGTTTCGGATTGTTAAATTGTGTGTTGTGTGGCTCATCACTCGACGGCTATAAACATGTTAGCCACTGAGCCGTGTTAGCTCACCCCATTCTCCTCCTCAAAGTAATTCTAGTTGATCGCGGAACCTTGCAAGGCATCGGGCATTACTCCAAGAATAATAGAAACTTTTGTATTAAGTTAGTAACTAGCTTTTGGAATAGCTTTATAAGCATATCAAGCATTGAGCATCTCATATTCTGTATTTTGTACTTGATTTTGATGAATATGATTATATGTAACTAAAGCTGTGGATGAATTCTTGTATGGTTGGTAGATGTGAATGAGAGCTCTAGTACTCTCCATATTGTGAAATGTTGATTTCCAATCTGTGTATGGCCTTAAAATAGGGTGTGTATGAGTATTTTTATTTTGAGTTGTTGCTGGGTTTTTAACTTTGGGAGAGGTCCTTGGAAAATTTCTATGAAGTTATGTCTTTGTTGAAGGTCTGAAATTCTGGGTTGATATGGATTGTATGGGATCATTTAGATCTCTTGAGAATGGTAGGCGAGCTGTAGGACTCTCCCAGGATGATTTATGAGTCATTTATGATGAGTTAAATTGGTAGGTATGAGTCGTTGGATTTAAATGCAGGTGCTGTCCAAGTGACAGATTATCAGGTAGAGCTTTGAGTCCACTTTTGACCCTCATAGAGATAGAATATAGGTCGGAGGTCTTCATGAAAGTTGTAGATAATTATTTTACCTTTCCATAGACACTAAGTTTGTTAAATTTGGAGTTCTGGGTCAAAAGTTATGGAGGTCGCAAGTTCTGGAGCTGTTTGTGGAGAGCTAGTCGATCGGCCTTTGAGTAAAATTTGGACTTCCTTAATGGCCGAGCTTGTCTTTAATTCCTTCTTGAAAAATGTATATTTTTCTTCTAGCTTTCCAACGCTTCCGATCGTGTTTGATTTGGAGCTCGGAGTCAAAAGTTATTGAGGTTAGAAGTCTGATAGGTCGGATCGCCGAGCAGGTCGCTCGGCTCGGCACGCGAGCGCAAGGCGCTCGGCAGGCCAAGCGAGGCGATCGCTCGCCCATACGGCCGAGCGACGAGCTGGTCGCTCGCCCATGCGGGTGAGCGATGCCTGCGCGGCGGCCGAGCGACGAGCGACCGAGCGAGAGAGCGTTTGGGGGTCGGTTTTGGCCGACCGACCCCTCTCCCTTCTTTTGGCCATAACTTTTTGTGTAGACCTCTGATTGAGCTGATTTTCGAAGCGATGGATTCCTAAGAAAATTTTCTATCGTTCTACACTTGATTTACCAGTTTTTCTTTTAAATTGAAAAAGGTGATTTGAAACAAAGTGTTGAGGTCGACTGATCAAGTCTGAATATACTTCACTAATTTTTAAATATCTGGAGCTATAGGGCTCGGATCGAGGCGATTCTTATTTTAAATGAAACCTGAGACATAAATCTACACTTTTTATGAAGGAACCGATTAGTAATTCAGCCTCTAAAGTTTTCAAATTTTTACATGAAGTCGGTAGAGGGACTGTTTTCACTGTTTCCTTTAAGATAGTATTTTTGCCATAACTTTTGCATTTCTAATCCGAATTGAACGATTTCAGTGGCGTTAGAATCGTGAGATCATGAGGAAAAGTTTTATTAAAAATCAAATTTCAAATTTTCTATTAAAAGTTCCTCTACTTGTGGTCAGTTGTGTTCGGTTTTGGGTCTTCCGTGCTTATATGGATCCGAATGTTGGGCCTCAGAGACGGGGTCCAACAAGCTCTATTTAAACAAGAAACAGACAATATGTTCTTTGTCAAAACGGGTACAAAATAACAATCATCCAATTCGAGTACAAGCCCAGTAGGGAGAGACAAAACATAGGTTCCTACGGCTAATGCAGCAACTCTTGCTCCATTTCCAACACGCAGGTCTACTTCTCCTTCACGAAATGCTCATCGTCCCTTAGGCCCTGCATATCATTACTTATGTGTGAGCCACAACCAGTATCAAATACCCAAATGTTGTGATCAGAAACAGTATTAACCTCAGTGACATACATACCTGAAGTAGTTGAGGCATCTGATGCCTTCTTCTGCTTCAGTGACTCCAGATAGACTTTGCAATTGCGCCTCCAATGGCCATCTTTACCACAATGGAAGCAAGTTCCTTTCGGGGCAGCTTCTTTGGTCTTCTTCTTGATGGCGCTTCCCTTTGGTTTCTTGGCCTTCTTCTTCTTTAGGTTCTTTTTCTTCTTTGAACCAGAAGAAGAAGCAGCCACCATTAGCACTTGCTTACTATCATTCTTGATAGCTTTTCAATTGTCTTGGCAGATTGATCAACTCAGTATTGTTGTGAATATTTGGTTCATCCGATAGTTTAACACGAACTGTGAATAACTCTCGGACAATCCAACCAGAATTAAGTCTATACTTAACTCATAATCCATTACAAAACCTAAGACGGCCAATCTCTCAATATAGCCATTCATTTTCAGGGCATACTGCACAGCAGATGTCCCTGGAGCCATCTTTGTAGTGAAGAGAAGCCTTGAGGTCTCGAACCTTTCAGACCGAGCTTGCTCATCAAACAGCTCCCTAAGATGAAATACTATAGTGTGAGCATCCATAGACTCGTGCTGCTTCTGTAGCTCTGGTGACATCGAGGCAAGCATAATGCAAGTAGCCATGTCATCGTCCTTTAGATGCTTACGATATGCCTTCCGATCCTCATCAAGCATCGATGCTAGATTGCATCTGGAAGTGGAACATCTAGATGTATCCCGCCTCGATTTGAGAACAATTCTCAGATTCCTTAGCTAGTCAAAAAAATTCGGTCCAGTTAACTTGTTGGAATCCATTAGCGAGCGTAAGTTCACACTGGAAGACATCTTCAACTAACCTAAACGGAAAGAGAGAAAGAATGTTAGAATAGGAATAGGTGCATAATCATAAGGACTTGAATGATATGCAAAAAACTCCCACTAGTTTCATAGAATCCATAACCCTCATTACGAATCCAAAGAAACAAGATGACATAATGTCCTAGTGGGTTGATATCCGATATTGCTAAGAATGACCTTAGGTTTACCCAACAAGCCACAACTTAGGTCAATCGGTAGGTATCGAACATACCAATTGCATCATCGATAACCGACATTAAGAATGACCTTGGGTTTACCCAACAAGCCACCTTATGTCTCGGGAGATATCAAATATACCAATTACATCTTAGACACAACTATCAATCAGTGCTATCAACTTGTTGATGTGTGCACTTACATTGGATTATCAACTCTTTGATGCGCATACATCTGATGTATGCTACCCAATTTCGCCTCTGTCCACGTTGACCTTGAGTTTACTCAACAAACCAACGCTTCTAGTGAAAACCAACCCATTAATCCGAAAATCACATTTTCATGGTTCGAACATATCCGTATAGAGCGAGCTTGGGTTTACCCAACAACCCAACCCTATAAGAACTCTGGTTCTTACCATATTAATGGAAGGCGTTAGTTTTCATATACCGAGGAGGGATTTCGAACTCTAGACTCCAAGCTGAAGGATTATAGTCGCCAGGACTATATGGAATGATTTAGGTTTCAAAAATCACATTGAATCTTTCCTTATAATCATCTATCATCCCTCTTGAGCATGTTATAAGTCGACTTGTGTATGTATAAGTCGACTTATGCCTCTGTGTAAGTGGACTTATGATGCATGTGTAAGTCGACTTTGCAGTAATCGTGTACTAACAAGTCGACTTGTACCATCAGGCAAGTCGACTTACGCGTTTATACGATCAGCGGACAAGTCGACTTGTACATTGTGTAAGTCGACTTATCCAAGAGAAATTGCTATCTAATTGGCTAATTTCTCAATCCGTGTAATCCCAATTCACAATACCATCATACCTAGGATAATATCTATTAATTTGATGTACCAATGAACACTTCATTGTTACATGATTGCCATATAAAGTCAAACCATACAAGAAAAGCTTGAAAACGAGTCATTACTCATAAATATCCAAACAATTTAGGAAACACCAAATTATCACCCTAAGCATCTCTAGTTAGTCCATACGTTATCAAATTACTTCGGCACAAGTCACAAAAATTATGACGGCCAAAACAAGCAAGATAACGAAATACACTAACGAGACGCGAATGTGACCTATTCGGCATCCGAAAATGTTTGGAAAACCAAATTCAAGCAATTCAGTTTGGAAAGCATACAAAATCAAGATAGCACATTTTCAATCACATTAAAAATGGTCCAAGGAATTGGAACTGAAAAATACACATTCAATTATGTCAAGCAAAACAGTCCCAGCAATGTTCACAAAACTGCCAAGTACTACACATTGCTCGAAATAATCATTGAAACAATTTCAATAAATTCTGAGAAAATTACACAGGTTACTACATGTTCAGAAAATGCTTCATGAAGTTTTTCAGGATTTATAGCCATCAAAAACTCAGTCAACCTAAGCAACAAAACCGATTCAAAATCTGTGTTCATCAACACAGCTATTCCCAACAGCATAGAATAAATTCGTGAATAAATAGCAAATCACCTTGAAAACACTTTTCCATACACATAGACATTAAAAAACATCTTAGGGACATGTTGGTGAAGGCCAATCCGAAAATTGTTTTTTATAGAATTTATTATCGAATTTATACACATGCCTGTTCACAGAATGTGTCACAAAACAACATCTAGAACCTTAGGGAATAAATTAGCAAAACTATATCAAATCAAATTGATAAATTCTCATCTTTCACAGACATATTCTATAACATGTTATGAACAATTCTGGGCAGAAAATTTTCGAAAAACATATCCCTATATTAATTCAAAATTTGGACAGCATACATGCATCAACATCAAATTCAAATAGGAAGTCCGACCTAGCTAGGGTTTTAGCTTCATACACGACACAAGTGGCTCTGATACCACTGTAGGAAAATCCCGGGAGGTACATCACATGTACCAGGTGCGGAAAACAAAAATTTTTGTTGCCGGGACCTTCCCGAAGGCCAGGATCTATGTGTCGGTATGAAGATTCAAACCTGAATAGCCAATAGAGACTATCTCTAAAGGTATCCACGCAGAGATCAGAAAACCTAACCGGGACAAACCCTTTTGACCCAGGAATAGCTAGAACAAAGTAAAGGCTGCTAGACCCTACCTCTGTCCTTGGAGAGCTTAAGAAATCGATGGAGAGAAGGGATGAAGCTTGGAGATGATGAAGAGATCGTTGGAGAAGAGTAAAAGAACCTTTGAAAACACTTTTCTATCTTCTTTTCTCAACCCACGATGAAGCTCTCTTTCACTTAGGTTTAAAACACTTTTTAAACCTCCGCACCATCATCTACGAGTATCATCTTCTTTCATCACTCATCTTTTGTCTTTTAGTCATTAATTACTTAATGACTAAGCATGATGACAAGGCTTCCAAAAGAAGCTCCTTTGCTTCCTCTCCTCCATCCACGTTTTACACATATATATATATTAATTAATTAATTATTTAATTAATTAATCATATATATATATGTATATATATTGCTGAAGTAGTCCAGTCACACTGGGATCGGTCCTACCGGCCTACCGGGCCCCGGTACTGAAACAGCTCCGAAAACCTTTCTTAGTAATATTAATGTCGCGATCTCATCGGGACATATCTCGATCTCATCGGGATCCATTTAATCCTAATGCTCTCCATAATTGGAACTCTGTCCAATACTATTTTACGGATTCTCTGAAACACTCTTATGCGTGTGACCCTTTAGGTTCCCGGTTATGTTGGCCACTTAGATTAACAATTAATCTGAGCAAGTCATGAGCGACGTCTAGCAACACATCATGACCCCCAATTGACCAGAAAGTAATTGGTTTGATGAATTCATCACGAACAAGATCACGAACCCTTCCATAGACAATTACCGTGCAATTCGTCCTTTCACCATCCTATACCCCACTTGGTTATGAGTATGGTCAAAGTGTCAACTCTTACTAGACTAAGTCTAGCCCAAGTGATATCAGTTCCTGTCTTAGGACTCATTACTTTATATGTCCATGAAGACACTCTTCATGATATATTTATGCTCGCCGAGACTTAAAGTAATGATCCCGATAAGAGGCTGTGGTATCTCTTTCGCTATCACGTAAGTGATGAATCCTTTATTGGCTACTCAATTACCTTCAATACCTCAAACCTGCACTCCAAGCACCACCCTATGAGTAACCTCCTAAAGGCAACAAGGAATGGAGTCAAAGCACGTAATCAAGATTCAAGATATCCTCGAGTATCTCAAGTCTAAGGATACTTGCACCATTGCTATGATGAGATTATCACCGACATTTGAATAGGACATCCATGTGATGATCTCATGGCAGTGTCATCCAATGTACTTACTACCGCTAGTAAGCATCCATATGTCAACTCTAAATATCCCATATTTACAGCTTCGAGATCCACCGCTGATCCAATCAAGGAGTATGAAATATGCTAGTCCGTCTGCATTAATGATGTCCGGTCTCATTAATCCTATGACTAGGAGAATTTAGATATCGACATAATTGCACATGATAGGAATCTCAGGATTATGATCACATCATAATTTCCTTCATGCTATGTCATATATCATGGACTTCATTAATTTGATTAAAGATCAATATCAATTCATAAAGAACATCAAATAAATGAAACATGCCTTTCTTTATTTATTCATAAAGTCTGTACATGACTATGAACAAAAAGCGCTAAAGGGGATTGCCTTTAGGGCACTACTCTAACAATCTCACGGTACTATACATGCATAAGTCGACTTACACGGGTATACAAGTCGACTTATTAGTACGAACTGGTATAAGTCGACTTACATCTCCATACAAGTCGACTTACACCTACACGTTTTGGGCTGGTATAGCTTTATGTGGTTGTATTTCTCTTGATCAGGGTCTGAATTTGTTGTTGCTGCCATCTTGATGGCGTTTTATGCCTGGCTTGGTCCCTCTAGACCTTTTGTTTTTCGTCTTTTATTTTGCACAACGACGTCGTATATGTATTCATTGGGGTATTTGGTTCTGCTCCAATGGGTTGGACTGGTTGGTGTCTCTGGACTGCTGCAACGTCGTGTGTTGGGAATGGAGAGCCTTACGATTATTACCATGTGGGAGGTTATTTTGCGACGTCCTTTCGTCCTTGGGGAGTTTGGTCTTATCCAACGTTGTTTCTGTGATCGTTTGTAACGCTGCCGTTGCTTTTGGTGCCTCTGGAGTGAAACGTTGTCATCATGGGCGCACGGTGTCGTCTTGTGTCTCCTTTCTTAGGGGCAGCGGCATCATTTTATTTTGGAGGCGCAATGTAGATTTTGGGAACCCGAGCTGAATGCATCATCCTCCTATATTTGGGGTGTTGCTGCGGTGTTGTTTCCCGGGGAGTGCGCGATGACAGTTTTGTTGGATGGAGCCGGTCTTGGAGTGTCATCCGAGTCTCCCCATGGGGGGATCCATGCGCCGTCATTCCGTCCTTTGTTGTTGGACTTTCCCGATGTCGTTGTTTGTTACCGTTACCTAATGCTGCCGTTTCTCAGGATGCTACGGCGTGACGCGGCGTTGTCTCTGGTACACAGTGTCTCTTTTGGTTCCTATTGCATGCTCCCTCTTCTGAGCCTGATGTATTTTTCTTGTAGAACTTCACTTGTATTTTTCCTTGATCATCTACTCTTATACTTGATGAAAAATAGCTGTTGGAAACCCATATAGCTGTTGTATGATTGTTGTGATCGTTCCTTAACATCCTCCTTTCCATTTGTAGCTAATTGGACCGTTGGAATTAATTTGCTGTACCCATAAGTCGACTTGTCGAGTGTATAAGTCGACTTGTATCAACGATTTACGTAAAATTTCATCTCCGCTCTTCAATAAGTCGACTTGTGCTGTGTAAGTCGACTTGTGCTCCTCGATAAGTCGACTTATATTGTTCTAGTCGACTTGTGCTGTTCAGATCCTAATGTATAAGTCGACTTATGCTGTGCAAGTCGACTTGTGTTGTCTTCAATGGTAACATCCAACCAAATCTTCTATAAACCTTATTATTTATGTCTCTTTCACTTATAAGGAAACTTCCATCTTGATTCTTCAATGATTTATCACTTGTCCATCTTGATTTGCACAATAATAATCCCAAAATACCTGAAATAATTTCTTAACTAATTCTATACATTTTATTATTATCAAAACATAAGTGGGATTTAATTTGTCAACCACCATTGGTCCAACAATCTCCCCCTTTTTGATAATGACAAAACACTTAGAAATTGTTTAAGAAATGAAAACAAAGAAACATTGATCAAGGTTTTTATACCTTGTCATTTTGGTTAGAAATCTCCCCCTTAATCATATAAATCATTGAATTTAATAACCTTGTAAGATAAACTTAAATTAAAGACACTTTAACATACATACTCCCCCTTAATCAAGTAACTAAAGAATATCCAATTTCTCATTTTTCTCCCCCCTTTTGTCATAATCAAAACAACTAATACAAACCAACAATAGATGAAATATCGTAATCACATTAAATAGAGAAGCAAGTCATCAAACTCAAATAGTCTCAAGTAGCAAGCAAATACAAATAATATGAAATGTTGGTCTTGGCTAGATAAAAAAATCATCATGGTGGAGAAACATCATTATGAATAAATCTCAAGAATATGGTTTCGGAGATTTTTGAAAAAAAAGAATTTTTAAAGAAGACCCAGATAACTTATATTCGACTGGCAGTTCATAAGCAAACACAACAAAATGCAAATTCATTACATAACATAACAATCCAACAATGGAACCTGCGTAAACATAAGTCGACTTGTTTTACCTCCATAAGTCGACTTATCGACCCTCATAAGTCGACTTATCGATTTGCATAAGTCGACTTATCCTGAAATTTCTTCATTTCCATAGTGCTGTGTATATCATAGGTCGACTTATTGACCCATACAAGTCGACTTGTTAGCTGACTTGTCACCAATTAGTCGACATCCACTATCAATGTACCATGTGCTTGGTGGATCTTCATTCCTTGCTTGTATCTACAACTGAAACATCCTTTCTTCTCATTGGTACCCAAGCCATCTTGGGTCCATTTTGGTTAGTCATATAAACCACATTAGGAGGTGTTGTACCTTTAATCACCCAAATTTTCTTAACATTGATACATCTCCTAATACTTTTACAGCAATTTCTATATGACCATCTTTCAAGCATCTAGCACATTGAGCAACTTTTCCGTCTGTAGTGAATTTAGAAATCAAGTAATAATCTCTATTAAAGGGATCATATCCTAAACCATGTTTAGAAATTGAATATCTTTGTAAAGACAACATCTCTTCAAACTTTGCATTTCCACCAGCAAATTTTCCAACCACATAAGAAAACTCCTTTCTAAGTCTACCAAGTTCATTAGTAAAATTTTCTTTTTCAGTAAGGCATACAAAATGATCTTCCTTAGTGCATTCCAAATCATCAACAGTCTTAAGCAAAACACTATTTTCAGCAACTAGTTCTCTTATTTTCTTTCTCAATTTCTTGTTGATCTTAATAGCTTCTTCAAAATCAATTTGTAAAGCAATAAAAGAATCTCTAAGTTCTTGATCTGAGATTATTACCTCATCCTCATCATCACTTTTCAAGAAGCTATCTGCCATAAGAGCAAGGTTGTTTTCATCATTGCTTTGATATGCTTCCTCATCATCACTCCACATGGCTATAAGGCTAGCTTTCTTTTTCCCTTTGTCATTTTTCTGGAGATTTGAATTTGAGGATGAGATTTTGCATTCTCTAGCATGATGTCCTTTTTCCATGGTGTATTTCTTTCTTTCTTCATTTCTTCCACTACGTAATTCTTTCCTCTTATTTTTGAGTAGTCCTTTGAACTTTCTCAAGTTTCTAGCATACATTGCTATTTCTTCATCTTCATCTTTTTCATCTATTTCTTTATCACTTTCATCAAGAGAAGAAGCATTAGCTTTTAAAACAATTGACTTTTGTGACTTACCTCTACCTCCTCTTGATTTGAGAATGATCTCATAGTTGATGAGTGATCCCACCAAGGCGTTGAATTCCAGATGGTTGAGATCTTTAGACTCCATAATAGCGGTGACTTGCGAATCCCATTCTTTCAGTAGTGAGGGGAGAATCTTCTTCATCTTCTCGCTATCCGTCATATGCTTTCCATGGTTGCCTAATTCATTTATGATTTCTGCAAAATGATCAAGCATAATGGAAATATACTCACCTTCCTTCATAACAAACATTTCATAATCATGGAGAAGCATGTTGATCTTTGTCTCCCGGACTTGGTTGGTTCCTTCATGGGTGATGCGAAGTCTTTCCCACATTTCTTTAGCGCTGGTACAGGAATTAACTCGGTTTCTTTCCTCGATCGTGAGAGCGCAGTATATTAGTTTCATAGCCTTCGCATTGATGTAGGCTTGCCTCCAATCATTGTCGTCATACCCCATCTCTGTTTTTAACTCACCATTTTCTTTCAACGGTGGTTGTGGACCGAAGATAATGATCTTCCAATATTCTACTCCCTCGCTTATAATGTGATAGTTCATAGGATTTTTCCAAGAAGAATAATTAGTACCATTAAATAAAGGAGGGCGATAATTTCTATTACCCTCTTCTGCTAGTTTGTTGTGAGCCATCCCTGGATACTTCTGCTCTGATACCAATTGTTAGCGATCTAGAAGAGGGGTTGAATAGGTCTTTAAGCTTTTTGAAATTTTCTACAATAAAATCAGAAGTTAATTCACACAATAGTAATTTTAACAATTTTAAATGCAAGGAGTAGGGAAGAAGATCAAACACTATTTTTATAGAGGTTCGGTGCTAAGACCTACGTCCTCTACCTAAGCTCCCACTTAGGATTTTACAAACCACTTTATTACAGACTTTGTAGTTCAGTGTGAATTCTTACAATACCACTTGATTTCCGGCTCAAGCTACCTTTACACTTCATTTGTCTTCCGGCACAAATCCTACCAATACCGCTTGATTTCTGGCTAAAGCTACCTTTACAAATGATTTGTCTTCCGGCACAAATCCTACCAAAACTACTTGATTTCCGGCTCAAGCTACCTCACACGTGACCTTTCACTAGTCACTCAAATTGAAAGAGAAATAAGATAAAGGTTGAAGAACAAATGCTCAATACAATGATGTAATAAGATAATAGCAATAGTGAGCAAAATATGAAGCAATAGTGGAGTAATTTTCTTGTAGAACTTCACTTGTATTTTTCCTTGATCATCCACTCTTATACTTGAAGAAAAATAGCTGTTGGGAACCCATATAGCCGTTGTATGATTGTTGTGACCATTCCTTAACATCCTCCTTTCCATTTGTAGCTAATTGGACTGTTGGAATTAATTTGTTGTACCCATAAGTCGACTTGTCGAGTGTATAAGTCGACTTGTATCAACGATTTACGTCAAATTTCATCTCCGCTCTTCAATAAGTCGACTTGCGCTGTGTAAGTCGACTTGTGCTCCTCGATAAGTCGACTTATGTTGTTCTAGTCGACTTGTGCTGTTCAGATCCTGATGTATAAGTCGACTTATGCTGTGCAAGTCAACTTGTGTTGTCTTCAACGGTAACATCCAACCAAATCTTCTATAAACCTTATTATTTATGTCTCTTTCACTTATAAGGAAACTTCCATCTTGATTCTTCAATGATTTATCACTTGTCCATCTTGATTTGCACAATAATAATCCCAAAATACCTGAAATAATTTCTTAACCAATTCTATACATTTTATTATTATCAAAACATAAGTGGGATTTAATTTGTCAACCACCATTAATGGGAAGGATAAGGATGAAATTTTTATTAGGAGGGGAGAATTGTAACATCCCATCATTGATGGGAAGGATAATTTGATAATTTGGAACAGGTTAGGAATGTTTTAACATACCTCGGTATGTTTATGCATCTTATAGCCTCTATATAGATATGAATGGTAATTTTTGCACATGCACATGATTTGTACATGCATTCATGACATTTCCCAGCATATGTATTTTTGTCAAATATGTGATATTTGTGTTTGAAAAATTGAATTGAAGTACCCTAAGTGTGTTTTACATTTTTAGGGATTTGTGGGCATTTTTCTGGAATTTTTCGGGGTACTTGCCCGGACCGAAAAATTTCCAACGGGCTGACTGAGTGGATTTTTTGTACCGAAAATTTCTATCAAATGGCACTGAACTATTGGTTAAATAATTTTGGAAGTTGTTATTGAGTCATTGTCATAGATGGATTAAGGATTAATTTGGATTAGGGTTCTGTGATTAAACGGTATTATCTAATTTTTGTCTTTTTCCAATTAGGCCAAGTGTCTTCCTTCATTAATTGTATTTGTCTTATTCCATTCACTTCCTACGACTCTCTCCTTGAATTGTTTAAAAACAAATTGCTTTGAAAGCTTTTCACCCGTAGCTTCCTTCATTGCCTTCCTCCTTTGAATTTTTCTTCTTCTCATCCTATACAAGAAGTTTTTCCTTGGTTTCTTACTTGCTTGCTCCATCTTCCTTCACCTACTAGTTCAAGCTTTGAGTTGATGATGATCTTTATGATGCTTGTGATAGCCATGGGTTAGGATTGAAATAGAAGTTGGTGTGAACTTGAAGATTTGAGGAAATTAGAACTTGTAACTTGTTTAAGGTAAGAATTGTGCATTATATTCTTTCATTTGGTAGTTAGAAGCATTCATGGGGATTAATTGAACATTAATTTCATCATGATAGTGGTAGGTTTGTATGGGTTTAAATGTATGCTTGTGTGAGAGAAATTGATATGGTAGTTAAAGATTGTGAATTGAATGTTGTAAATGATGTTTATGATGTTAGATGAATGTTAATGATGTAAGGAAGTTGTGTATGTGGTTGCTGCCAATTATGCTCTATTATACAAGTAATTGTTGTGATGATTTTGTGGCTGAATTAGAGGTGTAAATGGATGCATATTGAAGTAGGTAAAGTGCTAGAATGAAAGAGGAAGAGGTAAGGAATGAAATCTGGAAAATGTGAGTTGTGTAGGTTTTAGATTTTGGTTTATAACTTGAGATGTGGTTGTCCAATTGAGCTGAGGTTTGTTTTAAATTAAACTTAAGAATTATGGCTAGATTTCATATGGAGGGAGTGTTGCTCAATTCTGCCTTTAAGGATTTTAAATTTGGCAAACAAAGTGAATTACTTGGTGCTGTGTGAACAGTAGCCGACCCTAATGATCTGATACTTTGAGGATTTTTCTAGATTAATTTTGAAGGAATTGGTAAAAATGGTCTTCATAAAAGTTGAAGCCTATCAAGTTAGCTTTCCATTTCCACTGATCTTGCAATTTTTTGATATGTATATTGGGAGATATGACCTGTTTATTATTGCCTGGTTTTGTGCACTTTGGTGAAACCTAGGCTAAGTGTCGAGTTTGTGAGCATTCTGCTTGGAAGCAATTTTAACAATTTCTGTGAATTGAATTGGCTTAAGTGACCTCTGAAAAGTTGTAGAGAAAGCAATTATCTTGAAAATGGTATATAGCATGTTATTTTTGGATGTCATATTTGGGATTAATGAATTTGTAAAAACTAAACCTAAGTTAAGTCAATGACTGCTGATTAGGGCAGTCACTTACATGATAGTTTTGAGCTTTTTCATGATGGATTTGGATTTTGAGTCCCGTATGAAAATTGAATTATGAGATTGTATCTTTCCAGTGATATAAGGTAGTGATTTGTTTGACATTTGTGCAAGGAGTTATGCTAGCTAGAAAATTACTGTCCAGATTGGTTGATTTCAGTAGGCAGATTCTTTGTTGAATTGTTTGACCTAGTTACCAATGGAATTTGATTTCAGGTTGTTTATGATAGTTGTAGAAAACATTTGGATCTTTCTTTGGGAATTTATGTTGTAATTTTTGACTGAGGAACTGGAAAGTTATGGATTTTGCCAAATCCTGCACTGTTTTGAGAGGCATTGACTGGGCAGAAACTTGGTTTGGGTTTTTCACCCTCTTATAAATTGAATTGGATTAATGTGTCTTCTTGAAGATTGTAGAAAATGTTGAGAGCTTTCTAATGGTGTATATTATACCTTAATTGGAGATATGAGTAAAAAGTTAAGAGGATTGGAAGTACACAATTACTGTTCATATGGTCATTTATGGGTAGTAACTTTGAAGCAGTTTTTAGCACCCTTAGAGGTGAGATTGGTTTGTGATACCTTCATGGAACTTGTATGGTTTCTTGTTATCTTTCCAATGAGATCTTGTTTGTAATTTTTCGATAAGTGTGTAAAAAGTTATGCATGTTAGAAATTCAGATGTGGAAGAGATGGAGATATGGCAAACTCTCTCATCTTTTGTTATATCCTAAAGCTTCTTTTGCTTATATCTTCATCATCCGACCTCCGATTGACCTGATTCTCGAGGCGTCGGATTCATAAGTCAATGATCTACCTCTCCATGTGGAATTGTGAACTTGTGCGATTTTAATTGAGATTTAGGGATTGAATCCACGTGTGAAAATTGAGAAAAGTTTGGCAATATCCAGACCTATAGAGGTCCAAATTGAGTAATTCTGGTGTCTATAGGTTCCTAAGACATAGGGGAATCTTTTATGATGTTAATTATGGGAAATTCAGGGAATGTCACGAACATGCATTGTACCCATCTAAATTGCTACATGTGCATTATTTAATATTTCTAATTGTGCAATTGGTGACATATGACTATTGTGATTATTATAGAGGCACAGCTTGAACGTCATCCCACCTGACGCTGCCGAGACTTCCGACATTAGCTCGAAGTTATTTGGTGAGTAACCTAGTTGGTTCCTCAATCTTGTGTGTTAAATTATGCAATTATGCCATGCGGAGAATGGAGGATTATGTGTTTGAATGTGATTGGTTTCGGACCATGGGTGTTCGAAGTATCAGTAACTTGCTATTGAAGTGTTATGTTTATAAATTGGTTTTCGTGGCATAAATTTAAAATAGGCATGTGTTATTTGGCAATTGG
The DNA here is from genome assembly GCA_029891385.1 of Erythroxylum novogranatense. Lineage (NCBI taxonomy): Eukaryota > Viridiplantae > Streptophyta > Magnoliopsida > Malpighiales > Erythroxylaceae > Erythroxylum > Erythroxylum novogranatense. The sequence continues at coordinate 52,127,586 of CM057226.1, read as the reverse complement.
AATATGTTCATTTCATGCATAAAGTATGTTTAGATAAAGGCAGTTGTGACCGGAGCAGCCTCAGAGCTTTAAGCTCAACGCAACAGGACCTCAGGTCCAACGTATTTGAGGGCTTTAAGCTCAATGCACAGGGCTTCAAGCCCAACGTATTCAAAGCCTCAGGCTTAATGTATCAGGGCATATCTCGCCCAACGTATTCATAGCCATTGGCTCAACAAGAATGTGCCCGCCATCGAGACAGCCAAAGCATTCATCACAACAACGAAATGAAAATGGAAAGTGTCACATGTACATCGCATATGAAAATGATTGAATGTGAAATGTGTGAAAGGAAATGCCTTATATTTGAAAATGCATGTGATGATTCGGTTATTTGTTGTGTGATTACCGGTATATTGTTTGTTTATGCATGAGTCAGGCGGACCATCGATGATGGTTTCTCGCTGAGTTCGCAAACTCACCCAACATTGCAATTATTTTTACAGGTTATGAAGAGTACCCCGTTAGACAAACAGGAGTATGTCTACTGCATACCAGTCGGAGATTAGGGTCGGGATCAGTTCGCGTCTGCATTTAGTCATTTTGTCTTTGTATAAATTTGTATTTTTGCAATTTAGTACTTTGTTTTTTTTTCAGTGGGTCCTAATTGGTTAATGTCGTATTTGTAATATGATTTCGAAAAGTGTTCAATATTATCGCGGACCTTTCTATGACTAGATTTGTGATATAAATGAAAAATGATTTTGAACTATAGTGGACCCACTCGTTTATTGAATTTCACGCTTGTTATTGATTAAAAAAAAGTTTTAAAAATGGCATACTGAGTTTTGAACAGAAATTGAGTTCGGTAGCATACCATTTTCGTGAGGTGCGGACTCGGATATCACCTATGATATCAGGTTCAGGTCCTGCGGGAGTGGAGTGCTACATATGTGGTATCAGAGCCCAGAAGTACGATTGTTCATGGGCATTCTGAATTTTTTATTTAGTTACATGCATTAAAGTCGTCATAGCAGACGGTAGTAACTGATCCCTAGTTGAGTCATATGAGCATGTCCCAATTGTTTAAGCAGTTAGAAATAGTGAGGAAAGGGTGATATGCTAGAATGGGATAGATGGAAACTGTGGATAGTTCGGAATAAGAAGAAGCGTATAGTTCGATCTGATAAAGGAAGATCTAGTGTATTGGTAGTGGTGGATATATTAAGAATTACGACACCCGTGTTATACCAGGGTATATCCTTGAATGTGAGATATATGTATATGAAGTTATAGTTATGGATTGATAGAGGAAAATAGAGATATGTTAGAAATGGCAAGACTGGAAGTGTATAAATAAAGTGGATGAAAATAAAATGTTCTACAATCTAAAGAAGTTACGATTGGGTTTGATTACCGTGACAAGAGTTATGATACGGATTTATGACTTTGAGTCAAATTATGTTAGTGAAAAATCAAGAATGATTGTACATCTATGACATTAATTGAGAAAATACATGGGTATGATGCAATAATGAAAAGATTGAAATGTAAGATGATGATTATGGTAGATGAAAGAGTTATCAAGGTTCAGCTGATTCACTTACGTGAAAGCACACCTGATAATGGGAGCCCCAAGGCCAATGGAATTCTTAAGTTTATATGTATCATATGTGTGGAAATGATATTGGAAACAATCGGTGAGTTAATGGATAATTGTTGGTCATAGCCCTGATAGTTTAAAGTTCAATTTGAGTTAGAATAAGAAATGAAAGTGCTTATAGTGATCAATTGGGAATGAATTGAAATTGATATATGTTAAGGACGTGATCATGGTATAATCCTCATGATCGAGGACAGGTGTAAAAGGGAAGTGTTGTAAAAAAAATCAAATGAGATCGAGGTATCCTTAGCCTAAGTGATTAATTGGTGAGTTGCCCTACTTCTGTTCCTCGATAAGATATAATGATTTTGGATGGTATATACTTCACTGAATCTTGTTAAAAAGGGATGTTATGATTTTATGAATTGTGGCGTAAATTGATCTTTATGGGGTGTGATAAATGGTTGAAAAAAATTTGATTTCCTAAGGCATAGAAAATGGCTGACAAGAAAGGAGACGACTGTTAATGTTGAGGAATTTCCATGAACGGTATTGATGCAGGTAGTAAGGAATCTTCTTTCAAAGGATATTTTCCCTGAATTGGATTAGGCCGATTAGATGATTCAATTGAAAGAATTAGCAATGAAAGAACAAATCTAAGACTCATTGGAAATGAATTAAAAGTCATTATTGGGAGTTCTAACCTTAGCGGAGACTCTAGTGTAAGAGATAAATGTTATTGAAAAGGTATGCGTTATGTTGATGTAAAGAATCCGATTGTGTACTAGGATTTGTGAGCCTTAAAGAGACAGTAATTGTGAACTTGAGGAAAATATCGGTTTACGGATATGTTGTGCAAATATGTTTGGGAAGTATAAAGTCGATATGACATATGTGTTGCCAACCCAGGGAGTAACAATGGTAAATAAATTAAAACATGTGGAGAAATTAGTGTAAAGGAATATACGTCATTATGAAATTGAGAGAAATATCAGAGGATTCTCCTCCTTAAGGAAATCTGACACTTAAAGAGTTACGAGAATCAATTATGGGTATAAGGAGTTTAGGGTTGTAACTATCGGGGATAACAATGCCCTCAATAGTATTATTTTACTAAAGAGTAAAGTATCTCGATTGTGTTTAGATTGGATAGTGACTATGATCGTTAATGATATGAATGGCGTATCTGAAAAGTGTAGAAGAATAGTTGGTATAGTTGAAGAAATTTCATATCATGAAAGCTTTGTAAAAGTGAATTTTTGCTTGATCAAATAAATTGGGGATGAATTAATATTTGAATATGGGCATTGGGAGACTTAATGATGATAGAGGTGTTGATATAATGTGAAAATTTGCAAGGGGAATATGTATAAGGGATTTGGAGATTTTGCAATTTATAATGAAATGTCCCAGTAAAGATTAGGATGCAATCTGAGGAAATAGTGTGAAGTGGTATTATGTATATGGGGGACAAGTATAATCTCATGGGTTGTATTGTGCTTGATGACTGAAATTTATGATGCTGGATATTGTTTTGAAATGTTGGAGACACTATTTGTACATAAACATTTTGGTTGTATCCTTAATTATGCAAATCGATAATGATTGAGATATTGGTGAATTTGAAAGAATTGAAAAAGATTATATGATTGAGTATTTCAAAATTTAGTCGATGCTGTGATTTAATGTATTGAATAGAAAAGTCAATGGCCAAAGATCTCTATGTGAGCGGTAAGGTTATTAAACCTAGTGTGACACTAGGTGTAAACTGTCGAGTTAGCAAGGGGCCAAAAAGAAAGTATTATTATTAACTATTGGAATTCCAAATCAGGTGTGTATAAAAGAATGACGAAATACAAATTGTGGAGTTAGAAATTGCGAACCTCTTTGAGGAATTGAACAGGAACCTAACATTTGAGGAAATGACATTTATGACTGGATTGAGAAGTGTGTGTTTTATCTGCTAAAGAAATTGTTAGAGAAAACATAAGGAACGATCGAAACGTTATGTTCTAGTAAAAGTGTATTAAAAGAATATTGATGGGTTAGAATGTAACATTGAATGAGTACATGTGTGAAAAATCAACAGACTTGATTGCTAGATACAAATGTAAAACTGATACTTTTGGGAGTCCATTGGATATGAGATTGATGTATAATGCTGATTGATTTGAAATAATGTTGATTAGTGAAGTGAATCTGTAATAGGGGTTAAGAAAATCCAAATAAATGACAATGAGTCGAGTTGATTATTATCGAGGTTATTGGAGTCTTATGAGATTAGTGTTTTAACACTAAAGAGATGTAGTTTGATAATGATAAACGAAATATTTCGAAGTGTATCGTCTCGGCAAGATGTATTTAGATAAGGATATGAGTGTAAATTGGAGGAACTAAATTCGTTATAAAGTGGCCCTATGCGACTGTGTGTGAACAGAATTATGGATTGATAAGTCAGTCGGAAACATAAAAGATGATTCAGATTTACAAAGTGTTATACGGATAGGACTAGGAAATATTGATGTGATCTGATATATGTGTTATCGATATTAAGAGTGTAGTATTGCGAGTAATCATGAGAAAATAATTATGACATTGAGGTATTTGAATCGAGAAAAAGGGGTGATTGATTGCATAATTATAGTCAATTGGTGGAATTGGTCTTGTAGTGAGGTAAGTGAGAAACAGAATATTTATGACCGTAGCAATTCTCCGATCCTTCTGATCTATAGTATGAGAAATTTCGAGGACGAAATTTTTATTAGGAGGGGAGAATAGTAACATCCCATCATTGATGGGAAGGATAATTTGGTAATTTGGAATGGGTTAGGAATGTTTTAACATACCTCGATATGTTTATGCATCATATAGCCTCTATATAGATATGAATGGTAATTTTTGCACATGTACATGATTTGTACATGCATTCATGACATTTCCCGACATATGTATTTTTGTGAAATATATGATATTTGTGTTTGAAAAATTGAATTGAAGTACCCTAAGTGTGTTTTACATTTTTAGGGATTTGTGGGCATTTTTTTGAAATTTTTCGGGGTACTTGCCCGGACCGAAAAATTTTCAACGGGCTGACTAAGTAGGTTTTCTGTACCAAAAATTTCTATCAAATGGCACTGAACTATTGGTTAAATAATTTTGGAAGTTGTTATTGAGTCATTGTCATAGATGGATTAAGGATTAATTTGGATTAGGGTTCTGTGATTAAAGGGTATTACCTGATTTTTGTCCTTTTCCAATTAGGCCAAGTGTCTTCCTTCATTAATTGTATTGTCTTATTCCATTCACTTCCTACGACTCTCTCCTTGAATTGTTTAAAAACAAATTGCTTTGAAAGCTTTTCACCCGTAGCTTCCTTCATTGCCTTCCTCCTTTGAATTTTTCTTCTTCTCATCCTATACAAGAAGTTTTTCCTTGGTTTCTTACTTGCTTGCTCCATCTTCCTTCACCTACTAGCTCAAGCTTTGAGTTGATGATGATCTTTATGATGCTTGTGATAGCCATGGGTAGGATTGAAATAGAAGTTGGTGTGAACTTCAAGATTTGAGGAAATTAGAACTTGTAACTTGTTTAAGGTAAGAATTGTGCATTATATTCTTTCATTTGGTAGTTCGAAGCATTCATGAGGATTAATTGAACATTAATTTCATCATGATAGTGGTAGGTTTGTATGGGTTTAAATGTATGCTTGTGTGAGAGAAATTGATATGGTAGTTAAAGATTGTGAATTGAATGCTGTAAATGTTGTTTATGATGTTAGATGAATGTTAATGATGTAAGGAAGTTGTGTATGTGGTTGCTGCCAATTATGCTCTATTATACAAGTAATTGTTGTGATGATTTTGTGGCTGAATTAGAGGTGTAAATGGATGCATATTGAAGTAGGTAAAATGCAAGAATGAAAGAGGAAGAGGTAAGGAATGAAATCTGGAAAATGTGAGTTGTGTAGGTTTTAGATTTTGGCTTATAACTTGACAAGTGGTTGTCCAATTGAGCTGAGGCTTGTTTTAAATTAAACTTAAGAATTATGGCTAGATTTCATATGAAGGGAGTGTTGCTCAATTCTGCCTTTAAGGATTTTAAATTTGGCAAACAAAGTGAATTACTTGGTGCTGTGTGAACAGTAGCCGACCCTAATGATCTGATACTTTGAGGATTTTTCTAGATTAATTTTGAAGGAATTGGTAAAATTAGTCTTCATAAAAGTTGAAGCCTATCAAGTTAGCTTTCCATTTCCATGGATCTTACAATTTTTCGATATGTATATTGGGAGATATGACCTGTTTATTATTGCCTGGTTTTGTGCACTTTGGTGAAACGTAGCCTAAGTGTCGAGTTTGTGAGCATTCTTCTTGGAAGCAATTTTAACAATTTCTGTGAATTGAATTGGCTTAAGTGACCTTCTGAAAAGTTTTAGAGAAAGAAATTATCTTGAAAATGGTATATAGCATGCTATTTTTGGATGTCAGATTTGGGATTAATGAATTTGCAAAAACTGAACCTAAGTTAAGTCATTGACTGCTGATCAGGGCAGTCACTTACATGATAGTTTTGAGCTTGTTGATGATGGATTTGGATTTTGAGTCCTTTATGAAAATTGAAGTATGAGATTTTATCTTTCCAGTGATATAAGGTAGTTATTTTTTTGACATTTGTGCAAGGAGTTATGCTAGCTAGGAAATTACTGTCCAGATTGGCTGATTTCAGTAGGCAGATTTTTTGTTGAATTGTTTGACCTAGTTACCAATGGAATTTGATTTCAGGTTGTTCATGATAGTTTTAGAAAACATTTTGATCTTTCTTTGGGAATTTATGTTGTAATTTTTGACTGAGGAACTGGAAAGTTATGGATTTTGCCAAATCCTGCACTGTTTTGAGAGGCATTGACTGGGCAGAAACTTGGTTTGGGTTTTTCACCCTCTTATAAATTGAATTGGATTAATGTGTCTTCTTGAAGATTGTATAAAATGTTGAGAGCTTTCTAATGGTGTATAGTATACCTTAATTGGAGATATGAGTAAAAAGTTAAGAGGATTGGAAGTACACAATTACTGTTCATATGGTCATTTATGGGCAGTAACTTTGAAGCAGTTTTTAGCACCCTTAGAGGTGAGATTGGTTTGTGATCCCTACATGGAACTTGTAGGGTTTCTTGTTATCTTTCCAATGAGATCTTGTTTGTAATTCTTTGATAAGTGTGTAAAAAGTTATGCATGTTAGAAATTCAGATGTGGAAGAGATGGAGATAAGGGCAAACTCTCTCATCTTTTGTTATGTCCTAAAGCTTCTTTTGCTTATATCTTCGTCATCTGACCTCCGATTAACCTGATTCTCGAGGCGTCGGATTCATAAGTCAATGATCTACCTCTCCATGTGGAATTTTGAACTTGTGGGATTTTAATTGAGATTTAGGGATTGAATCCAAGTGTGAGAATTGAGAAAAGTTTATAATATTCTAACTATAGAGGTCCAAATTGAGTAATTCTGGTGTCTATAGGTTCCTAAGACATAGGGGAATCTTTTATGATGTTAATTATTGGAAATGCCAGGAATGTCACGAACATGCATTGTACCCATCTAAATTGCTACATGTGCATTATTTAATATTTCTAATTGTGCAATTGGTGACATATGACTATTGTGATTATTATAGAGGCACAGTTGGAACGTCATCCCACGGACGTTGCCGAGACTTCCTGACATTAGCTCGGAAGCTATTTGTTGAGTAACCTAGTTGGTTCCTCAATCTTGTGTGTTAAATTATGCAATTATGCCATGCGGAGAATGGAGGATTATGTGTTTGAATGTGATTGGTTTTGGACCATGGGTGTTCGAAGTATCGATAACTTGCTATTGAAGTGTTATGTGTATATATTGGTTTTTGTGGCATAAATGTAAAATAGGCATGTGTTATTTGGCAATTGGAATATGTGCATTTCATGCATAAAGTATGTTCAGATAAAGGCAGTTGTAACCGGAGCAGCCTCAGAGCTTTAAGCTCAATGCAACAGGACCTCAGGTCCAACGTATTTGAGGGCTTTAAGCTCAACGCACAGGGCTTCAAGCCCAATGTATTCAGAGCCTCAGGCTCAATGTATCAGGGCATATCACGCCCAACGTATTCATAGCCACTGGCTCAATGCAATGTGCCCGTCATTAGGACAGTTTCAGGCGCACAGTCACAACAACGAAATGAAAATGAAAAGTGTCACATGTACATCGCATATGAAAATGATTGAATGTGAAATGTGTGAAAGGCGAAATGCCTTATTTTTGAAAATGCATGTGATGATTCTGGTTATGTTGTTGTGTGATTACCGGTATATTGTTTGTTTATGCATGAGTTGGGCGGACCATCGATGATGGTTTCTCGCTGAGTTCGCAAACTCACCCAACATTGCAATTATTTTTACAGGTTATGAAGAGTACCCCGTTAGACAAACGAGAGTATGTCTACTGCATGCCAGTCGGAGATTAGGGTCGGGATCAGTTCGCGTCTGTATTGAATCATTCTGTCTTTGTATAAATTTGTATTTTTGTAATTTAGTACTTTTTTTTTTCAGTGGGTCCTAATTGGCTAATGTCGTATTTGTATTATGATTTCGAAAAGTGTTCAATATTGTCGCGAACCTTTCTATGAATGGATTTGTGATATAAATGAAAAAGGATTTTGAACTATAGTGGACCCACTCGTTTATTGAATTTCGCGCTTGTTATTGATTCAAAAAAAAAGTTTTAAAAATGGCGTACTGAGTTTTGAACGGAAATTGAGCTCGGTAGTATACTATTTTCATGAGGCGCGGACTCGGATATCACCTATGATATCAGGTTCGGGTCCTGCGAGAGTGGGTGCTACAGTGTATGTCTCTATTTTGGTAGGGCTGGGCTCCTCACTGTAGGGGCCTCTTTTGTTCTCTTTCTCAGGGGAGAGCCTGTCCTCCCCTGTTGACTGGGTATGCCCTGAACTTGTGTACATACCCTATTCTTTTGATAAATATTTACCGTTTATAAAAAAAAATCACTAAAGTCCAAATATGGCAAAATTTCTTTCTTTAGTCTTTCTTTGAAAATATGATCTAAACCCTTATGTCACAAGAAAGTTAAACTTTCATTAATTAAATCATGTTTAGTACCAACATTATGATGCAGGGTTATTAGGGTTTTAGCCAAAACGTTGTCAAGATTTAACTTATATAGGATATCATAAAGAATACTAAAACCAATAAGGCAATTGTTTTTACTGAAACATCCATTCCCAAATTTGAAAGTATAACTAACATAATCAAGTTCATATAAGGAAACTAAATTATGGGAAATATAAGGTACATAAAGTGTCTAAAATAAATCTAAATGATGTCTAGTTTCTTAAATCAAATGATAAGTTCCTGTGGATTTAGCTAAAGTTTTGACACGGTTCCCCATCAAAACAAACTTTTCATTTAGGTTTGTGGTTTGGGTTGTAAGGAATCCCTGCAAGGTATTCAAAACATGAGTGGTACAACCAAAATCCAAGTATTGTGAGGAACTTTAGCCAAATTAGATTCAAAACACACTGAAGCACTAAGCTTAACTATATTTTCTAACAAACCTTTATGTTGTAGGCAATCTTTCTGATAATGCCCAAGTTTCTTGAAAAAATGGAATTTATCACCTTTATGTTCCTTCTTATGAACTTGACTAGAGGATTCATTAACTTTAAGTTATCCTTACTTGGCCTTGCCTTTGTAATAATTCCTTTTGCACTTCTTACCAACTCTTTGATGACCTACCAAATTAAAGTTATGGGTCCCCTAGTTCTTAAGCTATGTCTCCTTTTGAACAAGCATACGACCAGTTCATTCATATTCCACTTATCTTTTATTGTGTTATAATTCATTTGGAATATCCTATAATACTCAGGAGACAATGAATTAAGAATGAATTGTACTAGGAAAGATTCATCAACATTCATTCCTAATGTTTTTAGTCTTGTTTCTATATTTTTCATTTCAATGACATGCTCATACATGCTTTGCGAACCATCAAACTTTATAATGGGCATCTTAGTCATTAACGTCCCCACAAGTGACTTATCAGTAGTCTGGGAATGCTCTTCCATAAATTTCATAAATTCTTAAGTAATTTTAATGTTGGGAAGAGTTTTCTCAATTTTGTTAGCAACATTCATTTGCATAAACATTAAGCTCAATCTGCTCGATCTTTCCCAAGCTTTATAGAAAGATTTCTCATCGACAGTACTTGCATCAGTTATAGCAACTGGTTTCTGAACTTGGAGTGCCAAATCAAGGCCCCATACATCGTGGTGAAATTGGACATGTTCATACCAATCAAAGTAATTTAATCCATTAAAGAATGAAATAGATGAAGCAACAAAATTAAAGTTATCAAGAACAAAAACTGCAAAATATAATAGAATGCTCACATATTAATTCTTTGAGTCATAAAACTTAACACTTAAATTAGATCCAAAATAATTATTCCACATAAAACATTTAGTGTATATCTAAGATCTTGTTTGGGTGATTATAAAATATACCATAATTACAATAATGATGCTAATTTTATATCACTTAATTGTTAATTAAATATACCTTCAATAAACATGCTAGCTATCTTTGGATATACTAAACATATTCATTCTAAACATATAAATTAACACTTCATGTCTACAAATTATAAAATTAATTAATTCACCTTTGTGTAATCCTAAAATATAATTTGTGAAATTCAAGTAACAACGAATTCATTGTATCATTTTTCTTAACAAGCATCCATAAATCATGAGTAAATGAATTAAAAAATTTCATAAATTATTATCCATTAATCATCAAAGCTTAGCCACTTTGGTGACTAACAAACTATAAAAATAAGAGTATGAAAATTATGCATATGCATAAATATATCATACCTTAATCATCAATGCATATGCCCACTTACAACAACATAAAATAACAATACTAACAAAAATAATAATCATAGCCCTCATTGTTGGGCCCGGGTCCCAGATCCCCATTCTCGAGGCGACCCCTCGGGTCGCGCCGACGACGGACGCCCAAATACCCTCGGACCCGATCCCAACATCCATACAAATACATAATTCGATTCACACATATACTCATTCATGAAATTTCACACACATTAAAACATAATTAAACACCCCATAAAGCAAGGGGCTTTATTGTAACATCCCGTTACCAATGTGAGGGCATATCGGTAATTTGGATGAGTGAGCAGTGAGTGCATTCATAATTGAATTGCACGTATAGTGATTCTGCATCAGTGACATGAGTTAATTGCACATGCATATATATAGTGACATGCATTCTTGATTATTCCAGCATTTAATTGTGTCATGAGTTGCTTTGTGAATTGTGAGAAATTGTGTGAAGAGTGATTTATTGAGAATTGAGGAATGGATTTATTGAGGACTGAGAAATAATTTGAAGTGAGTAGTTGAATTAATTAAATTGAGATTTGAGTATAGAAGCTAGTGTCTTATATTTTTGAGGAGTTTTGGGACTTTTTCTGGATTTTTTAGAGATATGTGATCGGACCGGAATATGGACTTAGAGACTGATAACTGTGAATTCGGTTCCGAAAGTGAGTGACTAATGGTTTGAAAAATTAGATCTGTGAGTTTGAGAAATTTTGTGATGAGTCAGTGAAATTAGAGATTGAAATTAAGTGATTTGAGGACTGATAGATTTTGAGTCTCAGTTGAAATCAGCCCTGAGTATATATATATAAGAGGTTTGGGAGTTAGGGTTGAAGAACATTTTCTTTTTTCCCTTCTCCTTCGCCGTTGTCGATTGTGAGCTTCCTCCTTGGAGATTTCGTGAGTTTCTCTTTATTGTGAGTGAAAAAGTTGTAGAGAGCTTGGTGAAGTTGATAATGGTTGAGGATTGAGAGTTGATTCAGAGAGGGATTGAAGCTTGGAGGTTTCGGACGTTGCGATTTTTTTAGGGTTTCGATCGATCGTTGTTTTGGTAAATTTTATTATGATTAATGTTGTTATTTGTGTTGATTGTTGCATTTATGGTTATTAATGAGTTAAGTAGAGTAGTTGAATGGGTTTAAATGAGGTTTGAGGGTGTATTAATGGCGGAAATGCAAATCGGGGGAGACGAACCAGTCGCACGTCGCGACGAATAAAATTAAATAATTAATATTTGCATGAGACGTCGCGACGAGCAAAAGGGCTTAGACGCCGCGACGTGTAATCCATAGATGTCGCGGCAAATAGGCAAAATTCCACGCCGCGACGAAGGCGAGGTGACGTCGCGGCAAAGGCGTGAAAATGGTTTTCGCGTCATACCAAGGATGTGAGGTCATGAGGAAGTGAAATTGTGATGAGCTAGATTGGTTTTTATGACATATCTTTTATTATAGACCTCCAATTGAGATGATTTTTGAGTCGTTGTGAACTAGAGAAAGAGGTCAACAAGTGTGGCAGTAATTGAGAGTTGAATTATTCTAGAGAGATCATGAATTATCGAAAGTGAATCAAATCTAGTATCAAATGTGACCTAAGTGTTATAATTTGACAATTAGAGTTTGAAGTGAGGACTTCATGAGTAAGATAGGCCTAGTGAATAGTGAATTGCAGTTGTGAAGTGAGAGATAGTGAGATTGGATTTGAGTGCTGGGAATCATGATCATGCATCATATCATTTCAAATTGAGACATGTGCATTAGTGAATTCAGTAAATTGAGTATATAGTGATGAGAAATTATTTGTGTTGTTATAGAGGCGCCGTTGGATCGTCAGACCACGGACATTGCTGGGACTTCCAGGCAGTAGCTCGGGAGTTACAGGTGAGTAACCTAGTTGGTTCCTCAGCTTTTAAGTGATTACATGTGCTGTGAATATGTGTAAATTAAGTGTAAAAGTGAGTGATATAAATGCGAAGTGAATGAGCTAAATGCGATAAATATTAGTGATTGTGTGAATGTGAATAAGTGCTCTGAGTATGTTGAGTGTAATAAGATGAGATACATGTGAAATGTGTTACAAATGTGAATACCTGTGATAGTGAACCAGAGTATAGTGATATGAGCAAGTGCATGACTGTGACAAGAGAGTGAAGTGATATATTGTTAGTGCATGTCTAGCATGATAATAAGCGGTAAAATTTACAGTTGTGACTAGAGCACAGTGATTCAGAGCTTGAGCTCGATTATCAGTGAGAGGGCCTAGGGCCAAAACGGCAGTAGTGCATACCCAGAGGGCTCTCCTACTTGCCTAAATTATGATTATTGTGAAAAGGAAATAGTGCATACCCAGAGGGCTCTCCTATTCCTAAAGTGAGTGGGCAGTAGTGCATACCCTGAGGGCTCTCCTACTTGCCAAAAATGTGAATATTGATGCTCAGTCACAACAACGTCATAAAAGGGAATTTGCATACTTATGCATTTGATTGTGCAGTGTGATTGAGAATGCGAGAGGTATGTGATATTGTGATTTGTGCACTGACATGTTTGAGTAGTGACATAGTGTTAATGTGTAAACTGTGTAAAGTGTTAATAGTGTTATAAATTGGGTTAATATATATATATATCTATGAGATATATTATGTGTATATGCATGTGCTGGGTAAACCATCGATGATGGTTTCTCACTGAGTTCGCAAACTCACCCAACATTGCAATATATTTTTCAGGACAGTGTTAGTAGGACACTAGCTCCCGTGATAGATGTTTCTGCAGTGAGCGTCAGGATCAAGTCGCGATGGATCGCAGTTGGTCACCGGGTGACTTCTTTGGGACATTATTTTGGGATGACCTAATACGAGATGTTTTATCGGTTTCCTTTTGAGATATTGTACAGGACCGTAGGGACCGATAGATGTGTCTATATTTTGGATTGATTTATGAAATGAAAAAATTATTATTATGGTTTTAAATTTCAGTGAATTTCATGATGCTGTTTATTTATATTGATGCCATGCGAGTGTTTAGTGATCGTTTGCGATCGTAGCACTTCCTTAGCGTGAGATATACGTCGGAACGACCCACGGGCATCCCGGTGTGTACCCTACGGTGAGGGGGCGCTACATTAGGTGGTATCAGAGCATGGTTTGGCATCTTTTGGGCATAATATCTTTTAGGCCTGAATATCAGTGCGAAAAGCGGTAATTGATCAGAATTGTAATTTTATTGTAGGTCATCCGTTCTTGGGGATCAAGTGGATCAACCAGCTGACCTAGGATCCGTAGGAGCTAGTAGAGAGTCCCCTATGCCTCGTTCTGATGAGTTGCCTCCCAGAGTTCCCGAGAGACGGGAGAGGAGGTTTGATAAACTGCGTAAGCAGGGAGCGGTCGACTTTTATGGTAGTACCGACCCTGCAGAGGCTGAGGGATGGCTAGAGAGGACTGAGAGAGTCCTAGACCAGATGGGCTGTGATTCAGAGGAGCGATTTCATTATGCTGTGTCGTTGCTTCAGGGTCTAGCTTACCGATGGTGGAAGATTCCGGCGGTTCTTCCAGCCCCGCCACGACTTGGGATGATTTCTCATGAGCGCTCAGAGACAATTTCATGCCCAAGGATTATCTAGAGATGAAGATGCAGGAATTTCTTGAGCTGAGACAGGGGCAGATGTCAGTGACTGAGTATGAGGTGCAGTTCAACGAGCTAATGGGTTATGCTCCTTCTTTGAGTGCTTTAGAGTCTGACAGATGTCGGAGATTTGAGGGCGGACTCAGGTATGAGATCCGTGCAGTTGGTCTGACGGACATGGGCGCTTTATTGAGTTGAGAGCATTCTTTGTGAGGATAGAGCAGTTGCTAAGACAGAGCAGAGCTGAGTTTGGTCAGGGCCCCAGTGGCAAGAGATCGAGTAGCAGTCAGGGCAGTGAGAGTAGGAGTAAGCGCCAGGCCAGGACTTTTAGGTCATCTGGCGGAGGCAGGCAGTCCAGATTTGGACAGAGGGGCAGATTTGCCCAGGCTAGTGGCGGTCGCAGTAGTGCCAGAGGTTCGGGACAGAGTATCCCGTTGTGTGAGTTCTACGAGAGGAGGCATAACGGAGAGTGCTGGAGGGCTACTGGAGCTTGTCTCAAGTGTGGTTCGATGGACCACTAGCTCCGAGAGTGTCCCTTCACTGTAAAGGCCCAGTCTGCTATGACGGGTAGATCTGGCAGTGCGACCACGGTGCAGCAGAGCCGTGGGGGTGGATCAGGGTTCAGAGGCCGAGGCAGAGGTCGAGGCCGAGTAGAGGATCGATGATGAGATCGAGGTCGAGTGGCGGGCGCGATCCGAGCCGTAGTCTATGCTATGACTCGACAGGAGGCGCAGGAGTCTCCAGATGTCGTTGCGGGTATGCTTCTAATTTATGGTTTTGAAGCATATGCATTGATGGATCCTGGATCCACTCATTCATTCATTGCACCGCATATGGCATGTAGACTGCATTATGATAGAGAGAGATTGCAGTGTGGGCTAGAGGTGAGTACACCTCTAGGTAGTACGACAGTGTTGGGAGAGGTCTGCAAGGGATGTGTGATAGTGATTGATCAGGCAGAGTTGAGTGCAGATCTCATAGTGCTATCTTTGAGAGAGATTGATGTGATTCTAGGGATGGACTGGCTTACTGCCCATAGGGCTGTGATGGATTGCTATACCAAGGAGGTTGTGTTAGAATCTCCTGGTCAGCCGAGAGCTGTTTTTCGAGGTATTAGTCAGGCAGTGCCAGCTAGGATGATATCCTTTCTGAGTGCCTTGAGATTGATGCAGGGAGGATGTGAGGCCTATTTGGCTCACGTAGTGGATTCCCGAGTTGAGCAGAGGTTAGAGGATATTCCCGTGATTAGGGAATTTCCGGATGTGTTCCCCGATGAGTTACTGGGTTTACCGCCAGATCGGGAGATAGAGTTTGGGATAGACCTCGTTCTAGGTACCGCTTCTATATCTATTCCTCCATATAGGATGGCACCGGTGGAACTGAGGGAGCTTAAGGCTCAGTTGCAGGAGTTGTTAAATAAGGGGTTTATTAGACCCAGTGTTTCGTCGTGGGGAGCTCCAGTGCTATTTGTGAAGAAGAAGGATGGGACATTGAGGTTGTGTATCGATTATAGGCAGCTTAATCGGGTCCTTGTCAAGAATAAGTACCACGCCTAGAATCGATGATCTATTTGATCAGTTGCAGGGAGCTCGAGTGTTTACCAAGTTGGACTTGAGATCAGGATATTATCAGTTGAGGATAGCAGAGGCCGATGTGCCTAAGAGTGCGTTCAGGAGCAGGTATGGGCATTTCGAGTTCTTAGTGATGCCGTTTGGGTTGACCAATGCCCCGGTAGCTTTTATGGCCTTGATGAATAAGGTATTTCAGCCCTACCTGGATCAGTTTGTGATAGTGTTCATTGATGATATTCTAGTGTACTCGAGAGTAGGCGGGATCATCTGAAGCATCCGAGGATTGTATCACGATCATGAGAGAGGCAGTTGTTTGCCAAGTTCACGAAATGTGAATTCTGGCTTGATGAGGTAGTGTTTCTAGGGCATATTGTGTCTGGTGAGGGTATCCGGGTGGATCCTCACAAGATTGAGGCAGTGAGGAGTTGGCAGGTTCCGAGGAACGTGTCGAGTCGTGTAGTTTCTGACTAGCAGGATATTACCGGAGGTTTGTCGAGGGGTTTTCAGTGATCTCAACCCCTTTGACAAAACTTCTGAGGAAGAGTGTAGTTTTTCGATGGACAGATGAGTATAAGAGGAGCTTTGAGGAGCTCAGGCAGCGTTTGACTACGGCGCCAGTGTTGGCTTTGCCGTCAGGGTCCGGAGGATTTGTGGTGTTCTGTGATGCTTCGCAGCAGGGTTTGGGTTGTGTGTTGATGCAGCATGGGAGAGTGATAGCGTATGCCTCGAGACAGTTGAGGTCTCATGAGAGGAATTGTCTAGTGCATGATTTAGAGTTGGCTACAGTAGTGTTTGTTCTGAAGATCTGGAGACATTATTTGTATGGGGAGACGTTCCAGATCTTCACTGATCATAAGAGTTTGCGGTATCTGCTGAGTCAACGAGAGTTGAATATGAGGCAGAGGAGATGGATTGAGTTGTTGAAGGATTATGACTGCACAATTGGGTATCATCCAGGGAAGGCCAATGTAGTGGCAGATGCGTTGAGTAGGAGATCTCATATCGCGGCTTCGATTTGAGTTGAGAGATTGCCCAGTTTGATTCAGTTAAGAGCGCCTAATGTGCAGATGGATTTGGCTCAGGATGGAGCCTTGATAGCCACTCTGAGATTGAGACCGATGTTGCATGATTGGATCCGGAGAGTTCAGGATCAGGACCCAGTGTTAGTGAGATTGATGGATAGAGTCAGATCAGGGTTGACTTTTGAGTTTGAGTTGAGAGATGGGACTCTTTGGATGGGTCAGAGATTGTGTGTGCCTGATATGGATGAGCTGAGACGAGAGATTTTAGAGGAGGCACATGTGGCCGCTTATGCGATGCACCCTGGTGTCACCAAGATGTATAATACTCTTAAGTTGCATTTCTGGTGGCCAGGCATGAAGAGATAAGTGGCAGAGTTCGTTTCTCGGTGTTTGACGTGTCGGTGAGTTAAGCCGAGCACCGGGCCCCGATTAGGAGATCGATTCGTTACCCATTCCGGAGTGGAAGTGGGAACGAATCACTATGGATTTTATCATGGGGTTGCCGAGGACGCCGAGACGATATGATGCGATCTGGGTCATAGTAGACCGATTGACCAAGTCGGCTCATTTCTTGCCAGTGCGAGAGAACAATACTTTCGATCAGTTGGCCCAGAAGTATGTGACAGAGATAGTGCGACTGCATGGGGTCCCAGTGTCTATAGTGTCTGATAGGGATCCCAGATTTACTTCGAGGTTCTGGAGGAGCCTGCAGTCAGCGATGGGTTCGAAGTTGCACTTTAGTACAGCGTTTCATCCTCAGACAGATGGGCAGAGTGAGAGGACTATCAAGACTGTTGAGGATATGCTGAGAGCTTGTGTATTAGAGTTCAGAGGTGCGTGGGATCAATACTTGGCTCTGATTGAGTTTGCGTACAATAATCGATGTCGAGCAAGATTGGGATGGCACCTATGAGGCCTTGTATGGCGATCGTGCGTGCAGATCACCTCTTTCTTTGGGATGAAGAGGGAGTGAGGATGCTTGAGGGTCCCGAGCTGATCCAGGATACAGTGGATAAAGTGAGAGTGATTCGGAGTCGCATTAAGGCGGCTCAGGATAGACAGAAGAGCTATGTGGATCAGCATCGGCGTGAGATAGAGTACGGTGTAGGCGATAGAGTGTTCCTCCGAGTGTCACCTTGGAGAGGGGTGCTGAGATTTGGCCGTAGGGGTAAGTTGAGTCCCCGGTATATCGGTCCATATGAGATTACTGAGAGGATCGGACCGTTGGCTTATAGACTGAGATTGTCTAGTGAGATGTCCCAGTTGCATGATGTGTTTCATGTGAGTATGCTCCGGAGATACCGCTCAGACCCGACGCATGTGATTCCGGCTCAAGAGATTGAGATAGCGAGTGATTTGAGTTATATTGAGGAGCCGGTATAGATTATCGGATCTAGGGTCAAGCAGTTGAGGAGCAGGGTGATTCCATTGGTGAAGATCCTATGGAAGAACCATTCTTCAGAGGAAGCAACTTGGGAGACTGAGGAGCTCATGAGGAGGCAGTACCCTTACCTCTTCGACCAGTCAGGTATGTAAATTTCGGGACGAAATTTTATTTAGGATGGGAGAATTGTAACATCCCGTTACCGATGTGAGGACATATCGATAATTTGGATGAGTGAGTAGTGAGTGCATTCATAATTGAATTGCACGTATAGTGATTCTGCATCAGTGACATGAGTTAATTGCACATGCATATATATAGTGACATGCATTCATGATTATTCCAGCATTTAATTGTGTCATAAGTTGCTTTGTGAATTGTGAGAAATTGTGTGAAGAGTGATTTATTGAGAATTGAGGAATGGATTTATTGAGGACTGAGAAATAATTTGAAGTGAGTAGTTGAATTAATTAAATTGAGATTTGAGTATAGAACCTAGTGTCTTATATTTTTGAGGAATTTTGGGACTTTTTCTGAAATTTTTAGAGATATGTGATCGGACTGGAATATGGACCTAGAGGCGATAATCGTGAATTCGATTCAAAGTGAGTGACTAATGGTTTGAAAAATTAGATCTGTGAGTTTGAGAAATTTTGTGATGAGTCGGTGAAATTAGAGATTGAAATTAAGTGATTTGAGGGTGATAGATTTTGAGTCTCGGTTGAAATCATACAGTATATATATATAAGAGGTTTGGGAGTTAGGGTTGAAGAACATTTTCCTTTTTCCCTTCTCCTTCGCCGTTGTCGATCGTGAGCTTCCTCCTTAGAGATTTCGTGAGTTTCTCTTTATTGTGAGTGAAAAAGTTGTAGAGAGCTTGGTGAAGTTGATAATGGTGAGGATCGAGAGTTGATTCGAGAGAGGATTGAAGCTTGGAGGTTTTGGACGTTGCGATTTTTTAGGGTTTCGATCGATCGTTGTTTTGGTAAGTTTTATTGTGATTAATGTTGTTATTTGTGTTGATTGTTGCATTTATGGTTATTAATGAGTTAAGTAGAGTAGTTGAATGGGTTTAAATGAGGTTTGAGGGTGTATTAATGGCGGAAATGCGAATCGGAGGAGACGAACCAGTCGCACGTCGCGACAAATAAAATTAAATAATTAATATTTGCATGAGACGTCGCGACGAGGAAAAGGGCTTAGACGCCGCGACGTGTAATCCATAGGCGCCATGGCGAATAAGCGAATTCCGCTTGTGACGAAGGCGAGGTGACGTCGCGACAAAGGCGTGAAAAATGGTTTTGCGCCGCGGCGAAGGATGTGAGGTCGCGGCGAGGAAGTGAAATTGTGATGAGCTAGATTGGTTTTTATGACATATCTTTTATTATAGACCTCCAATTGAGATGATTTTTGAGTCGTTGTGAACTAGAAAAAGAGGTCTACAAGTGTGGCAGTAATTGAGAGTTGAATTATTCTAGAGAGATCATGAATTATCGAAAGTGAATCAAATCTAGTATCAAATGTGACCTAAGTGTTATAATGTGACAATTAGAGTTTGAAGTGAGGACTTTATGAGTAAGATAGGCCTAGTGAATAGTGAATTGCAGTTGTGAAGTGAGAGATAGTGAGATTGGATTTGAGAGCTGGGAATCATGATCATGCATCATATCATTTCAAATTGAGACATGTGCATTAGTGAATTCAGTAAATTGAGTATATAGTGATGAGAAATTATTTGTGTTGTTATAGAGGCGCCGTTGGATCGTCAGACCACGGACATTGCTGGGACTTCCAGGCAGTAGCTCGGGAGTTACAAGTGAGTAACCTAGTTGGTTCCTCAGCTTTTAAGTGATTACATGTGCTGTGAATATGTGTAAATTAAGTGTAAAAGTGAGTGATATAAATGCGAAGTGAATAAGTTAAATGCGATAGATATTAGTGATTGTGTGAATGTGAATAAGTGCTCTGAGTATGTTGAGTGTAATAAGATGAGATACATGTGAAATGTGTTACAAATGTGAATACCTGTGATAGTGAACCAGAGTATAGTGATATGAGCAAGTGCATGACTGTGACAAGAGAGTGAAGTGATATATTGTTAGTGCATGTCTAGCATGATAATAAGTGATAAAATTTACAGTTGTGACTAGAGCACAGTGATTCAGAGCTTGAGCTCGATTATCAGTGAGAGGGCCTAGGACAAAACGGCGAGAGTGCATACCCGAGGCTCTCCTACTTGCCTAAATTGTGATTATTGTGAAAAGGAAATAGTGCATACCAGAGGGCTCTCCTATTCCTAAAGTGAGTAGGCGATAGTGCATACCCCGAGGCTCTCTACTTGCCAAAAATGTGAATATCGACTTCGGTCACAACAACGTCATAAAAGGAATTTGCATACTTATGCATTTGATTGTGCAAAGGTGATTGAGAATGCGAGAGGTATGTGATATTGTGATTTGTGCACTGACATGTTTGAGTAGTGACATAGTGTTAATGTGTAAACTGTGTAAAGTGTTAATAGTGTTATAAATTGTGTTAATATATATATATATCTATGAGATATATTATGTGTATATGCATGTGTTGGGTAAACCATCGATGATGGTTTCTCACTGAGTTCACAAACTCACCCAACATTGCAATATATTTTTCAGGACAACGTTAGTAGGACTCTAGCTCCCGTGATAAATGTTTCTGCAGTGAGCGTTCGTGATCAAGTGCAGCGATGGATCGCAGGTTGGTCAGCTGGGGTGACTTCTTTTGGGACATTATTTTGGGATGACCTAGTATAGATGTTTTATCGGTTTCCTTTTGAGATCTTCAGACAGACCGTAGGGGTGATAGATGTGTCTATATTTTGGATTGATTTATGAAATGAAAAAAATTATTATTATGGTTTTAAATTTCAGTGAATTTCATGATGCTGTTTATTTATATTGATGCCATGCGAGTGTTTAGTGATCGTTTGCGATCGTAGCACTTCCTTAGCATGAGATATACGTCGAAACGACCCACGGGCATCCCGGTGTGTACCCTACGGTGAGGGGGCGCTACATTCATGCCATTACAAATTAAAGGAAATTCAGCAAGTATTCTTGAAATGTAGCGTAATACAAAATAAGGTTTAAAATCCAAAATACATAAGTATGCTCCATGATGATATGCCGGCGGGCTAACCAAAATATTAACTTAATACAAGGCTCCTAACTAGCTTGAAGTTTCCGATGCCTTGTAAGGTCGACAATCATCTCGATCTGCACCTGAGGAGGGGAGAGTAATGGGGTGAGCTGCGAAGTTCAGTGGCATATACGTTTATAGCCATTGGCAACAAGCCACACAATCAAGCATATATATATAATTATACAAGCATATAACAAATCATCAATCCATCACTAAACAATTGTCGCATCACGATTCATGTCATATGATTTCACAATATAACAATTCAACATGTGTCATACTCAACAAATCAATCGTGTATGCATAAACAATTGGCTCGAGAGTTCCATAAAACGATCCGAATAAACCGAAGTTAAATCCGTAAACTATCCGAGTCCGATTTCTCAAGGATCTCGTGGCCTCAAGCGGGCAGCTGGAAGAAGGCTTTATGTCAACGTGCACGTGACTCCATCCGTAACTCTCTTACCCAAACAAAACACATAATCCATTCGTTCTATGTTCAAAGCATTTTTCAAAGCTTTGATTCTTTCCATTCTTTCCATTCCTGCAAAAATGCCATAAGGCCAATCAGGGCCATGCATAATTATAATCACAATGCATGTTCAATATTTCTCATATCATTTAACACAAGCAATGTCACATAATGCAAGCAAGCATACATAAGGCAATTTGCCCATACACACAATAACCATAAACATATTACCCACCTAATATCGCTCAAGTATCCCACTCACTGGTGTCCTTCCTTTTGCTATTGGGTCAGGTCAGCTTGGTTTCCTATAATAAACCAAGTTCTCATTCAATCATTACGCAAAAGAAATATTCCATAAAGCTTGACAATCAAAAGTAAAGCACTAAACGTCTACATCCGACTTCCATCTAAATTCCCGAACCCTTAAAAGCTGATTCCGAACTTCCTTTCTTCATACAACTTGTAGTCCTTTATTCTTAGATCACAACGAATCCAAAATCACCTCATTTGGACATCTATAGCAAAAGATATACCCAAAATACCAAACTTCATCTTTGCTGGAACCAGGGCGCTCGTCGCGACGTAGGGACGTTCGCTGCGAAGAAGACATCGCTCGTCGCGACGAAAGCCACACTCGTTGCGGCGAACAACCTGTGCTCGTTGTGGCGAATGCCCGCGGTGAAGACGTCGCGGCGAATAAACATTAATTCGTCGCGATGTTACTTCGCTTTCTCGCACGCCGCGACGTGTTCATACGCACGTCGCGACGTGCGGGTCTGGAGAACGACTCCGAAACTCAATTTCCAGCATTTTCTCACTTCAATCCTTTCCCTTTTTCAAATGCAGCACATCTAAACTTTAGATCATGCCTTAAACTATATTTCTAACTCAATCAAATCTCAAAATCAGTCACAAATGTATCAACCCAAGAAATCTAACCATTTTTTCCATAAAAACCCTAATCCTTCGATTCTGCTACATTCAACATTCTCTAGGTTTAAATCTAACCATAACAAGTTTGAAGGAAGCTAAACTTACTAGAAGTTGCTTCGAATCGGTCGGAAAACTCAAAGATCGAAAAAAAACCTATTCTCTTCTTCCTCTTCCTCTATCGATGGCAACTCTCCTCTTTCTCTTCTCTTCTTTCTTTCTTTCTTCTATTTTCTTTAACTATTTTCTAATACTTAAGTCTATGGGTAGGGAAAAGACCAATGTACCCCTCTTAGCAAAGCTTAAACCACTCTAACCTAAGTAACCTTCCCAAAAAGCCCTCAAACAGATTTACCCTATAATTCTCATCAAAACCACATTTAAACCTTAATTATCCAATAATACTCCCAAATAAATCAAACTAAGGCATAAACATATAATTACCACAATTCATGCTTAATGACATTAAAAAAAAATTGGGTCTAACATTTCTCCCCCTCTTAAAAGAAATTTCGTCCTCGAAATTATTACCTAAATCATCGAAGAGATGCGGATACTTCTCCCGCATGACTTCCAAAGGTTCCCACTTAGCCTCCTCTACCAAATGATTCCTCTAACTGAACTGTCTTGTTCCTGAGGACTTTTTCCTTTGTATCCAAGATCCCCACTCGTTGCTCCTCATAACTCAGATCATCCCGCAACTGAACCTCACTAGTCTGAATGATATGAGAAGGATCCGATCTATACCTCCTCAACATGGAAACATGGAAGACATCGTGGATCTGCGACAATTCCGGAGGTAATGCCAATCTGTAGGCGAGTGGTCCAATCCTCTTAAGGATCTCATAAGGACCCACATACCTCGGTCTCAACTTACCCTTCTTGTCGAATCTCAATACTCCTTTCCAAGGAGATGTCTTAAGGAACACCTTCTCACCGACTTCATACTCCATCTCCTTTTGATGAGCATCAACATAACTCTTCATCCTATCCTGTGCTGCCTTAAGCCGCTGCTTAACCAAATTGACTTTATCAACCGTCAATGCAATCAACTCGTCCTACAGGTCTCCGCTCTCCTTCTTCATCCCAACAAATCGGAGTCCTACACCTCCTGCCATACAATGCCTCATATGGAGCCATCTGAATACTCGAATGGTACGAATTGTTATACGTAAATTCATCCAATGCCAAATGCTCATCCCACGCTCCTCTGAAATCCATCACACAAGCCCTAAGCATCCCCTCAAGTGTCCAAATGGTCCTCTCGGATTGACCATCTGTCTGAGGGTGAAACGTCATACTAAAATTTAGCTTCGTCCCCAAAGCTTCTTGCAAACTACCCCAAAACCTTGAAGTAAACCGAGGGTCCCTATTAGACAAAATCGAATCTGGAATCCCATGCAATCTCACTATCTCATCGATGTACTTCTTTGCCAGCACATGCAAAGAATCAGTCTGCTTAATCGCCAAAAAGTGAGGTGACTTCATCAATCGATCCACAATAACCCAAATGGCATCATGCTTCCTACTGGTCTTAGGCAAACCCATCAGAAAATCCATAGTCACCCTCTGCCACTTCCATTCTGGGATGGACAATGGCCTCAACTTGCCTGAAGGTGCCTGGTGTTCAGCTTTGACTTGCTGACACACTAGACACTTACTCACAAACTCTGCTACATCCCTCTTCATGCCTTTCCACCAAAATTGCTCTCTCAAATCTCTGTACATCCTAGTGCTACCTGGATGCATGGCGTAAGGCGCATTATGTGCCTCATCCATAATCTCATCCTTAACCTCCTGCATATTTGGGATACACAATCTGTTCCCTACGGTCATAAGCCCATCATCCCTCACTACTACTTCGGAAATCTTACCCTTCTGAATTTCATCTCTGAGCTTGCTCAAATCTGCATCTTGAATATGCAACTCTCTAACTTTCTCCCTGAGTATTGGCCTCACTCGGAAGTTAGCTAGAAGACAATCTGACTCCTCCTGCTTCAAGCTTATCTTAAGCTTGGCCATCTTTTTCAATAAAGGAAGATAAACCGTCCGAACATGAGCAATCGAAGATTTCCTACTCAAAGCATCCGCCACTACATTGGCCTTGCCTGGATGATACTCAAGCAACAAATCATAATCCTTAAGCAATTCGATCCATCTTCGCTGTCTTAAATTCAGTTCCTTCTGGCTCAACAAATACTTAAGGCTCTTGTGATCAGTAAAGATCCTCGTCTGAACTCCATACAAATAATGCTGCCAAATCTTCAAAGCAAAGATCACAGCTGCCAACTCCAAATCATGCATCGGATAATTCAACTCATAAGGCCTCAACTGCCTCGAAGCATAAGCAATCACCCGACCTCCCTGCATCAAAACACAACCAATACCCTTCCTCGAAGCATCACTATACACAGTATAGCCCTCATCTCCAAAAGGCAAAACTAGAATCGGAGCACTCGTCAACCTGTGCTTGAGCTCCTCGAAGCTCCTCTAACACTCATCACTCCAAATAAACTTCTGATTTTTCCTTAACAACTTCGTCATCGGAGCGGCTATCATAGAAAATCCCTCCACAAATGTCCTGTAATAGCCTGCCAAACCCAGAAAACTCCTCACCTCCGCTACACTCTTCGGTGCCTCCCAATTCACCACAGCTTCTATCTTCTTTGGATCCACATGAACTCCTTGCTCTGAGATCACATGTCCAAGAAATGAAACTTCTCTCAACCAAAATTCGCATTTATCGAATTTGGAATACAGTTCATTTCTTCTCAGAGTCTCCAAAGCAATCCTCAAATGCTCTTCATGATGCTCATCACTCTTGGAATAAACCAAGATATAATCGATAAAGACAATGATAAATTGGTCCAAGAATGGCTTAAAAACCCGATTCATCAAATCCATAAATGTTGCAGGCGCATTTGTCAATCCAAAGGACATAACCAAAAACTCAAAATGCCCATACCGAGTCATGAAAGCAAACTTTGACACATCTGACTCCTTTATCCTTAACTATGTTAGAGTAGTGCCCTGAAGGCAATCGCCTTTAGCGCATTTTGTACAAATTTGTGTACAGTCTTTATGAATAAATAAAGAAAGGCATATTTCATTAATTTGCTGTTAATTATTTATGAACTGATATTGATCAATAAGCAAATTAATGAAGTCCATGATATATGACATAGCATGAAGGAAATTGTGATGTGATCATACTACTGAGATTCCTATCATGTGCAATTATGTCAAGATTCAAATTATCCCTAGTCGTAGGATTACCGAGACCGACATCGATAATTCAAAAGACTAGCACATCTCAAACTCCTTGATTTGATCAAGCAAAGGATCTCGGTTGTAAATATGAGATATTTAGGGTTGAGATGTGGATGCTTACTAGAGGTAGTAAGTACATTGGATGACCTGCTATGAGATCATCACATGGATGTCCTATTCTAATGTCAGTGATAATCTCATCATAGCAATGGTGCAAGTATCCTTAGACTTGAGGTGCTCAAGGATATCTTGGATACTAATTCTGTGCTTTGACTCCATTCCTTGTTGCCTTACAGAGGTCGCTCTTAGGGTGGTGATTGGGTACAGCTTAAGGTATTCGAAGGTAATTGAGTAGCCAATAGAGGATTCACCACTTCTGTGGTAGTAGAAGATGATACCCATGGCCTCTTGTCAGGGTCATTACTTGAAAGTCTCTGGCCAGAGCATATATGTCATGAAGAGTGTCTTCAGTGACATATTAAGTAATGAGTCCCGTGACAAGAAGCGATATCACTGGACTAGATTTGACTTAGTACCTAGTAAGAGTTGACACTTGCCCATACTCATAACCAAGTGGGGTATAGCATGGTAAAAGGACGAATTGCACGGTAATTGTCTATGGAAAGGTTCGTGATATGGTTCATGATGAATACATGTTCATTCGTCAAACCAATTACTTTCTGGTCAATTGGGGGTCATGATGTGTTGCTAGATACCACTCATGACTTGCTCGGATTAAGTGTTGATCTAAGTGGCCAACATAACCGGAAACCTAATGGGTCACACGCATAAGAGTGTCTCGGAGAATTCGTAAAATAGTTTTGGACAGAGTTCCAATATATGGAGAGCAAACGGATTAAATAGATCCCAATGAGATCGAGATATGTCCCGATGAGATCGCGACATCGATATTGCTGAAAAACATTTCCGGAGGTTTTTCCCATGCCGGGACCCGATAGGCCGGTAGGACCGACCCCAGTGTGACTGGACCACTTCAGCATTTATTTATATATATATAATTAATTAATTAAAGAATTAATTAATATATATATATATATATATATGTTGCAACGTGGATGAAGGAGGAGGGGCTTAGTCATCTTAACTTTATATATATATATATATATATGGCTAACGTGGGAGCAAGATGACCATTAGCTTTTATATGTCTTTAAATGAGTTATAAGACATATGAAAGGTGAGAAGAAAGTAGGTGATCGACGGTGGCTTTTGAAGAAAGAAGGAAGGAAGGATTTTGAGAAAATCCTAAACATTGTCTCTTCTCACCATCGATTATCAAGTTTGCTTCTCCTCTCCAAGCTTTTTCAAGCTTCTTCATCGTGATTCCTAGCACTCTTTACTTTGTTCTAGCTATTTCCGGGTCAAAGGGTTTGTCCCAGTTAGGTTTTCCGATCTCTGCGTGGATACCGTTAGAGACGGTCTCCTTTGGCCGTTATGGTTTGAGTTTGTTGTGTAGACACATAGATCCTGGCTGTCGGGAAGGTCCCGGAATAAAAAATTTTATTTTCCTCACCGTGGGCATGTGATTCTCACACCGGGATTTTCCTACAGTGGTATCAGAGCCACTTGTGTCGTATATAACGAGAAACCATGACTAGGTCGAAGTTGCCTATTGCTTGTGACGATGATGCATGTTGATTATGTGAATTTCGAATTTAGTTTAGAAATATAGTTTTCAAAATTTTCTTGCCCAGATATGTTCACAAGCTATTGTTGCATATGTCTGTGGAAGCTTGGAATTTATCAATGTGATTTGATATGGTTTTGCTAATTTATTCCCTAATGTTCTGGTTGCTGTGTTTGTGCACATTCAATGAACAGGCATGCTTATAAATTCGAGAATAAATTGTAGAAATTTTTTTTTTCGGATTTGCTTTCACCAACATGTCTCTAAGATTTTATGAATGTCTATGAGAATGGAAAAATGTTTTCTAGGTGATTTACTATTTATTTGAGAATTTATTGTGTGCTGCTGGGAATAACTGTGTTGAGGAACACAGATTCTACATTGGCTTGGTTGCTGAAGTTGGATGAGTTTTTATTGGAAATAAATCCTGAAAAACTTCATGGAACATGTTGTAAACATGTTGTAACCTCTGTAATTTTCTCAGAATTTATTGAAATTGTTTCAATGAGTTTTTCAAGCAAAATACAAAGCTTGGCAGTTTTGAGAAAGTTGCTGGAGCTGGTTTGTTTGAAATGAAAAATTGTGTATTTCTTAATTCCAATGCCTTGGATCATTTTTAATGTGATTAAAAATGTGTTACATTGATGTTGTATGCTTGCCTAATTGAATTTCTTGAAATTGGGTTTCCCCAAATATTTTTCGGATGTCAAATGTGTCACATTAGCGTCTCGTTAGTGTATTTCGTTGTCTTGATTATTTTGGCCGTCACAAATTTTGTGACCAGTGCCGAAGTAATCTTGATAAAGTGTAGACTACCTAGAGATACTTAGGGTGATAATTTGATATTCTCAAATTATTTGGAAATCTAAATGAATAAAAGTGTATTCATCAATTTCAAGTTTCATGTATAGTTTGACTATATATGGTAAGCATGGAACAATGAAAGTGTTTCATTGGTACATCATAATAAAGGATATTACACTTGGTATTGTGAATTTGAACTACACGGATTGAGAAATTAGCCGATTAGAGAGCAGGCCAAAAACCAGTCGACTAGCACATGTTCCAATCGACTGCCATGTCCATTCCAGTCGACTAAAACATGCACCAGTCGACTGGAAAGTGCACAAGATAATCCATCGATCATTGGAACATGTACCGGTCCGACCGAACGCACAAGAACCCATAGTAGTCGACTAGCACAAGTTCCAGTCGACTGGCACATGCACCAGTCGACTACAACAACATACAGAGGTGGGATGATGGATGATTTTAGGTATAAACTCAATGTGATTGATTAAATGCCTTCAATCATTCCATATAGTCATGGTGACTATAATCCTACGGCTTGGAGAAGAAGAAGATGAGAACTGAAAACCCTCACACTTCATATGAAAACTAACGCCTTCCATTAATATGGGGAGAACCAGAGTTCTTATAGAGTTGGGTTCTTGGGTAAACCCAAGCTCGCTCTATACGGATATGTTCGAACCATGAAAATAAGATTTTCGGATTAATGGGTCGGTTTTCACTAGAAGCGTTGATTTGTTGAGTAAACTCAAGGTCAACGTGGACAGAGGCGAAATTGGGTAGTGTGCATCAGATGTACGCGCATCAAGAGTTGATAACCCAATGTGTGTGCATACATCACGAGTTGATAGCACTAGTCGATAGTTGCATCTATGAAGCAAATGGTATGACCGATACCTGCCGATAGATCTAAGGTGGCTTGTTGGGTAAACCCAAGGTCATTTTAGTAATGTCGGATATCTATGATGCAATTGGTATGACCGATACCTACCGATTGACCTAAGGTGGCTTATTGGGTAAACCCAAGGTCATTTTAGTAATGTCAGATATCGACCCACTAGGACATTTTGTCATAATGTTTCTTGGATTCGCATCTTGAGGGTTATGGATTCTTTGAAACTAGTGGAGTCATATGCATGTCATTCAAGTCCTTATGATCATGCATGTAATTCTATTCTAACATTCTTTCTCTCTTTCCGATAGGTTATTGAAGCTGTCTTCCAAAGGTGAACTTACGCCACTTATGGACACGAACAAATTAATCGGACCAAATTTTCTAAATTAGTGAGGAATCGAGAATTGTTCTCGGATCCGAGGAAGCTGAGGCTATGTCCTAGATGTTTTACTTCTGATTCACTGCTGGTGATGCTTCGATGAAGATCGAAAGTAGGAAGTACTGACTAAGAAGAAAACCAAAGAGGCGCACTAAAGGAACTTGCTTCCATGTGGCAAGACCGCTTTGGAAGCTGAATTGTAAAGTCTATCTGGATGAACTGAAGCAGAAGAAGGCATCAGATGCCTCGACTTCTTCAGGTATGTTTGTCGTTGAGGTTAATACTGTTTCTGACCATGACATATGGGTATTAGATACCGGTTGTGGCTCACACATATGCAATGATATGCAGGGCCTCAGGGACACTAGATAGCTCATGAAGGGAGAGATAGACTTGCGTGTGGGAAATGGAGCAAGAGTTGCTGCATTAGCCGTAGGCACTTACTTTTTGTCACTCCCCACTGGGCTTGTAATTAAATTGGATGATTGTTATTTTGTACCTGTATTAACAAAGAACATATTGTCTGTTTCTTGTTTAAATAGAGCTGGTTTCCATTTGACTTTTAGTAACAATGGTTGTTCTATTAGTTTGAGTAGAATGCTTTATGGTACTAGTACATTATGCAATGGAATTTACATATTAGATATGTCACATCCAATTATAAATGTCAATGACACGAAAAGACATAAACGAGATAATTTAAAATCAACTTACTTATGGCATTGTCGTCTTGGCCATATAAATGAGAGACGCATAGCTAAGCTCCATAAGAATGGAAGTTTAGGGTCATTTGATTATGAATCATATGACACATGCGAATCTTGTTTATTAGGCAAGATGACTAAGTTACCCTTTAAGGGAAAGGGTGAACGAGCGACTGGAATATTAGACTTAATACATTCAGATGTATGTGGTCCGATGTCCATCTATGCCAGAAGTGGTTGTCTTTACTTCATCACCTTTATCGATTATTATTCTCGTTATGGGTACCTGTATCTGATGAGATACAAATCTGAAGCATTTGAAAAGTTCAAACAATTCAGAAATGAAGTAAAAAACCAACTTGGGAAAAGTATCAAGACATTACGATTTAAACGTGGTGGGGAATACTTAGACCAAGAGTTTTTGGATTATCTCAGAGATTACGAGATTTTATCTCAATGGACTCCTCCTTACA
Organism: Erythroxylum novogranatense; assembly: GCA_029891385.1. Classification (NCBI taxonomy): domain Eukaryota; kingdom Viridiplantae; phylum Streptophyta; class Magnoliopsida; order Malpighiales; family Erythroxylaceae; genus Erythroxylum; species Erythroxylum novogranatense. The sequence continues at coordinate 52,096,693 of CM057226.1, read as the reverse complement.
CACCACAGCACAATGGTGTGGTAGAAAGGAGAAATCGAACCTTGTTAGACATGGTACGATCAATGATGGACTTTGCAAAGTTACCAAAATCCTTTTGGGGGTATGCAATAGAGACAGCTGTTTACTTGTTAAACAGAGTTCCATCAAAGACAGTTGATGTTACTCCATATGAGATGTGGACTAACAAAAGACCCTATCTTACTCATTTGAAAGTTTGGGGCTGTCCGATTTTATGTGAAGTGGACACAAATGATAAACTTGATGTAAAATCGACAAGTGTTTGTTAGTAGGATATCCTAAAGAAACAATGGGATATCAATTCTACCTTCTTTGAGGAACAAAAGGTGTTTGTTTGAAGCATGCTGTCTTTAGATAAAGAGTTTCTTTTACAAGAAGGCGGTGGGAGCAAAATTGAGCTTGAAGAAGTTCAAGATGCTCGAGCGACCTTGAATCAGATCAATCGCTGAACTTGAAGCTGTGACTCATACAGATGAAGTAACAGTTCAACCTTCTACAACACACGAAGTTAAGAGAGTCACGTAGGATCGCTCTGTTCCGAGAGATATGGATTTCTTGTGAATGAGCAGAATTACGTATTGCTCATAGAAGATAATGAGCCTACCACCTATGAAGAGGTTCTGAAGAGTTCAGAGTCTGAGAAATGGCTTCAAGCCATGAAGTCATAAATGGATTCTATGTATGAAAACCAAGTATGGACTTTGGTTGAGGCACCCGAAGGAATCAAACCCATAGGGTGCAAATGGGTTTTCAAAAAGAAAACCGACATGGATGGTAATGTGATTACCTATAAAGTAAGGCTTGTGGCTAAAGGTTTTCGTCAAAGACAAGGAGTTGACTACGACGAGACCTTCAACCCAGTAGCAATGCTTAAATCCATTAGAATACTCCTAGCCATTGCCACTCATTATGATTATGAGATATGGCAAATGGATGTGAAGACAGCTTTCCTAAATGGAAATCTAGCTGAGGATGTGTATATGACACAACCTGAGGGCTTCACCTCCTACGATGGCGAAAAGGTATGCAAGCTTCAGAAATCCATCTATGGATTAAAGCAAGCATCCAGGAGTTGGAATATCCGTTTTGATGAGGTAATCAAAGAGTTTGGTTTCTCACAAAATCCGGATGAACACTGTGTGTATAAGAAGGTTAATGGGACTGCAATCGTATTCCTTGTGCTATATGTAGATGACATATTATTACTAGGAAACGATGTCCCTATGCTACAATCAGTCAAGATTTGGTTGTCCAAACAATTTTCCATGAAAGACCTTGGTGAAGCAACCTATATCCTTGGGAGAAGAATCTATAGAGATAGATCAAAAAGGTTGCTTGGTCTTTCACAATCAACGTACATAGACAAGATGCTAAAGAGGTTTAGCATGGAGCAATCCAAGAGAGGGTAGCTTCCCGTGACTCATGGGATAACACTCTCGAAATCTATGTGTCCTAAGACACAAGATGAGAGGATGCGCATGAATATGATCCCGTATGCATCTGCGGTTGGATCTATCATGTACGCTATGCTATATATGAGACCCGATGTATCATATGCTCTAAGTGTTACGAGCAGATACCAACCGGATCCTGGTAAGGGTCACTGGGTGGCTGTCAAGAATATCCTCAAGTACTTGCGAAGGACTAAGGATGTGTTCTTGATAAATGGGGATGGAGATCTCCAGGTGGCGGGTATCAGATGCCGTTTCAATCGATAAGGATGATTCCAAATCCCAATCAGGTTATGTATTCACACTGAATGGCGGGGCAGTTAGTTGGAAGAGTTCCAAACAAGAGACAACTGTCGATTCAACGACCGAGGCAGAGTACATTGCCGCTTCAGAAGCAGCAAAGGAAGCAGTTTGGATCAAGAAGTTCATTACTGAACTTGGTGTGGTTCCTAGCAGTGATGGGCCCATGCAGTTGTATTGTGACAACAATGGGGCTATTGCGCAGGCGAAAGAACCAAGGTCTCATCAATGATCCAAACACGTACTCCGCAGATATCATCTGATCAGGGAGATCATTGGTCGAGGTGATGTGCAGATAGAGAGAATTCCCACAGAGCAGAATATTGCTGATCCGTTGACAAAGCCATTGTCACAAAAGAGTTTTGATTCTCATGTACTCGCCTATGGTATTAGATATCAAGGCGATTGGCTTTAGGTCAAGTGGGAGATTGTTAGAGTAGTGCCCTGAAGGCAATCGCCTTCAGCGCATTTTGTACAAATTTGTGTACAGTCTTTATGAATAAATAAAGAAAGACATATTTCATTAATTTGCTGTTCATTATTTATGAACTGATATTGATCAATAAGCAAATTAATGAAGTCCATGATATATGACATAGCATGAAGGAAATTTTGATGTGATCATACTACTGAGATTCCTATCATGTGCAATTATGTCAGTATCTAAATTATCCCTAGTCGTAGGATTACTGAGACTGGACATCGGTAATCCGGAAAGACTAGCACATCTCAAATTCCTTGATTTGATCAAGCAGTGGATCTCAGAAGCTGTAAATATGAGATATTTAGGGTTGAGATGTGGATGCTTACTAGAGGTAGTAAGTACATTGGATGACCTGCTATGAGATCATCACATGGATGTCTTATTCTAATGTCAGTGATAATCTCATTGTTGGACCCCGAACCTTTCTATGATCAAGGACTTTTAACCGAGGAATTATTGGCAAGTAGTTTTGTGTAAATAAGAGAGGAAATTATAAGATTGAAATGAAATGGAAAGAGATTGATTGAATCAAAAGTCATAGGATTGGTTAAAGGTCATGAGTTGGATAATTTTCTAAACATAGTTCAGTATTTTGAGGAATTCGGGAGTTGTACAACTCCGATTTAGTCGATTCTTGAGGAAAATTAAAATTAAGATATGGGGCTACAAATCATATGAAGGGATTGAGTTTTAATTTAGTCCCTAAGGTTGTAAATTTTCGAGTCAAAGTTGGGTTAATGTTCAGTCTCGGATTTTGTGCAGGTCCGATAGTAATTCGACCATAACTCTTTCGTTTCTGACTCGATTTGAGCGTTTTTGGTGTCGTTGGAAACGTAAGACATTGAGGAACATTTTTCTAGAAGGAAATATTGGCAAATTCCTTCAATTGATCTAAGATAGTTAATTAGGAAGTTAGAAGTTTAAGTTGTGAGGTTAAAGAGCAAAGGAGGGCTAAATGGGCAAGACAAGGTTAATGAGGGGCATTTTTGGAAGAACAAGAGTAATAAAAAGACAAAATAGAAGAAGAAGAGGGAGGAGGTCGTGGCTGCCAAAAGAGAAGGAGAAGAACGAAAATGAAGAAGAGGAAGGAGAGAAGAACATAAGAAAATCCAAGGAAAAGGAGGAGATTTTTCTTGGATCCAAGGAAGAAATCAAGATTCTAAGGTAAGTTCCATCATTTTTCTTCTTGATTGTTGAAGAAATGGGTTAGGGTTGTGATGGAGAAAAACTCTAGTGAGAGAAAGTAGTAGGAAGAAGATGATGAATAGTGAAACTCATGGGATTTTTGAGTTCTTAGGTTAGGGTTAGGGTTTCCTAGCCCATTTGATTTATAGATAGAGTTAAATTGAAACTTGATTCAATTTAGGGTTTTTGGAAAAAGGGGATTTCGAAATTTATGAAGAATGATGAGGTTATTGTTGTGTTTTAAGGAATCAAGAGTCTATTCAAGGAGAAGGAAGCCATTGATTTGGAATTCTCAAGGTTATAAGGTGGGTAAACCCTTTATGGTTTTTGGTGCAAATGGGCAAAAATGTGTGTATGTGTGCTATGTGTTAAATGATTGACTTAGAATGGTTGCTATGTTGATATGATGTTTGTCTAATTGATGAAACAAATGAAATTGTGAATATGCCATGTTATAAAATTTCAAATGCTTGACCTTTGGATATGATTATCATGCCATTAAATTGAATTATGACATTTTGTATATGAATGGATGATTGAATCATGAAATTGGGATTATGTCATGTCATGCATCGTGTAATGCTTGACATTTCGATATGCTTGTTAGGCCATTAGGCTAAATCATGGCATTTTGTATAAGAAGGAAATGAGAGCATGAACAATTGAATTATGCTTATGTCATGTGAAACATGACATTTTGTCTATAAGTGATTAAATTAAGCATTTAATTGAATTATGTGCTTTGTGTGGGCGAGAGTGGAACCGTTTCGAGTCACGTGCACGTTGACGACCAAAGCCTTCTCCCGGCTGCCCGCTTGTGGTCCACGAGATCCAAAATGGACTCGTTTCGTTCATGACGCAAACTTCGGTTTCGTCATTTTGTTCACGGAACCCTCAAGCCATTTGATTGTGCATTTGCCTTTGATGTGCATTGCATTCATGAATTGTGTGTTACACTTGAATGATACAATGACCTAAATTGTGGTTAATAAGTGATGATAATTTGAATTATGAAATGTCACTTGCTTTGTAATGGATTAATTATTATTGATGTATGCATGTTTATATACATGCGTGTATGTATATGTATTGGTTGTTTGTGTGGCTCAAAAGCCAATGGCTATAAATGGTTTAGCCACTGAGCTGTCAAGCTCAACCCATGTTTTTCCCCCCTCAGGTGCAGTCTTCGAAGGCCGGTAATCCTTGCAAGACATTTGGACGCGTCGAGATAGTTAGTTTGTATTAAGCTAGATGAACCCCTTTGTATAGCTTCTTAAGAACGATAAATTTTGAGTACTCATTGTAATGGTTTAAGTTGTGATGTGTACTTCAATTTGTAAAGAAGATTGTTCAAATGTTTATTTTGTTTATTTATGAGAGTGAAAAATTTGGGATGTCCCTATGTATTTGAATATGTCTTTTAAAGGTTGAAATATATGATTTTGTAAATGGATATTGTGTATAGTATAATTGTTTGTATGAGTGCCATTTGTTGTTTGTGCTAGAATAGCATGTTGGATATTGAAAGGTGTGTTATGAGCATTAGAAGAAATAATGTTGTATGAGAAGTATGGACTTGATGCCTATAATGAATGATAGGAATTTGTGTGTTTTATGAGTTAGTTGATTGAAGTTTGGGAGTTGATGTATGTAGATTGGTATTTGAATGGTTAGGGAATTGGAATGTGAATTAGGTATGGATGATGAGTTAAGACTTGAGAAGTTTATGTTGTATGATTATGTTTATTTAAAGTTTGAATATGATGTATGTGGTTATCTTTGGTTGAGAATGCCAATGGTTGTTAATGTCAGAAGAACATAGTGATATTGGGTTGAATATATGTGACGAATGAATTGGAATTGAATTCCAATGTTGTTCGATGTTGTTGAATGAATATGGGGTTAGGAGGGGGTTTGGAAGCTTTGGAAAGGATTTAGAAGGATTTTTGGAGGGTTAGGGCAGTATGTGTCCGTTAAACGGACATGGATGTCCGTTTAACGGACAGTCTCGGGTGAAATTGGAGTGTTTTGCCAGTCTGTGTCCGTTAAACGGACATGCATGTCCGTTTAACGGACAGCCTCGGGTCCACTTATGAAAATCGTGTTTTCAACCAGTTTGAGGCCGAATCTCATTTCGAGGCCTCTAATACAAGTTGTAGATCTTGATGTTATCTTTCCAATAGAATAAAAACGAAGGCATTTGGATATTGGTACAGAAAGTTCTAGCGTTTGCGCCAAAAGAGTTTCAAATCAATTTAGGGTTTGAACATGTTGTATTGTTTTGATCATAACTCACTCATCCGACCTCGGATTGAGGCAATTCTTGAAGCATTGAATTCCTAAGACATGTAGGTACCTCTCCATGAAAAATTGTATCATTTAGAGTTTATCTAAGAAAGTTTGAATAAAAGCAAGTGAGAGGTCGGATAGGAGGGCTTGTTTCGAATATGACGCATTATGGTAACTTGTTGATATCTCCAGTTATAGAACTCTGATTGAGGTGATTCTTGCTTCGAATTAAACAAGAGATTTAGAGCTATGATTTTTATGAAGAAGTAAAATTGAAATCCCGATTTGAAGGTTTTCAAATTCTGTTTGCAAATAGGCGAATTGAGTATAAGCTTAGTAACTGATTTGTACGAACATCCTTGAGCAAATTGTGAGCAATTTTTGGGGATGTTATGAAAAAAAAATAGTAATGAGTTTAAATTGATAATGTCTTTTAAGGGTTCAATGAAAGAACCTTTTTGAGGTCATATCCACGCTCAAGGTTTCATGTTTTCGCAAGAGGGTTGGGTTTCAAAAACGAGGCCCAACATTTGTGGTATCAGAGCGCCGGAATTGAGATCCTATATGGGCACATATGTATAAGTTACATGCAAAGGAGATTATTAAGAGATTAAGCTGTTAGAAGTTGTTGGAAGAAGAATGATTTGTGAGAAAATAAGAACTTGTTGATATGTACTTGAATTGATGATGACAAATGAAGGTCAATTGAAGTGACCTTCTAGGGTAAGCTCGACGTCTAGCTTCCTAGGCTTAGAATGTTTGTGGTACGAATTGTTTGGTTATGTGACTCTTTGTTTGCATTGTGAGTTAATTGATTTCATTAATTGACATGCCTGTCACGCATCCATGTAGGAAATCAGATTAGAATGAGATGAAGGTTAGATGTTAGAAATTGCATTGAAGGAGTAAGATGTCACCTCGCGAAGGAATACGAGGAGTTTTGCAAGGATCTACTGCACCTGATTTCGTACCTCTAGAAAGGATACGAATGAGTATAGAGTCCCATAAATTGAAATCGCATGATTTGCATGTATGAACATTTGTTAAGTGTGTAGTTTTGTCAGAAAGTAAGATAAGGATCGTTGTGGCCATGTTAGTGAATTTTGAATTTTGTTATTGATGTATATGTGCTTGAATTTATATGGATATGAAATTATTTTTATGAATTGTTTGACTTTCTATGATGTGGGAATTGTTTTATGTTGCGTTCATGTCATGTTACGCATTGGCATTTTGATATGATGGACTATAACCATATCAAACCTTAAAAAGGTTATGACATTTTGAATTGAATTTGAGCATGATTGAAATATGCCTTGCATTGGCATTTTGATAAAATGGAAAGAATGATTGAATTGTGAGAATGATGGTTATGCCATTGAAGTTAAGTCATGGCATTTGATTAAATGGAAAGAAGGAAAGCATGAAACTATAAATTTGTGAACGATTGAATTGAAAATAGAGACAAGGGTAGAAATGACAAGATTTATGGTATGCAAACAAAGTAAATTTGACAAGCGAACTCGGAATTCATGATTCAAATTGGAATGGTGCTCGTAACTTGAGATTGGAATGTAAAGAGGGCTATGTGGTTATTCTTTTTATGAATGTAGGTGTGTAAAGGGAAAATGAATGAAGCAAATGATAGCGATAAATAGAAGTCTTTGAGGCTACGTGAATACATTCTAATGAATACTCATTTGATATTGTGGATACATTAGTGAATAATGTGATTAAGTACATATGAGATTTATGGTTGGGTATGGCATATGAGATAAGCTTTGGAAAGGATTTCGAAGGAGTTTTGGAGGGTTAGGGCAGTATGTGTCCGTTAAACGGACATGGATGTCCGTTTAACGGACAGTCTCGGGTGAAATTGGAGTGTTTTCCCAGTCTGTGTCCGTTAAATGGACAGCCTCTGGTCCACTTATGAAAATCGTGTTTTTAACTAATTTTGAGGCCGAATCTCGTTTTGAGGTCTCTAATATGAGTTGTAGACCTTGATGTTATATTTCCAATGGAACAAGAACGAAGGCATTTGGATATTTGTAGTGAGAGTTATAGAATTCGCGCCAAAAGAGTTTCAAATCGATTTAGGGTTTGAACATGTTGTATTGTTTTGATCATAACTCACTCATCCGACCTCGGATTGAGGCGATTCTTGAAGCATTGAATTCCTAAGACATGTAGGTACCTCTCCATGAAAAATTGTATCATTTAGAGTTTATCTGAGAAAGTTTGAATAAAAGAAAGTGAGAGGTCGGATAGGAGGGCTTGTTTCGAATATGAACGCATTATGGTAATTTGTTGATATCTCGAGTTATAGAACTCTGATTGAGGTGATTCTTACTTCGACTTAAACAAGAGATTTAGAGCTATGATTTTTAAGAAGAAGTAAAATTGAAATCCCGATTTGAAGGTTTTCAAATTCTGTTTGCAAATAGGCGAATTGAGTATAAGCTTAGTGACTGATTTGTACGAACATCCTTGAGCAAATTGTGAGCAATTTTTGGGGATGTTATGAAAAAAAAAATAGTAATGAGTTTAAATTGATAATTTCTTTTAAGGGTTCAATGAAAGAACCTTTTCGAGGTCATATCCATGCTCAAGGTTTCATGTTTTCGCAAGAGGGTTGGGTTTCAAAAATGAGGCCCAACACTCATCATAGCAATGGTGCAAGTATCCTTAGACTTGAGGTGCTCAAGGATATCTTGGATACTAATTCTGTGCTTTGACTCCATTCCTTGTTGCCTTACAGAGGTCGCTCATAGGGTGGTGATTGGGTACAGCTTGAGGTATTCGAAGGTAATTGAGTAGCCAATAGAGGATTCACCACTTCTGTGATAGCAGAAGATGATACCCATGGCCTCTTGTCAGGGTCATTACTTGAAAGTCTCTGGCCGGAGCATATATGTCATAAAGAGTGTCTTGATGACATATTAAGTAATGAGTCCCGTGACAAGAACCGATATCACTTGGACTAGATTTGACTTAGTCGGTCTAGTAAGAGTTGACACTTTGCCCATACTCATAACCAAGTGGGGTATAGCATGGTGAAAGGACGAATTGCACGGTAATTGTCTATGGAAAGGTTCGTGATATGGTTCATGATGAATACATGTTCATTCGTCAAACAAATTACTTTCCGGTCAATTGGGGGTCATGATGTGTTGCTAGATACCACTCATGACTTGCTCAGATTAAGTGTTGATCTAAGTGGCCAACATAACCGGGAACCTAATGGGTCACACGCATAAGAGTGTCTCGGAGAATTCGTAAAATAGTTTTGGACAGAGTTCCAATATATGGAGAGCAAACGGATTAAATAGATCCCGATGAGATCGAGATATGTCCCGATGAGATCGCGACATCGATATTGCTGGAAAACATTTCCGGGGGTTTTTCCCATGCTGGGACCCGATAGGCCGGTAGGACCGACCCCAGTGTGACTGGACTAATTCAGCATTTATTTGTATATATATAATTAATTAATTAATTAAAGAATTAATTAATTAATATATATATATATATGTTGCAACGTGGATGAAGGAGGAGGGGCTTAGTCATCTTAACTTTTATATATATATATATATATAAGGCTAACGTGGGAGCAAGATGACCATTAGCTTTTATATGTCTTTAAATGAGTTATAAGACATATGAAAGGTGAGAAGAAAGTAGGTGATCGACGGTGGCTTTTGAAGAAAGAAGGAAGGAAGGATTTTGAGAAAATCCTAAACATTGTCTCTTCTCACCATCGATTATCAAGTTTGCTTCTCCTCTCCAAGCTTTTTCAAGCTTCTTCATTGTGATTCCAAGCTCTCCAAGGAAAAAGGTAGGAGCTAGCACTCTTTACTTTGTTCTAGCTATTCCCGGGTCAAAGGGTTTGTCCCGGTTAGGTTTTCTGATCTCTGCGTGGATACCGTTAGAGACGGTCTCCTTTGACCATTATGGTTTGAGTTTGTTGTATAGACACATGGATCCTGGCTTTCGAGAAGGTCCCAGAATAAAAATTTTTATTTTCCGCACCGTGGGCATGTGATGCTCACACCGGAATTTTCCTACAAACTGATGATAGCCTGATCTCAAGTCTATCTTAGAGAAGACTTTCGCCCCTTACAATTGATCAAACAGGTCATCAATGCGAGGAAGCAGATATCGGTTCTTCACCGTGACCTGATTCAACTTCCGGTAGTCCACACACATCGTTAACGACCCATCTTTCTTCTTCACAAATAGGACCGAAGATCCCCAAGGTGAAGAACTCGGTCTAACATACCCTTTCTCCAACAACTCCTCCAACTACTCCTTAAGCTCTTTCAATTCCGCCGAAGCCATCCGGTAAGGCGAAATTGAAATCGATGCTGTACCTGACAGAAGCTCAATAGGAAACTCAATTTTCCTAGCTAGCGGTAGCCCTGATAATTCCTCAGGAAAGACATCCGAGAATTCCCTGACTACTGGAATATCCTCCAACTTTCCTCCATTTGTCCTCGTGTCCACCACATAGGCAAAAAATGCCTCACGTCATTTCCTCATCATCTTTTCTGCTGCCAAAGCTGAAACAATTCTGGGCGGACCTGCTTTTCTGTCCCCCACAAACACCACTCTTCCGCCATCACCTAAATCAAATTCTACTGTCTTTTTCTTACAATCCAAACGGGCATTGTACTTCTCCAACGTATCCATACCCAAAATTACATCTAATCCTCCCATCTTCAGTGGCATCAAATCTACCACCAACCGTGCTCCACCAATACATAGCTCACAGTCTCTATACACTTGACTAATCACAATGTACTGGCCGATTGGAGTACTCACCATCAGCAGAGTATCCAATGGGCTCACAATCCTATCACACACAGGTCTACTCGAAGAAACAAACGAGTGAGTAGAACCTCGATCAATCAAAACAAGCACATCATCAACAAAGAGTCGAATCATACCAGTCACAACATCCGGAGCGGTCTCTGCATCCTCTCTAGTTATAGCAAACACCCTAGCCGGTGCCTGCCCTCTGGGTCTCCCCGAAATGCTCACTCTCTTGGCTACATCTGAACTGCCCACTTCTGTCGCAGTCCTCTGTCCCATGGTCCCTGTCCTCCTCAGAACTTGCATCTGACTCCTCTCTTGTCGTGGAGGCTGAGGACACTCTCTGGCAATGTGTCCCTTCTCCCCACAGTTGAAACAAGCTCCTGTCAATCTGAAGCACTCTCCTCTATCGGACCTTCCGCAGTGCTCACACTTCGGAATGAATGACCTATCTCTATCTCCCCTTCTAACGCTGCCCACTGTGGAGGCTTGGTGAGAAACAGTAGAAGTCCTCATCGGCCTAGGTCGGCTCGCATCACTGCTCCTCTCCTCTGACTGAACTGGGAAGCTACTAGCACTCCTGTCTGGCATAGAAGTACTAGCACTGCCTCCCCTCTTGAACTGCTCTCTGCCCTTTCTCTTCTTGTTCACTGCACTCTTGATGTTTTTAATATTCTCCACCCTCAAAGCTGCCTCAACCAGCTGCTGAAAATCACAGAAGTTCTGCACAATCACCTTCTCTCTGATGGCTAAGTGCAGACCCGACTCAAACCGGTGACATCTAGTAGCCTCACTCAGCATCAAATCCGAGGCATACCTCGCCAACTGAGTGAATCGACGCTCATACTCACTCACTGACATCTCCCTCTGAGTCAAACTGAGGAACTCCCTCTGCTTCTGCTGAATGTAAACCTCTGATAGGTACTTCTTCCTGAAAGCAGCCAAGAAATTCTGCCATGATAGCCCCACGGGTCTCATCTGACTGCCTGGCACGGTCTCCCACCAATGCAGAGCATCTCCCTGAAGTAGACTTGCAGCATAGATGACTCTCTCGTCATCCTCACACTCCATCTGATCCAGCACCCTCTCGGTCTTCCTCAGCCAAGTCTCGGCTTCTTCTGGATCTGATGTCCCAAAGAAATCGACTGCCCCATACTTTCTCAACCTATCAAACCGTCTCCCTTCAGAAGTGGGGTGAAGGTATATCGTGGCATCTGACCCATAGCCTGCACGAATGCCTAAGTGAAAGCCTGGAACAACCTCGGATCTATTGGAGGCACTTGCTCCTGCGGAACTGGTGACTCCTGAGTCTGCGAAGGAATGGGCTCACTACCTAGCCCTACAGAAGCCTCAACATTCCTTGGGGCTACTGACTCATCAGTCCTCTCCTCTCCAATCGGAGAGTCAGGTGCAATGAATCCTTGCAAAGCTCCTCGTGTCCTTCTACGAGGTGGCATCGTACTCCTTCAAATGGAAACACTAAGGATTAGCTACAGATCAATCTACATGTATGCATGACATGTATGTCACTTAATGCACTCAATCAAATGCAGCATATAAGCAAATATCAAACAAGACGTCCTATATGTAACATCCCGTTACCGAAGTGACGGGTATATCTGAAAATTGGATCGGGTCAGGTTAGAGTACAGGCAAATGTGAATTTTTCATGATACATGCATCATAATTTCTATAGTCATCGGTAAATAATTATTGATGGCATAAGTATATTAACATACGTACATGTATGACATTTCCCGATTGAATTGTGGAAAAATTGGGAATTATGTGATAAGTGTATAAATGAGTTTCGAATAGGGAATTGGAATGAGAAAATTTAATTTAGAGGATTGAATTATGAGATTGGAGTGTAGGAATATGTAATTCCAAATTTTGTGAATTTATGGAAATTTTTCTGGAATTTTAAGAGAATCGAGATCGGACCGAAAAAAATGGTATAGTGACTGATTAATTGAATTTCGGGCCCAAGATTTATTGACAATTGATACGAGACAAATTGAGTTGTGATTTTAAGAGTTATTATTAATTGTTATTGCGAATCGGGAAAAATTAGAATCAGAAATTGGATTGAGGTGGTTCAGAATTGGGACTTGTAGCAAACAAGCCCTAAGTCATTATATATATATATGTCTAAAGCATCGACAAAATCGTTTTTGCTTTCAAAATGATTGAGTTTCGCCGTAGGTGGAGAGTAGCTTGGATTTGGAGATTCTTGGAGGATTTTCAAAGGGTTGAAAGCTAGAATCAAGTAAGCTTCTTCTTCTTTATGATTTGAATCGTTTAATTTGATCATTGAGTGAGTAACGAAATCGTTATGAGGATTTGAAAGTTTCGGAAGTTAGGTTTTGACAAAAACGTTGATTTTGATTTGGGTTTTTAATGAATAATGGTTATTTGATGGATTTAAGGTTAGAAATGAGTTGAGTGTAGTATATGTAGTTGATTGGAAGTGATCTGGAGTGTTTTGGACAGATTTAAACCAGAAGATCTGAGAAATTTCTGAGTTTCGGACGATTTTCTAGGTTCGCACGTCGCGGCGAGCCAACCCAGCGTGCACGTCGCGACGATAAGGAAATAATTTAATTGGTGCTTGTGACGAAGCGAGATAAGTCCCGCGTCATGACGAGCAAAGAATAAGCACGCCGTGATTTAGCGGAGGATTTTATGCTTGGCGAGAGGTGTGGATTAAATCATGGCGAGGACATGTGAACCCAAGAGAAATGGTTTATTTTATAGGAAATTTTGAGGATTAATTTTCTTATGAGTTTGGTTATTGGATCAATTGATTTTTAGACTAAGAATTGCATATGGGAGAATGAAATTAAGTGATTTTAAGGTGATTGTTACAAGTAATGAGTTTGAGGTTTAATTTCAATTGAATTGGTTCCTTGATGATTAATTGGATTTTAGAGACTGATTAATTGGAATTTAGAGGCTAAGATTTTGTGAATTGATAAGATGAGAATTTGGAATTTAATCGATGATTATCGTAATCTAGTGGCGATGAATGTTGAATGTGACTTCAATTGAAATGTGACTTTAGAGTATGAAAATTTGTAAATTGAATTATGATATTTGGAATTATTATGAATTAGAGTGAAAGAGGATTGAGTTGGGAATATTTAGGAATGTCATAACATGTACAATACTCGATGTATTTGCTACATTTGCATTTTTTTTAATATTGGAAATTGTGCAATGAGTGATATTCGATTATTCTGATTGTTTTAGAGGCACTGATGGAGCAATTCCACGGGCAGTGCTAAGACTTCCAGGTTGTAGCTCGGAAGTGCAGGTGAGTAACCTAGTTGGTTTCTCAATCTATATATGTTACATTTTGTGTACATATGCCATGTGGAGATACGGATGGATATGTGTGACTGTTTTGATTGATTTCGAACCATGGGTGTTTGAAATATTGGATTGAGATATGGAAATGCAAAATGTGAATAAATGTGCATAAATGCAATAGTGAATCGAATTGTAAAAGTGTTAGAGTAATAATTGAAATGTGTATATAATCGAAATACCGGACTAAAGGTCCAAAGAAATGTGAAATGACTGAAAAATGGATAGTGAACATATGCATTCATGCATAGTTAAATGATCAGATTTAATGATAGTTGTGGACCGAGACGCCATCTTGAATATTTGAGGATGCCGCGGTAAAACCCATGAACACATGCCGCATGAGAAACTCGCAAACACCTACGGGTGGGGTGTGGGGTCCTATTGTGTGAAAGGGATTAGTGCATACCCAGAGGGCTCTCCTGTCCCTAAAGTGAGTGGGCAGTAGTGCATACCCAGAGGGCTCTCCTACTTGTCAAAATTATGATTTCTGTTACTGAACCGAGCTGCAAGCTCGAGGGGAGTTAGTGCATACCTTGAGGGCTCTCCTACTCCCTAGACAAAATTGAATACTAATCACTGATATGCGCTCGGTCACAACAACAAAATGAGAATGAAAAGTGTCACACGTGCATCATAAATATGTGAATGATTAAATGTGATATTTGCGAAAGGCGATACGCCTTATACGTGTGAAATTGGTAATGCATGAATTATTTGAAATGTGATATTATGCGACGCAATGTGAATTGACTATATATGCATGAGTTGGGTAAACCATCGATGATGGTTTCTCTTTGAGTTCGCAAACTCACCCAACATTGCAATTGTTTTTCAGAATCAAGAGTACCCGTTAGATCAACGGGAGTATGATCGTTTGCTAGCAAGGCGAGTATCGGGTCGGGATCGGTGTTGTCACATCCGCATTAGTATAATGTTTTGTTCATGGGCCCTAGCTTAATAAATGAAAAAAAGTGTATTGTGTTTGTGATTCTTGAAATGTGTTCGTAAATCGCATTGGAACCCAATTGGGTCATGCCTTTCGCTTATAAAATTGATTAAGCACCATTGAGTGCTAATTAGTGACTGAAAGTGTTTGGTAATTGAAAATGTTTTTATGATAAGTCAGCCCAAAGTGTTTATTGATTTCGCGCTTAACTGTTTTGAAAAGAAAAGTGCAATAATGAGTTTTAAAAGGTAATGTACGCTTTAGATGCCGCCCTCAGGGTCACGGACTCGGATGTCCTTTGTAGATGTCGGGTTCGGGTCTCATGGGAGTTAAGTGCTACATTTAGGTATCGAGCCCAAAAGTACAATCTTACATGGGCTTTCGAGAAAAATGTGTCAAAGTGCATACATTCAAGTCATGTCACCAATAGAGATAGTGACAACTGATCCCCATCTAGTATATGAGTCGCACGCATGAGCCTGTACTAGTGGTTTAAGTGATGAGAAATAGTGAGAAAAAGAGAATACGTTAGAATGTGATTAAAAGGAAATTGTGAATATTGTGAAATAAGAAAAAAGTGTATGGTTCGATTTGACAAATGAGGATTTGGTGTATTGGTATTAGTGTATATGTTATGAAAAGCAACATCTGTGTTATACTGGAGTGTATCTTGGAATGGAAAAATAGATATGAATGTATAGTGGTGAATTGATAGAGGGAAATAGCGATATGATGAAATTGGTAAGATTGATAGTGTATAAGCAAAGTGAATGGAAATAAAATTTCCTGCGATTTATAGAGAATACAATTGGGTTTGACTTCGGTGATAAGAGTTATGAATAGGGCTTTGTGACTTAAAGTCAGAATGTGTTAAGTGGGAAATTGAGAATGATTGTAGTATGAATCAATAATGAAAGGATTGAAATGTATGAAAATGATAATGGAAGATGAAATAGATGTCAAGGTTAAGTTGATTTGCCTATAGGAACACACATCTGATTACGGGGGTACCATGGCTAGCGAGTTAGTGGATAACCGCCAGTCATAGTTCTTGTAGTGTAAAGTTCGGTTTGAGTTAGAATGAGAAGTCAAAGCGTTTATAGTGATTTATTAGAATGTGTTGAGATTGTAAATAGGATATAAATGGAATTATAGATTGGACAGTGTAAGTGATTAATGGGTGAATTATCTCACATCTGTCTCTCGATATTGATGAAATGATTTAGATGATATGTGCCTCAATGAACAGTATTAACAAGGATGTTCTGATTTATTGGAACTGAGGCTTAATTGACCCTTATGGGATATAATGAGTATAGTTGAAATTGATTTCTGAAGGCATTGAGAATGACTGACAAGAAATGTGGTGAATGTAAATGATTAGGAATTTCATAAGTGGTATTGATAAAAATAGATAGAAATCTTCTACAAAGAGGAGTTCCCCTGAATTGGGTTGAGTTGATTAAATGAATTAATTAGAGATAAATTTGAAACGAATGAAAAGTTATTATTGGGAGTCTAAATCCTGGCGGAGACTCAAGAGTAAGAAATAAAATATGTGATTGAAAGGATGTATATTATGCTAAGGTAAAGAATCAACGTGTAATAGGATTATGGAGCAGTGAAAAGACATTGGATGCGTAATTGAAAAATATATATATATATATATATATATATATCAGTTCGTGAATATTGGTGTAAAAATGTTCGGAAAGTACAATTGGATATGATAAATGTGTTATCGATCTAGTTTAAAATAAGAGTGACTAAATTGAATTATGTGGAAAATTAGTGTAAAGGAATAGGTGTTAGATTATACTAAGATGAAACCGAGAAAGTTATAAGAGAATTGTTCCTCATTGGAGACAATCGATAATTAGAAAATTATCTGAAGTGATCATGTGTATGAAGAGTTTACTATGCTATCAAGATTAAAATGTCTCAATCAGATTTAGAGTGAATAATGACTATGAGCATAGATGAGTAATTGAATGCATTTGAAAAATGAAATGTATGAATTGGCACAGTTGAGGAAATTGTTTATTATGCAAGTGTCGTAAGAATGAATCTTAGTTGATCAAATAAATAGTGATTTAATTAGTATTGAATATGGCACATCGGGAGACTTAGTGTCGATAGAGATGATGATAACATGCGAAATTTGCAAGGGACATGTGTATATGAGACATTTGGAGATTTTGTAATATTTACCAAAGTGTCCCAAAAAGGGCTATGATGCAATCTGTGGAAATAGTATAAAGTGATTATATGTGTATAGGGATAAATATAATCTCATGGGCCTAATTGTGACTTGATGGTGATAGATATTGTATCTTGGTTATTGTTTGGAAAATTTAGAGACCCTATTTGCACGAAATGTGTTTAGATGTATCTATGGATACTAAAGTGATAATGATTGAGATATTAGTAAATCGAGAGTAGTGAAAAGATTATGCGATTGAAGTATTCCGGGAATTTGAAAGATTTGAACAGAATTATGTGTTTGAGTATTTCAAAATTAAGTTAGTTATGCAATGTGAAGTATTGAATCGGAAAATTTGATGGCAGAAAATTTCAATTTGAGCGATAAGTTTTTTTTTAAAACTTATTGTGACTCTGAGTGTGAGCTGTCGAACCAGTATGGGACAAAAAGGAAATATTAATGGTAATTGAATTCCAAATCAGATGTGTGTGTGCAAAAGGATTGGCAAAGGTGATTGAGGAATTGAAAATGAATTCAACTTTTGAGAAAATGATTGATAGGATGAATTAAGAAATATGGGTAATACCCATCAAGGAACTATTAGAGGAATTGTAAGGAACGATCAAAGCTTTATGTTCAATAAGAGTGTATTGAAGGGTAATAAAAGTAGAGTGTGACATCGAGTAATTGTTTGTGTGAATAACCAATGACTTGATTGTTGGAGATAAAATGAAATCGATATTATAGAGTTCATAGGGATGTGAGGTTGATGTACAGCTCAAATTGATTGAGTGCATATTAATTGCTTATTGGTGTTACCATTGGTAAAGTGTATAAGGGGTCAAAGGTGTACTCTATAAGAGACGAAGTAAATCGGGTGAAATGAATCAAATAGGAATTGTGAAATCATAGTTCATGTCGATGAATCGAATTGATTTTATCGAGGTTGTTGAGAAGTTTATGAAATTGGCGTTTGAACCCGATAGTGATGTGATCGATAATCGGTTAATGAAATGTTTTGAAGTGTATCGCCTCGACCAAGATACACCGAGATAAAGATAAAGGTAAAATTTGGGAGAAATTAAATTTGTTATAAGTGGCCTCGATGTGATTGTGTTGTGAATAGAACTATAAATTGGTAAGTTAATGTGAACTAAAAAGGTGATTTGGATTTGTAAAGTGTTATATGGACCGAGATAGGAATATTGATATGATCGAATGTGTGTTTGATTAGATTGAAAGTAAAGAATAGTGAGAACAAAGTGTGGAATTTGAGAAAGGAAAAGAGGTAATTGATTGTGTTAATTTGGTGAATTGGCATAAATAGAATTTCGTATTGATATAGTGGAAACAAAGGTTATAGTGATCGGAATAAATCTCCGCCTTCCTAATTGATCGTATGTGAAATTTCGAGGACGAAATTTTATTAGAGGAGAATTGTAACATCCTTATCAAGTGACGGGTATATCTGAAAATTGATCGGGTCAAAGTTGTAGAGTACAGGCAAATGTGAATTTTTATGATACATGCATCATAATTTCTATAGTCATCGGTAAATGATTATTGATGGCATAAGTATATTAATATACGTACATGTATGACATTTCCCGATTGAATTGTGGAAAAATTGGAAATTGTGTGATAAGTGTATAAATGAGTTTCGAATAGGGAATTGGAATGAGAAAATTTAATTTAGAGGATTGAATTATGAGATTGGAGTGTAGGAATATGTAATTCCAAATTTTGTGAATTTATGGAAATTTTTCTGGAATTTTTAGAGAATCGAGACCGGACTGAAAAAAATGGTATAGTGGTGATTAATTGAATTCGGTCCGAGATTTATTGACAATTGATCTGAGACAAATTGAGTTGTGATTTTAAGAGTTATTATTAATTGTTATGCGAATCGGGAGAAATTAGAATCAGAAATTGGATTGAGGTGGTTCAGAATTGGGACTTGTAGCAAACAAGCCCTAAGTCATTTTATATATATATGTCTAAAGCATCAACGAAATCGTTTTTGCTTTCAAAATGATTGAGTTTCGCCATGGGTGGAGAGTAGCTTGGATTTGGAGATTCTTGGAGGATTTTCAAAGGGTTGAAAGCTAGAATCAAGTAAGCTTCTTCTTCTTTATGATTTGAATCGTTTCATTTGATCATTGAGTGAGTAACGAAATCGTTATGAGGATTTGAAAGTTTCGGAAGTTAGGTTTTGACAAAAACGTTGATTTTGATTTGGGTTTTTAATGAATAATGGTTATTTGATGGATTTAAGGTTAGAAATGAGTTGAGTGTAGTATATGTAGTTGATTGGGAGTGATCTGAAGTGTTTTGGACGGATTTAAACCAGAAGATCTGAGAAATTTCTAGGTTTCGGACGATTTTCTGGGTTCGCACGTCGCGACGTGTGATGAACACGCCGCGGCGAGCCAACCCAGCGTGCACGTCGCGACGATAAGGAAATAATTTAATTGGTGCGCCCGGACGGAGCGAGATAAGTCCGCACGTCGCGATTTAGCAAACAGCGACGTCATGACGGCGGAGGATTTTACGCTTGTGGCGAGAGGTGTGGATTCGTCGCGGCGAGGACATGTGAACCCGAAGAGAAATGGTTTATTTTTATAGGAAATTTTGAGGATTAATTTTCTTATGAGTTTGGTTATTGGATCAATTGATTTTTGAGACTAAGAATTGCATATGGGAGAATGAAATTAAGTGATTTTAAGGTGATTGTTACAAGTAATGAGTTTGAGGTTTAATTTCAATTGAATTGGTTCCTTGATGATTAATTGGATTTTAGAGACTGATTAATTGGAATTTAGAGGCTAAGATTTTGTGAATTGATAAGATGAGAATTTGGAATTTAATCAGATGATTATTGGAATCTAGTGCAAATGAATGTTGAATGTGATTTCAATTGAAATGTGACTTTAGAGTATGAAAATTTGTAAATTGAATTATGATATTTGGAATTATTATGAATTAGAGTGAAAGAGGATTGAGTTGGGAATATTTAGGGAATGTCATAACATGTACAATACTCAGTGTATTTGCTACATTTGCATTTTTTTTGAATATTGGAAATTATGCAATGAGTGATATTCTATTAGTCTGATTGTTTTAGAGGCACCGATAGAGCAATTCCACAGGTAAAGGCTAAGACTTCCGTGCTGTAGCTCGGAAGTGCAAAGTAGTAACCTAGTTGGTTTCTCAACCTATATATGTTACATTTGTGTACATATGCCATGTGGAGATACTGGATGGATATGTGTGATGTTTTGATTGATTTCAACCATGGGTGTTCAAATATTGGATGAGATATGGAAGTGCAAAATGTGAATAAATGTGTATAAATGCAATAGTGAATCAATTGTAAAAGTGTTAGAGTAATAATTGAAATGTGTATATGATCGAAATACCGGACTAAAGGTCCAAAAAATGTGAAATGACTGAAAATGGATAGTGAACATATGCATTCATGCATAGTTAAATGATCGATTTAATGATAGTGTGGACCGAGACGCCATGAATATTTGAGGATGCCGCAGTAAAACCTGCAAACACACGCCGCAAAGAAACACGTAAACACCTACGGGTGGGGTGTGGGGTCCTATTGTGTGAAAGGGATTAGTGCATACCCAGAGGGCTCTCCTATCCCTAAAGTGAGTGGGCAGTAGTGCATACCCAGAGGGCTCTCCTACTTGCCAAAAATATGATTTACATCGAACCGAGTCAGAAGCTCGAGGGAGTTAGTGCATACCCTGAGGGCTCTCCTACTCCCTAGACAAAATTAAATACTGATCACTGATATGCGCTCGGTCACAACAACAAAATGAGAATGAAAAGTGTCACACGTGCATCATAAATATGTGAATGATTAAATGTGATATTTGCGAAAGCGATACGCCTTATACGTGTGAAATTGGTAATGCATGAATTATTTGAAATGTGATATTATGCGATGCAATGTGAATTGACTATATATGCATGAGTTGGGTAAACCATCGATGATGGTTTCTCACTGAGTTCGCAAACTCACCCAACATTGCAATTGTTTTTCAGGAACTGAAGAGTACCCCGTTAGATCAACGGGAGTATGATCGTTGCTAGCAAGGCAGAGTATCGGGTCGGGATCAGTGTCGTCACATCTGCATTAGTATAATGTTTTGTTCAGTGGGCCCTAGCTTAATAAATGAAAAAAAAGTGTATTGTGTTTGTGATTACTGAAATGTGTTCAGAAATCGCATTGGAACCCAATTGGGTCATGCCTTTCTGTTTATGTACTGATTAAGCACCATTGAGTGCTAATTAGTGACTGAAAGTGTTTGGTAATTGAAAATGTTTTTATGATAAGTCAGGCCCAAAGTGTTTATTGATTTCGCTTAACTGCTTTTGAAAAGAAAAGTGCAATAATGAGTTTTAAAAGGTAATGTACGCTTTAGATGCCGCCTCAGGGTCACGGACTCGGATGTCATTTGTAGATGTCGGGTTGGGTCTCATGGAGTCAGTGCTACACTATATACATTCTAAGTTGAGGACACTAGACCCAGGTGCTCTGATACCAAACATGTTGGGCCCGGGTCCCGAATCCCCATTCCTGAGGCGGCACCTCGGGCCGCGCCGGCGACGGGCGCCCAAATACTCTCGGACCCGATCCCAACATCCATACAAGTAAATAATTCGATTCACACATATACTCATTCATGCAATTTCACACACATTAAAACATAATTAAACACCCCATAAAGCAAGGGGCTTCATGCCATTACAAATTAAAGGAAATTCAGCAAGTATTCTCGAAATGTAGCATAATACAAAAAAAGGTTTAAAATCCAAAATACATAAGTATGCTCCATGATGATATGCTGGCGGGCTAACCAAAATATTAACTTAATACAAGGCTCCTAACTAGCTTGAAGTTTCCGATGCCTTGCAAGGTCGACAATCGTCTCGATCTGCACCTGAGGAGGGGAGATTAATGGGGTGAGCTGTGAAGCTTAGTGGCATATACATTTATAGCCATTGGCAACGAGCCACACAATCAAGCATATATATATAGTTATACAAGCATATAACAAATCATCAATCCATCACTATACAATTGTCGCATCACGATTCATATCATATGATTTCACAATATAATAATTCAACATGTGTCATGCTCAACAAATCAATCGTGTATGCACAAACAATTGGCTCGAGAGTTCCGTAAAACGATCTGGATAAACCGAAGTTAAATTCGTAAACTATCCGAGTCCGATTTCTCAAGGATCTCGTGACCTCAAGCGGACAACCGGGAGAAGGCTTTATGTCAACGTGCACGTGACTCCATCCGTAACTCTCTTACCCAAACAAAACATATAATCCATTCGTTCTATGTTCAAAGCATTTTTCAAAGCTTTCATTCTTTCCATTCTTGCAAAAATGCCATAAGGCCAATCAGGGCCATGCATAATTATAATCACAATGCATGTTCAATATTTCTCATATCATTTAACACAAGCAATGTCACATAATGCAAGCAAGCATATATAAGGCAATTTGCCCATACACACAATAACCATAAACATATTACCCACTTAATATCGCTCAAGTATCCGACTCACTAGTGTCCTTCCTCTTGCGATTGGGTCAGGTCATCTTGGTTTCCTATAATAAACCAAGTTCTCATTCAATCATTACGCAAAAGAAATATTCCATAAAGCTTGACAATAAAAAGTAAAGCACTAAACGTTTACATCCGACTTCCATCTAAATTCCCGAACCCTTAAAGGCTGATTCTGAACTTCCTTTCTTCATACAACTTGTAGCCCTTTATTCCTAGATCACAACGAATCCAAAATCACCTCATTTGGACATCTATAGCAAAAGATATACCCAAAATACCAAACTTCATCTTTGTTGGAACCAGGGCGCTCGTTGCGACGTAGGGACGTTTGCCGCGACATCTATAGCAAAAGGCCACGCTCGTTGCGGCGAAGAGCCCGTGCTCGCCGCGGCGTGCACACAAGTGTGCACCGTGGTGAAGACCACACCTTCGCACATCGCTGCGAATAAACATTAATTCATCGCGACGTTGCTTCCCTTTCTCACACGCCGCGGCGTGTTCATACGCACGTCGCGATGTGCGGGTCTTAAGAACGACTCCGAAACCCGATTTCCAGCATTTTCTCACTTCAATCCTTTCCCATTTTCAAATGCAGCACATCTAAACTTTAGATCATGCCTTAAAATATATTTCTAACTCAATCAAACCTCAAAATCAGTCATAAATGTATCAACCCAAGAAATCTAACCATTTTTGCCCTAAAAACCCTAATCCTTCGATTCTGCTACATTCAACATTCTCTAGGTTTAAATCAAACCATATCAAGTTTGAAGGAAGCTAAACTTACCAGAAGTTGCTTCGAATCGGTCGGAAAAATCAAAGATCGAAAAAAAAACCTATTCTCTTCTTCCTCTTCCTCTGTCGACAACAACTCTCCTCTTTCTCTTCTCTTCTTTCTTTCTTTCTTCTATTTTCTTTAACTCTTTTCTAATACTTAAGTCTATGGGTAGGGAAAAGACCAATGTACCCCTCTTAGCAAAGCTTAAACCACTCTAACCTAAGTAACCTTCCCAAAAAGCCCTCAAACATATTTACCCTATAATTCTCATCAAAACCACATTTAAACCTTAATTATCCAATAATACTCCCAAATAAATCAAACTAAGGCATAAACACATAATTACCACAATTCATGCTTAATGACATTAAAAAAAAATTCGGGGTCTAACACTCATACATATGGGTTTGGCAAATATCATATAACAATAAGCTTCATCCATGTTGCATGCAGTACACATAATACAATATGTAAATTAAACAAATATATTTAATATTTTATGCATAAAATTGGTAAAATAAAACAAAATGTCAATGTTTACATGTAGCCTTAGTAACAAATGATATTGTTAATAATTCTAATCCATAAAGGATTGCTTAATTCAACCCATTTATAATTCAATGCATATAAGGAAATCAAAGAGAAAACGTATTTATAAAACCAATGCCATCTTCTCCAAATAAATAAGCAATTTATATATATATACGCACTATTGATATACATAAAATCAAGAAAAAATATATTATAAAGCTATAATGTCAAAGGTCTAACTGATTGAACTTAAGTTTAATATATAATTGGCTGCACTTTCATGGTTGTTAATGCACTTTTTGACTCTTAATTCATGATTTTTGTGTTTAAATTAGTCTCTTACGGTGAGTTTATGTTTTATGCAATTTGCTAGTAAAATTGTAAAAATTGACATTAATTGCATTATAATTTTTCTAAGAACAATTGATACTGCAAATTGTTATTTTATATTGTAGGAGAAAAGGAGTAAAAAAGGATCAGAAGAGTTAACACAACATGAAGTCCTTAAGGAACGTCGCGATGTGAACTAATCATGATGCCGCGGCAAAATGTAATTCCCACGTCACGGCGCATCAACACACGATCGTACGTCGCAACGTCAACAATTCAACACATCGTGGCGAGCAAGTCAGAGCACACGTCGCGATGAGAATTATTTCGCAAGTCACGACGTGCAGACGGGTATTCGGACTTTAAATGGAAAGATCACTCACTGTACCAAACCGAGCCATGAACCATCCTTTAAATATTGCCAAATTAGGTTAGAAAGGGGATCTTTTTTGGCAATCGACACTCAGAGAGAGAGGAGACCGACGAACTAGAAGAGAAGCACTAGGAGCATTCGCGACACCCCCCTTCCCAGAGTTCCTTCGGGGTTCCCTAGGGACAACTTTTGCATTAGTTTTTATCTTCTATTTTTACCGTTGCCGTCCACCATGGATATCTTGGAGTCATTACGAGTTGTGAGGCTTCCGGTTGCTATGCGTGACTTGACATTTCTTTCCTGTTGAAGATGCAGTGATGGCTGGAGTTCACCGAGCTTCTAAGGGGAGTAGCTTAATCTGTAGTTTATATATGATTTATAAATGCCTAAGTCTAGGATTTGTAATTTGTAGTGAAGCTACTTGATTATAGTTAAATGTTGGACATTTAATGCGTTGTTTGGATTGATAGTTTACATTGTCACATTTAGCTACATTGTTATGAACAGTCGAGTTGGGGTTTATTGCTTTGTAGTTAGATTAGTTTAATTAGTGTTTAATTAAGCGTTGAACAATGTATTGTGTTATGGATTTGTTTATGTAAAACTTTGAGCTTAATTATATGAGGTCTCATATATGTCCTTTGGTGATTGCATTAATCCTCATTATCTGCATGGTCGTGTTTGATATTGATGATTATGTTTAATCCGATTGACCACTTGCATTAATATGTCTATTTCGCACACTAAGATGTTTTTAACAAGGTTTTAAGAAATGGGGTTGGTTAATTGAAACCTTGGACTTAAAGGTTCCTTTAAGGTTCTAGGGCTCAAGAGCAACTAATGGGGTCTTGAGAAATGGAGTCGAGAGTGACAGGAGTCCATTAATCAATACCCTGGACTTAAAGAGAGTCGTTTAAGGTTTACCATTCACACTTAGTTTTGAACTGTGATAGCCAAAGTTCGTTTTCAAGAAAGTTTTATCACTTGTTTTAGTATTTTCTTTTTCTATTTTCAAAAATTCAAAAATACTTTTTACATGCTTTTCAGTTCATTAGTGTTCTCAAAATCAAAACCCCCATTTTCTTACTAATTTTGCTTGCATTTTATGACATATAGGCTAGCTTAGGTCCATTTCATTAGGTTTCGATCAAGAGAGACGACCCGAGGTTGCTTCCTATACTGCAATCCTTGGTATAAATTATTTTTCACCGGTTTTCAGAGATCGATCGAAAAGTCGAATCGACAAAGTCGCGATCAAAATGGCGCCGTTGCCGGGGAACCGCGAATTGGTTCTCTATGTTAACTTTTGTCATTTTATTGCTGAGTGAAATTAGGAGTCTTTTCTTTTAGGTTGCATTTTCATTTATAGCTTTCCTTCGTTTTTAATAGTTAGCATTTTACAGATTACACCTTCTGTGAAAGTTCGCTGAGCCTAACTCTTACTATTTCTGCGACAAACATTTCAGGTGAATCTGGCTTAATGGAGGCCGGCACGGACATGGAAATGGATAAAGTTGTTTCACCACAACATGGTCATCTGTCGAAGATTTATCGAAAGTATCAAGAACCTCCATAACTCCCAGGTTGTCTCTTTCTTTCACTTGTTTACTTACTTTAGCCTCGTGATTACTTGTGATATATATTGGTGCGTTAGTTTCTTAAGTAAGTGTCAGGGAGAAACAACCCTTGTAGGAAAATAGTTTAGGTTTTAGTTTAGTAACTAGCCTTTCCATTCAAAATTTTCCCCCTTTTGAGTTCTATCTCTTGCCCTCCTGTTGTTGTGTTGAATTGTCCTTTGTGATTCCTTCCCTTATGCCTTATCTTTTCTTGTTTACCATTGAGGACAATGTGTGATTTAAGTTTGGGGGAGTTGTTTCCCTATCTATCTTTTGTATTGCCGACCTATTGATGTTTTGTTAATACATGTGTTAGCTAATCTTGCATTCTGTTGGTAAAAACTTTGTAAATTTAAAATTTGTTGTCATTCTGTTGTTCCTCGCCATGACGAGGCTGATCATTTTGCACGCACTCGTAGCTTCACGTCGTGACATACGCACGTCGTGGCGCACAATGCTGCACATCGCGACGTCACAGAAATGACATTTTTTTCTTAACTTTTCTACTCAATTCAACCTTTCCCCACACTAGCCTTTAGTAACTACTGCTTGCAAAGATTTTATAAGTTTCAAAATGGTGCTTGAGTCTATGAAAATACCTTCCATTCTTTTAAGGATAGTCGGAGTTGGCAGAATTTTACTTTCATTATTTTCAATACATAGTTAATGGAGGCATGCTAATAAGGTGGCACTTTAAGTTTTTAAGACTTGAGATTGTTCATTGAGATAATACCCTTGTTGGAAGGATATTTGGGCCTAATTTCTTTTCTTCAATCTTTGTGTGCTTCTGCTTATTTCATACTTCTCTATAATTTGTTTCAATTTTTACTCTAAGCTTGATGGACTAGATTTTTGTTGATGTGATAGAGGCGTTACTTCTTCAACCCCTTTTCCCAAACACAGTCCCTTAAACACTTATCCCTTGCTAGCCCATTGAGCCTTACTATGTATGAGCACTTGAAAACATTTCATATGATGTCATTAGTTTAATTTGCATTTCCTTTTCCAATCCAAAAACAAAGCAACAGAAAAAGTGTGTTCCAAAAAAGAACAGAGAAAAAAAAATGGGGAGAAGGAGAAAGCATAAAAAATTGTGTCATTATTAGTTCAACTATTGACATCCATTCATAATTTTAGTCCATGTGTTCATATCTTTTCTTTCGTTCATTCCATTCATTCATCTAGCCCTCCGCACATTACAACACTGAAAACTCATCTTGATCTTCAAAATCATAGTTCTTGTAGTGGAGAAATAGAGCTGATACAAGCTTATGGTAGAGTATGGATTAAGCATATTGAGAGTGACAATATCCCTAAACACAAGTGAGGTGAGAGCAAACACTTAGTCTTCAGTGACATCTTTTTTGTTGAATCTCTTGGATTAAATTCTTTTAGTGGTTGTTCTATTAGCACTCTTTCAATCTGTTTTGATTGAATTCTGAGAAAGTGTTTTATGTCAATTTCCTATTATTATTTTGAGTATGGGTGGATTTTTCTTTTACACTTGTATCTTTTTGACACTTATAAACTTTTTCCAGGAATAGAAAGGTTTAAGGCCAGGGGAATTTGATTGAACCCAAGTTTAATATATAATTATCTACCCTTTCATGATTGTTAATGCACTTTTTGGCTCTTAATTCATGGTTTTTGTGTTTAAATTAGTCTCTTACGGTGAGTTTATGTTTTATGCAATTTGCTAGTAAAATTGTACAAATTGACATTAATTGCATTATAATTTTTCTAAGAACAATTGATACTGCAAATTGTTATTTTATTTGTAGGAGAAAAGGAGTCAAAAAGGATCAGAAGAGTCAACACGGCATGAAGTCCTTAAGGCACGTCGTGGCGTGAACTAATCGCGATGCCACGACGAAATGTAATTTCCATGTCGTGACGCATCAACACACGATCATACGTTGCGACGTCAACATTCAACATGTCACGGCGAGCAAGCCAGAACACACGTCGCGACAAGAATTATTTCACACGTCGAGACGTGCAGACGGGTATTCGGACTTTAAATATAAAGATCACTCACTGTACCGACCCGGCCCATGAACCATCCTTTAAATATTGCCAAATTAGGTTAGAATAGGGATCTTTTTTGGCAATCGACACTCAGAGAGAGAGGAGACCGACGAGCTAGAAGAGAAGCACCAGGAGCATTCGCGACACCCCCTTCCACAGGGTTCCCTTCGGGGTTCCCTAGGGACAACTTCTGCATTAGTTTTTATCTTCTATTTTTACCGTCGCCGTCCACCATGGATATCTTGGAGTCGTTGCGAGTTGTGAGGCTTCCGGTTTCTATGCGTGGCTTGGCATTTCTTTCCTGTTGAAGATGCAGTGATGGCTGGAGTTCACCGAGCTTCCAAGGGGAGTGGCTTAATCTGTAGTTTACCTATGATTTATAAATGCCTAGGTATAGGGTTTGTATTTTGTAGTGAAGCTACTTGATTATAGTTAAATGTTGGACATTTAATGTGTTGTTTAGATTGGTAGTTTACATTGTCACATTTAACTACATGGTTATGAACAGCCGAGATGGGGTTTATTGCTTTGTAGTGAGATTAGCTTAATTAGAGTTTAATTAAGCGTTGAAAAATGTATTGTGTTATGGATTTGTTTATGTAGAACTTTGAGCTTCATATATGTCCTTTGGTGATTGCATTAATCCTCATTATCTGCATGGTCGTGTTTGATATAGATGATTATGTTTGACCCGATTGACCACTTGCGTTAACATGTCTATTTCGCACACTAAGATGTTTTTAACAAGGTTTTAAGCAATGGGTTTCCTTGATTAAAACCTTGGACTTAAAGGTTCCTTTAAGGTTCTAGGGCTCAAGAGCAACTAATGGGGTCTTGAGAAATGGAGTCGAGAGTGACAGGAGTCCATTAATCAAGACCCTGGACTTAAAGAGAGTCCTTTAAGGTTTACCATTCACACTTAGTTTTGAACTGTGATAGCCTAAGCTCGTTTTCAAGAGGATTTTATCACTTGTTTTAGTATTTTCTTTTTCTATTTTCAAAAATCCAAAAATACTTTTTACATGCTTTTCAATTCATTAATGTTCTCAAAATCAAAACCCCCATTTTCTTACTAATTTCTCTTGCATTTTATGACATATAGGCTAGCTTAGGTCCATTGCATTAGGTTCCAATCAAGAGAGACGACCTGAGATTGCATCCTATACTGCAATCCTTGGTATAAATTATTTTTGACCGATTTCTAAGGATCAACGTAAGGTCGAATCGACAAAGCCGCAATCAAAATGGCGCCGTTACCGGGGAACCGCGAATTGGTTCTTTAAGTTAGCTTTTGTCATTTTGTTGCTGAGTGAAGTTAGGAGTCTTCTTTTAGGTTGCATTTTCATTTATAGCTTTTCTTCGTTTTTAATAGTTAGAATTTTACAGATTACACCTTCTGTGAAAGTTCGTTGAGCCTAACTCTTACTATTTCTGCGACAAACATTTCAGGTGAATCTGGCTTAGTGAAGGCCGACACGGACATGGAAATGGATGAAGTTGTTTCACCACAACATGGCCATCTATCGAAGGTTTATTGGAAGTATCAAGAACCTCCATAACTCCCAGGTTGTCTCTTTCTTTCACTTGTTTACTTACTTAAGCCTCGTGATTACTTGTGATATATATTGGTGCATTGGTTTGTTAAGTAAGTGTCAGGGAGAAACAACCCTTATACGAAAATAGTTTAGCTTTTAGTTTAGTAAGTAGCCTTTCCATTCAATAATTTCCCCCTTTTGAGTTCTATCTCTTGCCCTCCTATTGTTCTGTTGGATTGTCCTTTGTGCTTCCTTCCCTTATGCCTTATCTTTTCTTGTTTACCATTGAGGACAATGTGTGATTTAAGTGTGGGGGAGTTGTTTCCCTATCTATCTTTTGTATTGCCGACCTATTGATGTTTTATTAATACATGTGTTAGCCAATCTTGCATTTTGTTGGTAAAAACATGGTAAATTTAAAATTTGTTGTCATTCTGCTGTTACTCTCCGCGGCGACAGGTTACACGCCGCGGCGAGGCTGACCATTTTGTACACACGTCACAACGTGCGCGCAGCTTCACGTCGCGACATCCGCACGTCGCGGTGCACAATGCTGCACGTCGCGACGTCCCACTTTTTCACATAAATGACATTTTTTGCTTAACTGTTCTACTCAATTCAACCTTTTCCCACACTTGCCTTTAGTAACTTCTATTTGCAAAGATTTTATAAGTTTCAAAATGGTGCTTGATTTTATGAAAATACCTTCCATTCTTTTAACGATAGTCGGAGTTGGAAGAATTTTACTTTCAATATTTTCAATACATAGTTAATGAGGCATGCTAATAAAGTGGCACTTTAAGTTTTTGAGACTTGAGATTGTTCATTAAGATAATACCCTTGTTGAAAGGATATTTGGGCCTAATTTCTTTTCTTCAATCTTTGTGTGCATCTGCTTATTTCATACTTCTCTAGAACTTGTTTCAATTCTTACTCGAAGCTTGATGGACTAGATTTTTGTTGATGTGATAGAGGCGTTCCTTCTTCAACCCCTTTTTCCAAACACAGTCCCTTAAACAATTATCCCTTGCTAGCCCATTGAGCCTTACTATGTATAAGCACTTGAAAACATTTCATATGATGTCATTAGTTTAATTTGCATTTCCTTTTCCAATCCAAAAAAAAAACAACAGAAAAAGTGTGTTCCAAAAAGGAATAGAGAAAAAAAATAAAAAAAGGGGAGAAGGAGAAAGCATAAAAAAACGAGTCATTATTAGTTCAACTGTTGACATCCATTCATAATTTTAGTGCATGTGTTCATATCTTTTCTTTCGTTCATTCCATCCATTCATCTAGCCCTCCGTACATTGCAACCCTGAAAAGTTCGCTTGATCTTCAAAATCATCATTCTTGTAGTGGAGAAATAGAGCTGATACAAGCTTATGGTAGAGTATGGATTAAGCAGATTGAGAGTGACAATATCCCTAAACACAAGTGAGGTGAGAGCAAACACTTAATCTTGAGTGACATCTCTTTTGTCCAATCTCTTGGATTAAATTCTTTTAGTGGTTGTTCTATTAGCACTCTTTCAATATGCTTTGATTGAATTCTGAGAAAGTGTTTTGTGTCAATTTCCTATTATTATTTTGAGCATGGGTGGATTTTTCTTTTACACTTGTTTCTTTTTGACTCTTATAAACTTTGTCCAGGAGTACAAAGGTTTAAGGGTGGGGGAATTTGATTGAACCCAAGTTTAATATATAATTGGCTACACTTTCATAGTTATTAATGCACTTTTTGACTCTTAATTCATGATTTTTGTGTTTAAATTAGTCTCTTATGGTGAGTTTATGTTTTATGCAATTTGCTAGTGAAATTGTACAAATTAACATTAATTGCCTTATAATTTTTCTAAGAACAATTGATACTACAAATTGTTATTTTATATTGTAGGAGAAAAGGAGTCAAAAAGGATCAGAAGAGTCAACACGGCATGAAGTCCTTAAGGCACGTCACGACGTGAACTAATCGCGATGCCGCGGTGAAATGTGATTCCCACGTCACGGCGCATCAACACACGATCGTACATCTCGACATCAACAATTCAACACGTCGCAGCGAGCAAGCCAGAGCACACGTCGCGACGAGAATTAATTCGCACGTCGCAACGTACAGACGGGTATTCAGAATTTAAATGGAAAGATCACTCATTGTACCGACCCGGCCCGTGAACCATCCTTTAAATATTGCCAAATTAGGTTAGAACGGGGATCTTTTTTGGCAATCGACACTCAGAGAGAGAGGAGATTGACGAGCTAGAAGAGAAGCACCAGGAGCATTCGTAACACCCCCTTTCCCCAGGGTTCCCTGGGAATAACTTCTACATTAGTTTTTATCTTCTATTTTTACCATCTCCGTCCACCATGGATATCTTGGAGTTGTTGTGAGTTGTGAGGCTTCTGGTTACTATGCGTGGCTTGGCATTTCTTTCCTGTTGAAGATGCAATGTTGGATGGAGTTCACCGAGCTTCCAAGGGGAGTAGCTTAATCTGTAGTTTAGCTATGATTTATAAATGCCTAGGTCTAGGGTTTGTAATTTGTAGTGAAGCTACTTGATTATAGTTAAATGTTAGACATTTAATGTGTTGTTTGGATTGGTAGTTTACATTGTCACATTTAACTACATTGTTATGAACAGCCGAGTTGGGGTTTATTGCTTTGTAGTTAGATTAGCTTAATTAGAGTTTAATTAAGCGTTGAACAATGTATTGTGTTATGGATTTGTTTATGTAGAACTTTGAGCTTAAATATATGAGGTCTCATATATGTCCTTTGGCGATTGCATTAATCCTCATTATCTACATGGTCATGTTTGATATAGATGATTATGTTTGATCCGATTAACCACTTGCATTAACATGTCAATTTCGGACACTAAGATGTTTTTAACAAGGTTTTAAGCAATGGGGTTCTTTGATTAAAACCTTGGACTTAAAGGTTCCTTTATGGTTCTAGGGCTCAAGAGCACCTAATGGGGTCTTGAAAAATAGAGTCGAGAGTGACAGGAGTCCATTAATCAAGACCTTGGACTTAAAGAGAGTCCTTTAAGGTTTACCATTCAAACTTAGTGATTTCTAATCCCATTCGCAAACACTAAGATGCTTTTAACAAGGTTTTAAGCAATGGGGTTGCTTGATTAAAACCTTGGACTTAAAGGTTCCTTTAAGGTTCTAGGGCTCAAGAGCACCTATTTGGGTCTTAAGAAATGGAGTCGTGAGTGACAGGAGTTCATTAATCAAGACCCTGGACTTAAAAAGAGTTCTTTAAGGTTTACCATTCACACTTAGTTTTGAACTGTGATAGCCAAAGCTCGTTTTCAAGAGGATTTTATCACTTGTTTTAGTATTTTCTTTTTCTATTTTCAAAAATCCAAAAATACTTTTTACATGCTTTTCAGTTCATTAGTGTTCTCAAAATCAAAACCCCTATTTTCTTACTAATTTCGCTTGCATTTTATGACATATAGGCTAGCTTAGGTCCATTTCATTAGGTTCCGATCAAGAGAGACGACCCGAGGTTGCATCCTATACTTCAATTCTTGGTATAAATTATTTTTGACCGATTTTCAAGGATCGATTGTAAGGTCGAATCGACAAAGCCGCGATTAATAACCCTTCTCAATCTCTGTTTTACTTTTTTCTTTTATCATAATGTTTGTACCTTCTATAATTTTTACTATAAAATCATAAGTATGAGATACGAAGAAATTTTTAATAACCCAGTAAAATTCAACAAGAAATTATGTGGAAATAATATGAATTAAACATGTCTTTAACAAAAAAACAATAGAGTTTAGAACTAGGCTCTAATACCATATGTAAGCTTAATTTATTGCATAGACATAATTGCAATATTCCTTTAATCCAGATCTCAAAATTTTATGTTTTACACCAAAATATAAAATGGTAATTACGTACCTTAATCCATGAGTTTAGTTTAATCTCTCCTCCTTCCTTCAGTAATCCTATTTTCTAATGGTGAAAACGTAAAGAGAGGTGTGTGAGCGAGAGAGAGGACCAGTTTTTATGAAATAAAGATATCTTAACCGTTCTCATAAAATGGTAATTTTAAAAATAAAACCTTATCTTACTTAATCAAATTGACTAATCAGAATTTAACACTTAATATTATTGAAACCATAATTATAAATAAGCCACATATTATCTATAGGTTTTATGATAAAACATATTATCTATCCATGACTTATCATTTGTTTATGTTCTTTGTTCTTTGGTGTACACTTATTTTCTTGTACAACTTGCTCAAGTAAATTTATTGAAGACACCCTTAGTATACCTTGGTAAGTGGAAGATTGTGTATTTCAATGTGAATATAAAACTTCATGCTTTAGTAAGAGATTCGTTATTCACCAATTCTTTTCACCAAGAATATATACCTGTTAGAGCTTCTTCTTCTTCTTCTTTTTCCTGACATGTTTTTTTTTTCAACTTTTGCTTAAAAGATGATGTTTTCTTAAACTACTAATGGTATAATTTACATGGCCTCTAGGACTACTAAAAAATTAATAAAAAAGATTAAAAATGGTTTATACACACAAGAAAAAAGAAACTTTATAACTTATGTCTTATTGGATTAAAATGGAGTCTCTCTTTGTATATGAAACTTTAAAACTTAATTTGTTTCATTCCAATCAAACTTGAAAATAACCTACTTCAAATACGAAATTTAACATAATGCCAAGGAAATGAAGTTATGAGAAAAAAATTTGCTTAAGTAAAAAGTAACCCATAGATATATTAATTAATGTTTTACGTTAAAAATGAAGTATTCATAATAACAGCATTAAATGGTCACTACGAGATAGGTGATAAATTTGAACATGATACTAGCATAGCTTTTTAGAGATATAAGCTTTAACTTCTCTTTAACCTTTCTTAATACTGTGTTTGGTGTTCATGTCTTCAATCCTAACTTACAATATTCTTACTCTTCTCCTCTAGTCTAATTGCTTCAAACTTTTGCTCCTTATTTACTTTTGTGGTCCCTAGTTTCTTCTTTCTTAATTCACCACTCTAGTCTCTCATCTAATTCTTAACGCAATATCCCAACTTGCGTTTTACTTCTGATGAGCTTGTTTCCATTTATAGTGGTAAAATTCTAGTTCATTCATAGCAGTCTCATCCATCACTTGTTTTGGTTAGCTAGGGAACTCATTTTTGGTCTCTTTCTCTTCTCTTACCCTTTTTCTATTCATTTTCTGGTAACTTGCTTCAGATTCAACTTTTCACCATCTTCATCATATGTCAAAATCCTCAATTTTTGAACTTGAAAATTTACCTCTCTTAAGGTTTACGCTTGAGGGTTTAAATCATACTGAAGGTATTGAATCTTCCCATAATTAGTCAAATTTGAAGCAAAACAAATGTCCAAATCAC
The DNA here is from genome assembly GCA_029891385.1 of Erythroxylum novogranatense. Taxonomy (NCBI): domain Eukaryota; kingdom Viridiplantae; phylum Streptophyta; class Magnoliopsida; order Malpighiales; family Erythroxylaceae; genus Erythroxylum; species Erythroxylum novogranatense. The sequence continues at coordinate 52,061,438 of CM057226.1, read as the reverse complement.
TCAAAACACCAAGCTACATTTAAAAGAACATGGAAGTACATTATAAAAGATAATGCCTGTGCAACTGATTTCCATTGCTACCCCCTAGTAGCTTCATTGGATGGAAATAATTATCATAGTTTAAAGTGCATGGATATTAAAAGATGCTACTTTAAAGTGGGAGAGCAATATATGGTTGTAGAAGATACTATAGAATGATGGAAACATGTTCTTGTAAAATTTTTCTTCCACATAATTAACCTATAAAGCCCTAAAGAGTGGTTCCTAACACTTTAATTCCAAACCTATTATGCTATGGTCTTGGAAACTAGGGAATAAACTCTCAGATCTTAGACAAAATCATATGCCCATCTGGCTAAATATGCATAACATACAGAGTATTGGACAATACATGGATTATGTCTTTTAGGTAGCTATGTCTGAAGCCAATATGCGTAGGTAATACCAAAGTCACAACAAATAGAATTAATTATACAAAGGTATATATGCTAACTAATGTTAACAAATAACAAACTGAAACTATTCCATTACTAAGGTTTGATAAAGCTAACAACTTCTTTGAAGATTATGCTTTGATCTCCTAAAATTTGAGACCAATATAGATAGTGACCAACTGGGAAGATATTCAAAACTTGCACTTATTCTTATTTTAATGATTTAAGAAACAAATCCAGTAAAGATAATCCTAAGAAAGAAACAGAAGGAACAAATGAGCTTTAAAAACAAAATAATGATAAAGGTGCAATCAAACAAAATGAGATGAACCTTATAGTTTTTGAATAAATCGAGAATGATACATATGAGGAGAGCAATGTAAACAAAGAAACAACATAACTTTATGTTACAGATTCTAATAACTAAATTGGGACAATCCAAAAGAAAATAGAAACTATAAAGAAAATAAGGAATAGGAAGTTTTAGTCCTCAATTGTTTAAGGAAAATAGTAGGGAAAATTCCCAAGAAATAAATAATAAGAGAACTAGCTTAAGAAAGAAAACTAAAGAAAGCTTTCAAAGATTGACTAGGAAAGGATCCAAAAGGAAGAAGGAAACACCAAATTTGAGAACTAAATGAAGATACTGGCATATAACATAAGAGGGCTCAATAACCCTAATAACAACATGTGCTAATTGATTTTATAAAGGAGTATAAACTTCATCATGGGGCCTTTGGAAACAAAAATTAAAGAGAATAAGTGCAAGAGTTTCAAAAAATTATAAGGAAATAGTGTCCTATGATCTCAAATTGCTCTTAACACTATAATGGAAGGATTATTGTCTTATATGATCCTCAAGTAGTTAAAGTCTCATTAATGGAAATAAAATAACAAATAATTCATCTCCAATTTAAAAATGTAAAACAACACAACAAGATTTTTTCTAACCTTTGTATATGTTTTTAACTTTTCATTTCAAAGAATCTTTCTATGGAATAGGATTAAGCAAATAGGAGAGTTTATGGATGAGCCATGGTTAATTATAAGGGACTTTGATTGTAAGATGAACACATTAGAGGTAGAGCAAAACTTTAATGTTAAAAATCATTCAGATGAGTTATTGAAATCTTGCTACAATATTTAATTAGTAAACCTCAAAATGGAAGGGTTATTATTTATATGGAATAATAAGAAAGAGGGTAGATACTTCATAAAAAAAAAACCTAAATAGAGCATTAATCAATATCCACTGGTCAAGACATTCATTGAAATTAAAGTCAGCTTTTATAATCATATACTATTAAATCTTACACCTATTTTGGTCCAAAATATTTTCAATTGATATACTAGAAGATTTATCTTTCATTTTAATAACTAACTACTTAAGAAAGAAGGATTGAGTCATCCTTCTAAGAACATATAAGTTGAAACAAGTTCTTGAAATACATCAAGAAGCTTTAAGCTATTAAAGAGGAACTAAAAAAAGGAGCAAAAGGAAGTTGTATAATCATAAAGTAGAAGATGAGGCAAAGTGCAAAATGGATTCAATTTAGGAAGCTCTCTATAAAAATCCTTAGAATATAGAGTCGTAAGAAAAGGAAAAGAGAGTTATGATGCACTATAACCAAATGGATAAGAATGACATTTTACTGATTAATCAAAGGTTAAGAGTGTTATGCTAACTAATAAGGATATGAAAAAATAACACTTTTATAAAGCAATTGAAACTAAAAGGAAGAATGATATTGTCTCCTCCTTAAGAGTAGAAGGTAGAGATTTGTTTTTAAAAGTGGAAATACATTAAGAAGCACATATATTGTTCTTTGAGTTGATTGGATCAAATATAAAGGGTTATTCATTATCAGCTCTACTAAAATCTTTCAATGTGAATAAAGTTTTGAGTAATATAGCGAGAAATCTTATAAAACATATTAAAGCAATTAAAATGGAAAGGATATTATTTTCTTTAAATCCCAACAAATCAATAAGTCCTAATGGATTTGATTTTTTTTCAAAAAACATAGAAACACACAAAGACTATGGTGGTTAATTTTGTGAAGGAATTCTTTGAGAATGGTAGAATGTTGAAAGAACTCAATAAAAAATATGCTTTTCTTAAGGTGCATTCCTGAAACACTCTAAAGGACTATTGACCTATCTCTTCTTGCAATATTATATATAAAGTGACTGCAAAGATCCTAGCTAAAAGATTGAAGCCATCTTTGGGTCATCTAATGGAATCCACTTAACGAGCCTATATAAAGGGGAAGTTTATAGGAGATAATATTATCATGATCTAAAAACTCCACCAAAACTACATAATGAAAGAATGAAAGAAAGAGTTATATGATGAAAATCAAATTTCATAAATCTTATGATTCCTTATACTTGAACTTTATGAATAATACACTAGTAGCACTTGGCTTTCCTAACCTATTTATGCATTGGTTCCAATATTGTATCAACATTACTCATAAGGTGTCCCAGTCAATGAAGAGCCAAATAAGATTATAAAAGGTGCATGGGGAATGTGTTGGCCGCTGAAATTTTTCTTATTATTTTTATTGAGTTAAGTATGACTTAAATGAATTTAGAGATCTTAATAAATTAATTTTCAAAGTTAATAATGATATAAATGTTAGTAGGATTTTATTATATAGGTTGGTTGAATTAAATTAGTAAGAGTATTGTATGAAGGGCATTTTTGGTAGTTCACTTAAGGATATAGAACCATAAGGCATAAAGGAACGGTAAAAGGGTCATTGTACACTCATTCAGGGTATTATAGGAAAAAAAATATGTTGTCTTGCTTGTTAAGAAGAGAAAAACGTGAATTCAAGGGAGAGAAGAGTGAAAAAACTAAAATAAGAGAGAAGAAGGAGAGGTTTCGGTTTAGAGAGAAAGGAAGAAGGAAAAAGCTAGGGTTTCATCATTTCTTAATTTTCAAGAGTAATTTTGAGGTTGTTCAAGAAGAGAAAAAGGTAGAGGAAGAGAAGAGCTTTCCTGAGAGCCAAGAACTCTTCATTTGGTGAATACTCAAGGTAAGCTCACAGTGTAAACTTCGGTTTCTCCGTTTCATTCCACAAACTCTCGAGCCATTTTTTTTTGCATTGCATCTTTGAATTTTTAAGAATGATGCATAATTGAGTGTTATGATTTGATGGTTAAATGTACATTCTATGTTTATGTGATGATGTTTTAATTATGAGTTCTAAGCTAGAATTGTGAATTTGGTTGAGAATTTGAGAACTATACGTTTCTGAATTCAATACAAATTTTCACCACAAATGAACATTTCAATGATTTTGCTTATTCTCCATTATAAACTTGTTACCCATGAGCTTTTAAACTCACCCCCACTCTCCTTCCCCTATTCAGGTGATGAGCAAGAGATCAAGTGAAAGAGTGTCAAGGCATCGCTCTGATTAGGCATAATTTTGTATTTTAAGCTAGACTTTGTAAACATGAGGCTTTAGTCGCATTTCAGGTGTTATTTGTTCAAGTACCCTTTTGTATTGCATTGTGGCTCAGAACGACCTTTGAAGCTTTGTAAACTCTTATATTTTGATGTTAATGAAATATGAATTATGTATGGATGATGTTGAGTTGAAAATTGATATGTTTGAAGAAGTTATCAACTTGAGATGATGAATTTTGAATATGAATTGTTAATACATATATATATAAGCGAGATGTTACGGAAAAGAAAGATAGGACTTTTGTGAATGATAAGAATTAGTTGTAAGTGATGAGTTAAATGAGTAGAGATTAAAGAGTTAATGAAGTAAAGATGGTAGTTGAATGGTTGTGCTCATGAAATTCCAAGTCTGTACATTGCAAATTTCAAGTTCTTCATAAGGGAAAAATTTGTGTTCAGAATTTAAGGGAAACATTAGATTGATCTAGGCTAAATTAGATGACTATGCCTACTTGAAAGTTGTATATTATCTTTCTAGCTCTCCAGCGGTATATAGTATGAAAATTTTGAACATTGGAGTTGAAAGTTATGATTATTTGAATTTAGTGATGTTGTATAGGATGTATATGTAGGATAGCTTAGGTCACAATCGCACGTGATGTTGTATAGGATGTATATGTAGGACAGCTTCGGTCGTAATCGCACCAAGTACCCTTGTGATCGTATGAAGTGCCCTTGTGATCACACCTTCCCTCCTTACGATCACACCTTTCTCCTTGCAATCACACCTATCTTCCTTGCGAGTGCACCGTCATCCTTGTGATTGTACCTTTGTTCCTCGTGATCGCACTCGAAGGGCTTTTCCAACTCTAAACATATTTGATTCTTTTGGCCATAACTTTGTCGTTTGACCTCCAAATTACCTGATTTTTGAAGAATTGGATTCACAACAAATTCCTATATGAATAAAAAAATTGGAAGCCTTTGGAGTTGATATTAAAAATATGAATGGAAAGAAAGTGAGGGAATCTTTTGGAAGAGCATGAATTGATTATTTTACTGAACTTACCTCAGTGTTTTAATTATATATTGATTTGTAGAACTCCGAATGAGATAATTCTTATTTAAAAATAAATTAGATTAATATAGATACAGATTAACTGAAGAAATTAAATTTTAATTCAGTCTCTAAGACTTTAAATTTCTGGATGGAAGTTGAGTACAACATATTATTTTAGTATAAGGATAGTCTGAAAATGATCGGGGTATAACTTTCAAATTTCTTAACCAAATTGAATGATTTTGGTGTCGTTATAAAGATTAGGCAATGAGAAACATTGATCTGAAGAAGTCAATTCATGTTTTGGAGACTGACTAGTGTGAGCATGCCAGCCTTGTGGGATGCATGTTTAGATGTCTCGTAGACTGTCAGGAACATGTCTTGCAGGGGCAGAAATGGGGCCTAACACTTACATTATCAGAGAGTGAAGATGAGCTATTGATGTTTAAGGAGATTACATCGAAATAACCAGGATGATATGTTCACATTTTATAACTGCAAATAGTTGGACTCTGGAAATGGTGTCCAGCTTGTTTGATATCAAAGCGCCTAGGTTTAGTATCTTACATGGAATTTTTGGAAATATGTATCAAGTTACATGCACTCTTGACTAACATGTCTTAGCATGCAGTAGTAACTAATCCTTAGTCTGAGTCGCATGTGTATGAGTTACACACATGAATAATTGTCAAAAGTTTAAGTTGATAGAATTTGTGAGAAGAATGATACTCTTTCATGATCTTTGAATTGTTAAGAATAATGCATAATTGAGTGTTATGCTTTGATGGTTAAATGTTCATGCTATGTTTATATGATGATATTTTAATTATTATTTTTGAGCTAGAATTGTGAATTTGGATGAGAATTTGAGAACTATGTGTTTCATGTATTTAATATAAATTTTCTACGATAAATGAACATTTCAATAATTTTGCTTATTCTCTATTATAAACTTGTTATCCACTAGCTTTTAAGATCAACCCCACTCTCCTTCCCTTATTCAAATGATGAGCAAGAGATTGAATGAAAGAGAGTCAAGGCATCGCTCTGATTAGGCTTAATTTTGTATTTTAAGCTATACTTTGTAAACTTAAGGCTTTAATTGCATTTCAAGTGTTATTTGTTCAAGTGCCCTTTTGTATTTTGGGATTTTTTGAAATATTGCATTGTGGCTTAGAATGCCCATTGAAACTTTATAAACTCTTATCTTTTGATGTTAATGAAATATGAATTGTATATGGATGATGTTGAGTTGAAATTGGTATACTTGAAGAAGTTATCAACTTGAGATGATGATTTTTGAACATGAATTGTTGATATATATACATAAGCGAGATGTTATGGAAAATAAAGATAGGATTTTTATGAATGATGAGAATTAATTGTAAGTGATGAGTCAAATGAGTAGAGATTAGAGAGTTAATGAAGTAAAGTTAGTAGTTGAATGGTTATGCTCATGACATTTCAAGTTTGTACATTGCAAATTTCAAGTTTTTCATAAGGGACAAATTGGGGTTTGGAATTTAAGGAAAAAATTGGATTGATCTAGGCTGAATTGGATAAGTTGTCTACTTGAAAGTTTTATATTATCTTTCTAGCTTTCCAACGATATATAGTATGAAATTGTTAGACATCGGAGTTGAAAGTTATGATCATTTGAAGTTAGTGATGCCGCATAAGATGTATATGCAGGATAACTTTGGTCGCGATCGCACCAAGAACCCTCGTGATCGTGCCAAGCACCTTTGTGATCGCACCTTCCCTCCTTGTGATTGCACCTTTCTCCTTGTGATCACACCTACCTTCCTTGTGAGCATACCTTCATCATCGCGATCGCACCTTCGTTCCTTACGATCACACTCGAAGAGTTTTTCCAACTCTAAACATGTTTGATTCTTTACACCATAGCTTTGTTATCCGATCTCAAAATTACTTGATTTTTAAAGCATTGGATTCCTAACACGTTCTTCTATACGTAATAAAAAATGATAGAATTTTGAGTTGATATGAAAAAGGTGGATGGAAAGAAAGTGAGGGAACCGATTGGAAGAGCATGAATTGATTATTTTACTGAACATACCTTGGTTTCTTAATGATATCTTGATCTGTAGAGCTCCTAATGAGATAATTCTTATTTCAATATAAACTAGATTCATAGAGATACAAGTTATATGAAGAAATAGAATTTTAATTCGGTCTCTAAGACTTTCAATTTCTGGATGGATTTTGAGTATAATGTACTATTTTGGTGTAATAATAGTCCGAAAATGATTGGGGTATAACTTTCAGATTTCTAAACCAAATTGAAGGATTTTGATGTCGTTATAAAGATCAAACAATGGGGAACATTGATCTGAAGAAGTCAATTCATGTTTTGGTGGTTAACTGGTATGAGCATGCCACCATTGTGGGATGCATGTTTAGATGTCACGTAGGACGTTGGGCACATGTCTTGCGGGGACAGAAATGGGGTGCAACACTTATAGTAATGGAGAGTGAAGATGAACTATTGATGTTTAAGGAGATTACATCAAAATAACCCTATAGAATAGTATGCACACTCATGTTTGTGATTCCAGATAGTTGGAATCCAAAAACGAGGTCCAACCGAATGAGATAGGGGGATCCTTTATCCCATTTCTCCTCATACTAGCATTAAAGATGTTAGTGAGATTAATTAAAAACATGATCAACATGGAACAAAGATTTAGATTTCATTCAAAGTGTAAAGGGATGAGAATTGCAAGTGCCTCTTATATTGATGACTTAATCTATTTTTCCAAAGCTTATCCTAATTCCATTCACATTATAATGATAACTTTGAATACCTTCAAATCATTATCAGGATTAGTCATTAATAAACATAAAAACACACTTTTTGTATCAACTAGTGCAAAAGGAATAAAATGATGGTTAGCTAGTATCATATGAATCAAGTTATCCAAGCCTCCTTTTTGCTATTAGGATTTCTAATAACTATAAATAGACCCTCCAATAGGGAATTATAACATCTTCTAGACAATATTAAGTCAAGGATGTCTAGTTAGAACTTTTATAACCATTTTTAGACAATATTATCCTTAAAAACTTATACATATACTGGTGTTATCACTTAAAGATTCCAGAGAATATCTATAAGAGTATAAAAATAATTTTAAAAGATTATTACTTAAAAGGAGGTATTAAAGGGAAATATGTGGATAAAACCAAAGATAGTGAAATTTATAGAGATAAAAAAGAGGGAGGTTTCGACATTCTACTAGTTAGTATCATGAACCATACGTTGATGATGAAGAGAGTGTGGAGAATACTTGTTAAAAAGAACTCATTGTAGGTGTGATAAATCCATGAATTCTACTTAAGACATTAAAATTTTTAGCTATTCAAATCAAAGGAAGACTAATACGAATCTTAATTATTATGTTTTAGACTCAAGGAAACATTTAAGGAACAATTTGTGTATCAGATAGGCAATGGAAAGAATACCTCCTTCTAGAATCATAGATGGACTAGTTAGGTCCTCTATATCAGGTTCTTAAGCTTAATCCAATAAAGAGATTAATACTAAAAGAATCATTAGTTCAACAATTATTATCAATGTATAGGAACAATCTGATGAGCTTACCAGTTCAACTAAACCTGGATAAGGAGGACCAGGTTTAATGGAAGAACAAAAAATAAGGAAATTTACTAACAAATCCTTTAGGGAGATACTGAAGGGAGGAAGTAGTAAAGTTCCATAGCACCAAATTGTCTGAAATAGCCATGCTTCTCCATAGCACCAAATGGTCTGAAATAACCATGCTTCTTTAAAAGCATCGATAGTTTTATGGTTAGCTATTAAAAAGAATCTAAACAAACTTGCAAAGGTGAAGAAGTTTCTCAGTGTCAAAATTATGTGTGCTTTTTTAAGTAGGAGGAAGAAATAATGTTCCATTTAGTTTTTGAAAACCAATATGCCTTTAATGTATAGGCACAAATCAAAAGCTTAACTAGTATATCTTTTTTATCCTCCACTTAATAAGGCCTGATACTGTGGTGTTATAGAAATCATAAGAAGAAAGAAGCAAACTAGATAAATAGTTTAATATGACATGATTTTCAATATATTGATTGAAAGGAATCAAATAAATCTTTACTAAAAAGTTAAGATATGCCTAATGCTTTACTCTAACATCTATTAATTTTATAAAAGAGTAGTTAATCTCATATTAGAGGTAGCTAGTGAACAAATGAGATATTACTATGAAATGGAGGATGCCTCAGTCCTATATACCTAGCAATAGTTAAGAATTATAAAGAATGAAGGAACTGTGATGAAAATATAATTTATGCAATATATAGGAAAACCGTTTTAGTAAAGTAGAAAAAAATGGTTCATCAAATGAAACTAAATCATCCAAACTAAACATATGTGTAACTTATCAAAGATCTTGTCCAGAAGAAAGAAACAAAAATGCTTAGATTTAGTTCCTTTTGGAGTAATTCGAAGCCATGTGAAGTAAGGCAATAAAGTGAGTATATAGGCAAAGAATAAGGAGTAGGATTGGATGTTATGTGTGGATAGTTAAGAAATCTAGTGTTTAAGAGCCACAATATATTAAAAGATAGGCTACATGTTTCCTTAAAATATGATGGAACAATAGACTCTTTTGTTAGAAAATTTTTTGATCATATATGAATGAATGAATTACATTTCATTTTTTAAATGTTTAGTACAAGAAAATAGTATTGTCTAAACTCATGACATTATGAAGTGATTAAAATGCTAAAATGAATGCATATACTTTCATGGCAGTTATTTTTAAAGAACTGATATAATTTTAAGGTTAAGAGAATTCAGTGTTTTACAAATTCTAATAAAGAACTTAAAGAGACGTAATACACATCCAATTCCAACAAATCACATGGTTACTCTCAATATAACAAAGTTAAAACTAAAATAATATCTCCTTCCTCTATGTCATATAAATAAAAATATAGGAAAAATGAATAAAAGTAAAAATTTACATGATTAAATTAATATGACTTACATTTATGAGTAGGAGATAGATTTTTATTATAAGAAAACAATATAAAGTGTAAATTATGTCATATTTCACTAAATATATAAATCAATACTAGTCGATATGCCTCATCTTTTGATATTACCATAGACCTCTTAAAATAATCTCATTTGGGTTGTAATACCAAAAATTTCAGATCGGGTTATAAATAGGTTTAAGCCATTATAAAATTCAAGGCATATCTCATAGTTATTTACCTTAATTTGAATTCTCTATTATTAAAAAAATAATCAAATTTGTCACATATGGCCTTAAGGGTTTTAATCTATATGAACATTCGCTTACCCAAGCAATACTTAAACATTGATGCAAGCAATGACTTTGTCAGCATATCTGCTAGGTTAACAAAAATGGCCATTTTATGTATGGAAAGAACATTATTCTCAACAATATGTTGAATAAAGCTCTATCTAACATCAATATATTTTGTTCTCTTATAATAAACATGATTTTTAATCAAACTTAATGCACTTTGACCATCATACTAAATAATAGAGTTTTATACATCCACACCCAAACTATCACTAAGATCACACAACCATATGCCTTCTTTAACCCTTTCGATCAATTATTGTATTCTAATTTTATTATTGATAATGTAGCACCCCACTCTTGCAAGACACATACCTGACATCCTGAGTGATGTCCGAGTGTGAATCCTGCAAAAGTGGCGTGCTAGTAGCAATCAATCAAACAAACCTTTGTATAATTTTTTCAATTTATCATACATATATGTGAAAAACAATAATTACATTCGGGCCCATACTCTTGTTTCATAGAACTCGAAATCATAATTGTTATTACACTTTGATTAATCTCTCTTGTAAAACATTTCCAAATTTTAGAAGTTAATACATACAGAAACATATTCAATTACACATGATACAATAATTGAGGAAGACTCAATTTGATACAAAAATAAGAAAATACAAATACAAATGCAAACTGATCCCAACCTCTGCCTCTTACTTAAAAGCAGTGGCTATACTCTCGTTTGCCTAACGGGGCAATTCTTTTAAGCCTATAAAATATTACAAATTTTTTGTGAGGTTTTGCAAACTTAGTGAGTGACCATCCTTGATGGCTCACTCAATCAAAAAACATATACAGATTATGCAATCACTTAATTCACATCATTTCAATCACAATCAAATAGCATCACATATCATTTTGATCACTTATTTCACAATTCATATTCAGAGCAGTCACACAGTTCATTTTGTTCATTTTGAAACATACATATCAAATTTTTATGCAATGTACGTGAGACTCACTTTTATTTATTACTTTGTTGTGGTTGAGTGCATATAACTATCCTGTATCCATTGTGGATACCAAGCTCATTGATAACTGTCCCGTATCCACTAAGGATACGGGGCTCGTTTTACATAGTGAGCCTTCGGCTCTTATACACTTTCTGAGTTTGAAGTTCTTTTTCACAATCTGAGCTTTAAGTTCTTTTTCGGTGGTTACTCCGGTCACAACTGCCTTTATGTTTCATGCATTTATGCAATGGAATGCATCACATTCATATATTTTCAATAAGTCACTTTCATATTCATCATCAAACCTTAGTCTAGCATTCAACAATTAAATTGAGAATCATTTTTCTTATTCATATACACATTCACATTTAGAATAGATTTATCATCGAACCATGGTCCGTCATTCAACATAAATGTTAAGAAACACTTATTTCTTCTCATTCACAAACAAGTAGCACTTCAATATCACATTTATACATCAAATCTCTGACCTTCATTGTCCAGCATCAACAAAAGAAAATCACATTTATATCAATTATATTCATACCACATAATAATCATAACCATAGTCATCTAATGCAAAAATTGAAATTTAGAACAAACAATAAAATGAGAGCATCTAGGTCGACTCACAGTACTCTCCAGATTAATGTTAGCCTCCATGATCTGGAAACGTTTGAATACGAACATTTATCCTGCATATCAAAATTATGCAATACACACATTACATATACACATTAATAAATTTACACAATTATAAGCATTCATTTATGCACACATGTGTATATGGAATAAGTACAATGCATGTTCAATGACAATCTTGGGTATATTATCAAATTTCACATTTTATCCTCATTCTCTTATAACTCAATTACTCTTCATTTCATTTTTAGCCTTATTTGCTGTCATAATAACCCATTTCTCATTCACTTTTACTAGATACACTTTACTCCTCTTCATGAATCACAACTTCAATCATATGAATATCTTTATTCCCATTAACTCATGCTTTTTGTACTTTGATATCAATAATTAATTCACTAATGCTAGTCCAACATTACAAGATCAAACATTATCCAAATTCTCATTTCAGTCCTATATCACCTCCGAAATTCTAGAATTTAGGATCAATTTTTCATGATCATTGTAATCAGGTAAATGAAGTAATTTGGAAACACTTTCTTCTAGGAAAGTGTCCCCATTAACTTAAGTTTCTAATGGCACCATGGTAATTCAATTTGGTTAAGTATTCCACAAGTTATACTCCAAATAATTCAGACTATTCATAAACTGTAACAGTATTCTATACTCAAATTCAAGTCAGATTTTGGAACTCTGGAGGTAGAATTAAAATCTATATCTTTATAAAAATTGTATCCCTGTGTCTCTATTTTAATCTAAATTAACAATCACTCCATTTGGATAATTATATAACAAGTTATGCCTAAAATACCAAAGTATGTTTAGTGATAATACTCCAGTGATGAAGTTCCAAGATTGTTCATCATTTTCGTCCCAATTAAATCAATAGTCTCTTCCAAATGATTTCAGATAGCTATAATTTCTTTTGGAGCTGAAGATAAAGTGTTAAGAGTCCAGTGGTTCAAGTCTCATGTCATTTGAAGGTCAGACAAAGAACTTATAGCCAAAAGAGCAAAGGATGTTCACATCAGTCCACTTCGGCACTGTACCTGACAAAAGCTCGATAGGAAACTCAATTTCCCTAGCTGGCGGTAGTCCTGGCAATTCCTCGGAAAAGACGTCCGAAAATTCCCTGACTACTGGAATATCCTCCAGCTTCCCTCCATCTGTCCTGGTGTCAACCACATAGGCCAAAAACGCCTCACAACCCTTACTCATCATCTTCTCTGCTGTCAATGCTGAAACAATTCTGGGCGGACTCGCTTTCCTGTCCCCAGCAAACACTACTCTTTTACCGTTATCCAATTCAAACTTCACTGTCTTCTGTTTACAATCCAAACGGGCATTGTATCTTTCTAATGTGTCCATACCCAATATGAGATCCAAACCTCCCATCTTTAGTGGCATCAAATCCACCACTAACCGTACTCCCTCAATAAAAATCTCACAATCTCTAAACACTTGACTAATCACAATATACTAGCTGATTGGAGTACTCATCATCAGCGGAGTATCCAAAGGGCACACAATCCTATCACACACAAGTCTACTCGAAGAAACAAACGAATGAGTAGAACCCGGATCAATCAAAGCTATCACAGTATCAGAAAATAACTGAACCGTACCAGTGACTACATCTGGAGTGGTCTCTGCATACTCTCTAGTCATCGCAAACACTCTAGCCGGTGCCTGCCCTCTGGGTCTACCTGGAAGACTCACCCTCTTGGCTGCATCTGAACTGCCCACTTCTGTTGCAGTCCTCTGTCCCATGGTCTATGTCCTCCTTGGAACTTGCATCTGGCCTCTCTCTTGTCGTGGAGGCTGAGGACACTCTCTGGCAATGTGTCCCTTCTCCCCACAGTTGAAACAAGCTCCTGTCAATCTGAAGCACTCTCCTCTATGAGATCTCCCGCAGTGCTCACACTTCGGAACAAAAGATCTATCTCCATCTACCCTTCTACTGCCACCCACCGTTAAGGCTTGCTGAGAAACAGTAGAAGTCCTCATCGGCTTAAGTTGGCTCGCACCACTGCTTCTCTCCTCTGATTGGACTGGGAAGCTCCTAGCACTCATGTCTAGCATAGGAGTACTAGTGCTACCTCCTCTCCTGGACTGCTCCCTGCCCTTCCTCTTCTTATTCACAGCACTCTTAATATTCTCTATATTTTCAACTCTCAGAGCTGCCTCAACCAGCTGCTGGAAATCACAGAAATTCTGCACAATCACCTTCTCTCTGATGGCCAAGTGCAATCCCGACTCAAACCTGCGACATCTAGCAGCTTCACTCAACCTCAGATCCAAGCATCTGGGATAGCTGTAAACCGACGCCATACTCACGATTGTCATATCCTCTCGAGTGAGACTCGAAACTCCTCTCGCTTCACGAACATAAACCTCTGACAGATATTTCTTCCTGAAAGTCACAAGGAAGTCCTGCCATGCCAACCCTACTGGTCTCATCTGACTGCCTGGCATGGTCTCCCACCAATGCAGAGCATCTCCCTGAAGCAAGCTGGCAGCATAGATGACTCTCTCGTCATCCTCACACTCCATCTGATCCAGCACTCTCTCAGTCTTCCTCAACCAAGTCTCGGCTTCTTCTGGATCGGATGTCCCAAAGAAATCAACTACCCCATACTTCCTCAACTGGTCAAACCATCTCCCCTTTTGAACTGGGGCTGAAACAGAAGGCTGTGGCATCTAACCCATAGCCTGCACGAATGCCTGAGTAAAGGCCTGGAACAACCTCGGTTCCAAAGGAGGCACTTGCTCTGTGATAGTGGCGACTCGAGTCGGCGATTTAACGGGCTCGCTACCTAGCCCTACTGAAGCCTCAAGATTCCACGGGCTATCGACTCATCACCCTCTCCTCTCTAGTCGGAGAGTCAAAAAGCAGATCCTTGATAACTCCTCGTGTCCTTCTACGAGGTGGCATCGTACTCCTTCAAAGGTAAACACTAAGGATTAGCTACAGGTCAATCTACATGTATGCATGATGTGCATGTCACTTAATCAATGCAACATTTAATCATATATCACATAGGTTGTCCTACATGCATTCTAAGCCAAGGACACCAAATCTAAGCGCCTCGATATTAAACATGTCAGTCCGCCCCGGATCCCCATTCCCAGCGGCCCTCTGGTCACGCCATGATAAAGCGCCAAAATACCGTCGGACCCGATCGCAACATCCATACAAATACATAAATACAATTCGATTCACACATACATATACTCATACATTCTAAACAGGCATTCATCATTAAACATGCATAAACCAACTGTCATTTGCGTTCAAAGAAATTCTACAAGTATTCTCAAATGCAGCATAATACAAAATAAAATGAAATCCAAAAATACAAAAGTATGCTCCATGATGAAATGCTCGGTGGGCCAACCAAAGTACTAACTTAAGACAAGCTCCTAACTAGCTCGAAGTTTCCGATGCCTTGCAAGGTCGACAATCGTCTCGATTTGCACCTGAGGAGGGGAGAGTAATAGGGTGAGCTGCGAAGCTCAGTGGTATATACGTTTATAGCCATTGGCAACGAGCCACACAATCAAGCAATATACATATATCACTAGCAAATCAAAATTCATCAATTTATTCACATTCTTATGGACATAGGTCATGCATTTTCTCGTTTCTCAACATAACAATCAGTATGCAACAAGTCTGTCAAAACAAATCGATCGTGTATGCACAAATAATTGACTCGAGAGTTCCGTAAATGATCCGGATAAACCAAAGGTAGATCCGTAAACTATCCGAATCCGATTTCTCAAAGATCTAGTTGCCTCAAGCGGGCAGCCGGGAGAAGGCTTTAATGTCAACGTGCACGTGACTCCATCCGTAACTATTTTACCCAAACAAATCACATAATCCATTCGATTCATGCTCAAAGCATTTTTCACATTGTTCTAAATTCTCATTATTGTTCATTGCCATAAGGCCTATCAAGCCATGTATAATTTTAATCATAATGCAAGTTCAATATTTCTCATGTAATTCAATACCAACAAGGTCATATCATGCAAGCACGTAAGCACACACAAGGCAATTTACCCATACACACAATAACCATAAACATATTACCCACCTAGTATCGCTTGAGTATCAGACTCACTGCTGTCCTTCCTCTTGCGATTGGGTCAAATCAGCTTGGTTCCCTATAATAAACCAAGTTCTCATTTAATTAACAATCCATAGAAAATATTCCATGAAGCTTGACAATCAAAATAAAGCATTCAAGGTCTCTAACCGACTTCAAACTAAATTCTCGAACCCTTCGAAACAAATTCTGAACTTCCCTTCTTCATGCAACTCGTAGCCCTTTATTTCTAGGTCACAACGTATCATGAATTCCCTCAATTAGACATCTACACCAAAAGATATGCCCAAAATACTAAAAATTTCACTTTGAAAAGCAGGGGCTCGCACATGGCGGCGGGGACGCTTGTCGCGGCGAACGACCTCGCTGCCAGGCATGGCGCATCGCCTCTTCATGCACGCCATGACGCACACTGTGCACGCGGCGTGCCATTTTCTCTCCAGACGCCACAGATGTCTCTCAAGACATCGCGACGCAAGTAGTCGGAGCTGCAACTCTGAAACCCCTTTTTCCTGCATTTTTCGATCTTAACTCCTTTCCAAATCCAAATGCAACACAACCAAACTATAGATCAAGTCCTCTACTACATTTCTAACCCATTCTAAGCTTCAAATCCATCACAAACACATCAACCCAAAGAAATCCCTACATTTATGCCCTAAAACCCTAAACCTTCGATTCTCACAGATTCAAGCCATCTTAGGGTTTAATCCAACTAAAACAAGCTTAAACAAAATGAGACTTACCCTAAATGATTCAAATCGCCGAAATCTCAAATATCGAAAATCTCTCTTCTTCTCCTCTTCTTCTCCACCGACGGCGCTTCTCCTCTTTCTCTTCTCTTCTATTTCCTTCTTTTCCTTCTTCTCTTTCTTTTCTCTTTAATTTCTTTCCCTTGTTAACCTAAAGGGAACAAATACTAAGTTACCCTTCTCACAAGCCTAAACCCTCTTCAACCCAACTCATTTTCCCAAATTACCCTCATAAACTTTTTACCCTTTTAATCCCCATGTAAAACCACATCATAACAAATTAAGCTCAAATAAACCGAAATTATCCACTAATACTCCCAAATTAATCAAACTTAAGGCATAAACACATATTTATCAAAATTCATGCTTAATGACATCATTAAAAAAAATTCGGGGCCTAACATTTCACCCCCTCTTAAAAGAAATTTTGTCCTCGAAATTTACCTGAATCATCGAAGAGATGCGGATACTTCTCCCGCATGGCTTCCAATGGCTCCCATGTAGCCTCTTCTACCGAATGGTTCCTCCACAGGACCTTGACTAGCTGAACCGTCTTGTTCCTGAGGACTTTGTCTTGGGTATCCAAAATTTGCACTGGAAGCTCCTCATAGCTCAAATCATCCCGCAACTGAACCTCACTAGTCTGAATGATATGAGAAGGATCCGATCTATACCTTCTCAATATGGACACATGGAAAACATCATGAATCTGCAACAATTCCGGAGGTAACGCTAACCTGTAGGCGAGTGGTCCAATCCTCTCAAGGATTTCATAAGGACCCACATATATCGGACTCAACTGACCCACATACATCGGACTCAACTTACCCTTCTTGCCGAATCTCAATACTTCTCTCCAAGGAGATGTCTTAAGGAACACTTTCTCACCGACTTCATACTCTATCTCCTTTCGGTGACCATCCACATAACTCTTCATCCTATCCTGTGCTGCCTTAAGTCGCTGCTTAACCAGATTGACTTTCTCAACTGTTGTCTGAATCAATTCCGGTCCTTCTAATTGCCTCTCTCCTTCTTCATCCCAACAAACTGGAGTCCTACACCTCCTGCCATACAATGCCTCATATGGAGCCATCTAGATGCTCGAATGGTACGAATTGTTATAAACAAATTTGACCAACGACAAATGCTCATCCCAAGCTCCTCGAAAATCCATCACACAAGTCCGAAGCATCCCCTCAAGTGTCCAAATAGTTCTCTTAGATTGACCATCCGTCAGAGGGTGAAACGTCGTACTAAAATTTAGCTTCGTCCCCAAAGCTTCCTACAAACTACCCCAAAATCTCGAAGTAAACCGAGGGTCCCTATCAGACACAATCGAATTCGGAATCCCATACAATCTCACTATCTCATCAATGTACTTCTTTGCTAGCATATGCAAAGAATTAGTCTGCTTGATCACCAAAAAGTGAGCTGACTTGGTCAACCTATCCACAATCACCCAAATAGCATCATGCCTCCTACTAGTCCTGGGTAATCCCATCAGAAAGTCCATAGTCACTCTTTGTCACTTCCATTATGGAATAGGCAATGGTCTTAACTTGCCTGAAGGTGCCTGGTGTTTAGCCTTGACTTGCTGACACACTAGACACTTACTAACAAATTCTGCTATATCCCTCTTCATGCCCTTCCACCAAAAATGCTCTCTCAAATCCCTGTACATCCTGGTGCTACCTGGATGCATGGCATAAGGCGCATTGTGTGCCTCATCCATAATCTCAGCCTTAACTCCTGTACATCTGGGATACACAACCTGTTCCCCACTGTCATAAGCCCATCATCCCTCACATCTATCTCAGAAACCTTGCCATTCCGAATTTCATCTCGAAGCTTGCTCAAATCTGCATCTTGAGCCTGCAATTCCCTAACCTTTTCCCTGAGTATCGGTATAACTCAGAAGTTAGCTAGAAGGCAATCCGACTCCTCCTGCTTCAAGCTTATCTTAAGCTTGGCCATCTCTTCCAATAAAGGAAGATAAACCGATCGAACATGCGCAATCGAAGACTTCCTGCTCAAGGCATCCGCCACTACATTGGCCTTGCCCAGATGATTCTCAATCAATAGATCATAATCCTTGAGTAACTCGATCCACCTTCTCTGCCTCAAATTCAATTCCTTTTGGCTCAACAAATACTTCAGACTCTTATGATCGGTAAAAATCCTCGTCTGAACTCCATACAAATAATGCCTCCAAATCTTCAAAGCAAAGATCACAGCTGCTAACTCCAAATCATGCGTCGGATAATTCAATTCGAACCATAAGGAATCACCCGATCTCCCTTCATCAAAACACAACCAAGACCCTTCCTCGATGCATCACTGTACACAGTATATCCCTCAGCACCCGATGGTAAGATCAAAATTGGGGCACTCGTCAATCTGCGCTTGAGCTCCTCGAAGCTCCTCTGACACTCATCACTCCAAATAAACTTCTGATTTTTCCTTAACAACTTCGTCATCGGAGCGGCTATCATAGAGAATCACTCCACGAATCTCCTGTAATAGCCTGCCAAACCTAGAAAACTTCTCACCTCTGCTACACTCTTCGGGGCTTCCCAACTCACCACAGCTTCTATCTTCTTTGGATCCACATGAACTCCTTGCTCTGAGATCACGTGTCCAAGAAAAGAAACTTCTCTCAGCCGAAATTCACATTTATCGAATTTGGCATACAGCTCATGCTTCCTCAAAGTCTCTAAAAAAATCCTCAAATGCTCCTCATGCTGCTCATCACTATTGGAATACACCAAGATATCATCAATGAAGAAAATGATAAATTGGTCCAAGAATGGCTTAAAAACCCGATTCATCAAATCCATAAACACTGTAGGCGCATTCGTCAATCCAAAAGGCATCACCAAAAACTCAAAATGCCCATACCGAGTCCTGAAAGCAGACTTTGGCACATCCGACTCCTTAATCCTCAGCTGATGATAACCCGATCTCAAGTCTATCTTAGAGAAGACTCTCGCTCCTTGCAATTGATCAAACAGATCATCAATGCGAGGAAGCGGATACTTGTTCTTCACAGTAACCTGATTCAACTTCCGGTAATCTACACACATCCTCAACGATCCATCTTTCTTCTTCACAAAGAGTACCGGAACTCCCCAAGATGAAGAGCTCGGTCGAATATATCCCTTCTCCAACAACTCCTCTAACTGTTCCTTAAGTTCTTTCAATTCCGCCGGAGCCATCCGGTAAGACGGAATCGAAATCGGCGCTGTACCTGACAAAAGTTCGATAGGAAACTCAATTTCCCTAGCTGGCGGTAGTCCTGGCAATTCCTCGGGAAAGACGTCCGAGAATTCCCTGACTACTGGAATATCCTCCAGTTTCCCTCCATCTGTCTTGGTGTCAACAACATAGGCCAAAAATGCCTCACAACCCTTACTCATCATCTTCTCTGCTGTCAATGCTGAAACAATTCTGGGCGGGCTCGCTTTCCTGTCCCCAATAAACACTACTCTTCTACCGTTATCCAATTCAAACTCCACTGTCTTCTGTTTACAATCCAAATGGGCATTGTATCTTTCTAATGTGTCCATACCCAATATGACATCCAAACCTCCCATCTTTAGTGGCATCAAATCCACCACTAACCGTACTCCCTCAATAAAAATCTCACAATCTCTAAACACTTGACTAATCATAATATATTGGCCGATTGGAGTACTCACCATCAGCGGAGTATCCAAAGGGCACACAATCCTATCACACACTGGTCTACTCGAAGAAACAAACGAATGAGTAGAACCCAGATCAATCAAAGCTATCACAGTATTAGAAAATAACTGAACCGTACTAGTGACTACATCTGGAGCGGTCTCTGCATCCTCTCTAGTCATCGCAAACACCCTAGCCGGTGCCTGCCCTCTGGGTTTACCTGGAAGACTCACCCTCTTGGCTGCATCTGAACTGCCCACTTCTGTTGCAGTCCTCTGTCCCATGGTCTCTGTCCTCCTCGGAGCTTGCATCTGGCCTCTCTCTTGTCGTGGAGGCTGAGGACACTCTCTGGAAATGTGTCCCTTCTCCCCACAGTTGAAACAAGCTCCTATCAATCTGAAGCACTCTCCTCTATGAGATCTCCCGCAGTGCTCACACTTCGGAACGAAAGATCTATCTCCATCTACCCTTCTATTGTCACCCACCTTTGAGGCTTGGTGAGAAACAGTAGAAGTCCTCATCGGCCTAGGTCGGCTCGCACCACTGCTCCTCTCCTCTGATTGGACTGGGAAGCTCCTAGCACTCCTGTCTAGCATAGGAGTACTAGTGCTACCTCCTCTCCTAGACTGCTCTCTGCCCTTCCTCTTCTTATTCACAGCACTCTTGATATTCTCTATATTTTCAACTCTCAGAGCTGCCTCAACCAGCTGCTGGAAATCACATAAATTCTGCACAATCACCTTCTCACTGATGGCCAAGTGCAATCCCGACTCAAACCTGTGACATCTAGCAGCTTCACTCAACCTCAAATCTGAAGCATACCGGGATAGCTGTAAACCGGCCATACTCACGATCGTCATATCCTCTCGAGTGAGACTCGAAACTCCCTCCGCTTCTCACGAACATAAACCTCGATGATATTTCTTCCGAAGCCACAAGGAAGTCCTGCCATGCCAACCCTACTGGTCTCATCTGACTGCCTGGCACGGTCTCCCACCAATGCAGAGCATCTCCCTAAAGCAAGCTGGCAACATAGATGACTCTCTCGTCATCCTCACACTCCATCTGATCCAGCACTCTCTCAGTCTTCCTCAACCAAGTCTCGGCTTCTTCTGGATCGGATGTCCCAAAGAAATCAACTGCCCCATACTTCCTCAACCGGTCAAACCGTCTCCCCTTCTGAAATGGGGTTGAAACAGAAGGCTGTGGCATCTGACCCATAGCCTGCATGAATGCCTAAGTAAAGGCCTGGAACAACCTCGGATCCAAAGGAGGCATTTGCTCCTGCATAGTTGGCGACTCTTGAGTCGGCGACGGAAGGGGCTCGCTACCTAGCCCTACAGAAGCCTTAGCATTCCATGGGGCTACTGACTCATCAGTCCTCTCCTCTCTAGTCGGAGAGTCAGGTGCAGCAGATCCTTGTATAACTCCTCGTGTCCTTCTACGAGGCGGCATCGTACTCCTTCAAAGGTAAACAGTAAGGATTAGCTACAGGTCAATTTACATGTATGCATGATGTGCATGTCACTTAATCAATGCAACATTTAATCATATATCACATAGTTTGTCCTACATGCATTCTAAGCCAAGGACACTAAACCTAGGCGCTCTGATACCAAACATGTTGGGCCCGGGTCCCGGATCCCAATTCCCGAGGCGGCCCCTCGAGTCGTACCGGCCACAGGCGCCCAAATACCGTCGGACCTGATTGCAACATCCATACAAATACATAAATATAATTCGATTCACAAATACATATACTCATACATTCTAAACAGGCATTCATCATTAAACATGCATAAACCAACTATCATTTGCATTCAAAGAAATTCTACAAGTATTCTCAAATGCAGCATAATACAAAATAAAATGAAATCCCAAAATACAAAAGTATGCTCCATGATGAAATGCTCGGTGGGCCAACCAAAGTACTAACTTAAGACAAGCTCCTAACTAGCTCGAAGTTTCCGATGCCTTGCAAAGTCGACAATCGTCTCAATCTGCACCTGAGGAGGGGAGAGTAATGGGGTGAGCTGCGAAGCTCAGTGACATATACGTTTATAGCCATTGGCAACGAGCCACACAATCAAGCAATATACATATATCACTAGCAAATCAAAATTCATCAATTTATTCACATTCCTATGGACATAGGTCATGCATTTTCTCGTTTATCAACATAACAATCATTATGTAACAAGTCTGTCAAAACAAATCGATCGTGTATGTACAAACAAGTGGCTCGAGAGTTTCGTAAACGATCCGGATAAACCAAATATAGATCCGTAAACTATTCGAGTCCGATTTCTCAAGGATCTCGTTGCCTCAAGCGGGCAGCCGGGAGAAGGCTTTAATGTCAACGTGCACATGACTCCATCCGTAACTCTCTTACCCAAACAAATCACATAATCCATTCGATTCATGCTCAAAGCATTTTTCACATTGTTCTAAATTCTCATTCTTGTCCATTGCCATAAGGCCTATCAAGCCATGCATAATTTTAATCATAATGCAAGTTCAATATTTCTCATGTAATTCAATACCAACAAGGTCATATCATGCAAGCATGTAAGCACACACAAGGCAATTTGCTCATACACACAATAACCATAAACATATTACCCACCTAGTATCGCTTGAGTATCAGACTCACTGCTGTCCTTCCTCTTACGATTGGGTCAAATCAGCTTGGTTCCCTATAATAAACCAAGTTCTCATTTAATTAACAATCCATAGAAAATATTCCATGAAGCTTGACAATCAAAATAATGCATTCAAGGTCTCTAACCGACTTCCAACTAAATTCTCGAACCATTCGAAACAAAATCCGAACTTCCCTTCTTCATGCAACTCGTAGCCCTTTATTTCTAGGTCACAACGGATTAAGAATCCCCTCAATTGGACATCTACACCAAAAGATATGCCCAAAATACTAAAAATTTCACTTTCGGAAAACAGGGAGGCTCGCCGCGGCGAACGACCCTGCTCGTCGTGGCGAAGGCTCGCCGCGGCGTGCACGTCTCTTCGTGCACACTGCGACGTGCACCTGGTGCACGCGGCGTGCCATTTTTCTCTGCACGCCACGGCGTGCTCTTGGGCACGTTGCGACGTGCGGGTCAGAGCTGCGACTCCGAACCCCTTTTTCCTGCATTTTTCGATCTTAACTCCTTTCCAAATCCAAATGCAACACAACCAAACTATAGATCAAGTCCTCTACTACATTTCTAACCCATTCTAAGCTTCAAATCCATCACAAACACATCAACCCAAGGAAATCCCTACATTTATGCCCTAAAACCCCAAACCTTCGATTCTCACAGATTCAAGCCATCTTAGGGTTTATTCCAACTAAAACAAGCTTAAACAAAATGAGACTTACCCAGAAATGATTCGAAACTGTCGAAATCTCAAAGATCGAAAATCTCTCTTCTTCTCCTCTTCTTCTCCACTGACGACGCTTCTCCTCTTTCTCTTCTCTTCTATTTCCTTCTTTTCTTTCTTCTCTTTCTTTTCTCTTTAATTTCTTTCCCTTAAACCTAAAGGGAACAAATACTAATTTACCCTTCTCACAAGCCTAAACCCTCTTCAACCCAAGTCATTTTCCCAAATTACCCTCATAAACTTTTTACCCTTTTAATCCCCATGTAAAACCACATCATAACAAATTAAGCTCAAATAAATCGAAATTATCCATTAATACTCCCAAATTAATCAAACTTAAGGCATAAACACATATTTATCAAAATTCATGCTTAATGACATCATTAAAAAAAATTCGGGGCCTAACAAAGCTCATTGATAACTGTCCCGTATCCATTAAGGATACTGGGCTCATTTTACATAGTGAGCCTTCGGCTCTTATACACTTTCTGAGTTTGAAGTTCTTTTTCACAATCTGAACTTTAAGTTCTTTTTCGGTGGTTACTCCGGCCACAACTGCCTTTATGTTTCATGCATTTATGCAATGGAATGCATCACATTCATATATTTTCAATAAGTCACTTTCATATTCATCATCAAACCTTAGTCTAGCATTCAACAATTAAATTGAGAATCACTTTTCTTATTCATATATACATTCACATTTAGAATAGATTTATCATCGAACCATGGTCCGTCATTCAACACAAATGTTAAGAAACACTTATTTCTTCTCATTCACATACAAGTAGGACTTCAATATCACATTTATACATCAAATCTCCGACCTTCATTGTCCAGCATCAACAAAAGCAAATCACATTTATATCAATTATATTCATACCACATAATAATCATAACCATAGTCATCTAATGCAAAAATTGAAATTTAGAACAAACAATAAAATGAGACCATCTAGGTCGACTCACAGTACTCTCCAGATTAATGTTAGCTTCCATGATCTGGAAACGTTTGAATACGGACATTTATCCTGCACATCAAAATTATGCAATACACACATTACATATACACATTAATAAATTTGCACAATTATAAACATTCATTTATGCACACATGTGTATATGGAATAAGTACAATGCATGTTCAATGACAATCTTGGGTATATTATCAAATTTCACATTTTATCCTCATTCTCTTATAACTCAATTACTCTTCATTTCATTTTTAGCCTTATTTGCTGTCATAATAACCCATTTCTCATTCACTTTTACTAGATACACTTTACTCCTCTTCATGAATCACAACTTCAATCATATGAATATCTTTATTCCCATAACTCATGCTTTTTGTACTTTGATATCAATAATTAATTCACTAATGCTAGTCCAACATTACAAGATCAAACATTATCCAAATTCTCATTTCAGTCCTATATCACCTCCGAAATTCTAGATTTTAGGGTCAATTTTTCATGATCATTATAATCAGGTAAATGAAGTAATTTGGAAACACTTTCTTCTAGGAAAGTGTCTCCATTAACTTAAGTTTCTAATGGCACCATGGTAATTCAATTTGGTTCAGTATTCCACAAGTTATACTCCAAATAATTCGGACTATTCATAAACTGTAACAGTATTCTATACTCAAATTCAAGTCAGATTTTGGAACTCTGGAGGTAGAATTAAAATCTATATCTTTATAAAAATTGTATCCCTGTGTCTCTATTTTAATCTAAATCAATAATCACTCCATTTGGATAACTATATAACAAGTTATGCCTAAAATACCAAAGTATGTTCAGTGATAATACTCCAGTGATGAAGTTCCAAGATTGTTCATCATTTTCTTCCCAATTAAATCAATAGTCTCTTCCAAATGATTTCAGATAGTTATAATTTCTTTTGGAGATGATGATAAAGTGTTAAGAGTCCAGTGGTTCAAGTCTCATGTCATTTGAAGGTCAGACGAAGAACTTATTGCCAAAAGAGCAAAGGATGTTCACATCAGTCCACTTTAGTAAGCATTCAATGTCACGATTGTGCATAAGCATGATCGTGAGATTGAAGTTGATTCATAAAAGTCATGATCCTGCTTGTGCATGATCTTGCTTTTCCTTACTTCTTCAAAATTTCATGATCGTGCATAAGCACGATCGTGCAACCTCCCTTTTCTTCTCCAAATTCACCTACTGCAGAGTCTCTTCTTCTCAAAACAAACCTTTGGGGCAATCTTTCATGGTCATTTTGATAAGGAATATGAAGGATTTAGGAAAAATACGCTTCTGAGAAATTTTTTATTTATGTATTAAGTTTGAAATGAAACCAATTTCACTCAATTTGGTTCGATATTATGCATGTTATGCTCAAAACACTACGGACTAATCCAAACCACAACAGAATCCACAAATGCAAATTTGAGCTAAAGTTTCGAACTCCAAAAGCCAAAATTAAATTTCGATTTCTTCATGAACAATATAGAAATTTGTCTCTAGTTTAATTTAAACATAAAATCATCGCATTTAGATGCCTATAAATCAATTTATAGCTAAAATACAGATGCATGTTCAGTGAAAACACTGCATCTGTACATTTTCTAGCATTCTTCATCATCATTTTCATCTTAATTCATCCCTTTTGCTTACTCTATCACTTCTAGATTATTTCCTCTTCATTAATAATTAATTTCAGCTCAAATTATCACAACCAAACCAAAATCTATCATTTTTAATTATAATAAAAAAAAGGAAATCACACTCACACATATTATCTTCACATTTTCTACATTTTCAACTTCTGCATTTTATTCACTTCTTCCTCAAACTTTCATTTTAAATCATTCATTCTTGTCTTAGAACATCATCTTACAACTATTCTTTCACTCTAAACTCATTCTTTTGTTCATCTCTAAAATGCGCTAAACTCACGTATATGCGTATATATATACACAGTGAAAACAGAGTCCTCATTTCTGTTTTCTTCAAAAAGTTTCTACACCAAGTTATACAAGTTTTCTAAGATGTTTCAAATCCAAAAATCATTTTAACACCATATTATAACATTTTTATCATCAAATCTAAAAAATCAAAACATGTTGTTTACTCTAGTTTTTCACTCACATTTTCAGCACATGTACCTTTTCATTTTATAACTTCAACGTATAACTAACATGATGCATGTTTCATCTTATGCAATAATGAAAAACCATTAAAATCCTTCCTTGACTAAAGCTCCAAAACCTTCGATCATGTAAACCCTAGCTTCCCATTAATACCCGATCATCAACAGTCAAGAGTTGTAGGGTTAGGTATTTCGGTTATAGTGAAGAAGATAACAAAAAGAGATGGTGAGTGAAAAGCGAGAGCAAAACTTTCTTTGTGAAGGTGAGAGATTTTTCTGAAAGAATGAAGTTTCCAGAAGATAAAGAAAAATCTCAAAGAAGAGACAAGATCCACACATTAACTGGGTCTTTCAAATAGAATTGTATACGACAACTTAAACAGGACAAGTGACACATGTCACTTATCCATTGGTCCAATTCCTAATGCTTCAAACTAGTTTCTCTTATAAAACTAGTTCAACCATCTCCAAATTTTCAAAATCATTTTTAACGATTCTCCAACATCATTAGTTTTTCATTTCTATTTCCTTCCATCAATTTACTCACTAAATGGCATTTTTTCCTAGTCTACTAATACTCAATATTTTCAAAAAATTTTCCCAAAATTCATCAAAAATTATAAATCAATACATATATTCTCCACATCAATTTTCAATACAATTAATTAGCAATTCTCACATAATCACATTTATAATCAATTATACCGGAAAGGTCAATAAATGCATGTACAGTCATTTTAATGTGTTCAAAAATTGAAATATAAATGTTTGTATACTAACAATATGCATGAGCATGAAAATGTATTTTTTCTTAATCTCTCTTTGATCTCACATGTACCATATTTTTGGGTTCTAGCTCTTAATATAGGAATGGGATGTTACAAATAAAGTAATTATATACTGAAGTGTCACTTTGTAATCATATATCCAAAGAGGGAAAAATATAGCATGTTAAGGAACTCTTTATAAAGAGATCTCCATCATAATTAGAATAAGTATAAATGACAATACCACTAGTAAAATCATCAAAACCATAAACTAAGAAAATATTAATTATACCTTTTAAGTATCATACAATCTACTTAACAACTTCATAGTGATCTTTCAAAGGTAGACATTGTGTGTTTTTTTTTTCTTGTACATATTGTGAAATACATGGAACTCCCAATTGCACTTAAGTAAGGAACTTGCCTTATGTAATCTTTCTCTATCTCTAAACTGTTGGGCCCTGAAATTTTTTTCTTGATAAATAAGCATGGTTTAAATTAATTATAAGTTCCTTACGGAATTATTTTGTGGAGTTAATTATTATGTTAATGTTAGTAGGATTTTATTGCATGGGTTAGTTAAATCAAAGTGTTACGTGTGTATAACCTAAAGGGCATTTTAGGTAAGTCACTTAAGGATAAAGAATATAAGGTATAAGGGAAGGGGCAAAATGGACTTTTTACATTCATTAAGGATATAAGTGGAAGAAGAAAAGATTGTCTTGTGTTGTTAGAAGAAGAAAAAATGTGAGTGAGAAGAAGAGAGGAGAGAGAAGCACAAAAAAAAGAGAGGAGAGAAAAGAAGAGAAAACCAAGCTAAGGTTGATCTTTCTTAGCTTTCAAGAGAAATTTTGAGGTGGTTCTAGAAGAGAAAGAGGAAGAGGAAGATAAGAGCTTTCATTAGAGCCAAGAAACTCTTCATTTGGTGAAGAATCAAGGTAAGCCCATTTTGAATCTTCTTATTTTTGGAAGGGTTTTAGTCCATGGAGTTTAGAAAATGCATGGGTTTATGTATTCTAGGATCAATTTTATTGAATATGCTTTATGGGTTTTCAATTTTGCAACCCTATTGAATTTGGGAATTTTTTCAATGTTAAGAAAATCAAGAGAAGCAAGAGGAGCATGAGGAGAGGCTTTTTGAGCAAGGAATTTAAGGTGGGTTACATTTTTATAATTGAGTAATAAGTCATTAATGTTTCTTCCAAATCAAGAAAATTAAATGTTTTCAATTGTGTTATAAATTTGCATTTATTGCTTTTAGAATGCTTGCGAATGTGCTATGTGTTTGGTATGTGATTATTGTATCGGTGATTTATGAAAAGAATACGAAAATGATTTTTGAGAAAAAGATACTATGTTTATGAAATCATTTTTTGAAAAAAGTGCCATTTTGGGAATCAAGTTTACAAATAATGAAATACATGTTAAGTAGATTTGGTTTGGTCCATTTTGTATGTCAAGTGCACTTCGAGGACCCCTGCCTTATTCCTTAATCAAAAATTAATTTCGAGGACAAAATTTCTTTAAGGAGGGGAGAGTTATAAAATCCCATACCGATGGGAAGGGTAGAATAGTAATTTTGAGTGGTCAATGGGCGTTTAGAAATGCCTTTACATGTTCATGCATAATATAGCATCCGCATACATGTGAATAGTAAATTTTGCACATGAAAAATGACTGTACATGCATTCAGGACATTTTTCGGTATATTTGTTAATAAATGGGATTGTTATAAAAAAAAGTGATTTGTGTGCTTGAAAATTGAGTTGGAGAGGGTCATTGAAGTTTGAGAATTTTTAGTGAATTTTATAAATTTTTCTGGAAATTTCGGAGTCTTTTTTGGACTAGGAAAAATGCCAAGTGGCAGAATAAGTGTCTACTGGTAGTGGAAATGACTATCCAATGGCACTGAAAAAATAGGTATATGATTTTAGGATTTATTAATTTGAGCCATTGGAATTTGGGGATGAATTGGAGTAGAAATTTGATTTAGTTGGAAAGAGCTTCAAAATGTGACATGTGGCAAGTGACATGCCACCTTGCTACTCTTTGTTTTATAAAAATCACTCTTCTTTTGGTTCATTCTCGATGGTTCTTCTTTTATAAAGTGAAAGGTAGTTTAAAGTGGGTTTAAAGTGAAAACTCCTCCATCATCTTCCTAGCTTTCTTCTTCTTTATTTGTTTTGGAATTTTGCCCATCTTTTTTTTCCTCCTTACATCTTGCTTTCTTTTCCTTGGTTCACTAAAAACCCAACCTAAACCTCACCCCCTCAAGTGGTGATGATGATTGTGTATGGTGGAGAGAGTTAGAGAGTTTGTGAGCTTTTGAAGAATAGAAGATTTGGAAGCTTGATTAGGTAAGAAGCATGTTTATATGATGAATTTGTTGCTAAAAAAAATTATTTGTGATGTTCCTTAACCTTAATTGCATGGAAATTGTGTTTGGTGAATATGGGTATGTAACTTGCTTGTTGATTGATGAATGTTTAGTGATGTATAATGGGATGAATGCAAATTAGAGATGTTTTGGAAGTGAAAGTGGGTGTAGAAGAGTGTAGGAAAAGGAGGGATGATTGAGTCGTGTTGCTATCAGTTTGTGGGTTCATGTTTAAGTGGAGGTTTTGGCTTAGTTATGGTTAATATATGGAGTAAATTGAGTGGTTATTAGCGTAGAAATGGTATGGAAGAGATAGGAAAGGTCTTAGGAAGAAAATCTGGAAATTTTGAATTGAACATGTTTACATGATTTGGCCATAACTTCTTCTATCATTGTCCAATTGAGATGATGTTTAGTTTGAATTAATCTAGAGGTGATTGGCTATATTTATTGTGAAGCAAGTGATGCCCAATTTTGGCTTGAAGAGTTCCAAATTTTGACTTGAATGTTGCATTGTGTGTAGGGATGAACAGTAATTCGAGAATGGCATATTTGTGATCTTAAACTTTGTGATTTTTTCTGCGTTGATTTAAGCATATTTTGCTAGATTGGTCTTCTTGAAAGTTGTATCATTTCTTGTTATATTTCTATCGCCACTAAGTATGACATTTTTCAATATTTATATTGAAAGTTATGATTTTTTGACTTTAGGATGTTAATCTAAAGAATTATGTGCTTTGTTTGTGAAAATGTCTCTAAGTGTAGGTTTTGTGGACTGTTATGGTTTGAGTTAGCTCAAGTGACCTTATTGAAAGTTATGGAGGAATGTCATAGTTTTTTAATGATGTATAATATGCCATCTTTGGATGTAGGAAGTGAAAGTTGTGAATGTTTGAAGTATGCATATGGTTTAGGTGATATTTATCAATCTTTAACAGGGCAGCCACAATCATGTGAGAATTTGACCTAGTTAGAGGTTGAAATTGCTTTTAAGTGCTTCATGAAAGTTGTAGAATATATTATGATCTTTCCATTGATATAAAGTATAGAATTTTTGGACGATGGGATAGGAAGTTATGATTTTTAGAAGATTGTGTTATTGTTAAGAATGACATTTATATGGGCAGATATTTTGATTGAGCATTTGACCCTTTTAGAGGTTGAATTCGCTTTCAGTTTTGCATGAAAGTTGTAGATTGTGTCCTGATCTTTTCATTGATATAAAGCATGGAATTTTTAGACAAGGGGATAGTGAGTTATGATTTTTAGAAGATTGTGATAATATTTGGGGTGACATGCATTGAGCAGTAACTTTGATTGAGTTTTTAATACCCTTAGAGTTGGAATTGGTTTTTAGGCTCTGCATGTAATTTGTAGAGCTTTCTGTGATCTTTCCATTGATACCTAATTTGTCAATTTTGGACACTTGTCTGAAAAGTTATGCATTGTAAAGGAGAGAGGAAAAATAGGTGGAAAAAGAAAAAAAACAAATAAATGAAAAAGGTTAGCAACATCGCGAGTACGACGCCACTCGCGACGCGGTCGCGACCTGGGCGACCGACCCAACCTGATTGGGCCCTACTGGCTCGGCCCTACCCGACCCCCTTTCCACTCTTTTGCTTATAACTTGTCAATCCGACCTCCGATTGACCCGATTTTTGGAGTGTTGGATTCATAAGACAATCCTCTACCTCTCCATGAAAATTTGTGAATTTTTAAGATTTAATTGAAAATTATGGATTAAATCAAAGTGAGAGGACCGAGTGATTATTTTCTGAACAGTGTTTTAGCAATATCCGGACCTATAGAGATCCGAATTGGGCAATTTTAGTGTCTATGGATTCCTAAAGCATAGAGGAAATTTTCTATTAAGGAGAGGTGGCCTAGGTTACCCTATGTGGACTGGATCATTGATCGGGAGCAGTAGACCCGAAAGTATGGTTTTATAAAAATTGAAATAAACATAAATTGCGAGTCTAAGGATTTTAGTGTGGCTTAACCCTAGCAATAAATGAGTTTTGATATGGGAAAAGTTTTTGTGATGAAATTTATGGAATGTTACCGGGATTGTCATGAATATGCATCGTACATATTCCATATACACACATGTGCATAAATGAATGCTTATAATTGTGACAAATTATTAATGTGTATGCAACGTATTGCATAAATGGGTTGTGCAGGTTAAAAGTCCGCAATCATGTGTTTCTAGAATTTTGAAGCAATTGCTAATCTGGAGCGTACTGTGAGCAGACCAAGATAGCCTCATTTTATTCTTTGTTTTGTTTTGTTTCATTTTGTACAAATTAATTACTGAATGTGATTGATTATTGGGTTGCGGATAGGAGGTTCGATGATTGTGATACTGAGTTGTGATATTGAAGTGCTACTTAAATGTGAATTGGATAACCTATGTGTATTTAATGTGATTGAAAAATGTGTTTGGAATGTGTTTTATATGTGATAAGTGTCGGACCATGTTCCGATGACAAATGGGTTTTGAATGTGAAATTGCATATGTATGAAATATGTTTCTCAACTCTACTGTTGAGTGTCGGACTACGGTCCGATGACATATGAAAGTGAGTGTATGGGATCGATGCATTTCATTGCATAAGTGTATGAAATATAATGGTTGTTGTGACCAGAGTAGCCATCGATAAGAGGTTTAAACTCAACGAGTGAAAATGAGCTTCAAGCTTATAAGCGATTCAGAGCCTCAGGCTCAACGTTTAAAGAGCCCTGTATCCTCCAAATGGATAAGGGACAGTTATTAATGTGCCCTAAATGAGACAATTTAGGCACTCGGTCACAAGAAGATAACAAATGAAAAGTGAGTCTCATGTGCATTGCATATGAAGTGAATCACACGTTAATACAATACTTATAAAACGATATAGAATGCACGAGAAGGGGGGTTGAATTGTCTATTCCCCTTTTTGAAAATTCTTTCAAAACTGTTTGTTAGAAATAAAATTCTTTACAGAACTTCTGATAGATTCTAATTAATCAAAACTTTTGAAAACTTTGTTTACGAATTAAGTACTGATAAAACTTGAATCTAAAATATAGAGATATAGAGTGAGAGTAGCTTGAAACAGAGATTTATCCTGGTTCACCCCAAACCGTGGGTTACGTCCAGTCCTCAGAGTTCCTTCTGAGATTTCCACTATCTCTTTCAACGTTACAAGTATTCTTTGCGAGCCTCTTCAGGTCTCTACAACCAGTATTCTTTCACACTTAGCCTCTGTAGGCTATCTGTAATACTTTTTCTCAGAAAAGTGTTTGAACACTTGTTACAGTAAAATAGCTCTTAGCTAAATTAAACAGAATGCTTTTACAATCTCGTAGATGTAAATATGCTAATTTTTCAACTTCACTAATTTTGACTAACTTTGCAATCTTCGACTTCGACTTGTATTTATATCCTTCGTCTTCAATTGCTTCTTGATTCTTGTTTCTTGAATCTTTAAAGAAACGGTTGTTCATTTGAGTTCTGTAACTAACTCGAACTGACTCCTTCGTCTTTTTTTTGAATTCCTCATCTTCTTTTCTTCGTCTATATTTTATCGTCTGTGTTTCTGCGTCTATGTCTGCTTTTACTATTTCGTGTCTACGTCTGCGTTTGCTTTACTTAGCGTCTGCGTCTACTTTTACTATTTCACGTCTGCGTCTGCTTTGCTTAGCGTCTACGTCTGACTTCGTCTGTGTCTTCGTCTGTTTTGTTTTTCTTTTATTTGTTCTCCTTTTGTTATACATCAAAATTATATCTAAGTAAAGTCATTTGAACTAAACAATCTCCCCCTTTTTGATGATAACAAATTATATACAAAAGAAAACAAAATACAATGTTTTGAAGAAGAAAAACTTATCTTCAAAAATTCTTCTTTGACTTCTTCCTTTCTTCGTCTGCTTCAGTCACACCTTCTTTTCTGAACATCCTCTTTTCTTCTGCTCATTCTCCTCTTCCCTTGTTAATTCTCTTCTTTTCTGCTCTTCTCCCCTATTTGTTATAATAAAAAATGATTAACGATGATGGCTCTTCAGCAGTTCTGTCATCATCTTCTTCAGATCATTCATCGTCTCCTTGATCTCGTTGACTTCTCTGCGTAATCTACTGAGTTCATCTGGTAGGTCAATCGATGAGGAGGCTTGATCAACATTTGCTGAGGGAGGAGTAAACAGAATTATAGTAGTATAAGCATCAGCGGTACGAATGTATTCATCATTGATCTCAATAGTTGGTGGACGAATAAACATTTCAGCTTCAGGAAGATCTAAGTCAAACGGAGCAGGCAGCATCAACAACTGTCTTCCTTGCAGGTGTAATGCTTCTGCTTGAATAGACAATGTATTAGACAAAGGTCTAACACGCAGAACTTTCTGAACAAGGAACTCAATAAACGTCCATGTTATTACTCGTCCCCCCACTGGACAGTCTTCTTGCTTATCAGTATAACTGCAGCTCGCTTCATCTTTATTCTATGTAGAAGCGCATGCCTCATCAATTCTATGCACTTCTTCTGCTATTTGATCTGCGGACAGATCATCACAAGCTTCTTCAGGAAATAGTTTCTACTTCCCCTTAGTCAAATCCAAAGGATATCTTGACTGGATATCTGGTGCAACCTTTATTTCGGTCTTCTCTGTGATCGAAAAAATAGTACACGGCTTATAGGGAACTTTTGTAGGGTATGGCTTCATAGCAGCATCCCTCAAAGCATCGTAGAAAATCTTTTCATCTTCTTTCAGTAAGTCCCATGTGTCAGTATTTATTGACATAGGTCGTACAACAGCCACTGTCTTCTTCACTGGTTGACTACAGATTGCAATAGCAGTTCTCCTTCTGGTAACAACTTCAACCATTTTGATCTTCAACTTATGTTTTCTCAAAAACTTATGATAGTTGTATACCATCAGACAAGGTTCATCATTATCCGAGTCTGATTTTGTTGTTGCCTCTGGATGTGTTTCAATAGGATTCTCCTGAACCAGGCGTTGCTCCACTGGTTCCTCCTGTTGAGCAATGGGGATTTCCTGAACTGTGCTCTACTCAGTTTATCTTTCTTTTTCTTTTTCTTTTTGAGCAGCTTCAAAGGTTTCTTTCTTTCGACTAACTTCCCCAACAGTTGTGACAGTTTTCTTCCGACTAATCTTCTTAGTTTTTTCTTCTGCTTCAGTCAGTCTTGAAGATTTCTGCACTTGAGATTTTTCTCTCTCAGATTCTGATTTTCTTTTCTTCTCAGTCTCTTTGGCTTTTCTGGCTGTATCCTCTTCCAGAATAGAGATTAAGGATCTTGTTGCTTTAGGTGCACGAGATTGAGAGGATTGTTCCTGACTCTATTCTCTGGAAATCTTTTCTTCTTGTTGCCTTAGAGTTCGAATCCTCGGTGTTCTCTTTGCCTTCTTTGTAACTTCACTTAAAAGACTTTCCCCTTGTCTTTTTGACGCACCTTCTTCTGTCCTCCGGGATTGACTTACTTCGATTTTAGGACTCACCTGTTTTATCAGCGGT
Organism: Erythroxylum novogranatense; assembly: GCA_029891385.1. Taxonomy (NCBI): domain Eukaryota; kingdom Viridiplantae; phylum Streptophyta; class Magnoliopsida; order Malpighiales; family Erythroxylaceae; genus Erythroxylum; species Erythroxylum novogranatense. The sequence continues at coordinate 52,025,845 of CM057226.1, read as the reverse complement.
CTTCCTGATGTTCTTCTTATTTCATCTGCAAGCGATCTCATACTCTATTGAGTTCGAGAACTTGAAGCGGGAGTCTTCTTCAAAACATCAGTTCTTGTTCTCCTTGAAGAGTCGACTTCTTCTTTGGTCACTGTCCTTAGACCCATTCACCGTATTGTGATTCCATCAATCTTACTCTTCATTGGTACAATCCTTCTATTTCCTTTGTGTAAAAGGATTCCGGATTCCTTAAAAATCCTTGTCAGAAGCATGCCATAAGGATAGCTATTTGTATCCTTCATCCCCTTAATCATGTAGTGAAAGATTAAGAAGGGTAAATCAATAGGGTTGCGATTCAGCAGGTAAAACAAGCATTGTTCATCCAGGGTAGTCACCAAGTGTCTTGAACCTGCTCTGGGTAGAATGCAATTAAACAGAATAGCGTGAAGAACCCTAGCCTTCGGAATCAAACTAGAGGTCTTCCTCTCCCATGAGTCATTCGCTCCATACAATTGTCTTCTGACATCTTCTTCTCTCATACCAACCTGGGACATCTAACCGGCCTTGGTAGACAGAGTCTCACCAACCGATGGATAATCAGTCACCTTCCTTATCAGCTCCTTAGTGACAACAACAGATATACCATCTACCGAAGATACCACAGTGTTGTCTACAAGCTGAGCATTCTTCCAGAACTCGAATACCTCATTGGTATACACTGGTTCTCGTACTTGGAAGAAATTTCTCCAACTAGCTCTTTCAATCTCTGGTTCTATGTCCATTCCATCATTCCTCACTGACTCGAAATCCACACGCCTTCCGAATATCATAGCTGCCTCCATTGTCTCAGAATGAAAACTGTTTCTGGAAAGCTCTTCGTCTAGGGTAGGATGATTGAGAAAATTGGAAAGCAAGATGAACCGTCTAGAGATGAGAGTAACCACAATGATTTTGTTTTCAGGCTACTTGTAGGGGTATAGTCCGGTGTGTTCTAGAATCATTAAGTGTAACATCCCACCACCGATGGGAAGGCTATTTTAGAACATTGGGACGGGTTAGGAATAATTCATCGACATGCACATGCATCTATAGTCTCTATAGTGTTACTGATGATTTTTGCACATGCACATGGTTATACATGCATTCATGACATTTCCCGGCATAAGTGTCTAAATGTGAACTTTTTGTGAATTATGTGATAATTGTGTTCGAAAATTTAATTGAAGGGTTCTAAGTGTGTCCTTCCTTTTTAGGGGTTTGTGGGAATTTTTCTGGAATTTTTTGCGGTACTTGCCCGGACCGGAAGATTCTAACTGGATGACCGAGTGGATTTTTTTATATTGCATAGTTGGCATTGGAATATGGGATAAATACCTTTTTTTTTAATTTTTAAAGAGCCTTTAGCATAAGATGGCTTGAAGCTTAATTGGGATTAATATTCGTTTACTTAGTTAAATAGGATTACTTGTTTAATTGGCTTTTTCCCATTACAAGACAAGTGTCTCCCTCATTTATTAGCTTTTTCTTATATCATTCATCACCTACGACTTTCTCCTTGGCAATTTTATAAACAAATTCACTTGGAAAGCCAATTATACTCCTTCATCCGAAACTTGAAACTTTCTTGGTATTTCTCTTTATTCGATTGTCTTCTTCTCCTTCCACCCTTCTTTGCTTTTTGCTTGCTTCTTCTTGCACACCCAAGACCAAGTTGAAGCCTTGTGAAGATGATGTTGTGTATGTGTGGTGGAGGGATAGCCGTGAGTGTTGGTTGAAAGGTAGTAAGTGGAGAGATTTGAAGACTTGAGGAAATTCAAGTTTGAAGTTACTTAGGTGAGAATTGTGTTTGTATTCATTCCTTTGGTAGTTAGAAGCATTCATGGGGATTCATTATGCATTTATTTCATGAAGATAGTGGTACGTTTGTATGGGTTTAAATGTATGTTTGTGTGAGGGAAAGTGATATGGTAGATAAAGATTGTGAATTTAAAGTTGTTAATGAAGTTTATGATGTTAGATGAATGTAAATAAAGTAAAGAAGTTGTGTATGTGGTTGCTGCCAATTATGCTCTATTATACTAGTAAATGTTGTGATAAATTTGTGGCTGAATTAGAGGTGTAAATGGATGCATATTGCTGTAGGTAAAGTGATAGAATGAAAGAGGAAGATGTAAGGAGGAAATCTGGAAAAATGTGAGTTGTGTAGGTTTCAGATTTTGGCTTATAACTTGAGATGTGGTTGTCCAATTGATATGAGGTTTGTTTTAAATTAAACTTAAGAATTATGGCAAGATTTCATATTAAGGGAGTGTTGCTCAATTCTGCCTATAAGGATTTTAAATTTGGCAAACAAAGTGAATTGTTTGGTGCTGTGTGAACAGTAGCTGAATCTAATGATCTGAAACTTAGATGATTTTTATAGATTAATTTAGTAGGAATTGGTGAAAATGGTCTGAATGAAAGTTGAAGAATATTAAGTTAGCTTTCCATTCCCACTGATTTTGTTATTTTTCGATCTGAATGAAAGTTGAAGAATATTAAGTTAGCTTTCCATTCCCACTGATTTTGCTATTTTTCGATCTGTATATTGGGAGATATGCACTGTGGAATATTGACTGATATTATGCACTTTATGGAAACCTAGACTAAGTGTGGATTTGGTGCACATTCTAATTAGTAGTAATTTTAGCAATTTCTGTGAATTGAATTGGCTTGAGTGATCTTCTAAAGAGTTGTAGAGGAAGCAATTATCTTGAAAATGGTATATAGCATGTAATTTTTGAAGATCAGATGTGGGAGTAATGAATTTTCAAAATCTGTACCTGCATGAGGTTATTGACTGCTACCCTGATCAGTAACTTGCATGAAACTTTAAAGCTTGTTAGAGATAGAATTGGCTTTGAAGCTTTTCATGAGAAGTGTAGCATTATGTTTGATCTTTCCATAGGTATAAAGTATGCATTTATTTGACATTTTTGCAAGGAGTTATACTGTTGAGAACATTACTATCCAGATTGAGTACTTGTAGGGGCAGCAGCATTCACTGAATTGTTTGACCTAGTTAACCATTGAATTTGATTTCATATTGTTCATGAAAATTGTAGATCACATTGTGATATTTTTGAGAATATTTATGGTGCAATTTTTGACTGAAGAGAATGAAAGTTGCTGAATTTACAAATACTGTTATGTTTTAAGAGGTAGTGCATGGGAAGAAGTTTCAATTGGATTTTTGATACCCTTCGGGGTAAAATTGCTTGTTAGGGTCTTCATGAAACTTGTAGAGTTTTTCATGATCTTTCCAACAAGGTATAGTTTATAATTTTATGAAATGTGTAGAAAGAGATATGACATATTGAATTTCGGTTGGAAAATAAGAAAAAAGCGAAGGAAATAAGGGCAATATATGTATTACTTGTTTTATTTGAATTTTGGTTTCTTTCGTGAATAACTTTTTCGTCCGACATCCGATTGACCTAATTCTTGAGGCATCGGATTCATAGAATATGTAATTTCATTTTCTGAGAGATTGGGAATTTTTAGACGGGAAATTGACGTGGGTCCGGGTAACGGAGTCTTTAGCCACTGTTTTAATTAATTGGGGACCTTTAGAGATCCGAATTGCGTTCCGTCAGTGCCATTAGGTTTCTAATTTTTAGATGGATTTTTCTAATGAAAAAAAATAGGATTAGGGCCAGGAATATCATAAACATGCATTTTTACCTACATGTGCATCATTACTAGTTCGGATGGGATAAGTAGTGACTATTATCTTCTTTGATTCTTATAGAGGCCCAATTGGAGCGTTGTTCGATCGACATCGCAAAGACTTCCCGACATTAGCTCGGAAGTAATAGGTGAGTAACCTAGGTGGTTATCTCAATCTATGTGTTTAATGTGATTTGTTTACCCTTACTGGGATTACATGGATTACTTGTGAAGTCAATAGTGATTACTTGTGAGATACTGATTATTAATTGACTGTGAATTACTAATTGTTTATGGGATGTGTAATTGGGCTTATGCATTCATCCACAGATGCATAAACTGATAAAGAATAATTGTGAACCGAGTCACCACTGATACTAAAAATGAGCCTATAGCTCGAAGTGAGATAATCCTCCCTAGACGAGTCTACTGATCACTGACACTGTTTAAGCGCTCGGTCACAACACTGAAATAAACTGAAAAAAAAAAGAGTCACATGTGCATTGCATACTGAAATGCTTATCTGAAATAGTTTTTACTCTACATGACGGGACTATATGACTCGTGCTTCAGACATCGCGATCGTGATATCGACATCGTGGATTGTAAGATTGACTGTGTGAATGTATTATCATTATCATTGTGACTGTGTAACATGCTTGTGTGATGCATAAATTGAAAGAACCATCGATGATGGTTCCTCATTGAGTTCACAAACTCATCCAAAATTGCAATCTATTTTTCAGGATTAATCGTAGACTGATAGCTCCCTCAGGACTGTAGAGTCTTGTACATCGGATTGGCGAGAGAGGCTATAGCTCAAAGGTCGGTCAGCTGTGTTGGAGTTATGTAAATATAGTGCCCTGGAAAGCAAGTGTATTTACATGTAACTTTATCTTCTTCAGTTACAGTTTTGTAATGAAAATATTTATTATTAATAAAACAAAAGAGTTTGGTTTTATCTGTATGAGCATTATATATCTGGTCATAAGGTACCAAGATTCATTTGTAAGTAATATACATATACATAGAGATGTATGGGAAACATGTATATTATTAGAATCTGAATTAATTGATGCACAGTTGAATAATCAAGTTGGTCGTTTGATTATGGTTTAGACTGTAGTGTTGCGATTTATCTCTATATAAGTAAAGGAGTTTACTTAAAGGGAATGATGAGTTTCATATCATGATAGTAGTAGACTATCGATAATGGCACTATTAAATGAATCTAGAATCAAGTATGTTTTCAAGAATGAAGTAGGTCGTTACTTTAATCTTAAAACATACAACTTAAGCATTCGCTTATTATGAACCATAATCTTGATGAGTGGTGAACTCATATGTGTTTCATTATAATTCTTGATATGATCGAAATGGATTTTTACAGGTATTAATCCGATTATCGCATGTTGGAATTATTAATTGAAACATGTATCGTGGAACATTCACTCAAATAAAGAGTTTATAGTGTTATCATCTCTTCTAGATGTTTTAAGGAGATTTGGTGATTAAACTGGCGCCAGTAGTTTGATGGACTAGCTACCCATCAAATCTTAACACTAAGATGAGATCTTAAGTGTTAATCACCATATAAAGTAAAATGAGAGATCTAGAAGGAAAAACCAACTTAACGGCAAAACGGTAATTTTACCCTTTGTTGTGCGGATGGCTATAATAAGGTTCTAAATAGGGTTTACAATTGGACATATTCTCATAATATTTAATAATTCAAGAGTTCAACTAATTGTCTTTAGTGGAATGACATTTAGTTAATAAGCTAGAATTAATTCCAATGAGATTGAATTATTTCTGGGCTTGTTGGAGCTTGAATTATCAAAGTCCAATAAGATTCCCCATTTGGCTTTAAGGAAGGTTATCAAGCTAAGTAAGAAGTAGTTTGGAGGCTTTAGAAGTCCATAATTGAATGATGGGCTTATACTAATTAATGGTTAATTGGAAGCCCATATGTTCATTTAGAAATGGGCTTGTTTTGGTTTAATGTAATTGATTAGATTAATTATATTAAAACAATTTTTTTTAAATGGAGAAGAAGCAATTTCGAAATTGTTTTAGGTTAGATGTGTAACCACACATTTGACATTAAAATACTAAATAAAGATGGTCTTTCTTATGGTTCATCATTATTAAATGGAGTTATGAACTTACCATTAAATGGTTTAATGGTTGGCTTTTAATGTTGGCATGTAACCTATTTGCATTCATTAGATTAAAGATGAAAGATGTGCATTAGAAGGACCATCTTCCTTCTTTCTTCTTGCCAAAATCGAAATGGGTATTCAATTATAGGTTATGGTCTTTTCAAATAGCCATTTTAAAGATAAATGAAGTAAGTCTCATTTATTGGCTATTTGATGAGTGATTAATGTGTAAGTGATGCATTGGATGCCTCTCACTCTTTCCATTCATGCATATTTCGAAATTGATATGTAAGAAAGGGTTCTTGCATGGTTTTTAGAGATTCTCTCCTTTCATGCAAGGTAGAACCGAAATTCCTAAGTGAAAGAATTGAAAGAGTTTCAATTTTGGTTCTTCTTCTTCTAAGAAAATCTCCTCCAAATATTTCTTCTCCTTTCCCACCAAAGGATTTTGTTAACCTAGTTGTCCTTGAAGAACAAGTGGTAAATCTAATTGGTTGAGGATACTAAAACAAGGAAGAAGATAGATTGCTAAAGGAAAAGACTCAAAGGCAAAGGATTTGGATATAAGAAGGAGAGGATAGCGCAGCGAGGATTTAAGGCTGTAGCGAAGGAGTCAGTAATTCCTTTTATCTTGTTCTTGGTTTTATTATCCTTATACCATATCATGTATGGATTAGCATGTTGATTTGGATATATTGCTTCCGCTGCAAGATGATTTCTTAAAAAGTTTTGAAATCTATCGTTTCTCCATACTAAGCATGCTTTCTTTTTCCGATCCAACAATTGGTATCAGAGATAGGTTTTTCATGCATGATTTCGGTTCCTATATGGTGGATGCATGGGTTGGCAATCTTTTTATGTATACTGCATATTTTTATGTGATAGAAATATATATGGTGTATGTTGCTCTTTTGGTTGTTCATAGAAGTTAAATTTTATCTTGTAAGATTTCTTCATTTGGTTGTAACAAGGAGGGTGGACTATCATCACCATGTTTCCTCCTTGGTTTCTTTTTTCTATTTTATTTGATTTTGTAATGTACAAATTGATGTAATGATGAAGAAAGAGCAGCCATGGATTGAAGAAATGAAAGGTAAAATTTTCGGTGTATCCTTAGTGCTGGAATTTTATTTTTCAAAATGACAAAATTCTAATTTCATAAATGCCATTAAATTTTGTTTACCGAATGGGCCGGATCATGTTAGCGAAGAGTTCGAAGCGGAAGATCCAAGATGAAAAAGCATTTTTTGGGCCTAAAAGGCTTGTAATTATTTTATGTTTCTAGGATGGACAATCAAAAGTGGCTTTATTAGTTCATGTGATGAATGGAGAAATGAATGCTTGTAATATGTGATATTATGTGATTGCATGTCATTTAGAAAATTGCCAACCCTAGGCCTTGCCATGCATTCATTATGTATGAGATATATAATGAAACAATATAGGATGGATAATAAATTGCATCTAGACAAGATGGTATTTAAAACTTAAAGCCCAAAAAGATTGAGTGGGAGAGGATGCTCCTATGAGAGTCCACGGTCTCCAATTGATGGCCCGTTTGCATGTGGTGAAGTGTTACTCCCCATCGGAGGACATGGATCCTAGATCTTATATGGTTTGGGTCTCCTTAAGGATAAGTCCACTTAATGATAGCAAATTTGACCTCCCACCGAGGCATGATTTGTAGGTATCTTTAGTGAATGAATCAAATGGTTATACACTCAACATTTTTTATCAATAAACTGCCCACCGTAGCTCTGTTGGTAAAAGTATGGACCAAATTAAGACGCTTCTTAAAAAATTGAACATGAGATGCTTGGTAGTTTTTTGAGTGGGAGGGTCCCAGTTTGTCTTTTAATAGATAAGATGGCCCACCGTCACTTAGTCTGTTATAGATAAGAAAAATAACCATCGTATAATGATTTAATTTTTTAAGTTTTGTTAAATCTATCATCATGCATACATGCATCATGATTTTATACAAAGTTCCATAAATTGTTGACTAGTATGCTCATGTTTTAATAATTTATATTTTCAGACATAATCAACCACAAAATGAATCCACTCACCCCTCTTGACTAATAACAAATTGGAAAATGGAGACAAGTTTAATGAATGGAGACGTAACCTTGACATTGTTCTTCAATATGAACCTATTTCATGGGTGTTAGCGAAAATGAGCCTACACCTTTAAGTGGAGATGCAACTCTGAGCAAGTCCAACAACATGGCGTTGGCGGAATCTTGACAAGACTACTAAGTGTTATATTAAAGCTTCATCGGTGGCATGTTGCAAAAGCAAATTGCTTGTATGAAAACTGCTAATGCAATGGTCCATCACCTACATGAGATGTTTGGTGTGAGGACTAGGTCTGCAAGAGTGAAAGCTATCCAAACCTTTCATAATCTCGCATGTAAACACGGTGAACCGGTGCGGGATTACATGATGAAGGTAATCTCTGCGGTCACCGAGGCTGAGATGCTTAGGGCGGATATGGATGCGGACACGCAGATGATTATGATCATCAATAGCTTAAACTCTTCTTTCAGCAGTTTAAGTTGGACTATGAGCTCAACAAAGAAGGATTACACCTTGAGTGAGTTAATGAATACCCTCAGAGCACGGAGGAAATATTGAATATTAAGGCTCATGGAGCTAATGTAGCTTCTTCTTCTAAGCCCAAGGGTAAGGGCAAGGAAAGAAGAAGGGTCCAATGAAAAGAAGGCCCAAATAGGGTCAAGGCCAAACCCATGAAAAGAAGGCCAAAGAGAACATCAAAGGAAAGTGTTTCCATTGTGATGAGATGGGCCTTTGAAAAAAAAGCGTCCGATCTACTAGAGTCCCTCAGCGAACAAGGTATGGGCCTCCTAAGTTTGTTAGGAACTAGAAATGTGGCAGATTTATCTACTTCTTGGATATTAGATTAGGAGCCACTAACCATGTTTGTAATTCTTTGCGGGGTTCCAAAGAAGGAAAAGACTTCCTAAAGGCCGGTTTCAAGTTAAGATAGCAGATGGTTCCTATGTTTCAGCGAGAATCGGTGGGAGTAGTTATCTTGGACTTTTCTAGTGGTCATAGGTTATATTTGGAAGATGTTTATTACATGCCAATGATTGTAAGGAACATGATTTACATTTTTGTCTAATAAAATCTGGCTATTCCTTATATTTGAAAAGGTTGTTTCAATATATGAGAATAAGGATTTTATTTGTGAAGCAATAATTAAGCAGGATTGTTTTTATAGAACTTATGAAAGGCTCACTAAACACCACGAATTGATAAAACCAAGACAATCCAATATCGTAGCATTAATTCAAAGTATCTGTGGCATCTAAGGATGGGTCATATCAATCGAAAAAGACTTGACAAAGCTAGTAAAGGATGGGATCCTTATGGGCTTGGATAGTGATCCATTACCCACTGTGAATCTTGTATTGAAGGAAAATGACAAAAGCCTCATTTCCTTCTAAATGAAACAGATTTGAATCCACATTGGACATGGTACATCTTGATGTGTGGGCCCATGAATGTACAAGCTAGAGGAGGTTATGAATATTTCATAACTTTTATAGATGATTACTCAAGACATGGCTATTTGTATTTGATGCATAAAAGAGTGAATCTTTTGAAAAGTTCAAAGAATTCAAAGTCAAGTCGAGAAGCAACTTGGCAAGCCATTAAAGCGACTTCGATCGGATCGAGGTGGTGAGTATTTATCTGGAGAGTTCCAGCAATATTTAATTGACAATGGAATTGTTTCCAATTTGTTAGCTCCTCGTACACCTCAACAGAATGGTGTAGCAGAGAGGAGAAATAGAACTCTATTGGAAAAGGTAAGATCAATGATGTCCTATGCTAGCCTTCCATAATCGTTCTGGGGATATGCCATACAAACGACAACATAACTTCTTAACTTTGCTCCATCCAAATCGGTGCCTAAAACACCTAGGGAGTTGTGGACTGGCCGAGTGCCTTCATTGAGGCACTTGAGGACTTGGGGCTGTCCAGCCCATGTTCTAAAGCCTGAATCCACAAAGATAGAACCAAGGTCAGAAGTATGTTTGTTTGTAGGATATCCTACGGGAACTCGAGGGTACTATTTTTACAGTCCTCATGATAGGAAGGTATTTGTGTCGACAAATGCAAACTTCTTAGAGAAAGAGTTTGTGAGAAATCATAAAGGAAGAAGTGAAGTAGTACTAAAGGAGTTAGCAATTTCATCCAAACCAAGAGTTGTTTTGGATATGATGAACAAGATGTCGAAATGGATTCAAGAGTTGAATCGAAGTGCAACCTGAACATCAAGATATGCCTAGATGTAGTGGGAGGTTATGAGACAACCAGATAGGTATCGGGTTTAGGAGAAGGCTTAATTTCCATCTCGAATAAGAAGAAAGCAGATCCGTTACGTATACATGTGCTATTAATGATGTTGATGCGGGAAAATGGCTCAAGGCAATGGAATCGGAAATAGATTCTATGTATACTAATGAAGTTCAGGTCCTTGTAGATCTATCACCGTGTCTAAAACCATAGGGTGTAAATGGATCTACAAAAGGAAAAGGGATCGATGGAAAGGTAGAGACCTTTAAAGCTAGATTGGTAGCTAAAGGCTATACTCAAAAGGAGGTGTAGACTACGAGGAGACTTTTCTCCGGTTGCCATGCTTAAGTCCATCGAGATTCTTTTGGCTATAGCAGCCTATTTCGATTATGAAATATGGCAAATGGATGTCAAGACCGCATTTACGAATGGAGATCTTGAGGAGACCATTTATATGGCCCAACCGAAGGATTCATTGAGCTAGGTAATGAGCATAAGGTTTGCAAGTTGCAAGGTCCATTTATGGACTTAAGCAAGCATCTAGGTCTTGGAACATTAGGTTTGATAAGGCTATCAAAACCTATGGGTTCATACAAAACCTAGATGAGCCTTGTGTTTACAAAAGAATACAAGAAGGTAAGGTTACTTTCCTAATCACGTATGTTGATGACATTACGCTCATCGGGAATGATGTGGGAATGTTATCTGCGGTTAAGGATAGCTGAATGAGCGATTTTCAATGAAGGATTTGGGAGAGGCTACCTATGTTCTAGGGATCAAACTTATAAGGGATCGTAAGAACAAGAAGATAGTTTTGTCTCAACTAACCTATATTGAGAATATGCTCGATAAGTTCGCCATGCAAGATTCCAAGAGGGTTTCACTCCTACTAGACATGGAATCAGAGGAAAATCCCGGAGGTACATCACATGTACCGCAGCAGTAAAACAAAATTTTTGTTCCCGGGACTTTCCGAATCCTGGATCCAGTATCGGTATGAAGACATCAACCTAAATAGCCAAAGAGACTATCTCTAAAGGTGATCCACGCAGAGATCGAGAAAATCTAACGGATCAAACCCCTTTGACCGGGAATAGCTAGAACAGATTAAAGCCTGCTAGAGCCTACCTACATCTGGAGAGCTTCAGATCGACGTTGGATTCTTGGAGAAGAAAGCGAGAATCGATGATGCCTTAAGAGAAAATAAAGAAATGAAAACCCTTTTCACCTTTTGCTTAACACTTAAGAATTTTTCTCTTAACCTTTTAGGAAACCATTGAAACTCTCATATATATATAGCCATCCACGAAACAAGCAGCATATATATATTGGTGTTCATTAACTTTTAAGACACCAATGAGTAGCTTACAAGTGGATGGCACATCATTTAAGGAAAGTAATAAATGATGTTTGACTTTTCAAAGCTTTTAACATTTCTTCTCCCACTTTCAACGCACATGGACATATAAATATATATATAATTAATTAATTACTTAATTAATTAACATATATAAATAATTACTAAGAGGTCCATCAAGCTGGGTGGTCCTCTAAACTCTATTGGGCCCGATCTTTGTAAAACGACTCCTAAACCTTTCTTAGCAATATTGATGTCGCGATCTCATCGGGACATATCCCAATCCATTGGGATCCATTTAATCTAATGCTCTCCATAATTGGAACTCGTCAATACTATTTCTGATTCTCGAAACACTCTTATGCGTGTGACCCTTTAGGCTCCGGTTATGTTGGCCACTTAGATTAACAATTAATCTGAGGAAGTCATGAGCGGTATCTAGCAACACATCATGACCCCTAATTGACGGAAAGTAATCGGTTTGATGTATTCATCACGAACGGATCACGAACCCTTCCATGACAATTCTGGTGCAATTCGTCCTTTCACCATCCTATACCCCACTTGGTTATGAGTATGGTCAAAGTGTCAACTCTCACTAGACCGAGTCTAGCCCAGTGATATCGGTTCTCGTCACGGGACTCATTACTTTATATGTCAATGAAGACACTCTTCATGACATACATCTTTCTTGACCTTAGTAATGATCCCGACAAGAGGCTATGGGTATCTCTTACGCTAATCCGAAGTGGTGAATCCTTTATTGGATACTCAATTATCTTGAATACCTCAAGTTGTACCCAAGCACCACCCTATGAGTTACCTCCGGAAGGCAACAAGGAATGGAGTCAAAGCACGGGATCGATATCAAGATATCCTTGAGTACCTCAAGTCTAAGGATACTTGCACCATTGCTATGATGAGATTATCAACGACACTTAGATAAGATATCCATGTGATGATCTCATGGCGGGTCATCAATGAACTTACTACCGCTAGTAAGCATCCACATGTCAATTCTAAATATCTCATATTTACGGTTTCGAGATCCACCGCTTGATCCAATCAAGGAATATGACATGTGCTAGTCTATCCGGATTAATGATGTCGGTCTCATTAATCCTATGACTAGGAGAATTACGATCTTGACATAATTGCACATGATAGGAATCTCAGGAGTATGAACACATCATAATTTCCTTCATGCTATGTCATATATCATGGACTTCATTAATTCGATTAAAGATCCAATCAATTCATAAACAATGTTTATGAATATCAAATTAATGAATAATGCCTTTTCTTTATTTATTCATAAAGTCTGCACACGACTTTGAATAAAACGCGCTAAACGGGATTGCCTTTAGGGCACAAATAAACAGTACCGACCTTGAACAAGTCGACTTATCGGTACCGAACATGTGTAAGTCGATTTACACATGGTACAAGTCGACTTATCACTTACAAATCTCCCACTTGACGTAAAGTCAATCGCCTTAGTATCTAATACCATAAGCGAGTCCATGAGAATCACAATTCTCCTGTGACAATGGCTTTGTCAACAAAACAGCAACACTTTGCTCTGTGGGAATTCTCTCTATCAGGATATCATCTCGACTAATGATCTCCCGAATCGGCGAAGTACGAGTTCGGATCGTCGATAAGACCTTGGTTCCTTTGCCTGCGCACTAGCCCCATTGTATCACAATACAATCCTATGGGCCCATCACAGCTAGGGACCAGATCAAGTTCAGTAATGAACTTCTTGATCCAAACCGCTTCCTTGCGCATCTCATGCGGCAATGTACTCTGCCTCGGTGGATGAATCAGCAGTCCTCTCTTGTTTGGAACTTTTCCAATTGACCGCCACGCTATTCAGTGTGAATGTATATAACCTGATTGTGATTCAGAATCATCCTTATCAGATTAAATACTAGCATCTGAATGCACGCTCACTTGGAGATTTCCATCTCCATAGATCAAGAAAACATCCTTAGTGCTTCGCAAGTACTTGAGGATATTCTTGACTGCCACCCAGTGACCCTCACTAGGATCCGATTGGTATCTGCTCGTAACACTTAGAGCATACGATACATCGGGCCTCGTACATAGCATTGTTCCATGCTAAACCTCTTTAGCATCTCATCTATGTACGATGATTGTGAAAGACCAAACAACCTTTTGATTTATCTCTATAAATCTATATCCCTAGGATATAAGTTGCTTCACAAAGGTCTTTCATCGCAAATTGATTGGACAACCAAATTTTAGCGATTGCAAAGATAGAGACATCGTTTCCTAGTAAAGATGTCATCTACATACAACACAAGGAATACGATTGCGGTCCCATTAACCTTCTTATACACACAATGATCATCCGGATTTTGTGAGAAATCAAACTCTTTGAGTTCCTCATCAAAAGCGGATATTGAACTCTGGATGCTTGCTTCAATCCAAACATGGATTTACGAAGCTTGCATACCTTTTCGCCATCGATGGAAGTGAAGCCCTCGGGTTGTGTCATACACATCCTCGGGTGAGATTTCCTCTCGGGAAAGCTCGTCTTCACATCCATTTTCCATATCTCATAATCATAATGAGTGGCAATGGCTAGGAGTATCCTAATGGATTTAAGCATTGCTCATCGGGTGAAGGTTTTGTCATAGTCAACTCTTTATGCGTGGCGAAATCCTTTAACCGAAGCATTGCTTTATAGGTAATCAAATTACCATCCATGTTGGTTTTCTTCGAAAACTCCTTTGCACCCGTGGGTTTTATCCTTCAGGTGTAACAACCAAAGTCCATACTTGGTTTTCATACATGGAATCCATTTCAGATTTCATGGCACAAAGCCATGTTTCAGACTCTGAACTTTTCAGAATCTCTTCATAGGTAGTAAGCTCATCATCTCGTATGAGCAATACGCCATTCTGTTCCTCACGAGAAATCCATATCTCTCGGGAACAGTGCGTATCCTACTTAACCTACGAAATTCGTGTGTAGTAGAAGGTTGAACTGTTACCTCATCTATATGAGTGACAGTTTGAGTTCAGCGATTGATCTATGTTTGTTCGAGAATCTTGAACTTCTCCAAGTTCAACTTTGCTCCCACTGTCCTCTTGTAAAAGAAACTCTTTCTTTAAGAAAACAGCATGCTTGGAAACAAACAACTTTTGTTCCTAAGAAAGGTAGAATTGATATTCCACGAACAAACACTTGTCAGACTTTGCATCAAGCTAATCTGACTGTGTCCGCTTCACGTAAGCAGGACAATCCCAAACTTTCAGATGAGAAAGATAGGGCTTTCAGTTAGTCCATATCTCTATATGGAGTAACCACAACTGCCTTTAATGGAACTCTGTTTAACAAGTAAGCAAATTGTCTCGGCGCATATTCCCAAAATATGTAAAACCTATCATCAATCGCACCAAGTCTAACAAGGTTCGATTTCTCCTTTCAACCACACCATTGTCTTGCGGCGTGTAAGGTGGAGTATCTTGAGATAAAATCCCATTATCTACGAGATAATCCAAAAGCTGTTGGTCTAAGCATTTTCCACCACGATCGAGATCGTAATGTATTCATACTTTTACCAAGTTAGTTTTCTACTTCATTTCGAATTATTTGAGCGTTTCAAACGCTTGATTTGTATCTCATCGATCTGAGATACCTATATCGTGAATAATCACCGATAAAAGTAATGAAGTAAAAACAACCACTTATGGCATGGATGGACATCGGACCACATACATCCGAATGTATTAGGTCTAATATTCCATTCACTCGTTTACCCTTCCCTTAAAGGATAACTTAGTCATCTTACCTAATAAACAAGATTCGCATGTGTCATATGATTCATAATCAAATGACCCTAAACATCCACTCTTATGGAGCTTAGCGATGCGTGTCTCATTTATTTATGGCCAAGCCGACAATGCCATAAGTAAGTTGACTTTAAATTATCTCGATTATGTCTTTCCGCGTCATTGACATTCATAATTTGATATGAAATATCTAATATGTCAATTCAATTGCATAATGTACCAGTAGCATAGAGCCTTCCATTCGAACTAATAGAACAACCATTGCTACTAAAAGTCCAATGGAAATCAGCTCTATTTAAACATAAAATATACAATATGTTCTTTGTTTAAAACAGGTACAAAATGTCAATTATCCAATTTGAATACAAGCCCAGTAGGGAGTAACAAGACATAAGTGTCTACGGCTAATGTAGCAACTCTTGCTGCATTACCTACACGAAGGTCTAGTTCTCCTTGAATGAGCTTTCTACTGTCCCTGAGGCCCTGCATATCATTTCATATGTATGAGCCACATCCGGTATCAAATACCGATATGTTTGGATCAGGAATAGTATTAACTTCAATGACAAACATAATTGAAGGAGTAGAGGCATCTGATGCCTTTTCTTCGCTTCAGGGGACTCGAGATAGATTTTCTGATTTAGCCTTTAGTGGCGGACTTGCCACAATGAAAGCAAAATCCTTTTGGGAAGAATCTTTGGTTTTTCCTTGATGGCACTTCCCTTTGGTTTCTTAGCCTTTTTCTTCTTTGAACTAGAAGAAGAAGCATCCACCATTAGCACTTGCTTGCTATCCTTCTTGATAGCACCTTTCATTTGTCTTGAGCAGATTGATCATTCAGAATTGTTGTGGATATTTGGTTTATCCGATAGTTTATCACAAACCGTGAATAACCATCGACAATCCAACTAGAATTAAGTCTCTACTTAACTCATAATCCATTACAAATCCTAAGGCGGCCAATCTCTCAATATAGCCATTCATCTTCGAGGGCATCTTGCATGCCAGATATCCTGGAGCCATCTTTAATGGTGAAGAGAAGCCTTGAGGTCTCGAACCTTTCGACCGAAGCTTACTCATCAAACAGCTCCCTAAGATGAAATACTATAGAGTGAGCATCCATGGACTCGTCTTTGCTCCTGCAGCTCTAGTGACATCGAGGCAAGCATAAAGCAAGTATCCATATCAACATCCTTTAGATGCTTACAATATGCTTTCGATCCTCATCGAAGCATTAACAAGAAAGTGCATCTGGAAGTGGAACATCTAGGGCGTATCCCAGTTCCTCGGATCTAAGAACAATTCTCGATTCCTCACCAATCAAGAAAATTCAGTCCGAATAGAGGCTAAAATTCACCTGAAGACTTCTTCAATCAACCTAGCGATAGATAGAAGGAATGATAGAATAGATATACTGCATGATCATAAGGACTTGCATGACATGCATATGGCTCCCACTAGTTTCCTAGAATCCATAACCCTCTTTACTGAATCCGGAGAAACAATATGACATAATGTCTAGTGGGTCGATATCCGACATTGCTAAGAGTGACCTTGGGTTTACCCAACAAGCCACAACTTAGGTCAATCGGTAGGTATCGGTCATACCAATTGTATCATCGATAACCGACATTAAGAATGACCTTGAGGTTAGCTCAACAAGCCACCTTATGTCTCGGGAGGTATCAGATATACCAATTACATCTAAGATACAACTATCGATCAGTGCTATCAACTTATTGATGTATGCACTTACATTGGGTATCAACTCTTTGATACGCATACATCTGATGTATGCTACCCAATTTCACCTCTGTCCACGTTGACCTTGAGTTTACTCAACAAACCAACGCTTCCAGTGAAAACCAACCCATTAATCCGAAAATCTTATTTTCATGGTTCGAACATATCCGTATAGAGTGAGCTTGGGTTTACCCAACAACCCAACCCTATAAGAACTCTGGTTCTTACCATATTAATGGAAGGCGTTAGTTTTCATATACCGAGGAGGATTTGGGTCTCATCTACTTCTTCTCCAAGCCGTAGGATTATAGTCACCATGACTATATGATATGATTTAGGGCATTTCATCAATCACATTGAGTCTATACCTAAAATCATCCATCATCCCACTATGATGCCACAAGTCGACTTTCATCAAATGCAAGTCGACTTATGCTTCTGCCCACACACAAGTCGACTTGTATGACACAAGTGGAACTTATGTCATCTGCCCATGAACAAGTGGGACTTATAAGGTACTACAAGTGGACTTATATCGAGATCTTGAACAAGTGGACTTATTCTATCCACAAGTCGACTTATCCAAAAATCTTGAACAAGTCGACTTATTTCATATACAAGTCGACTTATCCTCGAAATTTTGCTAAAATCTCTAATCGCTAATTCCTCAATCAGTACAATTCCAATTCTCAACACCATCATACCTAGGGTAATATTCGTGAATTGATGCCTCAATGAACACTTCATTGATTCATGAATGCCTTAAATAGTCAAACTATATGAAAAGCTTGAAATGAGTCAAAACTCATTAATTTCAAATAATTTAGGAACACCCTAATTATCAACCTAAGCATCTCTAGCTAGCACATACATTATCAAATTTACTTCAGCACATGCCATAAAAAATATGACGGTCAAAACAAACAAGATAATGCAAGATACTACCGAGACGCTAATGTGATCAATTCGGCATTCAAAAATTCTTGGAAAAGCAAATTCAAGCAATTCAGTTTGGAAAACATATTACATCAAGATAACACATTTTTAATCACATTAAAAATGGTTCAAGGCATTGGAACTGAAAAAGCACACTCAATCAGGCCAAGCAAAACAGTCCCAACAATTTTCACAAAACTGTCCAGTTCTGTACATTGCTCGAAATGATCAATGAAACAATTTCAATAAATTCTGAGAAACTTACATAGGTTACTACATGTTCAGAACATGCTACATGATTGTTTTCAGGATTTTAGGCCATCAAAAACTCAGTCAACGTAAATAACAAAACCGATTCAAAATCTGTGTTCATCAGCACAGCAATTCCCAACAGCATAGAATAAATTCGTGAATAAATATCCAATCACCTTGAAATCAAATTTCCATGCTCACAGACATTCAAAAACATCTTAGAGACATTTAGGTGAAGGAAAATCCGAAAAACCATTTTTCTAGAATTTATTCTCGATTTTATACTCATGCCTGTTCCAGAATCGTTTCACAAAACAACATCTGTAACCTTAGGGGATTAATTAGCAAAACTATATCAAATCAAATCAATAAATTCTGAAAATTCATAGACATATTCTCTAACATGTTATGAACAATCCTGGCCAGAAAAATTTCGAAAAAAATATCACAATATAAATTCGAAATCTGAACAGATAGCATGCATCAACAGAAAATTCCATTAGGGTTTCTGATCTCGCTTAGGTTTTAGCTTCATACGGGATACCAGACGCTCTGATACCACTGTAGGAAAATCCCGGGAGGTACATCACATGTACCGGCAGCGGAAAACAAAATTTTTTGTTTCCAGGACATTCCCGAATCCCAGGATCCAGGTATCGGTATGAAGACATCAACCTAAATAGCCAAAAGAGACTATCTCTAAAGGTGATCCATGCAGAGATCAGAAAATCTAACCGGATCAAACCCCTTTGACCCGGGAATAGCTAGAACAGATTAAAGCCTGCTAGAGCCTACCTCTGTCCTGGAGAGCTTCAGACTGACGTTGGATTCTTGGAGAAGAAGAGCAGAATCGATGATGCCTTAAGAGAAAATAAAGAAATGAAAACCCTTTTTCACCTTTTGCTTAACACTTAAGCATTTTTCTCTCTTAACCTTTTTAGGAAACCATCGAAACTCTCATATATATATAGCCATCCACGAAACAAGCAGCATATATATATTGGTGTTCATTAACTTTTAAGACACCAATGAGTAGCTTACAAGTGGATGGCACATCATTTAAGGAAAGTAATAAATGATGTTTGACTTTTCAAAGCTTTTAACATTTCTTCTCCCACTTTCAACGCACATGGACATATAAATATATATATAATTAATTAATTACTTAATTAATTAAAATATATATATAATTACTAAGAGGTCCAATCAAGCTGGAATTGGTCTCACAAACTCTCGGGCCCGATCTTTGAAAGCTTGACTCTAAACCTTTCTTAGCAATATTGATGTCGCGATCTCATCGGGACATATCCCAATCCCATTGAGATCCATTTAATCCTAATGCTCTCCATAATTGGAACTCTGTCCAATACTATTTTATAGATTCTCTGAAACACTCTTATGCGTGTGACCCTTTAGGCTCCCGGTTATGTTGGCCACTTAGATTAACAATTAATCTGAGCAAGTCATGAGCGGTATCTAGCAACACATCATGACCCCCAATTGACCGGAAAGTAATCGGTTTGATGTATTCATCACGAACCCTTCCATAGACAATTACCGTGCAATTCGTCCTTTCACCATCCTATACCCCACTTGGTTATGAGTATGGTCAAAGTGTTAACTCTCACTAGACTGAGTCTAGCCCAAGTGATATCAGTTCTCGTCCTGGGACTCATTACTTTATATGTCAATGAAGACACTCTTCATGACATACATGCTGGCCAGCCTTAGTAATGATCCCGACAAGAGGCCATGGGTATCTCTTCTGCTAATCCAGAAGTGGTGAATCCTTTATTGGCTACTCAATTATCTTCGAATACCTCAAGCTGTACCCAAGCACCACCCTATGAGTTACCTCTGGAAGGCAACAAGGAATGGAGTCAAAGCACAGGATCAGTATCCAAGATATCCTTGAGTACCTCAAGTCTAAGGATACTTGCACCATTGCTATGATGAGATTATCACTGACACTTAGATAAGATATCCATGTGATGATCTCATGGCAGGTCATCCAATGAACTTACTACCGCTAGTAAGCATCCACATGTCAATTCTAAATATCTCATATTTACAGATTTCGAGATCTCTTGCTTGATCCAATCAAGGAATATGACATGTGCTAGTCTATCCGGATTAATGATGTCCGGTCTCATTAATCCTATGACTAGGAGAATTTCGATCTTGACATAATTGCACATGATAGGAATCTCAGGAGTATGAACACATCATAATTTCCTTCATGCTATGTCATATATCATGGACTTCATTAATTCGATTAAAGATCCAATCAATTCATAAACAATGTTTATGAATATCAAATTAATGAATAATGCCTTTTCTTTATTTATTCATAAAGTCTACACACGACTTTGAATAAAACGCGCTAAAGGGGATTGCCTTTAGGGCACAATAAAAAGTACCGACCTTGAACAAGTCGACTTATCGGTACCGAACATGTGTAAGTCGACTTACACATGGTACAAGTCGACTTATCACTTACAGAATCAAACTTTCAAAGAAACAAGCACTTAAAACCCAGGAGGAGGTTGAACGCATGCGTAACATTCCATATGCTTCAGCAGTTGGTAGTTTGATGTATGCAATGTTGTGCACTAGACCGGATATCTGTTACGCAGTGGGACTGGTAAGCAAATTTCAGTCCAATCCAGGAATGGAACATTGGATTGCCGTTAAGTGTATACTTAAGTATCTTCATAGGACGAAGAACTTAATGCTTGTTTACTCTGGAAGTAATCTTATTCCGACAGGATATACGGATTCTGATTTCCAATCAGATGTTGATTCAAGGAAATCAACTTCTGGTTCTATATTTATTTTAGGAGGTGGAGCCATAGTTTGGAGGAGTGTCAAGCAATCTTGTATTGCTTGATTCGACTATGGAGGTATGTTATGTTTGTGAAGCGTGAAAGGAAGCGATCTGGCTCCGAAGTTCCTAAATGATTTGGAGGTAGTTCCAAAGGCAGAAAAAGGTATTACACTTTATTGTGATAATAGTGGGGCAGTGGCTAATTCTAAAGAACCTCGTAACCACAAAGTCGCCAAACACATTGAGCGAAAGTATCATCTCATAAGGAGATAATAGAGCGTGGAGAAGTGGATGTGGTAAAGATTCCTCTGAGTAAAAGCTTGCTGATCCGTTCACAAAGACATTGACTCAAAAGAGCTTTGAGGGTCACCTAGAAGGGATGGGAATGAAGGATATGTCAAACTTGCTTTAGGGCAAGTGGGAGATTGTTGGAGTTATGTAACTATAGTGCCTGGAAAGTAAGTGTATTTACATGTAACTTTATCTTCTTGATTCTGCTTTGTAATGAAAATATTTATTATTAATAAAACAAAAGAGTTTGGTTTTATCTGTATGAGCATTATATATCTGGTCATAAGGTACCAAGATTCATTTGTAAGTAATATACATATACATAGAGATGTATGGGAAACATGTGTATTATTAGAATCAATTAATTGATTCACAGTTGAATAATCAAGTTGGTCGTTTAATTATGCTTTAGGCGTAGTGTTGCGATTTATCTCCATATAAGTAAAGGAGTTTACTTAAAGGGAATGGTGAGTTTCATATCATGATAGTAGTAGACTATCGATAATGGCACTATTAAATGAATCGGAATCAAGAATGTTTTCAAGAATAAAGTGGGCGTTACTTTAATCTTAAAACATACAACTTAAGCATTCGCTATTATGAACCACAATCTTGATGAGTGGTGAACTCATATGTGTTTCATTATAATTCTTGATATGATCGGAATGGATTTTTACAGGTATTAATCCGATTATCTCGCATGTTAGAATTATTAATTGAAACATGTATCGTGGAACATTCACTCAAATAAAGAGTTTATAGTGTTATCATCTCTTCTAGATGTTTTAAGGTGATTTGGTGATTAAACTGGCGCCAGTAGTTTGATGGACTAGCTACCCATCAAATCTTAACACTAAGATGAGATCTTATGTGTTAATCACCATATAAAGTAAAATGGGAGATCTAGAAGGAAAAACCAACATAAGGGCAAAGCGGTAATTTTACCCTTTATTGTGCGGATGGCTATAATAAGGTTTTAAATAGGGTTTACAATTGGACATATTCTCATAATATGTAATAATTCAAGAGTTCAACTAATTGTCTTTAGTGGAATGACATTTAGTTAATAAGCTAGAATTAATTCCAATGAGATTGAATTATTTAAAATTTGATTGGAGCTTGAATTATCAAAGTCCAATAAGATTCTCCACTTGGCTTTAAGGAAGGTTATCAAGCTAAGTAAGAAGTAGTTTGGAGGCTTTAGAAGTCCATAATTGAATGATGGGCTTATACTAATTAATGGTTAATTGGAAGCCCATATGTTCATTTAGAAATGGGCTTGTTTTGGTTTAATGTAATTGATTAGATTAATTATATTAAAACAATTTTTTTTAAATGAAGAAGAAGCAATTTTGAAATTGTGTTAGGTTGGATGTGTAACCACACATTTGACATTAAAATACTAAATAAATATGGTCTTCATTATGGTTCATCATTATTAAATGGAATTATGAACTTACCATTAAATGGTTTAATGGTTGGCTTTTAATGTTGGCATGTAACCTATTTGCATTCATTAGATTAAAGACGAAAGATGTGCATTAGATGGACCATCTTCCTTCTTTCTTCTTGCCAAAACCGAAATGGGTATTCAATTATAGGTTATGGTCTTTTCAAATAGCCATTTTAAAGATAAATGAAGTAAGTCTCATTTATTGGCTATTTGATGAGTGATTAATGTAAGTGATGCATTGGATGCCTCTCACTCTTTCCATTCATGCATATTTCGAAATTGAGATGTAAGAAAGGGTTCTTGCATGGTTTTAGAGATTCTCTCCTTTCATGCAAGGTAGAACCGAAATTCCTAAGTGAAAGAATTCAAAGAGTTTGATTTTGGTTCTTCTTCTTCTAAGAAAATCTCCTCCAAATATTTCTTCTCCTTTCCCACCAAAGGATTTTGTTAACCTAGTTGTCCTTGAAGAACAAGTGGTAAATCTAATTGGTTGAGGATACTACAACAAGGAAGAAGATAGATTGCTAAAGTAAAAGACTCAAAGGCAAAGGATTTGGATATAAGAAGGAGAGGATAGCAATGAGGATTTAAGGTCAGAATAAGGAGTCGGTAATTCCTTTTATCTTGTTATTGGTTTTATTATCCTTATACCATTCATGTATGGATTAGCATGTTGATTTGGATATATTGCTTCCGCTGCAAGATGATTTCTTAAAAAGTTTTGAAATCTATCGTTTCTCCATACTAAGCATGCTTTCTTTTTCCGATCCAACAAGCTGGGCTTTCTTTTGGAGACTTGTAGTATAACTGTTATTTGTGCCTTACTGTATGGTACTTAGTGTAAAGTGTTTTGGAACATGTACAGACTGAAAATACTGAAAGTTTGTAGATTACTGAGTTTGATGAAATGAAATGAAATACAGTTTGTGGTGGTTGTCAATTTACTGAAATCGAATGAAATACAGTTTAAAAAGTTACCAATTTCTTATTACTGTTTTATTATTGTGATGCCATGGGGAGTTAGTGGTGGCTGTCAGTAGTGGTCTCTTATCATAGGATATGTACCGGAATGACCTATGGGCATTCCGGTGGGTACTCTATGGTAAGGTGTGCTACATTAAGATCCTCGAGATTATCAAATTTTTCCCTCCAAAAATTCCTTGTGAGAGAAGTTACCAGCTGTACCTCACTATTTCTAACGCCATTAGTTTTGACGTTACTTTAGCCTGACTGTTCCCTTAACATAACCATGTTAAGGTTGCGTCTGATCTTCTGGAACCGTTCTCTACTCAGTGGTTTGGTGAAGATGTCTACCCATTGATGCTCTGTTTCGATGAACTGTAGATGAACCACCTTCCTTTGAACATAGTCTCTCAGGAAGTGATGTCTGACTTCTATGTGCTTCACTCTAGAATGCTAAATCGGATTCTTTGACAGATTGATTGCACTGGTGTTATCGCAGTAGATTGGAATCTCCTCTTCTTGAACTGAATAGTCTTCAAGTTGATATTTAATCCATAACGTCTGTGAACAGCAACTTGCAGCAGACATATATTCTGCTTCGGCAATTGATAGAGCGATTGAGCTTTGTCTCTTGCTTGAACAGGAAACGAGGTTTGCACCAAGAAAGTGACATCCTCCACTTGTTCTCTTTCTTTCGATTCTATCTCCGGCATAGTTCGCATCGCAATATCCGATTAACCTAAAATCTTTACCTTTCTCAAACATTAAGCAAAGATCAGTAGTACCTGAGAGATATCTCATAATTCTTTTAACAGCAATAAAATGAGACTCTCTAGGATCGGCCTAAAACCTTGCACACAAGCATACATTGAACAAAATATCAGGTCTACTTGCTGTAAGATACAGTAAAGAACCGATCATCCCTCTATACAGGGTTTGATCCACCTCCTTACCAAGTTCATCTTTCGACAAAAGGTTTGAAGGGTGCATCGGAGTCGCCATAGGCTTCACATTATTCATATCAAATTTATTCAATAATTTTGTTGATGAATGAAGATTTTCTCTTTGTTTTGCTTAACTTGCAACCCAAGAAAGAACTTCAACGTACCCATCATACTCATTTCAAATTATTTCTTCATTAGACTCTCAAACTTCATGTATAACTCTTTTGAAGTAGCACCAAAAATGATATCATCAACGTAAATCTGAACTAAAACAAAATCATTCTGAAGGTTTTTCCTAAAGAGCGTCTTATCAACTTGACCTCTACTAAAACCATTTTCTATAAGAAAAGTACTCAGATGATCATACCAAGCTCTAGGGGCTTGCTTTAGGCCGTATAAGGCTTTATGAAGCCTATAGACATAGTCTGGGTTTTTAACATCCTCGAAGCCAGATGGTTGCTTAACATCCATCTGAAATAACTTTATATCATGACAGACTGTATATGCCTGTCATGATATAACATAGTGCAAAAGACATAGTCTGGGTTTTTAACACCTCTTCGTCTATAAAGCCATTCAGAAATGCACTCTTTACATCCATCTGAAATAACTTTATATCATGACAGACTGTATATGCCAGTAGAATCCTTATAGCTTCAAGTCTTGCTACTGGAGCATACGTCTCATTGTAGTCTATTCCTTCTTGCTGATTATAGCCTTTTGTTACTAATCTAGCCTTATTTCGACTCACTCTATCTGATTCGTCTAACTTATTCTTAAAGACCCATCTGGTTCCTATAATGGATTTCTTAGGGGGTTTCGGAACTAAGGACAAGACATTATTCCTAGTGAATTGATTCAGCTCCTCTTGCATGGCTAACACCGAAGCTTCATCTTGAAGAGCTTCTTCAACCTTCTTCGGTTCTATTTCAGAGATAAAAGCCATATTAACTTCTCTTATGAATCTGGACCTTGTCCTAAGTCCTTCTGAGGTCTCTCCGATAATCAACTTTTCTGGATGAGAACTTTTATATTTCCAGTCTCTTTTTAGTCCGATAGTTTCTGGAATATCTTCAACTTTGTCTACTTGAGTTTCTGATGATGGAGTTTCTGTTCTATCGTCTAAGTTCTTTGAAGGACCTTCACTCTCCACGTCATCTTCCATATGGGGTTGAGAACTATCATCAAACTTGACATGGATGGTCTCCTCAACTGTCTTTGAAGTAAGGTTGTACACTCGAAATGCCTTAGACAATGATGAGTAGCCTAGAAAGATTCCTGGATAGGTCTTTGAATCGAATTTATCCAACAGCTCCTTTGTGTTCAGAACAGAGCATTTGCACCCAAATGGATGAAAGTAAGATATATTTGTTCTTCTTCCATTCCATAACTCATAAGGATTCTTTTTCAACATGGGTCGCAACAAAATTCTATTCTGAATATAACATGTTGTATTCACAGCTTCCGCCCAGAAATACTTAGGAAGATTCATCTCACACAGTATGGTCCTTGCCATCTCTTGAATCGTCCTGTTCTTCTTTTCAACAACTCCATTCTGTTGTGGAGTTCTGGGAGCCGAGAAGTTGTGGGAAATTCCATTCTCCTCACAGAATAATCTAAACTTCTCATTCTCAAACTCTCCACCATGGTTACTCCTGATACTGGCTATAGACATTCCTTTTTCATTCTGTAACTTTCTGGATAAGGTCCTAAAGCACTTAAAAGATTCATCTTTGTGTGATAAAAATAATATCCAACAAAATCGAGTAAAGTCATCAACAATGACAAGTCCATATTTCTTTTCGCCAAGACTTATTGTCCTAGTTGGATCAAATAAATCCATATGTAACAACTCTAAAGGTCTAGATGATGTTACAAAACTTTTAGAAGAAAAAGAAGTTTTAACTTGTTTTCCTTTCAAACAGTTTTCACAGAAAAACTCTTTGTGAAAACTTATTTTTGGCAATCCACTTACCAATTCATGTTTTGCCAACTTTGAAATATGTTTAACAGAGACATGACCTAAGACATGACCTAGCTTTTTATGCCAGATCAGTCTTTCTTCTTCAGAAGATAGAAAACACGAAATATTTTGACTTTGAAAATCTTCTAAATCAATTTTGTAAAGATTGTTTCTTCTCTTGGCAGAGAAAAGTATAGACCCATCTTTGTTTCTGACTTCGCAAAGATTTTGATTGAATGTAGCGTGAAACCAGAATCACACAATTGGTCGACGCTAATCAAGTTATGCTTGGACCATCAACAAGCGATTACATTATTTATGCATGCAAAGGAATCTTTACCGATTTTACCGATTCCAATAATCTTGCCCTGCTGGTTGTCTCCGAAAGTTACCGATCCTCCCTTCTTATACTGAAGGTCTAGGAATATAGACCTTCTTCCCGTCATATGTCGTGAGCATCCACTGTCTAAATACCAATGGTGCTTGCCGTATCTTCCAAGGAAGGATATCTATAGGAGAAACTATTTTATTTTTTGGTACCCAAATTTTCTTGGGTCCTTTATGGTTAGTAGTATGCATATGATGAGTTCTTTGATGCATATAACTAGAACGTTGATTAAAATGAGATTTATTATGGTTTCTCTTTTGAAAGAAAGGTTTTTTATGAGACTGAGTCTTGTTACCTGTAAACCCTAATCCGGTTTTATCACTCGGATGTCTACATTTTCCAAGCATCTCATTCATTTTTTTAGTGCTCTCTGTGAAAGTAGCTAAATCAGCTGACAGATTCTTAATCCTTAGTTTAAGCTGATTGATCTCTTCTGATCTGTCTACAACTTTATTTTTCTCCTCTAACTGCTTTTTTAGACATATATTTTCTCTCTCTATTACCTCGGTATGTCTAATATTTTCTGCATACTTTTTCTTTAACAGTTTGTACTATTTCAGAATAGCATGATAATCTTCTAACAATTCTGAGTAGGCATCATGAAAATTATCGTAGTCAAATTTTACCTCCTCATCACTATCTTTCTCGGCCATCAGGGAGATGTTTGCATGTTCGCACGATTCGAACTCAGATGTCGATTCTCGATGAATCTAGGTCCTCCCACGTTGCCATCATGCTTTTCTTGCCTTCTCTACTCTTTTTTGGTTTCTTCTTTAGAGTCGGACATTCAGACTTGTAGTGTCCAGGCTGATTGCACTCGTAGCAAATGACAGATGACTTTTCTGGTTTGGCTTCATCTTTCCCATTCTTTTTGAAAGTCTGATTCCCTTTGGACTTCTTCTTCCACATGTGTCTTATCTTTCTAGAGATGAAAGATAATTCTTCATCTTCATCACTTGACTCTGGTTCTGATTGACTGGAGTCGTCATCCTTTGATTCTTCAATTTTCAACTCTTTTGATGACTTCCTCCTTCTTTGAGTCTTATGATTCTTATGTCCAGCCTTCAGCACTATCAACTTGTCCCATTTGGGCTAATCTTCAGCATCGAGTTCAACTTCATGAATCTTTAAGGATCCAAGCAACTCGTCAAGCTTTAACACACTCAATTCTTTGGCATCTTACACCGCAGTAACTTTAGGTCTCCATCTCTTCAGAAGAATTCTTAGGATCTTTTGAACATGATCTTGATTGTTGTACGTTCTTCCAAGAGCTTTCAATCCATTGACAATTGTTTGAAATCTTCCAAACATTTGATCAATAGATTCTTCATCTTTCATCCTGAAAAGTTCATACTGGTGCACAAGAATACTTATCTTGGATTCTTTAACTTGGCTTGTGCCTTCGTGAGCGATGGACAATGTGTCCCACATCTCTTTTGCTGTATCACATCCATGGACTTTGTCATACTCGCTTCTGCTTAGGGCACATGTCAAGAAGAACTTCGCCTTTAAGTTCAGCTATATTCTTATCTTTTGATCAGCCGTCCATCTGATTTGTGGAATAGAATTGCCATCTTCATCTATGGGTGTATAAAGTCCGTTCTCTATCACGTCCCAAAGGTCGACATGAGTAGATTGTATGAATAGCCGCATCCTATCTTTCCAGTAATGATAGTCTTCTTCGTTGAATGCTGGAGGTCTAGTGACTGAGGCTCCTTCTGCGAAGTATAAATGTGATTCTGCCATTATCTTTGATCCACACTTTGCAAAAGTGATCCTTAGATACCAGGCTCTGATACCAATTGAAGTGAATCACACGTTAATACAATACTTATAAAACGATATAGAATGCACGAGAAGGGGGGTTGAATTGTGTATTCCCCTTTTTGAAAATTCTTTCAAAACTGTTTGTTAGAAATAAAATTCTTTACAAAACTTCTGATAGATTCTAATTAATGAAAACTTTTGAAAACTTTGTTTACGAATTAAGTACTGATAAAACTTGAATCTAAAATATAGAGATATAGAGTGAGAGTAGCTTGACACAGAGATTTATCCTGGTTCACCCCAAACCGTGGGCTACGTCCAGTCCTCAGAGTTCCTTCTAAGATTTCCACTATCTCTTTCAACGTTACAAGTATTCTTTGCGAGCCTCTTCAGGTCTCTATAACTAGTATTCTTTCACACTTAGCCTCTGCAGGCTATCTGTAATACTTTTTCTTAGAAAAGTGTTTGAACACTTGTTACAGTAAAATAGCTCTCAGCTAAATTGAACAGAATGCTTTTACGATCTCATAGATGTAAATCTGCTAATTTTCAACTTCACTAATTTTGACTAACTTTGCAATCTTCGACTTCGACTTGTATTTATAGCCTTCGTTTTTAACTGCTTCTTGATTCTTGTTTCTTGAATATTTAAAGAAACGGTTGTTCAGTTGAGTTCTATAACTAACTCGAACTAACTCCTTCGTCTTCTTTTTGAATTCCGCATCTTCTTTTCTTCTTCTGTATTTTATCGTCTGTGTTTCTGCCTCTGCGCTGCTTTTATTATTTCGCGTATGCGTCTGCCTCTGCTTTGCTTAGCGTCTGCCTCTGCTTTTACTATTTGGCGTCTGCGTCTGCTTTGCTTTGTGTCTGCGTCTGACTTCGTCTGTTTTGACTTCGTCTATGTCTTCGTCTGTTTTGTTTTTCTTTTATTTGTTCTCTTTTTGTTATACATCAAAATTATATCTAAATAAAGTCATTTGGACTTAACAGCATATACATAGTAAGAATGATTAAGTGTATCGAATGTGAATAATGTGAATGTGAATGTGGAATGTGTGAGTTATGTGTTATGTGACTGGGTGAGCCATCGATGATGGTCACTCACTGAGTTCGTAAAACTCACCCAAAATTTGCAATTATTTTTTTCAAGATTTGAAGAATACCCCGTTAGGTAAACGGGAGTATAATTTCTGCATACAAGGGAAAGCTAGAAGTCGGGATCAGTTCGCGCCTTCCTTGTGTCTTTTTCTTTTCGCACTGAATTGTATTTTCTGCAAAGTATTGTATTTAGTGTATTGGAATATATTTGGTGTGTATAACTTACTGTTTGGAAAATGGTTTGCAAAAGAGATTGATCATAGTGTAATGTGATTTGTTTTTTTTTTAATGTGCAAATCGAAATTCTAGTTTTTGAAAATAAAAATTTGGCAACTTTTGTAAATGAAAATGTTTTTGAATAAAAGTGGGCCCAAAGTTGCGATTCTTCACTTGCGCATTTTCTTAAAAAAATAATTTTATACTGAGTTTTTGACTAAGTGATGTAGCACACCACCCTCGCGAGGCACGGACTCAGATATCACCATCGATGTCGGGTTCGAGTCATGCGGGAGTGGGGTGCTACATTTATGTGGTATCAGAGCCCAGTAGTACTATCTTATATGGGAATTTTCTGAAACATTGGTCAAGTTACATGCATTTAAGTCATGACATAGCAGACAGTGGCAACTGATCCCTAGTCTGAGTTGCATGAGCATGTGTTAGTATTTAAGTGTGAGAATAGTGATGATATGTCAAAATGTGAGCCAATGAAGGTTTATGGGAAAATAGAAATGCGAAAAGAATAATGGACAATGATATTCATATTGTACCGTGATAATAAATCCTCGAATGTGATATGAATGTGAGTACATTGGCATAGGCTGATTAAGGAAAGAAGTGATATCAAAATGAATAATGAGACCGAAAGTGTATAAACCGAGTTGAAGGAAAACAAAATTTTCTATAGCCTGGAGAGGTCAAATTTGGACATGAGATGTGTTGGATCGGAAAAAGAAAGCATGCTTAGTATGGAGAAATGATAGATTTCAAAACTTTTTAAGAAATCATCTTGCAGCGGAAGCAATATATCCAAATCAATATGCTAATCCATACATGATATGGTATAAGGATAATAAAACCAAGAACAAGATAAAAGGAATTACCAACTCCTTATTTCTGACTTTAAATCCTCGCCGCGCTATCCTCTCCTTCTTATATCCAAATCTTTTGCCTTTGAGTCTTTTCCTTTAGCAATCTATCTTCTTCCTTGTTGTAGTATCCTCAACCAATTAGATTTACCACTTTTCTTCAAGGACAACTAGGTTAACAAAATCCTTTGGTGGGAAAGGAGAAGAAATATTTGGAGGAGATTTTCTTAGAAGAAGAAGAACCAAAATCAAACTCTTTCAATTCTTTCACTTAGGAATTTCGGTTCTACCTTGCATGAAAGGAGAGAATCTCTAAAACCATGCAAGAACCCTTTCTTACATCTCAATTTCGAAAATGCATGAATGGGAAAAGTGAGAGGCATCCAATGCATCACTTACATTAATCACTCATCAAATAGCCAATAAATGAGACTTACTTCATTTATCTTTAAATGGCTATTTGAAAAGACCATAACCTATAATTGAATACCCATTTCGGTTTTGGCAAGAAGAAAGAAGGTAGATGGTCCATCTAATGCACATCTTTCATCTTTAATCTAATGAATGCAAATAGGTTACATGCCAACATTAAAAGCCAACCATTAAACCATTTAATGGTAAGTTCATAACTCCATTTAATAATGATAAACCATAATAAAGACCATTTTTATTTAGTATTTTAATGTCAAATGTGTGGTTACACATCTAACCTAACACAATTTCGAAATTGCTTCTTCTCCATTTTAAAAAATTGTTTTAATATAATTAATCTAATCAATTACATTAAACCAAAACAAGCCCATTTCTAAATGAACATATGGGCTTCCAATTAACCATTAATTAGTATAAGCTCGTCATTCAATTATAGACTTCTAAAGCCTCCAAACTACTTCTTACTTAGCTTGATAACCTTCCTTAAAGCCAAGTGGGGAATCTTATTGACTTTGATAATTCAAGCTCCAATAAGCCCGTAAATAATTCAATCTCAATGGAATTAATTCTAGCTTATTAACTAAATGTCATTCCACTAAAGACAATTAGTTGAACTCTTGAATTATTAAATATTATGAGAATATGTCCAATTGCAAACCCTATTTAGAACCTTATTATAGCCATCCGCACAACAAAGGGTAAAATTACCGTTTTGCCCTTATGTTGGTTTTTCCTTCTAGATCTCTCATTTTACTTTATATGGTGATTAACATATAAGATCTCATCTTAGTGTTAAGACTTGATGGGTAGCTAGTCCATCAAACCATCGCACCAGCTTAATCACCAAATCTCCTTAAAACATCTAGAAGAGATGATAACACTATAAACTCTTTGTTTGAGTGGATGTTCCCTGATACAT
The DNA here is from genome assembly GCA_029891385.1 of Erythroxylum novogranatense. Taxonomy (NCBI): domain Eukaryota; kingdom Viridiplantae; phylum Streptophyta; class Magnoliopsida; order Malpighiales; family Erythroxylaceae; genus Erythroxylum; species Erythroxylum novogranatense. Next base: position 51,993,428 of record CM057226.1, on the reverse strand, counting down.
GTTTCAATTAATAATTCCAACATGCAGACATTGGATTAATACCCTGTAAAAATCCATTCCGATCATATTAAGAATTATAATGAAACACATATGAGTTCACCACTCATCAAGATTGTGGTTCATAATAAGCGAATGCTTAAGTTGTATGTTTTAAGATTAAAGTAACGGCCCACTTTATTCTTGAAAACATACTTGATTCCAGATTCATTTAATAGTGCCATTATCGATAGTCTACTACTATCATGATATGAAACTCATCATTCCCTTTAAGTAAAATCCTTTACTTATATGGAGATAAATCGCAACACTACGCCTCAAACCATAATCAAACGACCAACTTGATTATTCAACTGTGAATCAATTAATTGATTCTAATAATATACATGTTTCCCATACATCTCTATGTATATGTATATTACTTACAAATGAATCTTGGTACCTTATGACCAGATATATAATGCTCATACAGATAAAACCAAACTCTTTGTTTTATTAATAATAAATATTTTCATTACAAAATCAGAATCAAGAAGATAAAGTTACATGTAAATACACTTGCTTTTAGGGCACTATATTTACATAACTCCAACAATCTCCCACTTGCCCTAAAGCAAGTTTGACATATCCTTCATTCCCATCCCTTCTAGGTGACCCTCAAGGCTCTTTTGAGTCAATGTCTTTGTGAACGGATCGCAAGGTTTTGCTCTCAGTAGGAATCTTTACCACATCCACTTCTCCACGTTGTATTATCTCCTTATGAGATGATACTTTCGCTCAATGTGTTTGGCGACTTTGTGGTTCCGAGGTTCTTTAGAATTAGCCACCGCCCCACTATTATCACAATAAAGTGTAATACCTTTTCTTCCTCCGAACTACCTCCAAATCATTTAGAACTTCCGAGCAGATCGCTTCCTTTCTTTGTTTCACAAGACAACATACTCGACCTCCATAGTCGAATCAGCAATACAAGATTGCTTGACACTCCTCCAAACTATGGCTCCACCTCCTAAAGTAAATATAGAACCGAAGTTGATTTCCTTGAATCAACATCGATTGGAAATCGAATCCGATATCCCGTCGTAATAAGATTACTTCAGAGTAAACAAGCATTAAGTTCTTCGTCCTACGAAGATACTTAAGTATATACTTAACCACGATCCAATGTTCCATTCTGGATTGGACTGAAATTGCTTACACCCCATCGTATGAGATATCCGGTCTAGTGCACATTGCATACATCAAACTACCAAGCTTGAAGCATATGGAATGTTACGCATGCGTTCAACCTCCTCTTGGGTTTTAGGTGCTTGTTCCTTTAAAATTTTGATTCCATGTCTAGTAAGAGTGAAACCCCTCTTAGAATCTTGCATGGCGAACTTATTGAGCATATTCTCAATGTAGGTTAGTTGAGACAAAACTATCTTCTTGTTCTTACGATCCCTTATAAGTTTGATCCCTAGAACATAGGTAGCCTCTCCCAAATCCTTCATTGAAAACTGTTCATTCAGCCATCCCTTAACTGCAGATAACATTCCCACATCATTCCCAATGAGCAGGATGTCATCAACATACAGGATTAGGAAAGTAACCTTACCTTCTTGTATTCTTTTGTAAACACAAGGCTCATCTAGGTTTTTTATGAACCCATAGGTTTTGATAGCCTTATCAAACCTAATGTTCCAAGACCTAGATGCTTGCTTAAGTCCATAAATGGACCTTTGCAACTTGCAAACCTTATGCTCATTACCTAGCTCAATGAATCCTACGGTTGGGCCATATAAATGGTCTCCTCAAGATCTCCATTCGAAATGTGGTCTTGACATCCATTTGCCATATTTCATAATCGAAATAGGCTGCTATAGCCAAAAGAATCCTGATGGACTTAAGCATGGCAACCGGAGAAAAAGTCTCCTCATAGTCTATACCCTCCTTTTGAGTATAGCCTTTAGCTACCAATCTAGTTTTAAAGGTCTCTACCTTTCCATCCGATCCCTTTTCCTTTTGTAGATCCATTTACACCCTATGGTTTTAGACACGGTGGTAGATCTACAAGGACCTGCACTTCATTAGTATACATAGAATCTATTTCCATTCCATTGCCTTCGAGCCATTTTTCCGCATCAACATCATTAATAGCCGTGTATACGTAACGGATCTGCTTTCTTCTTGGTCCGAGATTGCAATTAAGCCTTCTCCTAAACCCGGATACCTATCTGGTTGTCTCACAACCCTCCCACTACGCCTAGGCACATCTTGTGTTCAGTTGCACTTCGATTCAACTCTTGAATCCATTTCGACATCTTCTTCTCATCATATCCAAAACAACTCTTGGTTTGGATGAAATTGCTAACCCTTTAGTACTACTTCACTTCTTCCTTTGTGATTTCTCACAAACTCTTCCTCTAAGAAGTTTGCATTTGCCGACACAAATACCTTCCTATCATGAGTCTTGCATAAATAGTACCCTCGAGTTCCGTAGGATATCCTACAAACAAACATACTTGACCTTGGTTCCATCTTTGTGGATTCAGGGCTTTAGAACATGGGCTGGACAGCCTGAAGTCCTTAAGTGCCTCAATGAAGGCACTCGCCATCCACAACTCCCTAGGTGTTTTAGGCACCGATTTGGATGGAGCAAAGTTAATAAGATATATTGCCGCTTGTATGGCATATCCCGTAACGATTCTCGAAGGCTAGCATAGACATCATTGATCTTACCATTTCCAATAGAGTTCTATTCTCTCTCTGCTACACCATTCATTGAGGTGTACGAGTCGACAAATTGGAAACAATTCCATTGTCAATTAAATATTGCTGGAACTCTCAGATAAATACTCACCACCGATCCGATCGAAGTCGTTTTAATGGCTTGCCAAGTTGCTTCTCAGCTTCAGCTTTGAATTCTTTGAACTTTTCAAAAGATTCACTCTTTTTATGCACCAAATACAAATAGCCATGTCTTGAGTAATCATCTATAAAAGTTATGAAATATTCATAACCTCCTCTAGCTTGTACATTCATGGGCCCACACACATCAGTATGTACCATGTCCAATGTGGATTCAAATCTGTTTCATTTAGAAGGAAATGAGGCTTTTGTCATTTTTCCTTCAATACAAGATTCACAGGTGGGTAATGGATCACTATACAAGCCCATAAGGATCCCATCCTTTACTAGCCTGTCAAGTCTTTTCTGATTGATATGACCCATCCTTAGATGCCACAGATACTTTGAATTAATGCTAGAGATATTGGATTGTCTTGGTTTTATCAATTCTGTGGTGTTTAGTGAGCCTTTCATGTAGGAAAATCCCGGGGTTTTCATCACATGAACACAGTGCGGAATTTAAAATTTTAAGTCCCGGGACATTCCCGAAAGCCAGGATCCATATGTATGTACAAACAATCAAACCATAACGACCAAAGGAGACCGTCTCTAACGGTATCCACGCAGAGGTCGGAAAACCTAACCGGGACAAACTCTTTTGACCCGGGAATAGCTAGACTAAAGAAAAGAGTGCTAGCTCTTACCTTAGCCTTGGAGAGCAAGTGAAATGAACAAGAGAAGCCTTCGAGAAGTAGAAGCCAACTTGAGAGGAAGAGAGGAAGAAGATGAAAAAACCCTTTTTCAAAGCTTAACCATTAAGCTTTCGATTCTTTCCTCCAAAACCACCGTATCCTCACTCTTCTCTAACCTTCTTATATGTCTTTTAACTAATTAAAATACATAGAAAGGTTTGGTTTGGAGGATAGCCATGTTGGTGGCATAAAATGCATTGAAATGTTAACTTAATAATTAAGTTTGACTTTTCAAACTAACATTTTTCTCCATTCTTATGGCTTCCACGAAATTATATATATATATATAATTAATTAATTAATTTTAATTAATTAATTAATATATATATATATTTGTCAAGAGGTCCAACAAACTGGGGTCTGGTTCTACACGCCATCGGGCCCCAGATCGAAAATCGCCGAGACGGTTTTCAAGAATGTTGATGTCGCGATCTCATCGGGACATATCCCAATCTCATCGGGATCCATTTAATCCTATTGCTCTCCTATATCGGATCTCCGTCTCAAACTATTTTCTGATTCTCCGAGTCACTCTTATGCGTGTGACCCATTAGGTTCTTGTTATGTTGGCCACTTAGATTAACACTTATTTCGAAAGCAAGTCATGAGTGGTATCTAGCAACACATCATGACCCCAATTGACCGGAAAGTAATTAGTTTGACTAATGAAACCATATCACTAACCCTTCCATAGACAATTACCGTGCAATTCGTCCTTTCACCATGCTATACCCTCTTGGTTTGAGTATGGGCAATGTGTCAACTCTTACTAGACCGATTAGATCAAATCTAGTCCAAGTGTAATCGTTCTCGCCCTAGACTCATTACTTTATATGTCCATGAAGACCATCTTCATGACATATGTATGCTCGGCGCCAGAGACTTCAAAGTAATGATCCCGATAAGAGGCTATGGGTATCTCTTCATTATCACGTAGTGGTGAATCTCAGACATACTCAATTACCTTCAATACCTCAAGTCGCACCCAATCACCACCCTATGAGCGACCTCGAAAGGCAACAAGGAATGGAGTCAAAGTACGTAATCAAGACTCAAGATATCCTTGAGTACCTCAAGTCTAAGGATACTTGCACTATTGCTATGATGAGATTATCACCGACATTTGTATAGACATCCATGTGATGATCTCATGGCAGTCATCCAATGTACTTACTACCACTAGTAAGCATCCACATGTCAAATCTAAATATCTCAATATTTACAGTTTTCGAGATCTACCGCTGATCCAATCAAGGAGTTTGATATGTGCTAGTCTATCCGGATTAACGATGTCCAGCCTCGTTAATCCTATGACTAAGGATAATTTAGATATCGACATAATTGCACATGATAGGAATCTCGATAGTATGATCGCATCATAATTTCCTTCATGCTATGTCATGTATCGTGGACTTCATTAATTTGATTAAAGATCACTGTCAATTCATAATAAAATGAACATCAAATAAATGAAATATTCCTTGCTTTATTTATTCATAAAGTCTCAGATATGACTATGAAGAAAATGCGCTAAAGGGATTGCCTTTAGGGCACTACTCTAACAATCTCCCACTTGACCTAAAGCCAATCGCCTTGGTATCTAATACCATAAGCGAGTACATGAGAATCAAAATTCTTCTGTGGCAATGGCTTTGTCAACGGATCAGCAATATTCTACTCTGTGGGAATTCTCTCTATCAGGACATCACCCCGAGCAATGATCTCCCGAATCAAATGGTATCGGCGGAGTACGTGTTTGGACCGTTGATGAGACCTTGGCTCCTTTGCCTGCGCAATAGCCCCAGTGTTGTCACAATACAACTGTATGGGTCCATCACAGCTAGGAACCACACCAAGTTCGAAATGAACTTCGATCCAAACCGCCTTTCTTTGCTTTTGATGCGGCAATGTACTCTGCCTCGGTCGTTGAACCAGCAGCCGTCGCTGTTTGGAACTCTTCCAACCGATCGCTCCGCCGCTTAGTGTGAAAACATAACCTGATTGGGACTGAGTCGCCCTTATCGATTGAAAATCGCATCAGATGCCCACTCACTGGAGACTTCCATCTCCATATATCAAGAAAACATCCTTAGTTCTTTGCAAGTACTTTAGATATTCTTGACAGCCACCCAAAGGACCCTCTCCAGATCCGATTGGTATCGCCGTAACACTTAGAGCATATGATACATCGGGTCTCGTATATAGCATTACAGACATGATAGATCCTACCGCAGATGCATACGGATCATATTCATGCAAGATCCTCTCATCCCGTGTCTTAGGACACATGGACTTCGAGAGTGTTATCCCATGAAAATGGGAAGAAACCTCTCTTGGATTGCTCCATGCTAAACCTCTTTAGCACCTTGTCTATGTATCGCTGACCGTGAAAGACCAAGCAACCTCTTCGATCTATCTCTATAAATCTTTATCCCAAGGATATAAGTTGCTTCTCCAAGGTCTTTCATGGCAAATTGTTTGACAACCAAATTTTTACTGATTGCGGAAGATTGAGACATCGCTTCCTAGTAACAATATGTCATCTACATATAACACAAGGAATACGATTCATAGCCCATTAACCTTCTTGTACACACAAGTGTTCATCCGGATTTTGTGAGAAACCAAACTCTTTGATTGTCTCATCAAAATAGATATTCCAACTCCGGATGCTTGCTTCAATCCATAAATAGATTTCAAGCTTGCATACCTTTTCGCCATCGCCGAAATAAAGCCCTCAGTTGTGTCATGTACACATCCTCACCAGATTTCCATTCAGAAAGTCGTCTTCACATCCATTTGCCATATCTCATAATCATAATGAGCAAAGAATGGCTGGAGTATCCTAATGGATTTAAGCATTGCTATCGATCAAGGTCTCGCCATAGTCAATTCCTTGTCTTTGACGAAACCTTTAGCCACAAGCCTTGCTTTATAGGTAATCACATTACCATCCATGTCGGTTTTCTTCTTGAAACCCATTTGCACCCTATAGGTTTTATCCTTCAGTGCATCAACCAAAGTCCATACTTGGTTTTCATACATGGCATCCATTTCAGACTTCATGGCACGAAGCCATTTTTAGACTCAACTCTTCGTAACCTCTTCATAGTGGTAGGCTCATCATCCCCATGAGCAATACGTCATTCTGTTCACTTACGAAATCCATATCTCTAGAACAGAGTACGTCCTACTTGACCTACGAATTTCGTGTGTAGTAGAAGGTTGAACTATTACCTCATCTCAGATGAGTTACATTTGTGTTCAGCAGCTGATTCATCTGCGTCTGTCTCGAGCATCTTGAACTTCTTCAAGTTCAATTTTGCTCCCACCGTCCTCTTTAAAAGAAACTCTTTCTAAAAAGACAGCATGCCTTCAAACAAACACCTTTTGTTCCTCAAAGAAGGTAGAATTGATATCCCTTGTTTCGTTAGGATATCCTACGAACAAACACTTGTTAGATTTTGCTTCAAGCTTATCTCGATGCGTCCGCTTTACATAAGGTGACAACCCCATACTTTCAAATGAGAAAGATAAGGTTTCTTGTTAGTCCACATCTCATATGGAGTAACATCAATCGACTTTGATGGAACTCGCTTAACAAGTAAACAATTGCCTCAAGGCATACCCCAAAAGGATTTTGGCAATTGTGTAAAGCCCATCATAGATCGTACCATGTCCAAAGAAGGTTCGATTTCTCCTTTCGCCACACCATTATCTTTGTGGTGTGTAAGGAGGAGTCCACCGAGATAAAATCCCTTTATCTCTCGAGATAATCCAAAACTCTTGGTCTAAGTATTCACCACCACAATCGGATCGTAATGTTTTAATACTTTTCCAAGTTGGTTTTCTACTTCATTTCAATTGTTTGAACTTTTCAAACGCTTCATATTTGTATCTCATTAGATATGATACCCATATCGAGAATAATCATCGATAAAGGTAATGAAGTAACGCAACCACTTCGCATGGATGGACATCGGACCACATACATCCGAATGTATTAGATCTAATAATCCAATCGCTTGCTCACCCTTTCCCTTAAAAGGTAACTTAGTCATTGTGCCTAACAAACAAGATTCACATGTGTCATATGATTCATAATCAAATGACCCTAAACTTCCACTCTTGTGGAGCTTAGCGATGCGTCTCTCATTTATATGGTCAAGACGACAATGCCATAAGTAAGTTGATTTTAAATTATCTCTTTTATGTCTTTTAGCATCATTGACATTCATAACCGGATGTGACATATCTAATATGTAAATACCATTGCATAATGTACCAGTACCATAAAGCATTCCATTTGAGCTAATAGAACAACCATTGTTACCAAAAGACAAATGGAAACCAGCTCTATTTAAACAAGAAACAGACAATATATTCTTTGTTAACACGGGTACAAAATAACAATCATCCAAGTTAAGTACAAGCCCACTGGGGAGTGTCAAAACATAAGTCCCTACGGCTAATGCAGCAACTCTTGCTCCATTGCCAACACGCAGTCCATTTCTCCCTTTATGAGTCAGCCATCGTCCTCGAGGTCCCCGATATCATTGCATATGTGAACCACAACCGTATCTAATACCCATATGTTATGATCGAAAAATGATTAACCTCAATGACAAACATACCGAAGAAGTCGAGGCATCCGATGCCTTCTTCGCTTCGATTCTTCCAGATAGACTTTGCAATTACGCCCAATGACCGGCCTTACCACAATGGAAGCAGTACCTTTTGGTGCAGTCTCTTTGGTCTTCTTCTTGCCTTTCGCTGCACTTCCTTTCAGCTTTCTAAGTTTTTCTTCTTTCGTTTCCTTTTTGGAACCAGAGGAAGAAGAATCCACCAATAAGAACGCCTTGCTATCTTGCTTCACAAATTGTTCTCATTGCCTGAGCAGATTGATCACCTGAATTGTGGTGGATATTTGGTTCATTCGATAGTTCAACACAAACCGTGAGTAACTATCTCGACAAACCAATAAGAATTAAGTCTATACTTAACTCGTAATCCATCACAAAACCTAAGACGGCCAACCTCTCAATATAACCATTCATCTTCAATGCATATTGCATCGCAGATGAACCAGAGTCATCTTTGTTGTAAAGAGCAACCTTGAGGTCTCGAACCGTTCGGACCGAGCTTGCTCATCAAACAACTCTCTAAGATGAAACACAATCGTGTGAGCATCCATTGACTCATGCTGCTTCTGCAGCTCAGGTGACATCGATGCAAGCATAATGCAGGTGGCTATGTCACTGTCTTTTAGATGCTTACGATATGCCTTCTGATCATCATCAGAAGCTCCTTCAGCAAGTGGATCCGGAAGCGAAAAATCAAGGATATATCCTAGATCCTCAGATCTGAGAACAATTCTCAGATTTCGCAGCCAATCAAGAAAATTTGGTCCAGTTAATTTGTTTGAGTCCATTAGAGCGCGAAGATTCACACTAGTCGACATCTTCAACCAACCTAAAAGTAGAGAGAGAAAGAAAGTTATAATAGAGTTAAATGTATGACCATAAGGACTTAAATGACATACATATGGCTCCCACTAGTTTCAACAGAATCCATAACCCTCATCATGAATCCAAGAAACAAAATGACACATTGACCTAGTGGGTCGATATCCGACATTACTAAGAATGACCTTGGGTTTGCCCAATAAGCCACCTTAGGTCAATCGGTAGGTATCGTACATACCAATTGCATCTCAAATGCAACTATCGCCCAGTGCTATCAACAGTTGATGTATGCACATACATTGGGTTATCAACACTTGATGCGTGTACATCTGATGTACAGTACCCAATTTTGCCTCTGTCCACGTTGACCTTGAGTTTGCCTAACAAATCAACGCTTCTAGGAAAACTGACCCATTAATCCGAAAATCTCATTTTCATGGTTCGAACATATCCGTATAGGGCGAGCTTGAGTTTGCCCAACAACTCAACCCTATAAGAACTCTGGTTCTTACCATATAAATGGAAGGCGTTAGTTTTCATATTTAAATTGAGGGATTTAGGTCTCATCTTTCTAATCTCATCTAAGGATCATAGTCACCATGACTATATGGTCTGATTTAGGGCATTGCATCAATCGCATTGAATTTATATCGAAAATCACCCATCATCCCACTCTGGCAAGTTTCCAGTCGACTAGCACTTATGCCAGTCGACTAGTGTCTTCTTTGCTCTTATTCCAAAGAGATCAAGTCCGACCCAATGATCGAATAACAGCACCAACGACTAGCTCGTGTTCCAGTCGACTGGTGACAAGACAAGATATAAGTCCCAATCGACTAGCCTCGGCACGGTCATTGGTGACATGGAATTGCTCTAAATCGCTAATTCTCAATCCGCGTAGTTCCAATTCACAATACCAATATACCAAGTATATTATCCTTTATATTGATGTGCTAATGAATCATATTCATTAAAACGTGTTTTGCCAATTAGTCATACTAGATGAGAAAAGCTTGAAACCGATTAATCACCATTAACTACTAGATTTCCACATAATTTTAAGAATATCAAATTATCATGCTAAGTATCTCTAGGTAGGTTACACGTTATCAAGATTACTCCGCACTTGTCACACAAATTGCGACGGCCAAAATAACCAAGATAACGGAATAAGCTAACGAGACGCTAAAGTGACCTATTCGACATCCAAAATTATTGAAACCCAAATTCAAGAATCTCATCTTGGGATGCATGCCACATCAATATAACACATTTTAATCACTATAAAATGATTCAAGGCATTGGAAATGAGAAATACACAACCAATCATTCCAAACAAAATAGACCCAGCAACTTTCTCAAAACTGCTACGCTCAACATTTTGCTCAAAATGATCATTGAAACACTTTCAATAAATACTGATAAACATACAGAGGTGAAAAAATGTTCCCAACATGCTCCATGAAATTTTCCAGGATTTATTTCCCACAAAAACGCATTGAACCTCAGCAATCTAGCCGAACCAGAATCTGTGTTCTCCAACATAGACATTTCCATCAGCACACAAGAAATTCGGAAATAAATGGTAAATCACCTTAAAAACATTTTTCCATCCACGGAGACATTCACAAACATCTTAGGGACATGTCGGTGAAAACAAATCTGAAAAAAAAAATTTCTAGAATTTATTCTCGAATTTACAAGTATACCTATTTCAGAAACGTTCAACAAGACAACATCCGAAACTTAGGGAATTAAATTGGCAAAACCATATCAATCGACATCGATAAATTTTTTCCTTTCATAGACACATTCAGTAACATCTTATGAGCAAGTATATGGCAGAAAATTTCGAAAACCCTAAGTCTATACTGATTTCAAAATTCACAGAAGCAGCATGCTACACAGCTCAATTCAAAATGGAATTCCGACCTAGTTATCATTTCGACTGTTTATACAACACAAGCGGCTCTGATACCACTGTAGAAAAATCCCGGGGTCTTCATCACATGAACACAGTATGGAATTTAAAATTTTAAGTCCCGGGACATTCCCGAAAGCCAGGATCCATATGTATGTACAAATAATCAAACCATAACGACCAAAGGAGACCGTCTCTAACGGTATCCACGCAGAGGTCGGAAAACCTAACCGGGACAAACTCTTTTGACCCGGGAATAGCTAGACTAAAGAAAAGAGTGCTAGCTCTTACCTTAGCCTTGGAGAGCAAGTGAAATGATCAAGAGAAGCCTTGGAGAAGTAGAAGCCAACTTGAGAGGAAGAGAGGAAGAAGATGAAAAAACCCTTTTTCAAAGCTTAACCATTAAGCTTTCGATTCTTTCCTCCAAAACCACCGTATACTCACTCTTCTCTAACCTTCTTATATTTCTTTTAACTAATTAAAATACATAGAAAGGCTTGGTTTGGAGGATAGCCACGTTGGTGGCATTAAATGCATTGAAATGTTAACTTAATAATTAAGTTTGACTTTTCAAACTAACATTTTTCTCCATTCTTATGGCTTCCACCGAAATTCATATATATATATATAATTAATTAATTCTTAATTAATTATATATATATATATATTTGCTGAAGAGGTCCAGTCAAACTGGGGTCGGTTCTACCGGCCTACCGGGCCCCGGTACTGAAAAATCGCCGGAGACGGTTTTCAGCAATGTTGATGTCGCGATCTCATCGGGACATATCCCAATCTCATCGGGATCCATTTAATCCTATTGCTCTCCCTATATCGGATCTCTGTCCGAAAATATTTTACAGATTCTCCGAGTCACTCTTATGCGTGTGACCCATTAGGTTCCCGGTTATGTTGGCCACTTAGATTAACACTTAATCTGAGCAAGTCATGAGCGGTATCTAGCAACACATCATGACCTCCAATTGACCAGAAAGTAATTGGTTTGACTAATGAAACCATATCACGAACCCTTCCATAGACAATTACCGTGCAATTCGTCCTTTCACCATGTTATACCCCACTTGGTTTGAGTATGGGCAATGTGTCAACTCTTACTAGACTGATTAGATCAAATCTAGTCCAAGTGTAATCAGTTCTCGTCCTAGGATTCATTACTTTATATGTCCATGAAGACCATCTTCATGACATATGTATGCTCCGGCGCCAGAGACTTCAAAGTAATGATCCCGATAAGAGGCTATGGGTATCTCTTCGCTATCACGTAAGTGGTGAATCTGTATTTGCTACTCAATTACCTTCGAATACCTCAAGTTGCACCCAATCACCACCCTATGAGCGACCTCGAAGGCAACAAGGAATGGAGTCAAAGTACGTAATCAAGACTCAAGATATCCTTGAGTACCTCAAGTCTAAGGATACTTGCACCATTGCTATGATGAGATTATCACTGACATTTGTATAGGACATCCATGTGATGATCTCATGGCAGGTCATCCAATGTACTTACTACCACTAGTAAGCATCCACATGTCAAATCTAAATATCTCAATATTTATAGTTTTCTGAGATCTACTGCTTGATCCAATCAAGGAGTTTGACATGTGCTAGTCTATCCGGATTAACGATGTCCAGTCTCGTTAATCCTATGACTAGGGATAATTTAGATACTGACATAATTGCACATGATAGGAATCTTAGTAGTATGATCGCATCATAATTTCCTTCATGCTATGTCATGTATCAGGGACTTCATTAATTTGATTAAAGATCACTATCAATTCATAATAAAATGAACATCAAATAAATGAAATATGCCTTGCTTTATTTATTCATAAAGTCTGTACATGACTATGAACAAAATGCGCTAAAGGGGATTGCCTTTAGGGCACTACTCTAACATTTCATAGGTTCAATAAAAAATAATCCCTGTTTAATTATCGCTTCACAAATAAAATCCTTATTCTCATATATTGAAACAACCTTTTCAAAATATAAGGAATAGCCAGATTTTATTAGACAAAAAACAGAAATCATGTTCCTTACAATCATTGGCATGTAATAAACATCTTCCAAATATAACCTATGACCACTAGAAAGTCCAAGATAACTACTCCCACCGATTCTCACTGAAACATAGGAACCATCTGCTATCTTAACTTGAAACCGGTCTTTAGGAAGTCTTTTCCTTCATTGAACCCCGCAAAGAATTACAAACATGGTTAGTGGCTCCTGAATCTAATATCCAAGAAGTAGATAAATCTGCCACATTTATAGTTCCTAACAAACTTAGGAAGCCCATACCTTGTTTGCTTTTGAGGGACTCTAGGTAGATCGACAGTTTTTTTCCATGGCCCATCTCATCACAAAGGAAATACTTTCCTTTGATGTTCTCTTTGGCCTTCTTTTCATGGGTTTGGCCTTGACCCCTATTTGGGCCTTCTTTTCATTGGACCCTTCTTCTTTCCTTGCCCTTACCTTGACTTAGAAGAAGAAGCTACATTAGCTTCGCCCATGAGCCTTAATATTCAATATTTCCTCCGTGCTTCGGAGGGTATTCATCAACTCACTCAAGGTGTAATCCTTGCTGTTGAGCTCATAGTCCAACTTAAACTGCTGAAAAGAAGAGTTTAAGCTATTAATGATCATAATCATCTGCGTGTCCACATCCATATCCGCCCTAAGCATCTCACCTCGGTGACCGCAGAGATTACCTTCATCATGTAATCCCGACCGGCTCACTGTGTTTCGCTCGAGATTATGAAAGGTTTGGATAGCTTTCACTTGCAGACCTAGTCCTCACACCAAACATCTCGTAGGTGATGGACCATTGCACTAGCAGTTTTCATACAAGCAATTTGCTTTTGCAACATGCCACCGATGAAGCTTTAATATAACACTTAGTAGTCTTGTCAAGATTCCGCCAACGCCATGTTGTTGGACTTGCTCAGGAGTTGCATCTCCACTTAGAGGTGTAGGCTCATTTTCAGTTAACACCCATGAAATAGGATCATATTGAAGAACAATGTCAAGGTTACGTCTCCATTCATTTAACTTGTCTCCATTTTCCAATTTGTTATTAGTCAAGAGTAGGGTGAGTGGATTCATTTTGTGGTTGATTATGTCTGAAAATATAAATTATTAAAACATGAGCATACTAGTCAACAATTTATTGAACTTTGTATAAAATCATGATGCATGTATGCATGATGATAGATTTAACAAAACTTAAAAAATTAAAACATTATACGACGGTTATTTTTCTTATCTATAATAGACTAAGTGACGGTGGGCCATCTTATCTATTAAAGGAAAAACTGGGACCCTCCCACTCAAAAACTACCAAGCATCTCATGCTCAATTTTTAAGAAGCGCCTTAATTTGGTCCATACTTGTACCAACAGAGCTACGGTGGGCAGTTTATTGATAAAAAATGTTGAGTGTATAACCATTTGATTCATTCACTAAAGATACCTACAAATCATGCCTCGGTGGGAGGTCACATTTGCTATCATTAAGTGGACTTATCCTTAAGGAGACCCAAACCATGCAAGATCTAGGATCCATGCCTCCGATGGGGAGTAACACTTCACCACATGCAAACGGGCCATCATTTGGAGACCGTGGACTCTCACAGAGCATCCTCTCCCACTCAATCTTTTGGGCTTTAAGTTTTAAATACCATCTTGTCTAGATGCAATTTATTATCCATCCTACATTGTTTCATTATATATCTCATACATAATGAATGCATGGCAAGGCCTAGGTTGGCAATTTTCTAAATGACATGCAATCACATAATATCACATATTACAAGCATTCATTTCTCCATTCATCACATGAACTAATAAAGCCACTTTTGATTGTCCATCCTAGAAACATAAAATAATTACAAGCCTTTTAGGCCTAAAATATGCTTCTTCATCTTGGATCTTCGCTTCAACTCTTCGCTAACATGATCCGCCCATTCGTAAACAAAATGTAATGGCATTTATGAAATTAGAATTTTGTCATTTTGAAAATAAAATTCCAGCACTAGATTTTAGAAAACCAAATCTTTGTTTTGACAAAAATTCCAGCACTTGTTTTATTAAAACCAAACTCATTTCATGAAAATTAAACACAGCACTTAGTATTTTAGCAAAACCGAAATTGGATTCTTTGAAACAAAAACCAGCACTTGTTTTCCAATCATAACTGAAATATGATTCATTGAAACAAAATTCCAGCAACTTAGTTTTCACAAAACTTATGCCAAAACACAAAAGGATACACCAAAATTTTACCTTTCCATTTCTTCAATCCATGACTGCTCCTTCTTCATCATTACATCAATTTGTACATTACAAAATCAAATAAAATAGAAAAAGAAACCAAGGAGGAAACATGGTGATGATAGACCACCTCCTTGTTACAACCAAATGAAGAAATCTTATAAGATAAAATTTAACTTCTATGGACAACCAAAAGAGCAACATACACCATATATATTTCTATCACATAAAATATGCAGTATACATAAAAGATTGCCAACCCATGCATCCACCATATAGGAACCGAAATCATGCATGAAAAACCGGCTCTGATACCAATAGTTGGATCGGAAAAAGAAAGCATGCTTAGTATGGAGAAACGATAGATTTCAAAACTTTTTAAGAAATCATCTTGAAGCGGAAGCAATATATCCAAATCAACATGCTAATCCATACATGATATGGTATAAGGATAATAAAACTAAGAACAAGATAAAAGGAATTACCGACTCCTTCGCTGCAGCTTTAAATCCTCGCTGCACTATCCTCTCCTTATATCCAAATCCTTTGCCTTTGAGTCTTTTCCTTTAGCAATCTATCTTCTTCCTTGTTGTAGTATCCTCAACCAATTAGATTTACCACTTGTTCTTCAAGGACAACTAGGTTAACAAAATCTTTTGGTGGGAAAGGAGAAGAAATATTTGGAGGAGATTTTCTTAGAAGAAGAAGAACCAAAATTGAAACTCTTTCAATTCTTTCACTTAGGAATTTCGGTTCTACCTTGCATGAAAGGAGAGAATGTCTAAAAACCATGCAAGAACCCTTTCTTACATCTCAATTTCGAAAAATGCGTGAATGGAAAAAGTGAGAGGCATCCAATGCATCACTTACATTAATCACTCATCAAATAGCCAATAAATGAGACTTACTTCATTTATCTTTAAAATGGCTATTTGAAAAGACCATAACCTATAATTGAATACCCATTTCGGTTTTGGCAAGAAGAAAGAAGGAAGATGGTCCATCTAATGCACATCTTTCATCTTTAATCTAATGAATGCAAATAGGTTACATGCCAACATTAAAAGCCAACAATTAAACCATTTAATGGTAAGTTCATAACTCCATTTAATAATGATGAACCATAATAAAGACCATTTTATTTAGTATTTTAATGTCAAATGTGGTTACACATCTAACCTAACACAATTTCGAAATTGCTTCTTCTCCATTTAAAAAAAAATTGTTTTAATATAATTAATCTAATCAATTACATTAAACCAAAACAAGCCCATTTCTAAATGAACATATGGGCTTCCAATTAACCATTAATTAGTATAAGCCCATCATTCAATTATGGACTTCGAAAGCCTCCAAACTACTTCTTACTTAGCTTGATAACCTTCCTTAAAGCCAAGTGGGGAATCTTATTGGACTTTGATAATGCAAGCTCTAATAAGCCCAGAAATAATTCAATCTCATTGGAATTAATTCTAGCTTATTAACTAAATGTCATTCCACTAAAGACAATTAGTTGAACTCTTGAATTATTAAATATCATGAGAATATGTCCAATTGCAAACCCTATTTAGAACCTTATTATAGCTATCCGCACAACAAAGGGTAAAATTACCGCTTACCCTTATGTTGGTTTTTCCTTCTAGATCTCTCATTTTACTTTATATGGTGATTAACACATAAGATCTCATCTTAGTGTTAAGACTTGATGGGTAGCTAGTCCATCAAACTATGGCGCCGGTTTAATCACCAAATCTCCTTAAAACATCTGTAAGAGATGATAACACTACAAACTCTTTATTTGAGTGGATGTTCCTAATACATGTTTCAATTAATAATTCCAACATGCATAATCGGATTAATACCTCGTAAAAATCCATTCCGATCATATCAAGAATTATAATGAAACACATATGAGTTCACTACTCATCATGATTGTGGTTCATAATAAGTTTAATGTTTAAGTTATATGTTTTAAGATTAAAGTAACGCCCACTTTATTCTTGAAAACATACTTGATTCCGATTCATTTAATAGTGCCATTATCGATAGTCTACTACTATCATGATATGAAACTCATCATTTCCTTTAAGTAAACTTCTTTACTTATATGGAGATAAATTGCAACACTACGTCTAAACCATAATCAAACGACCAACTTGATTATTCAACTGTGAATCAATTAATTGATTCTAATAATATACATGTTTCCCATACATCTCTATGTATATGTATATTACTTACAAATGAATCTTGGTACCTTATGACCAGATATATAATGCTCATACAGATAAAACCAAACTCTTTGTTTTATTAATAATAAATATTTTCATTACAAAACTCAGAATCGAAGAAGATAAAGTTACATGTAAATATACTTGCTTTCCAGGGCACTATATTTACATAACTCCAACAAGATGAATGTCGGTTAAATGTGATAAGAATATGCTTTAGCATAAGAATATGTTTGCGTATTTGAGATCAAAATTTTAGGATGACTAGGTATCTATAATTTTGAATTGATTGTGGACGATAAAATGTGGATAATTGGAAATGAGAAAAAGTATATGGTTCGACAAGGTAGATACAGATTCACTACATTTGTGTTGGTGTGTGTATTATGGAATATGATATTGATATTGTACCGTAATGTTTTACCTTCTAATGTGATAGAGACGTGATGATATGGTCAGGATCGTGTAAAAAAAAGAAAAGGAAAATAAAATAGTTATAAATGACTTTGCAAGTGATGACAAGTGATGAATGATGTGTAATATGGAGAAAGTTAGAAATGTGCCTAAGTTTGGATTTTATGTATGCACAGGATTAAGGAAAAGATGATGAATCAAAGGAGAAGAGTGAATGCACTCAAATGATAGTTCAATTATTATGAAAGGATGTTGCATTAGAAGAGGTGAATGCTGGAAAACTGGAGTAGAATCGCTGTTAATACGTGTGTTAAAGTGATGAAGAAAGTGCAGGGCACGATATTTGCTAGACCTCGCTGTCGGAGCCCAACATCAGACATGAGAGCTTGGCATGAAACATACTAATTGTACATTTAAGGAAAAGACCCGCGGAAGATTAATGAGCCTACTGGAAAACAAACTTGAAACCTGCTTTCATTTGATTTAAACAAGCAAATCCATAATTCATGATCCAAAAGATGAGTTTTTCAAAGCTTTAAGAACATTCAAACCAAATTACAACTTTGAGTTCAAGAGCCAAAAATACAAAATACCCTTGAAACAATAATACTTGAAATGAAACTAAAGCTTAAAAATAAACATGACAAAATGGAGTGCTACCGTAACTCGTGACTCACTCGGTCTCTCGATCGTCACCTGAATGGGGGAAAATTAGAGGGGGTGAGCTATAAAGCTCGTGGGAACATATTTATAATATAGCAATAAGCAAAAGTATTCAAAAATAACTCATTGTCGTGGTACTTGTTGAAATCATAACAATTGAGCATGTATGAGTCATTGTCTTGAAAATGCTTGATTCTTGAACAATTCGTGATGCATGAAACATAAACACATAACATAACATAATGGTTTGGGTTGTCCCTGGTTCATGACGTACTACATATTCCATCAAAATGTTGATGTGTAGACGTAGTTTCGTGAGGGAATCCTTGTGAGAAACCCTGTGCCACTAGCGGGCAGGCGGGAGAAGCCTTTTTGTGAGTCAATGTGCACTTGACTATTCGTGAGGGACATACCGCAAACCCACATAAATATGCATGATTCATGTTCTTGTAAACTTGTTTGCTAAACTGGCACTTGCTTGTAAACTTGCTTGTCATATATTCGTAAAACATGATTTCATGTACATATATTCGTGAAAGGAGAAAAACCCCTTTTTGGAATCCTTTTCATAATTCATGAATGCAAATCATATAACAACCTATAATCATTCATAATAGTATGTAATGCAATCGTGATGATGCAATTTAAATGCATTAACTCTTTCTTGATTAAACAAAACAATGAGTGACTTATTTACTCTATTATAAACATGAACCCACCTGAATTCCTTGCTTGTTCTTGCCTAGGAATGAGTTTCCTCTTGAGCCTCTTGATCCTCTTGCCTCACTTGATCTCCTAAAATAAGAACCAAAATCCCATTTAATAATTCATGCTGAAACAATATTTTCATTCTTAACTTCCATCCAAAATTCCATATTCTTCAAAACTGATTCATAACTTCATCACTTCACAAAACTTGTAGATCTTTGTCTCTAGTTTACAACACATAAAAAATCACCTCAAAAGGACTTCTATAGCAAAAGATATGGTCAAAACACTAAAATCTATTCTTGCTGGAAAACTGGCCTCGCTGCGACGAGGCTCGCTCGTCGCGGCGTGTGGCCCTTTCGCACGTCGCGGATGGGAGGGTCGACTCCCGAACCCAGATTTCGACATTTTTCAACCCTTAATCCTTCCCTTTCTCAACTACAACACATCTAACCATTTAATCAAGACATATACTTCCTTTCTAAACTCATTCTAACTCCAAAAACATCAACAACACAACAACCCAAGAATTTCTACCAAATTTCTACCATAAACCCTAAACCAATGTTTCTACCTTCATACAACCCATTCTAGGTTTCAAACCATCTCAAACAAGGATAAGAGAGTTTAACTTCCCTGGAGAATGCTTCTAATCCTTCGGAAAACGTCGAAACCAAGCTTCCTTTTTTTCTCTTCTTCTTCTCCTCTCTCCCTACGACTCTCTCTTCTGTTTTTCTCTTCTTCTTTCCATTTTCCTTTCCTTTTTCTTGTCCTCTTTTCTATATCTTAAGCCCTAAAAGAAGATACAAAGACTAAAATGCCCTCCTTTGCTTAGCCTTAAACATCATAACTCAAGTGCCTTGCCCATTTTGCCCTTAAACATTTTTACTCTTTCATAACCATTATTCCATACTAAACTCAATTAAATCCAAATTTTCAATTAATATTTTCAATAAAATCAAACTATGCCATAAATCATACAACTAACACAATCAAATTAATTCATACTTAATAACATCAAGAAAAACAAACTTGGGGCCCAACAATATTGGCCTACAAAAATAGGTTTCTGTTATGATCATATAGAAAACCCCAATCATGGACAGGAACAAGGATAGAAATGTGATCTAGAGTCAATTGGAATGTAAATATCATTAGCGAAAGTTATTAATTGGGGACTTGACATAAATACATCTCTAGGTAAGATGTAAGGAATTTGGATGGTATCTACTAGGGTGTTAGAGTAAAAGAAATTGCTTAATGCCTTATTGAGCCTTATTATCAAGGATGTTTTGACCATATAAGTCATGATACGAATTGATCTTATTAAGATCATATGAAATGTTGAAATTGCTTTTCTTGGGGTACTAAGAATGACTAATAAGTGATCATGGGAAATAGTTGAGTGACAAGGAATTATGAACAATATTGAGGAAAGTACTAAGAAATCACTGAGATAGAGTCAGTAAACCGGTTGATTCAATTTAAAAAATGATCAATGAATGAACAAATCTGAAATGAATAAATGGTGAGTCAAAAGTGAATATTGGAGTTACATCCAGAGCGAAGACTCAAGCATAAGAGTTAGAAAAGGTTATTGAGAGTGTATACAGTTTGTTGATGTAAAGTATCCAACTACATAAGTGGATTTGTGAATTCAAGGTGAATTTAGGTCCATATTATAGTCGGTGTAAATATGTGTGGAATGTATCATCAACATATGAAGTTATGTTTGCAAATAAATTGCAATATGTGGAGAAATTGGTATAAATGAGCGAACCTTGGAATAAGTCAATGCGAAATCAGAGGAACTCTGATGAATAGAGAAAATTATTCAAGAGAGATACGTAAATAGGAAGATTGAAAATAGCATGTGATACTACTACTTCAATGAGTAATTAGTTGTTTAAGGAATTACACAATAAGTTTGAGATTATATCTATTGGAGTTAACAATACCCCGATAGTATTATGATCTTGAAGGTTAAAGTGATCCAAGCAAAAGTATATCAGTTAGTGACTATGATCATAAAGATAAAGAGAATATATTAAATACTCAAGGAAAAACATGTAAGCCGCATTAGTGATGGAAATATATATATATATATATATATAACTACAGTATTAAGTATGCCATTCGGATTTGGAGATTTTGTAGTATATACATTAAAGTTTCCCATTAGAGATCAAAATGGAATTGGTTGCAACAGTATAAAGTGATTTTGTGTATCTAGGGACAATTATAGCCTCATGAGCTAAATTTTGATACATGACTTGAAATTTGTTGCAATAGTAATTGGTTTGAAAGCTTGGAGACATGATGTGTAAGAAACATTTTGGATATACATATGAATATATAGATCAGTAGAGATTGAGGTAAGAATTGAATTGGAAAGGATTGAAAGGATTGTGCAAATGAACATGTCCT
The DNA here is from genome assembly GCA_029891385.1 of Erythroxylum novogranatense. Classification (NCBI taxonomy): domain Eukaryota; kingdom Viridiplantae; phylum Streptophyta; class Magnoliopsida; order Malpighiales; family Erythroxylaceae; genus Erythroxylum; species Erythroxylum novogranatense. Next base: position 51,971,732 of record CM057226.1, on the reverse strand, counting down.
AATAAAGCTAGTGTTGCAATCAAATGCATTGAATAGAACATTCAATTGCAGAGTACCACATATGTGGATATTCAGGTTACTAAATCTAGTGCAAAAGGGGACTAGGAAAGCCCAAATTGAGGATTAGAGGAAGTGTGATTGGATTAAGAAGTATGTGTAACACTTGAGAAAGAGATTGTTAGAGAAAACACAAGAAACAATCGAAGCTAAATGTCCTAATAAGAGTACATTGAAAGAGCAATTGATGGTGAAGAATGTCGAACTGAGTGATTACATGGTTGAGTTACTAATAGTCTTGACTATCGAAGACATATATAAAGCTTATATGTCTGGAGTTCATCATAATATGAGATTAATGTATAGTGAAAGTTGACAATAGGTATAATAATCGTTATCTTGGTGATACCATTAGAATACTCTATGAGGTGTTAGACGACAAAAAGAGTCGTTCACCCTTACATTGTAATGGAGAGGGCCTAAAAGAATGATTAAAAGCCAGAACAAATTTGGGATACCGCTAGTGAGTGAAATGAATCTAGAATCAAAATAAAATTTTTGGATATTGGAATTGAGAGATATGATCATTATAAGTTAGTAATGCTGCATGGGATGTACATACGAGACAACCACATTAATTTGAAATTTGGAGGCAAAATATCTTTTTGAGGTCTTTATAGAAGTTGTAGTTGTAGAAGGCTTCCTCAAAACGGTCTAAGAATGACCTTAATCCGATATCTCTAGTGAAAGTTATACCCTTTTTATCAAAGTAGGTGGGAGGAATAAGGAAAAGGGGCAAGTCGACCCCTTTTTTTCTTATTCCTCCCTCTTGCTTTGATAAAAAGGGTATAACTTTCACTAGATATCGTTGCAATTGTGACATCGCTCATAGGTCGTGACCGCAACCCGTAGGTTTTTCCCAAACCTGAACTTGTTTGACTCTTTTGACCATAACTTTGTCGTCTAACTTCCAAATGACTTGATTTTTTAAGTCATAGCTTCCTAACACATTCCTCTATCTCTCCATTAAAATTTCTAGCTTTTGGTATTGATTTAAAAGAGATTGATTTAATCAATACAAAGGTATCGATTGGAAGAGTATGAACTGGATATTTTACTTAACATACTTCAGTATTTTGATGATATCTTGATTTGTAGAGCTCCAAATGAGATGATTCTTGATTAAAAATGAACTAGAGACATTAACTACAATTTTTATGAAAAAATTCATGTTGAAATTCTAATCCAAAGATTTCAAAAATCTATTATGAAGTTGAAAGAATTAGTTTGATTTTGGTGACTGACTAATGTGGGCTCCCTCCTTGTGAGAGGCGTGCCCAGATGTTATTTAGGACGTCGGGTGCATGTCTCACGAGGGTGGGTTGGTTTCCAACACTACACTTATGGTATCAAAGCAACTCCAAGTTTAGGTCTAGGTTTAGTATCTTTTCGTAATATGTATCGTTATATACACTCTTGACTAACATGTCTTAGCATGCAGTAGTAACTGATCCTTAATCTGCGTCGCATGTGTATGAGTCACATACATGAGCAATTATTAAGAGTTTGAGCTGAGAAAATTAGTGAAAAAATGATACTCTTTCATGATATGGGAAAATGAAATTTGTGGATATTTTAAAACTGAGAAATAGTACATGGGTAAATCTAACAGATAATAATTCAACATATTTGTATTGGTGGATGTATTATTAAATATGACATCAAAATTATACTATGGTGATATATCCTTGAATGTGAAATAGATGTAAATATACTATCATGGATTTATTGAAGAAAATAGAGATATGGTAGAAATGACAATGTTTAAAGTGTATAAGCAAAGTTGGATGAAAACACAAAATTTATTATGATCTTATGAGGATGAACTTAGAACTGAAAGGGTTGTTTGATTTATATGAAAAGAGTTATGATCCATTATAAGAATGTGTTAGTGGAATTGAGATCAAAATTTCATGATAATTATACATTTATAATTTTGAATTGATTGCGAATATACATATGTAAGATGTAATAAAGGATAATTGGAAGATGAGATGAATGATAGCGACATATATAGAATGTCAAAAGGTTAAGTTGAATTGTTATTGTGAGTACATATCTGATAATGGGATCGTCATAATAAGTGAGAATATGAGCACATATGTATTATAAGTGTGGAGATGAGATAGGAAGCAATCTATGACTTATTGGATATTTGTTAGTCATAGTTCCTATAGTTTAAAGTCTAAGAGGAACTATAGTAACACATGAAAGTGCTTATAATGATCAATCGGGGATAGATTGAGATTCTTGATGATGTTACAATGAGTGATGAATTCAAGGAAAAAGAAGGACGACACAATCGTAGCATAGTCCCCACGACTGAGGACAGATGAAAATGAGAAGTGTTATAAAAATTAAATGAGATTAAGGTATCCTTAGCATAAGATATTTATTGGTGAATTGTCATAAATACATCTCTAGATAAGATGCAATGATCTTGATGGTATATACCAAGGTATAAGAGCAAATGAATCTGCTTAACGCTTCACTAAGCCTTATTGCAAAGGATATTCTAATCATATAAGTTATGGAAAAGATTGATCTTATTGAGATATTATGAATAGTTGAAATTGATCCTTTTAAGGTACTAAGAATGGCTGACAAGTAATGAGGAAGATAGTTGATTGATAAGAAATTCTTTAGCGGTACCGATCAAAGTAGCAAGAAATCTTCTTTCAATGAAGAATTTCCCTAGATTAGGTTAAGTTGATTAAATGATTCAATTTAAGAATGATCAATGAAGGAAATGTATAATATGTAATGATTCAGAAGTGAGTATTGGAGTCCTATTCCTAACGGAGATGCAAACATAAAATGCATAATATGCAATTGACAGTGTATGCATTATGTTTGATGTAAAGGATCTAACTACATGATTGGATTATTGAATTTGAGGTGATATTATTGCTAATAAGACAAGAGATACCCTTGCCACTACATCAGTCAGGTAAGAATTTCAAGGACGAGCAGAAGGGGAGAAGTGTTGGGCCCTGGAATTTTTTTCTTGTTGAATAAGCTTGATTTAAATTAATTATAAGGTCCTTATGGAATTATTTTGTGGAGTTAATTATTATGTTAATTTTAGTATGATTTTATTGTATGGTTTATTTAAATTAAAGTGTTAAGAGTGTATAGCCTAAAGGGCATGTTAGGTATGTCACTTAAGGATAAAGAACATAAGGCATGAGGGAAGGGGAAAATTGGACTTTTTACATTCATTAAGGGTATAAGTGGAAGAAGAAAAGAGTGTCTTGTGTTATTAGAAGAAAAAGAAGCGTGAGTGAGAAGAAGAGAGAAGAGAGAAGCACGAAAAAAGAAAGAGAGGAGAGAAAAGAAGAGAAAACCAAGCTAGGGTTGATCTTTCTTAGCTTTCAAGAGAGATTTTGAGGTGGTTCTAGAAGAAAAAAAGGAAGAGGAAGATAAGAGCTTTCATTAGAGCCATGGAACTCTTCATTTAGTGAAGAATCAAGGTAAGCCCATTTTGAATCTTTTTTATTTTTGGAAGGGTTTTAGTCCATGGAGTTTATAAAATGCATGGGTTTATATATTCTAGGATCAATTTTATTGAATATGCTTTGAGGGTTTTCAATTTTGCAACCCTTTTGAATTTGGGAATTTTGTCAATGTTAAGAAAATCAAGAGAGGCAAGAGGAGCACAAGGAGAGGCATTTTTTAGCAAGGCTTTAAGTAAGGAATTTAAGGTGGGTTACATTTCTATAATTAAGTAATAAGTCATTAATGTTTCCTCCAAATCAAGAAAGTTAAATGTTTTCAATTGTGATATAAATGTGCATTTATTGTTGTTAGAATGCTTGAGAAAGTGCTATGTGTTTGGTATGTGATTATTGTATCGATGATTTATAAAAAGAATTCGAAAATGATTTTTTGAAAAAAAATACTATGTTTATGAAATCACTTTTCAAATAAAGTGTCATTTTGGGCAAGAAGTTTATAAGTTGTGAAATACATGTTATGTGGGTTTGGTTTGGTCGATTCTGTATGTTAAGTGCACTTCAACTAAGGGCTTCTCTCGCTTGCCCGCTAGTGACATGGAGCTCCTCCATGGACTCCCTCATTTTTATGACTATGCAAAAACTACTATATAGGATTGTGTTAGTTCGTTCTGTTCATGACTACATAGGACCATTTTTTGGGAATGTGTTAGTTCGTTCTATTTATGAACCTCCCAAACCATTTTGATGTGCTTATATGTTGACAAGTTCATTGAATGCATGATTTGGGTTACTTATAAATTGTTTGACAAATTGAGAATTGGGAAATAATTGTTTCATGATTCAACGTGAGTTTTACAATGGGAATGAATATTTCAATGGTTTTCTCTTGTTATTTAATATAAAACCATTGCTCACGATCTTTAAGCTCACCCCTCCTTCGGCCCCCTATTCAGGTAGTGAGTAAGAGATCGAGTGAAAGAGAGTTAAGGCATTACTCCGAATTTGCATGTTTTATTTTGTTTTGGAGTAATTTATGTAAAACAAGGTTGTAGTCACATTTTGAGAAATTATCATTCAAGTATCTTTGTATTTTGGGAATTTTGTGAAATGATATGTTATGGCTTGAAATGCCATTAAATCTTTGTAAACTTTTATCTTATGATGTTAATGAAATATGAATTGTGTATGGATGATGTTAAGTTGATATTAGGTATACTTAAAGAAGTTATCAACTTGAGATGATGAATTTTGAACATGAATTATTGCTATGTATAGGTAAGATGTTATGGAAAAGAAAGATCAGATTTTTATAAATGATGAGAATTAGTTGTAAGTGATGAGTAAGGGGTAGATATTAGACAGTTTAATGAATTAATATTGGTGGTTGAATGGTTATGCTCATGACTTTCCAAGTTGAACATTGCATTTTCAAGTTTTTCATAAGGGTAAAAAGTGTGTTCTAACTTCTAGGGAAACAATGTATTGATCTAGGCTGAATTAGACAAAGTTGTCTTCTTGGAAGTTTTAGATTATCTTTTTAGCTTTCCAATGTTATAAAGTATGAAATTTTTAGATATTGGAATTGAGAGATATAATCATTATAAGTTAGTAATGCTACATGGGATGTATAACACTAAAAGAAAAAGGATGTTTATCGATGGAAATTACTGACAAAAAACGTTGACTTTCCATCAGTAATATAGTTTCCTGAAAGTTTTAATCAACAGCTACTTTTGTTGCTAAAACCCCTGTCGGTAAATTTTTCAGACAGAAATAAGTTTTCGTCGGTGTAGTTACAGACAGTTTATGATAAACCATTGGTAGTGTTGGAGTTATGTAAATATAGTTCCCTAGAAAGCAATTGTATTTACATGTAACTTTATCTTCTTCAGTTATAGTTTTGTAATGAAAATATTTATTATTAATAAAACAAAAAAGTTTGGATCTATCTGTGTGAGCATTATATATCTGGTCAAAAGGTACCAAGATTCTTTTGTAAGTAATATACATATACATAGAGATGTATGGGAAACATGTATATTATTAGAATCTAAATTAATTGATTCACAGTTGAATAATCAAGTTGGTCGCTTGATTATGGTTTAGACTGTAGTGTTGCGATTTATCTCTATATAAGTAAAGGAGTTTACTTAAAGAGAATGATGAGTTTCATATCTTGATAGTAGACTATCGATAATGGCACTATTAAATGAATTTGGAATCAAGTATGTTTTTAAGAATAAAGTGGGCCGTTAGTTTAATCTTAAAACATACAACTTAAGCATTCACTTATTATGAACCATAATCTTGATGAGTGGTGAACTCATATATGTTTCATTATAATTCTTGATATGATCAGAATGGATTTTTACAGAGTATTAATCCAATGTCTACATGTTGGAATTATTAATTGAAACATGTATCAGGGAACATTCACTCAAATAAAGAGTTTATAGTGCTATCATCACTTCTAGATATTTTCAAGAGATTTGGTGATTAAACTGGCGCCAGTAGTTTGATGGACTAGCTACCCATCAAGTCTTTACACAAAGATGAGATCTTGTGTGTTAATCATCATATAATATAAAATGGGGGATCTAGAAGGAAAAACGAACATAAGGGCAAAATGGTAATTTTACCTTTTGTTGTGCGGATGGCTATGAAAAGGTTATAAACAGGGTTTGCAATTGGACATGAAATCTGTGTTCTCATAATATTTAATAATTCAAGAGTTCAACTATTTTTCTTTAGTGGAATGACATTTAATTAATAAGCTATAATTAATTTTATTGAGATTAAATTAATTCTGGGCTTATTGGAGCTTGAATTATCAAAGTCCAATAAGATTCCCCACTTGGCTTTAAGGAAGGTTATCAAGCAAAGTATGAAATATAAATGGAGGTTTTAGAAGCCCATAATTGAATATTGACCTTGCTCTAATTAATGGTTAATTAGAAGCCCAAATGTACATTTAGAAATTAGCTAGATTTTGGTTTAATGTAATTAATTAGATTAATTATATTAAAACAAATTTTTTAAAGAAAGAAGTAGCCATTTAGTTTTTCTTAGGTTAAATGTGCAGCTGCACATTTGACATTAAAATGCTAAGATAAAGATGGTCTTTATTATGGTTTATCATCATTAAATGGAGTTCTTGTTGGACCCCGAACTTTTGATGAACATTAGAAATATTAAAATGAAATTAAATGAGAAAGAAATTGGTGAGACAATGTAAGAATTTAAGAAAATTTGATGAAATTTATGAGAAATGAATTGTTAATTTTGAGGACTTTGATATTTGAGTGAACTTATATAGATTATTAGAAGAAAGTGGATGAGTTGATTGAAATGAAGTTAAATAGCAAGAATTAAAAAGAAAAAGTGTGAAAATTTGAAGAATTTAGAAAGTTTGACTTTTTGGAGAGAGAATGTTTGACTTTGAGAGTTGACTTTGTTTGAGGCAAAATTGGAGAAAATGATCTATATGAAACTTGTAGATTATGTCAAGAGTTTTCTGTAGACATAAAGTTTGCAATTTTCGATATCGGAAATGAGAGTTATGATTAGTCAAAGTTGGCTTGGAAGTTTGACTTTTAGGGTAAAAGTTGACTATTTGATTTAGGTCAAATTTGAGAAAATGATCAACGTGAAAATTGTAGCCTCTGTCGAGAGCTTTCGTGGACATAAAGTTTGCTATTTTTCGATGTCGGATTGAGAGATATGAACTTGGAAGATATGCTTTGTTTTGAAAATGTTATTAAGTATAGATTTGCATGTGCTATACTTCGAGGCCACTCGTCGTATGGATTTAGTCTGAATTGGAGTAAGTAGTATTACTGAAAGTTGTAGCTTGTATGTCGATCTTTCCGATTCCATAGAGTTTGTAATTTTTCGATATCGGGACTAGGAGTTATGATCGATTAAAAACTGGAAGTTGTGTAGGAAAAGTTGATTAGGATAGAATCTTTGATTGAGTTTTTGACCCCTTTCGAGGTGAAATTGATTTTTCTGTTCTTCTGGGAAGTTGTAGAGCTTCCTTCAATCTTTCTATAGACACCAAATTCGTCAAATTCCGAGTTCGGAATTAAGAGATATGATTTTTGAAAAATTCAGTTATAAGTGGGTATTTAAGGTTTTGTAAATTTTGCTTGAACTCCGACCCTTTTGCAATCTTTTGTTATAAATCTTTCGTCCGACATCCGATTGATTTGATTCTTGAAGCGTTGGATTCCTAAGACAATTACGTTCATTTTTATGAAGAAATATAATTTTTAGGAGATTAAATGAAAAGATATTGATTGAACCAAAGTAAGAGATGGGTTATAGGTTATAAGTTGGATACTTTTCGAACATAGTTCAGTATTTTGCGATTTTCGGGAGCTGTAAAACTCCGATTGAGGTGATTCTTGAGGGAAAATAAAGTTAAGATATAGGGCTACAACTCTTATGAAGGGATCGAAATTTAGTTTCATCCCTAAGATTGTCAAATTCTGGACTGAAGTTATGTTAAAGTTCAGTTTCGGATTTTGTGCAGGTCAGTTAGTAATTCGGACATAACTTCTTCGTTTTAGATCCGAATTGAGCGCCGTCAGTTGCGTTGGATTCGTATGATCGAGAGGAACAATTCTCTAGTAGAAAGTTTGTCCAAATTATTTCGCTAAGTTGCCCAAAAGTTGGAAGTAATTTATCAGATTTTTAACTAAAGAGAGGGGCATTTTGGTCATTGCACCCTCATTTAAGTGACATGGCTTAAACACAAGGGGCAGGGTTGTTTTGGAGGCTGGAGCTGTTGACTATAAGCAGAATAAAAAGAGAAGAAATAGAAAGAAAATACAAAGAGAGGGAGAGAAGAGATGAAGCTTCGGTGATGGGTGGAGAAGAAGAAGAAGAAGAGAGCAAGCAAGGTCAGTTTTTCTATGAGTTCAAGAGTGATGTTCGTTGGTTTCTAGAGCAAAGAGGAGGAAGAAGATGGAAGTTTACCTTGAAGCTTCATAAATCCGAAATGGTGGAGTTAAGGTAGGTTTCGAAAATTGTTTTTAAGTTGAGATATTGATGGGTTTATGGTGTAGATCTATGGAAAATGTTATGGGTTTGTTAATTCCATGACAAATTTTGGGAGATTTCATGTTAAATTGAGTTAATGTTGGATATGAATGTGTTAGGGTTTTAGTCTTGAATTTGGGGATTTGAAATTTTGGAAGTGTATTGAGTTAGAAAGTTTGAAATTTTGATGAGTATGGGATTTCTATAATTCATTTAAGTATTTATGCTTTTGTGATTTTGAAATTGGTGATTTTGGTTTAGGAACTTTTAGTTTGGATGAAGGAAAGAAGTAATGGAGGAATTGAAGCTTTGGAAAAGTGTCTAGCAAGATCATGAGGTGGGTACCATATTTATTTTCAAATTATAAGCTTTGTGAGTATTCTTGAAAATTTCGAAAGTGAAAAGGGTTAGAAATGTATTGTTTGGATATTTAAATGTATTGTTTTGAATATTTTGATGACATTGAATGATTGTCTAATTGATTTGAAAAATTTAGAAGAGAGACGCTTTTGAAAGTTATTGTTTATATTTTGAAAAAATCAAGAAGGAAGTATTTCAATGTCATTGCCTAAATTGATTTGATAAATTCATAAAAATTTCTGACGTAGGATTATGAATGAATTGAAAATTTGTGAGGAATATTGTATTCTTGGATTTTGATATTTAAGAAATTCTTTGTGTTTGAAACAATGACATATATTGCTTTTGACATTGTTTCTAAAGTGTCGTTTACGAAAAAGTTGACATTTCTAAATTTCAAATATTTGTGAAAGCGTGTATCGAATACAGTTATGAAAGGATTTGAAAAGTTAAGGATTTTCGAAATTGTTTATAAAAGTGGTTGAAAAGTTTATGATTTTCGAAATTGTTATGAAAAGTGTTTGGAAATTTTATAATTTCCGCAATTGTTTATAAAACTGGTTGGAAAGCTTATGTTTCCGAAATTGTTTATAAAAGCGTTTGGAAAGTTTATAATTTCGAAAATGATGTATAAAAAGTGTTTGAAAAAAATGATTTCAAATTGTTTATGTAAAAGTTGAAAATGCTATTATGTAGGTAAAGGTTGAACAATTTATGATTTCGAATACTATCGAATTAGTTATAAGATTTTGCTCATAAAAGGTTTGACAATTTAGAATACTTTTGAAATTACTTATAAAATATGGTTTATGAAAATGTTGGAAAAGTAGGATTTCTAAGTGCTTTTGAAATTAGTATAAAATATTAGTTATGTAAATATTGGAAAATTTTGATTTTAGTAAGATTAAATATCTTGCCTTTGGAATAATTGGAGAAATTTGTTATACGCGATTGGAGAAACTGAATGTTTTAAGTTCGAATGTGTTTAAGAAAAAGTGTACAAAGGTTTAATTTTCTTGTTTTCAAAAGATTTTTGAAATTGCTTGAAAATTTTAGAAAGTAATGAATTTTAATGTTTCCGAATGTTTTGGAAAAAGGTTACGAGTTTTAAAATGAATTGAGCTATGAAGAAGGGTGCTATGAAGAAGGGTTCTGAAAGGATTCTGACATTTTATGATTTCTAATGATTTAAGCAATTGCTTAATTTGTTAAATTCGTTAAGGCTCTTAATTGTTCATTCAGTGATGATGAAATAAATGTTAAATTCGTTGTGTTTGAAGGTTTTAATCAGTATTAAAATTGTTGCATTCTAAAATAAATTGTGAATTTGCTATGTGAGAATTTCTATATGAAATCATGTGCATTTTGGGAATGTCAAGTTGTTTGATATGACATTGTGTTGAATTATCTGATGATTGCTACAATTGGTTCAATCTTCAATGATTGAAAGTATGTTATGTGAATTACTTTGATGTGATGACATTATGAATGTGAATGTGTCTTGTATGACACGACATGAGGATTTGACTTTTTCGAAAAGTGCCTTCAGGCAATTTTTTTTGTAAGAATGAATATGTGAATTATATGGGTTTGGTTAGGTCCCCTCTGTAGAGTCAGTGCACTGTCTCCCTCTGTTAGCCTTCTCCCGGCTGCCCGCAAGTGGCTTAGGAGTTCCGATTTCGGACTCCCCTCCGTTCACGGCTGCACAGAACCGCTATGCGGGATTGTGCAGTACGTTCTGTTAGGACCGACCCAAACCATTTGATGTGTTATGTGATTTTGCTCTTTGTGTATTGTGATGCATTATGATGTGATGCATTCATATTTGAAATTGTGCATGATTTGTGAAAAGTTTGAGAACTTGAGAAAAATCTTAGAAAATGTTGATGAAGATTTATGAATGTTTTGAAAAGTTTGAGAAAGAGTTTTTGGATAAATTTCCGAATTGGGAAAGGTTTAAAAGTTTGAAAAGACAATTTTCGCTTATGTTTCATTTATAAGTATGTTACCCATTGAGTTGTCAAGCTCACCCCCTTTCATCCCCATCTCCGTGTTTGAGCGGAGATCGATGAATCTGATCGAGACGTCGATTCGACATTTATATGTTTTGTAATTTGTATATGGCTTGGAATGCCATTTATGCTTATAAAGTATCTGGATGTATTGAATTTGAGTATGGAAATGAGCTATGAGATTTGTTTATGATTATAAGTAGATTGTGTGATTGATTTATGAATTTTGGATGTATGAGGTTGTTTAGAAATGGGATATGATTGTGACTTGAATTATGGATTGAGATTATGAAGTGTTTTAGATATAAGATTGCATTATTCTGGTGTTTGGATTCGGACGGGAGGTCCGATGACTCTGAGTGGTGTTTGGATATATAGAAGTGTATGTTTTGACTTGCAGAAATTTTGGTCGTCAAAATACAGTAGATATCTCTGCCCGATTTTCGAGAAAATCGGGTTATGGCAAAATAAGAATAAGTATAAGAATATGATTAAGAAGTTAGCTTTACTAAAGATAAGTGTTTAGTAAACGATGAAATTTTGGGAGAAAGAGTTTATGAATTGAGTTTGATTAAGGGTAAATTCCTAAAGGAAAATGGGAATGGTTTTGTATAAAGAGGAAGGAATGACTAAGGTTGAAAAAAAAATTATATCGGGTTTTTCAGATTAATCTTAGGGCTTCCAACGCGTCGCTATATACTTTTCTAAGATACTTGTAAGAAGATGTCGGACATTTGTTTGATGGGATTCGAGTTTGATTTGCTTCAGTTTCGTTTCGCTTCAATTGCGATAAGACTTTCGTTTTTCGATTCAATTTCTGTTTTCGATTCTGTTTGCTCCGTTTCCGTTTCCGTCTTCCGGTTGGGATCCGGTTCCTGAGATCGGGTCCCAACATTGATGGTATCAGAGCCCAGTATTAGGATCTTAAGCTGGCGCATGAGTTGATAAGAGTTCGATCGAATTTCATTAATGAAAATGTGATTTTGATGTGAATGACTTATCATGAATGACAAGTTAAAAGACAAGCTTGATGATGGTATTGATTTAAATGATGATTGATCCATGTTAGGGTTCATTAAGCCCTGGACCTTTGATTCGTGAAAATGGATTGAGAAGCACTGCTTTGTGGTGATTGTGCGTTCATATGATTTTAAGGGTTCCTTGTGAAGAAGTGAAAAATATGTATGATGAGTGATGATTAATTATAAGAAGTGTTAATGGAAATTAAGAGGAGAATTTTATGATGAAATTGGAAGAATTGATTTTAGATATACATGTGTGAGACTAATTAAGAAATACTTGAAGGATAGGATTAATGATATGAAGGTATGTAATGAAATATTTGAAGAATTAAATTGTTTGTTTGATTTAGATGATGAGAATGATGAATTATTTTGGGAACGTGATAATGAAAAGAGATTAGAAATTCTTGAGGAATGAGAGATAAATCGACTTGAAAGATGAGACAACTTGAGTTTATATCTATATAGGTAAGGAATATTGAATTGTGGATATAGTGATGTGATATAATAGTGAATGTGGTGTATTTGACTTAAGAAGTAAGTTAAGAATGTGTATGATGAGGAAATTAGATAAGAAAAGTGACTATGATCTTTTGGAAAGAAATCAACTAAGAAAATGTGTTACTTGATGATTTACTACGTATGAATTTCGAGGACGAAATTCTTTTAAGAGGGGGAGAAATGTTGGACCCGAACTTTTGATGAACATTAGAAATATTAAAATGAAATTAAATGAGAAAGAAATTGGTGAGACAATGTAAGAATTTAAGAAAATTTGATGAAATTTATGAGAAATGAATTGTTAATTTTGAGGACTTTGATATTTGAGTGAACTTATATAGATTATTAGAAGAAAGTGGATGAGTTGATTGAAATGAAGTTAAATAGCAAGAATTAAAAGAAAAGTGTGAAAATTTGAAGAATTTAGAAAGTTTGACTTTTGAGAGAGAATGTTTGACTTTGAGAGTTGACTTTGTTTGAGGCAAAATTGGAGAAAATGATCTATATGAAACTTGTAGATTATGTCAATAGTTTTCTGTAGACATAAAGTTTGCAATTTTTCGATATCGGAATGAGAGTTATGATTAGTCAAAGTTGGCTTGGAAGTTTGACTTTTAGGGTAAAAGTTGACTATTTGATTTAGGTCAAATTTGAGAAAATGATCAACGTGAAAATTGTAGCCTCTGTCGAGAGCTTTTCGTGGACATAAAGTTTGCTATTTTTCGATGTCGGGATTGAGAGATATGAACTTCGGAAGATATGCTTTGTTTTGAAAATGTTATTAAGTATAGATTTGCATGTGCTATACTTCGAGGCCACTCGTCGTATGGATTTAGTCTGAATTGGAGTAAGTAGTATTACTGAAAGTTGTAGCTTGTATGTCGATCTTTCTGACGCCATAGAGTTTGTAATTTTTCAATATCGGGACTAGGAGTTATGATCGATTAAAAACTGGAAGTTGTGTAGGAAAAGTTGATTAGGATAGAATCTTTGATTGAGTTTTTGACCCCTTTTGAGGTGAAATTGATTTTTCTGTTCTTCTGGGAAGTTGTAGAGCTTCCTTCAATCTTTCTATAGACACCAAATTCGTCAAATTCCGAGTTCGGAATTAAGAGATATGATTTTTGAAAAATTCAGTTATAAGTGGGTATTTAAGGTTTTGTAAATTTTGCTTGAACTCCGACCCTTTTGCAATCTTTTGTTATAAATCTTTCGTCCGACATCCGATTGATTTGATTCTTGAAGCGTTGGATTCCTAAGACAATTACGTTCATTTTTATGAAGAAATATAATTTTTAGGAGATTAAATGAAAAGAGATTGATTGAACCAAAGTAAGAGATGGGTTATAGGTTATAAGTTGGATACTTTTCTGAACATAGTTCAGTATTTTGCGATTTTCGGGAGCTGTAAAACTCCGATTGAGGTGATTCTTAAGGGAAAATAAAGTTAAGATATAGGGCTACAACTCTTATGAAGGGATCGAAATTTAGTTTCATCCCTAAGATTGTCAAATTCTGGACTGAAGTTATGTTAAAGTTCAGTTTCGGATTTTGTGCAGGTCAGTTAGTAATTCGGACATAACTTCTTCGTTTTAGATCCGAATTGAGCGCCGTCAGTTGCGTTGGATTCGTATGATCGAGAGGAACACTTCTCTAGTAGAAAGTTTGTCCAAATTATTTCGTTAAGTTGCCCAAAAGTTGGAAGTAATTTATCAGATTTTTAACTAAAGAGAGGGGCATTTTGGTCATTGCACCCTCATTTAAGTGACATGGCTTAAACACAAGGGGCAGGGTCGTTTTGGAGGCTGGAGCTGTCGACTATAAGCAGAATAAGAAGAGAAGAAATAGAAAGAAAATACAAAGAGAGGAGAGAAGAGATGAAGCTTGGTGATGGGTGGAGAAGAAGAAGAAGAAGAGAGCAAGCAAGGTCAGTTTTCTATGAGTTCAAGAGTGATGTTCGTTGGTTTCTAGAGCAAAGAGGAGGAAGAAGATGGAAGTTTACCTTGAAGCTTCATAAATCCGAAAATGGTGGAGTTAAGGTAGGTTTCAAAATTGTTTTAAGTTGAGATATTGATGGGTTTATGGTGTAGATCTATGGAAAATGTTATGGGTTTGTTAATTCCATGACAAATTTTGGGAGATTTCATGTTAAATTGAGTTAATGTTGGATATGAATGTGTTAGGGTTTTAGTCTTGAATTTGGGGATTTGAAATTTTGGAAGTGTATTGAGTTAGAAAGTTTGAAATTTTGATGAGTATGGGATTTCTATAATTCATTTAAGTATTTATGCTTTTGTGATTTTGAAATTGGTGATTTTGGTTTAGGAACTTTTAGTTTGGATGAAGGAAAGAAGTAATGGAGGAATTGAAGCTTTGGAAAAGTGTCTAGCAAGATCATGAGGTGGGTACCATATTTATTTTCGAAATTATAAGCTTTGTGAGTATTCTTGAAAATTTCGAAAGTGAAAAGGGTTAGAAATGTATTGTTTGGATATTTAAATGTATTGTTTTGAATATTTTGATGACATTGAATGATTGTCTAATTGATTTGAAAAATTTAGAAGAGAGACGTTTTGAAAGTTATTGTTTATATTTTGAAAAAATCAAGAAGGAAGTATTTCAATGTCATTGCCTAAATTGATTTGATAAATTGATAAAAATTTCGACGTAGGATTATGAATGAATTGAAAATTTGTGAGGAATATTGTATTCTTGGATTTTGATATTTAAGAAATTCTTTGTGTTTGAAACAATGACATGTATTGCTTTTGACATTGTTTCTAAAGTGTCGTTCTGAAAAGTTGACATTTCTAAATTTCAAATATTTGTGAAAGCGTGTATCGAATCTGATTATGAAAGGATTTGAAAATTTAAGGATTTCGAAATTGTTTATAAAAGTGGTTGAAAAGTTTATGATTTTGAAATTGTTATGAAAAGTGTTTGGAAAATTTATAATTTCATGATTGTTTATAAACCGGTTGGAAAGCTTATGTTTCGAAATTGTTTATAAAAGCGTTTGGAAAGTTTATAATTTCGAAAATGATGTATAAAAGTGTTTGAAAAAAAATGATTTCAAATTGTTTATGTAAAAGTTGAAAATGCTATTATGTAGGTAAAGGTTGAACAATTTATGATTTCGAATACTATCGAATTAGTTATAAGATTTTGCTCATAAAAAGGTTTGACAATTTAGAATACTTTTGAAATTATTTATAAAATATGGTTTATGAAAATGTTGGAAAAGTAGGATTTCTAAGTGCTTTTGAAATTAGTATAAAATATTAGTTATGTAAATATTGGAAAATTTTGATTTTAGTAAGATTAAATATCTTGCCTTTGGAATAATTGGAGAAATTTGTTATCTGTGATTGGAGAAACTGAATGTTTTAAGTTGAATGTGTTTAAGAAAAGTGTACAAAGGTTTAATTTTCTTGTTTTCAAAAGATTTTGAAATTGCTTGAAAATTTTAGAAAGTAATGAATTTTAATGTTTCGAATGTTTTGGAAAAAGGTTACGAGTTTTAAAATGAATTGAGCTATGAAGAAGGTGCTATGAAGAAGGGTTACGAAAGGATTCGACATTTTATGATTTCTAATGATTTAAGCAATTGCTTAATTTGTTAAATTCGTTAAGGCTCTTAATTGTTCATTCAGTGATGATGAAATAAATGTTAAATTCGTTGTGTTTGAAGGTTTTAATCAAGTATTAAAATTGTTGCATTCTAAAATAAATTGTGAATTTGCTATGTGAGAATTTCTATATGAAATCATGTGCATTTTGGGAATGTCAAGTTGTTTGATATGACATTGTGTTGAATTATCGATGATTGCTACAATTGGTTCAATCTTGATGATTGAAAGTATGTTATGTGAATTACTTTGATGTGATGACATTATGAATGTGAATGTGTCTTGTATGACACGACATGAGGATTTGACTTTTTGAAAAGTGCCTTGGGCAATTTTTTGTAAGAATGAATATGTGAATTATATGGGTTTGGTTAGGTCCCTCTGTAGAGTCGAGCACCTGTCTCCTCTGTTAGCCTTCTCCGGCTGCCCTTGAGTGGCTTAGGAGTTCGATTCGGACTCCCTCCGTTCACGGTTGCATGCAGAACCATTATCTTGGGATTATGCGATCGTTCTGTTAGGACCGACCCAAACCATTTGATGTGTTATGTGATTTTGCTCTTTGTGTATTGTGATGCATTATGATGTGATGCATTCATATTTGAAATTGTGCATGATTTGTGAAAAGTTTGAGAACTTGAGAAAATCTTAGAAAATGTTGATGAAGATTTATGAATGTTTTGAAAAGTTTGAGAAAGAGTTTTGGATAAATTTCGAATTGGGAAAGGTTTAAAAGTTTGAAAATACAATTTTAAACTTATGTTTCATTTATAAGTATGTTACCCATTGAAATTAAGCTCACCCCTTTCATCCCCATCTCCGGGTTTGACGGGAGATCGGATGAATCTGATCAAGACGTCGATTCGACATTTATATGTTTTTGTAATTTGTATATGGCTTGGAATGCCATTTATGCTTATAAAGTATCTGGATGTATTCGAATTTGAGTATGGAAATGAGCTATGAGATTTGTTTATGATTATAAGTAGATTGTGTGATTGATTTATGAATTTTGGATGTATGAGGTTGTTTAGAAATGGGATATGATTGTGACTTGAATTATGGATTGAGATTATGAAGTGTTTTAGATATAAGATTGCGTTATTGCTGGTGTTTGGATTCCGGACGGGAGGTCCGATGACTCTGAGTGGTGTTTGGATATATAGAAGTGTATGTTTTGACTTGCAGAAATTTTGGTGTCAAAATACAGTAGATTATCTTGCCGATTTTCGAGAAAATCGGGTTATGGCAAAATAAGAATAAGTATAAGAATATGATTAAGAAGTTAGCTTTACTAAAGATAAGTGTTTAGTAAGCGATGAAATTTTGGGAGAAAGAGTTTATGAATTGAGTTTGATTAAGGGTAAATTCTAAAGGAAAATGGGAATGGTTTTGTATAAAGAGGAAGGAATGACTAAGGTTGAAAAAAAAATTATATCGGGTTTTCAGATTAGTCTTAGGGCTTCCAACGCGTCGCTATATACTTTTCTAAGATACTTGTAAGAAGATGTCGGACATTTGTTTGATGGGATTCGAGTTTGATTTGCTTGATTTCGTTTTTCGCTTCAATTGCGATAAGACTTTCGTTTTCGATTCAATTTCATTTTCGATTCTGTTTGCTCGTTTTCGTTTACATCTTCGGTTGGGATCCGGTTCACGAGATCGGGTCCCAACATTGATGGTATCGAGCCCAGTATTAGGATCTTAGCTGGCGCATGAGTTGATAAGAGTTTGCGATCAATTTCATTAATGAAAATGTGATTTTGATGTGAATGACTTATCATGAATGACAAGTTAAAAGACAAGCTTGATGATGGTATTGATTTAAATGATGATTGATCCATGTTAGGGTTCATTAAGCCTGGACCTTTGATTCGTGAAAATGGATTGAGAAGCACCGCTTTGTGGTGATTGTGCGTTCATATGATTTTAAGGGTTCCTTGTGAAGAAGTGAAAATATGTATGATGAGTGATGATTAATTATAAGAAGTGTTAATGGAAATTAAGAGGAGAATTTTATGATGAAATTGGAAGAATTGATTTTAGCTATACATGTGTGAGACAATTAAGAAATACTTGAAGGATAGGATTAATGATATGAAGGTATGTAATGAAATATTTGAAGAATTAAATTGTTTGTTTGATTTAGATGATGATAATGATGAATTATTTTGGGAACATGATAATGAAAAAGAGATTAGAAATTCTTGAGGAATGAGAGATAAATCGACTTGAAAGATGAGACAACTTGAGTTTATATCTATATAGGTAAGGAATATTGAATTGTGGATATAGTGATGTGATATAATAGTGAATGTGGTGTATTTGACTTAAGAAGTAAGTTAAGAATGTGTATGATGAGGAAATTAGATAAGAAAAGTGACTATGATCTTTTGGAAAGAAATCAACTAAGAAAATGTGTTACTTGATGATTTACTACGTATGAATTTCGAGGACGAAATTCTTTTAAGAGGGGGAGAAATGTTGGACCCCGAACTTTTGATGAACATTAGAAATATTAAAATGAAATTAAATGAGAAAGAAATTGGTGAGACAATGTAAGAATTTAAGAAAATTTGATGAAATTTATGAGAAATGAATTGTTAATTTTGAGGACTTTGATATTTGAGTGAACTTATATAGATTATTAGAAGAAAGTGGATGAGTTGATTGAAATGAAGTTAAATAGCAAGAATTAAAAGAAAAAGTGTGAAAATTTGAAGAATTTAGAAAGTTTGACTTTTGGAGAGAGAATGTTTGACTTTGAGAGTTGACTTTGTTTGAGGCAAAATTGGAGAAAATGATCTATATGAAACTTGTAGATTATGTCAAGAGTTTTCTGTAGACATAAAGTTTGCAATTTTTCGATATCGGGAATGAGAGTTATGATTAGTCAAAGTTGGCTTGGAAGTTTGACTTTTAGGGTAAAAGTTGACTATTTGATTTAGGTCAAATTTGAGAAAATGATCAACGTGAAAATTGTAGCCTCTGTCGAGAGCTTTTCGTGGACATAAAGTTTGCTATTTTTCGATGTCGGGATTGAGAGATATGAACTTCGGAAGATATGCTTTGTTTTGAAAATGTTATTAAGTATAGATTTGCATGTGCTATACTTCGAGGCCACTCGTCGTATGGATTTAGTCTGAATTGGAGTAAGTAGTATTACTGAAAGTTGTAGCTTGTATGTCGATCTTTCCGACGCCATAGAGTTTGTAATTTTTCAATATCGGGACTAGGAGTTATGATCGATTAAAAACTGGAAGTTGTGTAGGAAAAGTTGATTAGGATAGAATCTTTGATTGAGTTTTTGACCCCTTTTGAGGTGAAATTGATTTTTCTGTTCTTCTGGGAAGTTGTAGAGCTTCCTTCAATCTTTCTATAGACACCAAATTCGTCAAATTCCGAGTTCGGAATTAAGAGATATGATTTTTGAAAAATTCAGTTATAAGTGGGTATTTAAGGTTTTGTAAATTTTGCTTGAACTCCGACCCTTTTGCAATCTTTTGTTATAAATCTTTCGTCCGACATCCGATTGATTTGATTCTTGAAGCGTTGGATTCCTAAGACAATTACGTTCATTTTTATGAAGAAATATAATTTTTAGGAGATTAAATGAAAAGAGATTGATTGAACCAAAGTAAGAGATGAGTTATAGGTTATAAGTTGGATACTTTTCTGAACATAGTTCAGTATTTTGCGATTTTCGGGAGCTGTAAAACTCCGATTGAGGTGATTCTTAAGGGAAAATAAAGTTAAGATATAGGGCTACAACTCTTATGAAGGGATCGAAATTTAGTTTCATCCCTAAGATTGTCAAATTCTGGACTGAAGTTATGTTAAAGTTCAGTTTCGGATTTTGTGCAGGTCAGTTAGTAATTCGGACATAACTTCTTCGTTTTAGATCCGAATTGAGCGCCGTCAGTTGCGTTGGATTCGTATGATAGAGAGGAACAATTCTCTAGTAGAAAGTTTGTCCAAATTATTTCGTTAAGTTGCCCAAAAGTTGGAAGTAATTTATCAGATTTTAACTAAAGAGAGGGCATTTTGGTCATTGCACCCTCATTTAAGTGACATGGCTTAAACACAAGGGCAGGGTCGTTTTGGAGGCTGGAGCTATGGGACTATAAGCAGAATAAGAAGAGAAGAAATAGAAAGAAAATACAAAGAGAGGAGAGAAGAGATGAAGCTTGGTGATGGGTGGAGAAGAAGAAGAAGAAGAGAGCAAGCAAGGTCGTTTTTCTATGAGTTCAAGAGTGATGTTCGTTGGTTTCTAGAGCAAAGAGGAGGAAGAAGATGGAAGTTTACCTTGAAGCTTCATAAATCCGAAAATGGTGGAGTTAAGGTAGGTTTTGAAAATTGTTTTAAGTTGAGATATTGATGGGTTTATGGTGTAGATCTATGGAAAATGTTATGGGTTTGTTAATTCCATGACAAATTTTGGGAGATTTCATGTTAAATTGAGTTAATGTTGGATATGAATGTGTTAGGGTTTTAGTCTTGAATTTGGGGATTTGAAATTTTGGAAGTGTATTGAGTTAGAAAGTTTGAAATTTTGATGAGTATGGGATTTCTATAATTCATTTAAGTATTTATGCTTTTGTGATTTTGAAATTGGTGATTTTGGTTTAGGAACTTTTAGTTTGGATGAAGGAAAGAAGTAATGGAGGAATTGAAGCTTTGGAAAAGTGTCTAGCAAGATCATGAGGTGGGTACCATATTTATTTTCGAAATTATAAGCTTTGTGAGTATTCTTGAAAATTTCGAAAGTGAAAAGGGTTAGAAATGTATTGTTTGGATATTTAAATGTATTGTTTTGAATATTTTAATGACATTGAATGATTGTCTAATTGATTTGAAAAATTTAGAAGAGAGCGTTTTGAAAGTTATTGTTTATATTTTGAAAAAATCAAGAAGGAAGTATTTCAATGTCATTGCCTAAATTGATTTGATAAATTGATAAAAATTTCGACGTAGGATTATGAATGAATTGAAAATTTGTGAGGAATATTGTATTCTTGGATTTTGATATTTAAGAAATTCTTTGTGTTTGAAACAATGACATGTATTGCTTTTGACATTGTTTCTAAAGTGTCGTTTACGAAAAAGTTGACATTTCTAAATTTCAAATATTTGTGAAAGCGTGTATCGAATACAGTTATGAAAGGATTTGAAAATTTAAGGATTTCAAATTGTTTATAAAAGTGGTTGAAAAGTTTATGATTTTGAAATTGTTATGAAAAGTGTTTGGAAAATTTATAATTTCGCAATTGTTTATAAAGCTGGTTGGAAAGCTTATGTTTCGAAATTGTTTATAAAAGCGTTTGGAAAGTTTATAATTTCGAAAATGATGTATAAAAGTGTTTGAAAAAAAATGATTTCGAAATTGTTTATGTAAAAGTTGAAAATGCTATTATGTAGGTAAAGGTTGAACAATTTATGATTTCGAATACTATCGAATTAGTTATAAGATTTTGCTCATAAAAGGTTTGACAATTTAGAATACTTTTGAAATTATTTATAAAATATGGTTTATGAAAATGTTGGAAAAAGTAGGATTTCTAAGTGCTTTTGAAATTAGTATAAAAATATTAGTTATGTAAATATTGGAAAATTTTGATTTTAGTAAGATTAAATATCTTGCCTTTGGAATAATTGGAGAAATTTGTTATCTGCGATTGGAGAAACTGAATGTTTTAAGTTCGAATGTGTTTAAGAAAAAGTGTACAAAGGTTTAATTTTCTTGTTTTCAAAAGATTTTGAAATTGCTTGAAAATTTTAGAAAGTAATGAATTTTAATGTTTAGAATGTTTTGGAAAAAGGTTACGAGTTTTAAAATGAATTGAGCTATGAAGAAGGGTGCTATGAAGAAGGGTTACGAAAGGATTCGACATTTTATGATTTCTAATGATTTAAGCAATTGCTTAATTTGTTAAATTCGTTAAGGCTCTTAATTGTTCATTCGGTGATGATGAAATAAATGTTAAATTCGTTGTGTTTGAAGGTTTTAATCAGTATTAAAATTGTTGCATTCTAAAATAAATTGTGAATTTGCTATGTGAGAATTTCTATATGAAATCATGTGCATTTTGGGAATGTCAAGTTGTTTGATATGACATTGTGTTGAATTATCTGATGATTGCTACAATTGGTTCAATCTTCAATGATTGAAAGTATGTTATGTGAATTACTTTGATGTGATGACATTATGAATGTGAATGTGTCTTGTATGACACGACGTGAGGATTTGACTTTTTGAAAAGTGCCTTGGGCAATTTTTTTGTAAGAATGAATATGTGAATTATATGGGTTTGGTTAGGTCCCTCTGTAGAGTCGATTGCCTTTGTCTCCTCTGTTAGCCTTCTCCCGGCTGCCCATAAGTGGCTTAGGAGTTCCGATTTCGGACTCCCCTCCGTTCACGGTCCGCCTGAACATTATCTTGGGATTATGCGAGACGTTCTGTTAGGACCGACCCAAACCATTTGATGTGTTATGTGATTTTGCTCTTTGTGTATTGTGATGCATTATGATGTGATGCATTCATATTTGAAATTGTGCATGATTTGTGAAAAGTTTGAGAACTTGAGAAAAATCTTAGAAAATGTTGATGAAGATTTATGAATGTTTTGAAAAGTTTGAGAAAGAGTTTTGGATAAATTTCGAATTGGGAAAGGTTTAAAAAGTTTGAAAAGACAATTTTCGCTTATGTTTCATTTATAAGTATGTTACCCATTGAGCTGTCAAGCTCACCCCCCTTTCATCCCCATCTCCAGGTTTCGAGCAGGAGATCGGATGAATACGGTCAAGACGTCAGTTCGACATTTATATGTTTTTGTAATTTGTATATGGCTTGGAATGCCATTTATGCTTATAAAGTATCTGGATGTATTCGAATTTGAGTATGGAAATGAGCTATGAGATTTGTTTATGATTATAAGTAGATTGTGTGATTGATTTATGAATTTTGGATGTATGAGGTTGTTTAGAAATGGGATATGATTGTGACTTGAATTATGGATTGAGATTATGAAGTGTTTTAGATATAAGATTGCGTTATTGCTGGTGTTTGGATTCCGGACGGGAGGTCCGATGACTCTGAGTGGTGTTTGGATATATAGAAGTGTATGTTTTTGACTTGCAGAAATTTTCGGGCTGTCAAAATACAGCCGTTATGCTGCCCGATTTTCGAGAAAATCGGGTTATGGCAAAATAAGAATAAGTATAAGAATATGATTAAGAAGTTAGCTTTACTAAAGATAAGTGTTTAGTAAACAATGAAATTTTGGGAGAAAGAGTTTATGAATTGAGTTTGATTAAGGGTAAATTCAGAAGGAAAATGGGAATGGTTTTGTATAAAGAGGAAGGAATGACTAAGGTTGAAAAAAAATTATATCGGGTTTTCAAATTAGTCTTAGGGCTTCCAACGCGTCGATATATACTTTTCTAAGATACTTGTAAGAAGATGTCGGACATTTGTTTCAGTGGGATTCCGAGTTTGATTTGCTTCAGTTTTGTTTCGCTTCAATTGCGATAAGACTTTCGTTTTTCGATTCAATTTCTGTTTTTGATTCTGTTTGCTCCGTTTCCGTTTCCGTCTTCCGGTTGGGATCCGGTTCCTGAGATCGGGTCCCAACAGTTCTAAACTTATCATTAAATGGTTTAATGATTATTTTTTAATGTTAGCATGTAACCTATGTGCATTCATTAGATTAAAAAAGAAAGATGTACATTGGATGGACCATATTCCTTCTTTTTTCTTACAAAAACCGAAATTGATAATTCAATTTTAGGTTATGGTCTTTTCATATTGCCATTTTAAAGATAAATGTAGAGAGTCTCGTTTATTGGTTGCTTTATGATTGATTAATGAAAGAAGTGATGCATTGGATGCCTCTCTCTTCTTCCATTCCATGCATAATTGAATTTGATAGTGTAAGAAAGTCTTCTTATATGTTTTTAGTCACTCTCTCCATTCATGCAAGGGTCAACCGAAATTACCAAGTGAAAGAGTTTTATTTTTGGTTCATCTTCTTCTAAGAAAATTTCCTCCAAACATTCTTCTCCTTTCCCAACAAAGGATTTTGTTAACCTAGTTGTCCTTGAAGAACAAGTAGTAAATCAAATTTGTTGAGGATACAAGAACAAGGAGAAGATAGATTGCTAAAGGAAAAGATTCAAAGGTAAAGGATTTGGATACAAGAAGAAGGAAAGGATAGCGCAACAAGCATTTAAAGTTGTAGCAAAGGAGTCGGTAATACTCCTCATCTTTTTTATGTTTTTATTATCCTTATACTGTATCATGTATGGATTAGCATGATAATTTGGATTTGTTGCTTCCGTTGGAAAAATGATTTCATAAAAGTTTTGAAATCTATCGTTTCTCCAAATATAGCATTCTTTCTTTTTTTGATCCAACAGGTAGATGATTCTGATTTTTCTGACGGATATCGTTCTCTGTCGATATAGTTACTGATAGAAATAAATGTTTCCATCGGTGTATATACAGACGATTTATAATTAAACATCAGTGAAGGTGTAGGAAAAACGTATACATATACCGACGGTTTATGATTAACCTTCTGTGAATGTGTAGGAAAAACATATACATATACCGATGGTTTATGATTGCCTGTCGGTAAATATGCAGGAAAAACGTGTTGGACCCCGTCTCCGAAGCCCAACATTCGGACCTATCCAGCGTAGAAGACCCACAACCGAACACATATGCTAATCACAAATATGGAAAAATTTCACATTATAAAAATTTGGGGTTAGCTCTTGATAAAATGATCCTCGGATCTCACGATTCCAACGAATGGAATCGCTCAATTCGAGTTAGGAATGAAGATGTTATGGTTAAAACACTATCTCAAGAAAACAATCAAAAGCGAGCACTACCGACTTGGGTAAGCATTTGAAAATCTTAAAGGCTTAATCACTGATCGGTCTCTTCATAAAACTTGTAGGTTTATGCCTCTAGTTTAATTTAAAACAAGAATCGCTTTGATCGGAGCTCTATAGCTCAAGACATTTTAAAATTTGAAGCATAGTCATTACTTATCAACCTGACGCCATGCTTCGTTTCAAACCACCATTTTCAATTTGAAAGAAAATCTAATAAGTCCAGTTTAGAAAGGTAGAAAATCTTTAGAAATCCAATGCTTCGAGAATGAGGTCGATCGAGGTCATGCAAAAGTTATGGCCAAAAGAAGGAAGAGGGTCGTAAGACAAAAGCAGACGATAAAATGAGACGAAGATGACGTCATCCTTAGCAAAAAATCAGACGGAGATGATGTCATCCTCAGCAAAATCAGGCGGAAATGAACAGTAACATCGTCTGATTTTGCTACAGTAATATCGTCTGGTTTTTGCTCTGATGCATCGTCTGGTTTTTGCTACGATCAGCATCGTCGGTTTTTGCTTCTGATTGCATCGTCTGGTTTTGCTCTGATCAGACTCCACTTGCAAAGGTCATAAATTTCCATTCGAACTCCAAATTTAACAAAATTGGTGTCTATTTCATAGAGAAAAGAAAGATCTACATTTTTCATGAAGATCACTGACCCAAATTCCAACTCTATAAGGGTCAAAATGGTCACAAAGGTTCTGTCTAAAAATCTGTCATTTGACAGCACCTACATTTAATTCTAACCACTCACACCTACCATTTTAATCCCTCATAAATAGCTTATAAACATCTTAGAAGAACCCTACAGCTCGCCTATCACTCTCAAGGAGTCATAAAGCTCCCATACAATCCTCTAACAACACGGAAATATCAGAAAATACAACATACCCAGAATTTACAAAACTTTTACAACTCCTAACCTTGGAAATTTTCCAGCAAGCTCTTTCAAGGCAAAAACCCAGCAGACACCCAACAGAAATCTCCAAACTTAAAAGAATGGTACACATGCTTCACACATAGGTCACAAATCAACAAAAACATATAATGAAGAGAGTACTAGAGCTCTCATTCTCTTTTCCAATCATAAGAAAGATTCATGCATAGCTTTGGTTACATATTGGCATATTCATCAAAATCAAGTACAAAACACAAAAGATGAGATGCTCAATGATCAATATGCTTACAAAGCTATTCCAAAAGCTAGTTATTAACTTAATACAAAAGTTCCTAAGTTCTTGGAGTGATGTCGATGCCTTGCAAGGTTCAACTCTCAACTTGAATTTTCACCTGAGGAGGGAGAATGGGGTGAGCTAACACGGCTCAGTGGCTAACAAATTTATAGCCATCACATAATGAGCCACACACACACAATTAATAATCCAAAGCATTAGCAATTTACATAATAGGTTGAAAACTCAACTTTATCACCTAACTCACAATTTACTCAACTCATCACACAAGGCATAACATAGAATCATCTTGCAACTAACACCCATCTTATGCATCATAAATACTTATAAATGATGAAATGCACACAATTGGCTCGAGAGTTCCATAGACACGACAGAAACCGAAGTTTACCGTAATCACGACGAGTCCATTTTTTTTTGATCTCGTAAGCCTAAAGCAGGCAGCCGGGAGAAGGCTAATGGGGGTCAACGTGCACGTGACTTCACAAAGGGGTTTTCTCTCGCCCAAACACAATCAATATGCTCACATATCAAAACACAAGATTCACATTTTACGCTTATCGCACTCTTTCAAAGCATCAAAGTTCTATTCTTTCCTCTCAAAACACAAAATTTCATTTTCAATATGCACATAGTATAATAAGATAGCACACATAGGGCTTTGCCCATTACACAATAACTATAAAGATGTTACCCACCTATCGTCGGAATCCGGATTCACGATTGCTCTTCCTCTCTCTTGAGTGAGGTTTCCTTGGTTCCTTCAATAAAACACATTTCGAAACTCATTGGTAAAGTCGAAACATTCAAGAATCGATAAATCGATAACGAAGTCTTAAACCTAACCTACCCATAGCCCATTTAAGCTAAAACAACCAACCCTAGCTTCGGAATCACAAAACCACTCATCTCTTCTTTCTTTCTTCATTCCTACACAAACCCTAACCTTCATTTCATCCCATTTCTTGAATCTAACTCAAAGGAAGATAGATACTTACCTTAAGCTCTTGATTTCTCTTCTTTTTCTCCTTCTTTATTCTTCTCCACAAGCCTCCCACGATTTTCTCTCTTCCTTTCTTCCTTGGCTAGCTCACGTTTTCCTTCTCTTCTCCTCTCCTTTGGATTCTCGACACTCTCTCTTCTCCTCCTCTTCCTTTAACTCTTCTTTAATTCCTTTAATTCATCCTACACCAAAACTACATAGTTTTGGCTTTCCCTACATAAAGGCTTTTGGACCTCCACCTCCCAAGGCCTACTTCCACCAAACCCACTTATTATTAATCCTCCTTCTACTTAATCCATTTACCTAAGCCCATACTTTCCAATATTAAGCCCAAGCTTTCATTTAATTTCTAACTTCTAATTTCCAAGCCCAACATAAAATATTTACATAAACACATAATTAAATCAATTAAGACAAAATAAAATAATTAACGAATAAATCCATAAATAAATAATTAATTAATTCAAATAAAATAAAATAAAAATTTTGGGGCCCAACAATTCTCCCCTCTAATAAATTTAGTCCTCGAAATTCTTACCGAATCCATGAAGAGGTAGGGATACTTCTCCTCATGGCTTCAAGGGTTCCCAGTAGCCTCCTCGGTGAATGGTTCCTCCACAAGACCTTAACCGACTTCACAATCTTATTCCTTAGCACTTTTCCTTTGAATCTAAGATCTCCACTGGTTTCTCCTCATAACTCAAATCCTCTGTCAACTGAACTTCTGAAGGTTGAACTATATGCGAAGGATCCGACCTATATCTCCTCAGCATCGACACATGGAATACATTATGAATCTTAGACAACTCCGATGGCAAATCTAACTTATAAGCCAAAGGCCCAATCCTCTCAATGATCTCGTATGGGCCTATATACCTCGGGCTAAGCTTACCTTTCTTACCAAACCTCAAAACGCCTTTCCATGGAGAAGCTCTAAGAAACACCTTCTCACCCACTTCAAATTCCATCTCTTTCCTATGGGCATCCGAATAGCTCTTCATCCGATCTTGAGCTGCCTTAAGCCTCTGCGTCACTAGCTTTATCTTATCAACTGTGACCTGCACTAACTCAGGCCCCACAAGCTTTCTTTCACCTTCCTCATCCCAACATATAGGAGTTTTACATCTCCTACCATACAAGGCTTCATAAGGCGCCATCTCAATTCTGAGTGATAGGAATTGTTGTGGCGAATTCAATCAAAGGTAGGTGATCATCCCACGAACCTTTGAAATCCAAAGCACAAGCCCTCAGCATTGCCTTCAAAGTCCGAATGGTCCTCTCCGACTGTCCATCGGTCTACGGATGGAAAGCTGTACTAAAATGCAATCGAGTCCCCAAAGCCTCCTGCAAACTCTCCCAAAATTTGAAGGTAAACCTAGGATCCCTATCAGACACTATCGAACTCGGAATCCCATGAAGTCTAATCACCTCATCCACATACTTCTTAGCCAAAATATTCAAAGAGTCTGTCTGACGAATCGGCAAGAAGTGAGCTGACTTAGTCAACCTATCCACAATCACCCATATAGCGTCATGCTTGGCCAGATCTCGCAATCCCATCGGAAAATCCATAGTTATCTTTTCCCATTTCCACTCCGGAATAGGCAAGGATTAAGCTTGTTCAAGGTGCTAGTGTTCACTTTAACTTGCTGGCACACCAAACATCTTTAGCATACTCTGCTACATCTTTCCTCATTCCTTTCCACCGAAATGCTCTTTCAAATTCGATACATCTTAGAACTCCTGGATGCATTGCATAAGGAGCATTATCGCCTCATCAAGAATTTCATCCTCAACTCTAACTTGCCCGGAACACACAATCTACTACCCTGACCATCAATCCATTTTCCTTACCTCTACATTAGACGACTTTCCATTCTTTATCTCTTCCCTAAGCTTACTCAAGTACTCATCCCGATCCCGAAATTCCTTGATCTTCTCCTTCAAAGACCTTGGCCTCACCTCAAACTTGCCAAAATACACTCAGTGTAGGAAAATCCCGGAGGTACATCACATGTACCGACAAATGAAAACAAAAATTTTGTTCCGGGACTTTTAAAACCCAGGATCCAGTGTCGGTATGAAGACCTCAAAACGAATAGCCAATAGAGACTATCTCTAAAGGTATCCACGCAGAGATCGAAAACCTAACCGAGTCAAACCCTTTGACTCGGGAATAGCTAGAACAGATTAAAGCTGCTAGAGCCTACCTCATCTGAAGAGCTTGAGATCGACGTTGAACCCTTGGAGAGGAAGAGATGGAACGATGATGCCTTAAGGAAGAAGAATGAAAATAACCTTTATTCTCTTTTCTTCTAACCCTAAACCCACGATCATCATTCGGCCATCACCCAAAAAAACCCTTAAAATGGTGTGCTTTTAACACTTTAAAGAGCAACCATATAAGGCTTTCAAGTGGATGGATAATGACCATTCATTCTTTAATGAATAAAGTAATCAACCTTTGACTTTTCAAAGGTTTATCTCTTCTTTCTCCCATTCCAACGAAGATGGGCTTATATTTATATATATTAATTAATTATTTACTTAATTAATTAATATATATAATTATATGATCGATCAAGCTGGGTTGGTCCTACGGCCTCTAGGGCCCCGATCTTTCAAAACGACTCCTAAACCTTTCTTAGCAATATTGATGTCGCGATCTCATCGGGACATATCCCAATCCCATCGGGATCCATTTAATCCGAATGCTCTCCATAATTGGAACTCTGTCCAATTACTATTTTACAGATTCTCTGAAACACTCTTATCGTGTGACCCTTTGGGTTCCGGTTATGTTGGCCACTTAGATTAACAATTAATCTGAGCAAGTCATGAGCAGTATCTAGCAACACATCATGACCCCCAATTGACCGGAAAGTAATCGGTTTGATGTATTCATCACGAACGGATCACGAACCCTTCCATGTACAATTCTTGTGCAATTCGTCCTTTCACCATCCTATACCCCACTTGGTTATGAGTATGGTCAAAGTGTCAACTCTTACTAGACCAAGTCCAGCCCAGTGATAACAGGTTCTCGTCCTAGGACTCATTACTCTATATGTCCATGAAGACACTCTTCATGACATATTCACTCCGCCGAGATTTCGAGTAATGATCCTGACAAGAGGCCATGGGTATCTCTTCTGCTAATCCAGAAGTGGTGAATCCTTTAGTGGCTACTCAATTATCTTCGAATACCTCAAACTGTACCCAAGCACCACCCTATGAGTTACCTCTAGAAGGCAACAAGGAATGGAGTGAAAGCACAGGATCAGTATCCAAGATAGCCTTGAGTACCTCAAGTCTAAGGATACTTCCACCATTGCTATGATGAGATTATCAACGACACTTAGATAAGATATCCATGTGATGATCTCATGACAGTCATCAATGAACTTACTACTACTAGTAAGCATCCATATGTCAACTCTAAATATCTCATATTTACGGTTTACGAGATCCCTTGCTTGATCCAATCAAGGAGTATGACATATCTTTAGTCCGTGGGATTAATGATGTCGGTCTCATTAATCCTATGACTAGGAGAATTTGAATCTTGACATAATTGCACATGATAGGAATCTCGGTAGTATGATCACATCATAATTTCCTTCATGCTATGTCATATATCATGGACTTCATTAATTTGATTAAAGATCCAATCAATTCATAAACAATGTTCATGAACATCAAATTAATGAATTATGCCTTTTCTTTATTTATTCATTCAGTCTGCATACGACTTTGAATAAAACACGCTAAAGGGGATTGCCTTTAGGGCACAAATAAACAAGATGAATCCTTGAATAAGTCGACTTATCCAATGTACAAGTCGACTTATCGATCGAAACAAGCATAAGTCGACTTACACATGGTACAAGTCGACTTACCACTTACAAATCTCCCACTTGACCTAAAGTCAATCGCCTTGGTATCTAATACCATAAGCGCGTCCATGAGAATCACAATTCTCCTGTGACAATGGCTTTGTCAATGGATCAGAAACACTTTGCTCTGTGGGATTTCTCTCTATCAGGACATCATCTCGACTAATGATCTCCCGAATTGGCGGAGTAGATGTTCGGATCGTCGATGAGACCTTGATTCCTTTGCCTGCGCACTAGCCCCATTGTATCACAATACAATCCTATGGGCCTATCACAGCTAGGGATTAGATCAAGTTCAGTAATGAACTTCTTGATCCAAACTGCTTCCTTTGCGCATCTCATGCGACAGGTACTCTGCCTCGGTTGTTGAATCAACAGTCCTTTCTTGTTTTGAAACTCTTTCAATTGACCGCCACACTATTCAGTGTGAACGTATATAACCTGATCGTGATACAGAATCATCCTTATCAGATTAAATACTGGCATCTGAATGCCCGCTCAATAGGAGATTTCCATCTCCAAACATCAAGAAAACATCCTTAGTGCTTCAAAAGCACTAGAGGATATTCTTGACAGCCACCCAGTGACCCTCACTAAGAATCGATTGGTATTTGCTCGTAACACTTAGAGCATACGATACATCGGGCTTCGTACATAGCATCTTTTCATGCTAAACCTCTTTAGCATCTCATCTATGTACGATGCTTGTGAAAAACCAAGCAACCTTTGATCTATCTCTATAAATCTATATCCTAAGGATATAAGTTGCTTTACTAAGGTCTTTCAAGGCAAATTGTTTGGACAACCAAATTTTAACTGATTACAGTATAGAGACATCGTTTAGAGTAACGATATGTCATCTACATACAACACAAGGAAAAGCGATTGCGGTCCCATTAACCTTCTTATACACACAATGATCATCCGGATTTTATGAGAAACCAAACTCTTTGATTAACTCGTCAAAACGGACATTCCAACTCCTGGATGCTTGCGTCAATCCATACATGGATTTCTGAAGCTTGCATACCATTTCGCCATCATAAGATGTGAAGCCCTCTGGTTGTGTCATATACACATCCTCGGCCAGATTTCTATTAAGGAAAGCTGTCTTCACATCCATTTGTCATATCTCATAATCATAATGAGCGGCAATGGCTAGGAGTATCCGAATGGTTTTAAGCATTGCTACGGGGCTGAAGGTCTCGTCATAGTCAACTCCTTGTCTTTGACGAAATCCTTTGGCCATTAGTCTCGCTTCATAGGTAATCAGATTACCATCCATGTTGGTTTTCTTCTAAAACCTCTTTGCACCCTGTGGGTTTTATCCCTTCAGGTGTAACAACCAAAGTCCATACTTGGTTTTCATACATGGAATCCATTTCAGATTTCATGGCACGAAGCCATTTTCCAGACTCTGAACTCTTCAGAACCTCTTCATAGGTAGCAGGCTCATCATCTCATATGAGCAATACGTCATTATGTTCCCCACGAGAAATCCATATTTCTCGAGGCAGGCGTATCCCACGTGACCTCTGAAATTCGTGTGTAATAGAAGGTTGAACTATTACCTCATCTATATGAGTGCAGATTTGAGTTCAGCGGTTTATTTATGTTTGTTTGAGCATCTTGAACTTCTCCAAGTTCAACTTTGCTCCCATTGTCCTCTTACAGAAGAAACTCTTTCTCTAAGAAAACAGCATGCTTTGAAACAAACACTTTTGTTCCTAAGCAAGGTAGAATTAATATTCCACGAACAAACACTTGTCGGACTTTGCATCAAGCTAATGACCGTGTCCGCTTCACATAAGGAGACAACCCCAAACTTTCATTTGAGAAAGATAGGGCTTTCGGTTAGTCCATATCTCCATATGGAGTAACATCAATATCTTTAATGGAACTCTGTTTAACAAGTAAGCAATTTGTCTCGAAAGCATACCCCTAAAAAGCATGCAAAACCTATCATCAATCGCACCATGTCTAACAAGGTTCGATTTCTCCTTTCAACCACACCATTGTCTTTGCGACGTGCAAGGTGGAGTGAATCGAGATAAAATCCCATTATCTCGAGATAATCCAAAGCTGTTGGTCTAAGTATTTTCCACCACGATCGATCGTAATGCCTTGATACTTTTACCAAATCGCTTTTTACTTCATTTCGAATTGTTTGAACTTTTCAAACGCTCAGATTTGTATCTCATCGATACATGTACCCATATCGTGAATAATCATCGATAAAAGTAATGAAATGTGAAAACCACTTCGGCATGGATGGACATCGGACCACATACATCCGAATGTATTAGGTCTAATAATCCAGTCGTTCATCCTTTCCATTGAAGGATAACTTAGTCATCTTGCCTAATAAACAAGATTCGCATGTTTCATATGATTCATAATCAAATGACCCTAAACATCCACTCTTATGGAGCTTAGCGATCGTGTCTCATTTATATGGCCGTTCGACAATGCCATAAGTAAGTTGATTTTAAATTATCTCGATTATGTCTTTCCGCGTCATTGACATTCATAACTGGATATGACATATCTAATATGTCATTTCTATTGCATAATGTACCAGTACCATAGAGCATTCCATTCGAACTAATAGAACAACCATTGCTACTAAAAGTCCAATGGAAACCAGCTCTAATTAAACATGAAACATACAATATGTTCTTTGTTTAAAACAGTACAAATGTCAATCATCCAATTTGAATACAAGCCCGATGAGGGAGTAATAAGACATAAGTGCCTACGGCAAATGTAGCAACTCTTCTTGCATTACCTACACAAAGGTCTAGTTCTCTTTATGAGCTTTCATCGTCACGATGCCTGCATATCATTTCATATGTATGACCGACATCCGTATCAAATACCGATATGTTTGGATCAGAATAGTATTAACCTCAATGACAAACATACTTGAAGGAGTAGAGGCATCGATGCCTTTTATCGCTTGGGGACTCAGAATAGATTTTACAGTTTAGCCTCTGGTGGCTAGACTTGCCACAATGAAAGCAAAATCCTTTTGGGACAGAATCTTTGGTTTTCCTTGATGGCACTTCCTTTGTTTTCTTCTAAAACCGGAAGAAGGAGCATCCACCACTAGCACTTGCTATCTCTCTTGATAGCTTTCATTGTCATGAAGCGATTGATTAGCTCAGAATTGTTGTGGATATTTGGTTTATCCGATAGTTTATCACAAACCGTGAATAACCATCGACAATCCAACCGAATTAAGTATCTACTTAACTCATAATCCATTACAAATCCTAAGGCGCCAATCTCTCAATATAGCTATTCATCTTGAGGCATCTTGCATGCCAGATATCCCCGAGCCATCTTTGTGATGAAGAGAAGCCTCGAGGTCTCGAACCTTTCGCATCGAGCTTGCTCAACAAACAGCCTCCCTAAGATGAAATACTATAGAGTAAGCATCCATGGACTCGTCTTTGCTGCTGCAGCTCTGGTGACATCAAGACAAGCATAATGCAAGTATCCATATCATCGTCCTTTAGATGCTTACGATATGCTTTCGATCCTTATCGAAGCATCGACGGCGGTGCATCGGAAGTGGAACATCTAGGACATATCCAGTTCCTCGGATCGAGAACAATTCTCGAGTCCTTAGCCAATCAAGAAAATCGGTCCGAAAGGAGAGCATTAATTCACTTTGAAAGACTTCTTCAATCAACCTAAACGCGATAAAGAGAAGGAATGATAGAATAGATATGCTGCATGATCATAAGGACTTGCATGATATGCATTTGGCTCCCACTAGTTTCCTAGAATCCATAACCCTCTTTACTGAATCCGGAGAAACAAAGTGACATAATGTCCTAGTGGGTCGATATCCGACATTGCTAAGAGTGACCTTGGGTTTACCCAACAAGCCACAACTTAGGTCAATCAAGTAGGTATCGGTCATACCAATTGCATCATCGATAACCGACTTTGAGAATGACCTTGGGTTTACCCAACAAGCTACCTTAAGTCTCGGAGGTATCGGATATACCAATTACATCTTAGACACAACTATCGATCAGTCTATCAACTTGTTGATGTGTGCACTTACATTGGGTATCAACTCTTTGATGCGCATACATCCAATATATGCTACCCAATTTCACCTCGTCACGTTCACCTTGAGTTTACTCAACAAACTAACGCTTTTCGGTGAAAACCAACCCATTAATCGAAAATCATCTTTTCATGGTTTGAACATATCCAGTATAGAGTGAGCTTGGGTTTACCCAACAACCCATCCCTATAAGAACTCGGTTCTTACCATATTAATGGAAGGCGTTAGTTTTCATATACCGAGGAGGATTTAGAAACTCTAGACTCCAAGCTGAAGGATCATAGTCACTAGGACTATATGGAATGATTTAGGTGTCATCAATCACATTGAATCAATCCTTATAATCATCCATCATCCAACTAGAGCATGTCATAAGTCGCCTTACATCAAATGCAAGTCGCCTTAAGCCATCGCCACACACAAGTCGACTTATGCGATATAAGTCGACTTATGCTCTCGCTTCACACACAAGTCGACTTGTCTAATATAAGTCGACTTATGCAAAAACTTTGAACAAGTCGACTTATGTACAATACAAGTCGACTTATCCAGAAACTTTGAACAAGTCGACTAATGTACAATACAAGTCGACTTATCCAAAAACTTTGAACAAGTCGACTAATGTACAATACAAGTCGACTTATCCAAAAACTTTGAACAAGTCGACTTATGTATAGTACAAGTCGACTTATCCAAAAAGAATTGCTATACTTTCTAATCGGCTAATACCTCAATCATTGCAATTCCAATTCACAACACCTACATACCTAAGGTAATATCTGATAAATTTGATGTATCAATGAACAATTCATTCAACCATGAAAGCCTTAAATAGTCAAACTATATGAAAAGCTTGAAATGAGTCAAAACTCATTCATTTCCAAACAATTTAGGAACACCCAAATTATCATCCTAAGCATCTCAAGCTAGTGTATACACTTTCAAAACTACTCCAGCACTTGTCACAAAATTTGTGACGGCCAAAACAAGCAAGAAAATGAAATATACTAACGAGACACAAATGTGACCAATTCGGCATTCAAAAATTCTTGGAAAAAACAAATTCAAGAAATTCAATTTGGCAATCATACTACATCAAGATAACACATTTTTAATCACATTAAAAATGCTGCAAGGCATTGGAATTGAAAAAACAAACTCAATCAAGCCAAGCAAAACAGTCCCAACAATTTTCACCAAAACTGTCCAGTTCTGTACATTGCTTGAAATGATCAATGAAAAAATTTCAATAAATTCTTAGAAAATTATATAGGTTACTAAATGTTCTGAACATGCTACCTGAATTTTTTCAGGATTTTAGGCCATCAAAAACTCAGTCAACCAAAATAACAAAACCGATTCCAATTCTGTGTTCATCAACACAGCAATTCCCAACAGCATAGAATAAAATCGAAAATAAATATCCAATCACCTTGAAATCCAATTTCCATGCTCACAGACATTCACCAACATCTTAGAGACATGTAGGTGAAGGAAAATCGGAAAAAGCATTTTTCTAGAATTTATTTTCGATTTTATACTCATGCCTGTTCCAGAATCGTTTCACAAAACAGCATCTGTAACCTTAGGGAATTAATTAGCAAAACTGTATCAAATCAAATCAATAAATTCTGAAAATTCATAGACATATTCTCTAACATGTTATGAACTATTCTGGGCAAAAAAAAAAATTCGAAAAATATATCACAATATAAATTCGAAAATCAGGCAGTATCCATGCATCAACATCAACAGCACTTAGGGTTTCTGATCTAGCTTCGGTTTTAGCTTCATACACGACACCAACCTGTCTCTGATACCACTGTAGGAAAATCCCGGGAGGTACATCACATGTACCGGCAGCGGAAAACAAAAATTTTGTTCGGGACTTTCCGAAACCGAGATCCAGTGTCGGTATGAAGTCCTCAAACTGAATAGCCAATAGAGACTATCTCTAAAGGTATCCACGTAGAGATCGAGAAAACCTAACCGAGTCAAACCCTTTGACCGGGAATAGCTAGAACAGATTAAAGCCTGCTAGAGCCTACCTCGTCTCGAAGAGCTTGAGATCGACGTTGAACCCTTGGAGAGGAAGAGATGGAACGATGATGCCTTAAGGAAGAAGAATGAAAATAACCTTTATTCTCTTTTCTTCTAACCCTAAACCCACGATCATCATTCGGCCATCACCCAAAAAAACCCTTAAAATGGTGTGCTTTTAACACTTTAAAGAGCAACCATATAAGGCTTACAAGTGGATGGATAATGACCATTCATTCTTTAATGAATAAAGTAATCAACCTTTGACTTTTCAAAGGTTTATCTCTTCTTTCTCCCATTCCAACGAAGATGGGCTTATATTTATATATATTAATTAATTATTTACTTAATTAATTAATATATATAATTGCTTACAGATCGATCAAGCTGGAATTGGTCCTACCGCCTATCGGCCCCGATCTGTGAAACGACTTGAAACCTTTCTTAGCAATATTGATGTCGCGATCTCATCGGGACATATCCCAATCCCATCGGGATCCATTTAATTGAATGCTCTCCATAATTGGAACTCGTCCAATTACTATTTTCTGATTCTCTGAAACACTCTTATCGTGTGACCCTTTAGGTTCCTTGTTATGTTGGTCACTTAGATTAACAATTAATCTGAGCAAGTCATGAGCGGTATCTAGCAACACATCATGACCCCTAATTGACCGGAAAGTAATCGGTTTGATGTATTCATCACGAACCGGATCACGAACCCTTCCATGACAATTATTGTGCAATTAGTCCTTTCACCATCCTATACCCCACTTGGTTATGAGTATGGTCAAAGTGTCAACTCTTACTAGACCAAGTCCAGCCCAGTGATAATAGTTCTCGCCCTGGGACTCATTACTCTATATGTCCATGAAGACACTCTTCATGACATATTCACTCGCCGAGATTTCGAGTAATGATCCCGATAAGAGGCCATGGGTATCTCTTACGCTAATCCGAAGTGGTGAATCCTTTATTGGCTACTCAATTATCTTGAATACCTCAAACTGTACCCAAGCACCACCTATGAGTTACCTCCGAAGGCAACAAGGAATGGAGTCAAAGCACGGGATCAAGATTCAAGATAGCCTCGAGTACCTCAAGTCTAAGGATACTTGCACCATTGCTATGATGAGATTATCACTGACACTTAGATAAGATATCCATGTGATGATCTCATGACAAGTCATCCAATGAAATTACTACTACTAGTAAGCATCCATATGTCAACTCTAAATATCTCATATTTACGGCTTC
Organism: Erythroxylum novogranatense; assembly: GCA_029891385.1. NCBI lineage: Eukaryota > Viridiplantae > Streptophyta > Magnoliopsida > Malpighiales > Erythroxylaceae > Erythroxylum > Erythroxylum novogranatense. The sequence continues at coordinate 51,933,278 of CM057226.1, read as the reverse complement.
GAGATCCACCGCTGATCCAATCAATGAGTATGACATATGCTAGTCCGTCCAATTAATGATGTCCGGTCTCATTAATCCTATGACTAGGAGAATTTAGATCTTGACATAATTGCACATGATAGGAATCTCAGTAGTATGATCACATCATAATTTCCTTCATGCTATGTCATATATCATGGACTTCATTAATTTGATTAAAGATCCAATCAATTCATAAACAATGTTCATGAACATCAAATTAATGAATTATGCCTTTTCTTTATTTATTCATTCGATGCGCATCACGATCGTGAATAAAAGCGCGCTAAAGGGATTGCCTTTAGGGCACAAATAAACAAGATCGTCCTTGAATAAGTCGACTTATCCAATGTACAAGTCGACTTATCGATGCATCGAAAGAAGCATAAGTCGACTTACACATGGTACAAGTCGACTTACCACTTACACAGCCCATCTTGCCTCAACATCACATCAAGTCCGCTAAATCCTTCAAAGAAAGGAAGGTACACTGCTCCACATGTGCCATGGTGGACTTTCTACTCAATGCATCAGCCACAACATTAGCTTTCCCGGATGGTAGTCTATCACCAAGTCATAATCTTTTAGCAACTCTAACCATCGCCTCGCCTCAAATTCAGCTCTTTTGGGTCAACAAGTATTTAAGGCTCTTATGATCCAGAATATCCTAGTGGTAACTCCATACGATAATGTCTCCAAATCTTCAATGCAAAGATTATAGCAGCCAACCCAAGTCATGGATCGGATAGTTCATCTCATAAGGCTTCAACTGCCTAGAGGCATAAGCAATCACTTTCTCTCCTTGCATCAATACACACCCTAAACCCTTCCTTGAGGCATCACTGTACACAATGTACCCATCATTACCAGAAGGCAATGTCAGAATCGGTGCGGTGGTAAGCCGCTTCTTCAACTCCTCGAAACTACCCTCGCACTCCTCAATCCATTCAAATTTTTGATTCTTCCTTGTCAACTTGGAAAGTGGAGCATTATCAAGGAAAAGCCCTCCACAAACCTCCCGTAATATCCAAATAATCCCAAGAAACTTCTCACTTCAGCTACATTCTTTGGCGCCCCATTTAACCACAGCCTTCTATCTTTTGCGGATCCACATGCACTCCTTGCTCGAGATCACATGCCCCAAAAATACCACTTCCTTAGCCAAAATTTGCATTTATCGAATTTGGCATACAGCTCATTCTTCCTCAATGTCTCCAAGGCAACCATCAAATGATCCTCATGCTCCTCATCACTTTTAGAATAGACCAATATATCATCAATAAAGATGATGATAAATTGATCTAAGAAGGACCTGAAGAATCTATTCATCAAATCCATAAAGACTGCAGGAGCATTCGTTAACCAGAAAGGCATAACCAAAAACTCAAAGTGGCCATACCTCGTCCTAAAAACAGTCTTTGACACATCGGTCTCCTTAATCCTCAACTGATGATAACCCGACCTCAAGTCTATCTTGGAAAAGACTCTCACCCCTTGCAACGGATCAAACAAATCATCTATGCGCGGGAGCAGATATATACATTCTTAACAGTGGCATGATTCAACTTCCTATAATCCACACACATCCGCAACGACCCATCTTTCTTCTTCACAAAAAGAACCGGAGCTCCCCAAGGCGAAGAACTCGGTCTAACATAACCCTTCTTTAAAAGATCCTCCAACTGCTCCTTAAGCTCCTTCAATTCACGAGCCATCCGATAAAGGCGAAATTGAGATCGCATGAGGCTCGAATGAAGCTCAATGGAAACTCAATTTCCTAGAGGAGGTAGTCCTGGCAATTCCTCGGGAAAGACATCCGGGAATTCCCTGACTACTGGAATGTCTTCCAACCTCCCTCTATCTGCCTCCATATCTAGCACATAAGCCAAAAAGGCCTCATACCCCTTGCTCATCATTCTCTCTGCCATCATAGCTGAAATAACCCGAGGTGGACTGACTTTTCTATCTCCCATGAGTATCACTTTCCTGCTATCCTCTAGCTCAAACTCCACGCCTTCGCTTACAATCTAAAGTAACATGATACCTCTCTAATGTGTCCATACCTAGGATCACATCCAATCCTCCCATCTTCAAAGGCATCGATCCACCACCAATTTTCCTCCACTAATCTCTATCTCACAATCTCTATATACTTGGTCGATAATAATATATTGGCCGATCGAGTACTCACCATCAGCGGAGTATCCAATGGGCTCAAACTCCTCCTAGAAATAGTCCTACCCGAAGACACAAAGGAATGGGTAGAACCTGAGTCAATCATAGCAAGCACATAATCATCAAACAGTTTAACCATACCCGCTACAACTTCTGGCGCGGTCTCTGCCTCCTCTCGAGTCATGGCAAACACTTTGGCTGGAACTTGCCCTCTGGATCTGTTCGAGGATAAGCTCTCTAGGACCTCCAGAGCTACCCACTTTGTCGCTTTCAACCATCGCCTCTGTCCTTCTAGAGGGCTGCATCTGAGATCCCTCTCTCCTGTCCGGCTTGGGACAAAACTTAGCGATATGCCCCTTCTGGCCACAATTGAAGCATGCTCCTGTCAATCTGCGACATTCTCCTCTATGGAGATATCCACAGTGCTCACACTTAGGAAGGGTGGTCTCTCCCCTCTCCTCTTCTACCGCCCACCGCTGAGACTTGGTGGGAACGGAAGAAGTCCTCATCGGTCCAGGCCGGCCCCACCGCACTCCTCTCCTCAGATCAGACAGAAAGGCTCTAGCACTTCTCTCGGGCATGAAGTACCACCTCCCCTCCGAATCGCTCTCTTCCCTTCCTCTTCCGTTAATTGCACTCTTGATGTTCTCGAGGTTCTCAACCTCAAGATCGCTTCGACCAATCTGCTGTAAGTCACGAAGTTCTCAGACTATCACCTTCTCTCGATAGCTGTGCAAACCCGACTCAAATCGACGGCAAGACTTAGCAGCCTCACTCAATTTCATCTCTGCAAAGATATCTAGCTAATCTGTGAACCGACGTCAGATTCACTTGTTGTCATCTCCTCAGGTAAGGCTTAGGAACTCCCTCGCCTCATTGAATGTACACTTCAGACAGATACTTCTTCCTCAAGACAGTCAGAAGTCTCCCATGTCAATCCCATCTGGTCTCAGTTGACTCCCGCAGCCTCCCACCAAGGCAAAGCATCACCCTAAAGCAGACTAGCAAAGATAGACTACCTCTCATCATCCTCGCGACTCCATCCGATCCAAAGACTCTCTCGGCCTTCCTCAACCAGTCTCGGCTTCCTCGGGATCCGTGGTCTCGTGGAAGTCCACCGCTCTGCATTTCCTTAGCTTATCAAATTGTCTTCCCTCTTAGTCGGGGTCAACAGAAGCTCGTGGCATTTGCCCCATAGCCTGAAAAAAGCTTGGGTAAATGCCTCGAACACTGGGGTCTAACGTGAGGCACTTGCTCGCATGCACTAGGTGATCGCTTTGAGTCTGTGAATGAAGAGGCTCACTACCCTGCCTAGAGGGGCCTCTGCCACTCCTGGGCTACAGACTCATCCGTGCTCTCCTCTCTCTACGGAGAGTCAGTGCAATTGAACCTTGCAAAACTCCTCGTGTCCTTCGATGAGGTGGCATCGCATTCTTCAATGAAAATACTAGTGATTAGCTACAATTGCTTTTAAGCTTAGTTCTATATGTATGCATGATATGCATGTCACGTAATGCAAACAATCAATTCATAAAATAAACATTTAATCACATACAATGTTCCCTACTATACATTTTAAGCCTAGGAGTAAGCCTAAGCTCGATACCAAACAATGTTGGACCCCGCCTCGAAGCCCAACATTCGGACCTATCCAAGTAGAAGACCCACAACAGAACACATATGCTAATCACAAATATGGAAAATTTTCACTTTATAAAAATTCAGGGTTAGCTCTTGATAAAAATGATCCCTCGGATCTCACGATTCCAACGCAACTGGAATCGCTCAATTCGGGTTAGGAATGAAGATGTTATGGTTAAAACACTATCTCGAAGAAAACAATCAAAACTGAGCACTACCAACTTCGGGTAAGAATTTGAAAATCTTAAAGGCTTAATCACTAATCGGTCTCTTCATAAAACTTGTAGGTTTATGCCTCTAGTTTAATTTAAAACAAGAATCGCTTTGATCGGAGCTCTATAGCTCAAGATATTTTAAAATTTCAAGCATAGTCATACTTATCAAGCGATCGCCATGCTTCGTTTCAAACCACCATTTTCAATTTGAAAGAAAATCTGATAAGTCCAGTTTAGAAAGGTAGAAAAATATTTTAGAAATCCAATGCTTCGAGAATGAGGTCGATCGGAGGTCTGTGCAAAAAGTTATGGCCAAAAGAAGGAAGAGGGGTCGTAAGACAAAAACAGACGATAAAATGAGACGAAGATGACGTCATCCTTAGCAAAAAAATCAGACGGAGATGATGTCATCCTCAGCAAAAATCAGACGGAAATGAACAGTAACATCGTCTGATTTTTGCTACAGTAACATCATCTGGTTTTTGCTACAGTGCATCGTCTGGTTTTTGCTACAGTGCATCGTCTGGTTTTTGCTACAGTATAGCTCCACTTGCAAAGGTCATAACTTTCCATTCCGAACTCCAAATTTAACAAAATTGGTGTCTATTTCATAGAGAAAAGAAAGATCTACATTTTTCATGAAGATCACTGACCCAAATTCCAACTCTATAAGGGTCAAAAATGGTCACAAAGATTCTGTCTAAAATCTATCATTTGACAGCACCTACATTTAATTCTAACCACTCACACCTACCATTTTAATCCTCATAAATAGCTTATAAACATCTTAGAAGAACCTACAGCTCGCCTATCACTCTCAAGGAGTCATAAAGCTCCCACACAATCCTCTAACAACACAGAAATATCAGAAAATACAACATACCCGAATTTACAAAACTTTTACAACTCCTAACCTTGGAAATTTTCCAGAAGCTCTTTCAAGGCAAAACCCAGCAGACACCCAATGTAAATCTCCAAACTTAAAAGAATGGTACACATGCTTCACACATAGGTCACAAATCAAAAAACATATAATGAAGAGAGTACTAGAGCTCTCATTCTCTTTTCCAATCATAAGAAAGATTCATGCATAGCTTTGGTTACATATTGGCATATTCATCAAAATCAAGTACAAAACACAAAAGATGAGATGCTCAATGATCAATATGCTTACAAAGCTATTCCAAAAGCTAGTTATTAACTTAATACAAAAGTTCCTAAGTTCTTGGAGTGATGTCGATGCCTTGCAAGGTTCAACTCTCAACTTGAATTTTCACCGAGGAGGAGAATGGGGTGAGCTAACACGGCTCGTTGACTAACAAATTTATAGCCATCACATAATGAGCCACACACACAATTAATAATCCAAAGCATTAGCAATTTACATAATAGGTTGAAAACTCAACTTTATCACCTAACTCACAATTTACTCAACTCATCACACAAGGCATAACATAGAATCATCTTGCAACTAACACCCATCTTATGCATCATAAACACTTATAAATGATGAAATGCACACAATTGGCTCGAGAGTTCCATAGACACGACGGAAACCGAAGTTTACCGTAATCACGACGAGTCCATTTTTTTGGGATCTCGTAAGCCTCAAAGCAGCAGCCGGAGAAGGCTAATGGGGTCAACGCACGTGACTTCACAAAGGGTTCTCTCTCGCCCAAACACAATCAACATGCTCACATATCAAAACACAAGATTCACATTTTACGCTTATCGAACTCTTTCAAAGCATCAAAGTTCCATTCTTTCCTCTCAAAACACAAAATTTCATTTTCAATATGCACATAGTATAACAAGATAGCACACATAGGGCTTTGCCCATTACACAATAACTATAAAGATGTTACCCACCTATCGTCGGAAACCGATTCACGATTGCTCTTCTCTCTCTCTCGAGTGAGGTTTCTTGGTTCCTTCAATAAAACACATTTCAAACTCATTGGTAAAGTCGAAACATTCAAGAATCGATAAATCGATAACGAAGTCTTAAACCTAACCTACCCATAGCCCATTTAAGCTAAAACAACCAACCCTAACTTCTAATCACAAAACCACTCATCTCTTCTTTCTTTCTTCATTCCTACACAAACCTTAACCTTCATTTCATCCCATTTCTTGAATCTAACTCAAAGGAAGATAGATACTTACCTTAAGCTCTTGATTTCTCTTCTTTTCTCCTTCTTTATTCTTCTCCACAAGCCTCCCACGATTTTCTCTCTTCCTTTCTTCCTTGGCTAGCTCACGGTTTTTCCTTCTCTTCTCCTCTCCTTTGGATTCTACGACACTCTCTCTTCTCCTCCTCTTTCTTTAACTCTTCTTTAATTCCTTTAATTCATCCTACACCAAAACTACATAGTTTTGGCTTTCCCCTTACATAAAGGCTTTTGGGCCTCCACCTCCCAAGGCCTACTTCCACCAAACCCACTTATTATTAATCCTCCTTCTACTTAATCCATTTACCTAAGCCCATACTTTCCAATATTAAGCCCAAGCTTTCATTTAATTTCTAACTTCTAATTTCCAAGCCCAACATAAAAATATTTACATAAACACATAATTAAATCAATTAAGACAAAATAAAATAATTAACGAATAAATCCATAAATAAATAATTAATTAATTCAAATAAAATAAAATAAAAAAATTTTCGGGGCCCAACAAAACGTATATAGATACTGATGGTTAATGATTAACCATCGACATATGTGCATTAAAAACATATACATATACCGACAGTTTACCAATAACTATCGGTAGATGATATAGGTTTTTCTGACGGTTTATGATAAACCGTCGGTGAATGAGCAAGAAAAACATATACATATATCGACGATTTATCAATAACTGTTGGGACCCGTTTCTGGAACCTAACTTGTAGAAAAAATCATAATACTTGAGTGTACGATCCTGTAGGGTTATTTCGAAAAACTCTTATTAGGCATCATCCCACAAGGGTGGCATGCCTATGACAATCAAATATCGAAACAAACTTATTACCTTAATGTTGGATCCTATCTTTGAATGTGAAGTCCAACTCTTGCTGAAAAGTCATAAGACTCTCATATCTTTACTTCATCATAGATCTTTAATACATTACTTACAATTAATATCATCATTCATATTTCATTACCCTCAAAATAAAAGGGTTTTACAAGCCACAATACATTATAATTCGAAAATCTCATAATACAGAAGTTACAAAAACTACTAATTTTCATAAATGCAACTAAACCCTCCTGGTTACAAATTCTAGCTTGAAATATAAAATAGAAAATTTGAAGAATTTCCTTTAGACTCTTGCTCGCTTGACTTCTTAACTATCAACTGAGGAGGGGATAAAGAGAGGTTGAGCTCGAAAGCTCGTGGGTAATAGTTTATAATAGAAGTAAGATAAGCAAAACTTTTGAAATAATTTCTTCCTTGTCATTTGAAAACGCTTTCATTAAATTTAAACAAAAATACATGTTTCTCAAAAATTCTTGTCTTATTAAGAAATCAAAATCATAACCAACACAATTTATGCAATTTTTCAACTTATTCAAAAATCATGAATGCATCAACTTGATCAAACATAGCATGAGCACATATAAGAAAATTATGACGCACTATACATTTCCAATATAGTGGTCCTGTGTAGTCGTGAATTCTTGAGGTCATCATTTTTTGTTGTTCTTCGATTTATTCTTGGAATGGACATTGTGCATTTCTGAGACGTTGAAGTCTTCTTCTGTTGGGGGTTTGGGTTTTTTCTTTCATACAGATCAGAAAACCGCACGAGTGCTGCGATTCATCTTCCCTAAGACGCTCTTCTCATTTCTGAAATCAGGTTAGTGTTTTTTCTGTTCTTTTGTTGTAAATTTCGCTGCTTCCTTGCTCCTCTGGGTTTTTTCTGTTCTTGTTATCGATCAAGATGAAGACTTTTGTTAATTAATTACTGTTAAATGTTGATTTTTGTTGCAACATTTCCAGATCTGCTTAATTTTGGAATCAAACTCTATATTTAATACTTCTACATCCTTTGCATTTCATGTGATTTGCTTAATTTTCCAATGCATCTTGTAATTGTTTGGCTTGTGTTTATTTATATAATGTTATCTTCAATGTCTGTTCATGTGGGTTTGTTGGACTAGATTTTTGTATCAATTGGTTTTTCGTGGTTTCTTGGACATTTTCATAGCTTGTAGAAGTGTAGTGTTTAAGTGTCAGATTCACTTATCCTTTAGGAATACACTTGATAGGAATCTCTTACCTTGATTTGAAGCCAATATCATGTAGTGGGTGTGTTGAGATCTCTAGTGCAAGGTTTGTGTGACATAATTTTGTCTTGGAACCAAACTTATGGTTCCTTATTCTAATCAGTCACCTTCTGATCATTAGAATAAAGGTTCTGTGGTTTTTCTGCCCTCATGAGATTTCAAGTTATCTTGGATCTATGCAGACTCTTGAGAATGAATTGTTTCTTGCATCGGCTGAAGGTGAAGGCCTTGCAAATGTTAATTCTTTGGTAATTTGTTGTACCATACTATATTTTAGTAAAATAACTTTCATCTGTGGGACAACATTGATCTATTGCTTTCAACAATTAGATTAATTTGGTACATTTAGGTGTGACATGTCCACTGCATCTTAATTGTGTTGATGGTTTGTTTTAATGATTACATACTAATTGCATAAATGTTTCTTAAACATCTATGTGCTGAATTGTTTTGAGGGTTCGTAGCTTTACTTAAAAACTGAAAGAAGCAAATGGTGAGTGCATAATTCTATATGTTGGGCCCTTTATAATGCAATCCACATAATTGTTCCTTCATTCTGATGCTCTTATATAATTCGGTTAGTGACAATATTTGTTAAGAAGTTTTTGGAATGAACTAAACTAAGTTTTTTACAGAAAGCTTATTTGGTATAAATACATTGATTTGTCAAAGTTCAGTTAGTTTTTGAAGATACTCACATGAACCATGCATTTACAACATTGTAAAGTGTTTTTTTAGCCTTTTCGATTTTCAAATAATTTCATCACCTTCAATACTGCACTATAATTAAATATTATTCTTCAATCAAGATATTCTATTTGTTTTTTTTCTTCAGTTTTTAGATGTATGGAATAACCGGTTTTGTCTGATCTGTCAAGTTTCTTGTGCGTATTATTCCTCACCAAACATCCATAAGCATATAAATGTGAATCATATAGTACACGATAATAAAGGAGCATAATCATAGTAGATAAGTAGTTTTTACCTGTCAAATCCCCATGTCAAGCCATAATTCCTTGTTAATGTCCAAACGAAGTTATTAAGACAAAGTAGGTCAAGTAATAAGCTACAAAGATTCATTTCTTAGATTGTTGCTCTAAGAATGGTTAAGAGTTGGGTCTTAGGATGCAGTTTAAGTATGAGCTTGTAAAGAAAAACATCATGCAATCATTTTTAATGAAAAGCCAAACATAATCATTCTAAAGAAATTAAATTAAGAGATCAAGGTCATCATCATAAGATAGCTTATAATAAAAACACAAGACATTATCATTAAAAAATGAATAAAAGATGTTAAACTAAGCATGAGGAATGAAGGAAATGAAGAAGTTCAAAATACCAGTAGAAAAAGTAAAAGATATGAAAAATATGAAACTAAAACAAGAAACATAAAAAATGAAAAGAAACAAGTTGTTGGATAAGGAATGAGTCAAATTAGGCGAAATCTAGATAATTCTAATTGAACTAGATCAGCTTAAAAGAGAATACAACCCTATATTCAATAGTAGACGATATTATGATAGCCCCTTTATGGAGTTGGATCATTTTTCATCCAATTACATATTGGGAGTGGGTTAAATCTCCTGAACTAATGAGATTTAGATGAAGATAAAGCTCAAAACTAATGTTCTTCACAAGCTAATGAGCCTGGTAATAAGTAATTGACATCATTAAATTATGGATTGGTTGTATGTAATATGAGTGTTGTTTCATTTGGTTAATTGCATTAAGACAAACCAGTGATGATCTGTGGCAAAAATACTAAAAACATCATTGTTAATAGAGGCCTAAAATTATTTACGTACTCAAATTACTTAATTCACTTTTTTAAATGGATTAAAAAGTATAGATATGGAACCCTAATTCCTTAGGATTTATATGAGTTTAGTTGTCATTTGTTAATTACATGTGTTATGGGACTTTATCAAGTGTATTGGAATTAAATAAGATTGTTGAAGTCTTCATATAACAGATTATTGTTATATTCGCTATACCCATTATACTCATTATATTCACTATACCAAGCAGTATTCTTTGACATATTCTTTGATAAATCTTTGGCCTTCATTCCGTGCAGACAGCATTCTTTGACATAAATGGATAACAGGAAACGTGATGCTATCTTTAAGGCTCTTATGTTTTTTGAGTTTTGGAATGGTCAATTGGACTTAATGAGAATGGTGATGTTTCTATGCTTGTATGTATGCGTAAAAAAACGGTGCAGGAGTGAAAATGCTAGAGGTTGTAGGGCGTTGACAGTTCCAAGTAGGCAAGCTAATATACGTAGGATTTTAAATGAGAGTGATCAGAATAGCCAATGGGATTTAAGGATGGACTTAAAAGCATTTCACATATTATGTGAAATGCTTCAAGTTCACGGTCGGTAGCCGAATACTGGTCATGTGCCAATTGAAGAAAAAGTATTAATCTTCCTAAGAATATTGGCACAAAATGAATCTAATAGAGTATTAAAAGTTAGGTTTATGAGGTCTGGAGAAACAATTAGTAGGATCTTCCATAGTGTGCTGAAGGCTATACTACATTTCCAACATCTGTTGTATGTAAAGCCCATACCAATTGCAGAGGATTGCACAGATAGTAGATGGAAATAGTTTAAGGATAGTATATGTATGAAGCTACGATAACTTCCAATTTGCACTTCATTACATTACTGAACTTTAACTGTATTTGTTGGGAATTGTTTCATAGGGTTGCCTTGGTGCGCTAGATGGGACCTATATAAATAAAATAGTTCCCTTTTCAAACAAACCAAGATACAGAGGACGAAAAGGGAGAATATGCACTAATGTCGTAGGGGTGTGTGATAAGGACTTAGCCAGATGGGAGGGTTCAGCATCTGATTCAAGGGTTTTACAATGTAGCGCCCCCTTACCATAGGGTACCCACCGGAACGCCCGTAGGTCATTCCGGTACATATCCTACGCTAAGAGACCACTACTGACAACTACCACTACACTCCTTATGGCATCACAATCATAAAGCAGTATGAAGAAATCGACAACTTTTAAAAACCAAATTGGATTCCGTTTCATTCACTTAAAATTCAGAAATTTACAAACTGTCAGTATTTTTAGTCTACACATGTTCCAAAACACTGCACACTAAGTATCATGTAGTAATGTACAAAGGACAGATCTAACTATAAGTCTCCAAAAGAAAGCCCAGCTGACCGACCTTTGAGCCATCGCCTCACTTGCCAATCCACAGTACACGGCTCTATAGTCCTGAGGGAGCTATCAGTCTACGTTTTATCCTGAAAAATAGATTGCAATTTTGGATGAGTTTGCGAACTCAATGAGAAACCATCATCGATGGTTCTCCCAATTCATGCATCACATAAGCATGATGCAGTACGCATCCAGTAATTATATAGTTACAATGCTAATACAATCACAGTAATAGGCACGCAAAGATACCATGGTAAGCGTAACACGATTACCATCGTAGAACGGTGTACACGATCAGTACCATGTCAAATATTCAGTCCAGTATGCAATGCACATGTGACTCTTTTCCGATTCATTACGAAGATCGTGACCGAGCGATAAGCGAGATTCAGCAGTAGACGCGCGCTGGGAGAATTATTTCCTTCGAGCTCGAGGCTCGTTTCAAAGATGTCGAGCTCTAGGCTCGGTTCAGTATCAGTGGCGCCTCGGTTCACAATTTTCCTTTTAGCAGTTTAATGCATTTGTGCATGAATGCACATGTTCGATTGAACAGTTACATAACAGCTAGCATTCCCAAAGAGCAGTAATTTACAGTCCATAAACAGATAATTCATATCTATAATTTTTATACCACAAGATCCCAATAGGCAATCAAGTCACACGAGAAACACAGAGCACACTAATCCCCGTAGGGCAATCAAGTCACAGTAAACATATAGATTGAGATAACCACCTAGGTTACTCACCTATTACTTCCGAGCTAATGCCGGGAAGTTTCCGCCCCGTCGGTCGAACGACGCTCCACTTGGGCCTCTATAAGAAACAAAGAAAGAACGAGTCACTAAATATGCAATTTGTGCACATGTAGGTGAAATATGCATGTTCATGAATTCCCGGCCCTAATGTCATTTTTTTTCTCAGAAAAGTCCGTCTAAAAATTATAAACCTATTGGCGCTGACGGTGCGCAATTCGAACCTCTATAGGTCCCCAATTAAACAAAACAGTGTTTAAAGGCTCCGTTACCCGGGGCCACATCAATTTCCCGTCTAAAAATTCCCAATTTCTCACAAAATAGAATTCAATATGTTACCAATCCGATGCCTCAAGAATCAGGTCAATCAGACGTCGGACGGAAAAGAAATTGACAAAAGAAACAATCGAGTCACTTAATGCCAAATAATAACAAAAATAATATATATATATATATATGTGCCTTCCTTGCCCTTTTTCCAGTTTTCAATCCAAAGTTCCAACCTCTATAATTCTTAGCACACAATTCGGAAAAATACAAACTATAGCTTGTTGGAAAGCTCAAGAAAAGCTCTACAATTCTCAAGAATACCATAAAAATCAATTTCACCCCTAAGAGTGTTAAAAATCCACTCAAACCTACTGCCCACTCAAAAACTATCAAAACAGGGCAGTACATTTCAAATTCAGTAACTCTCTGATTCTTCAGTCAACAATTACACAATAAATATGCTCCTCAAGATCAGAATGTTATCTACAACTTTCATGAACAACCCAAAATCAGATTCACTTGTTAACTATGTCAAACAATTCACCAAACATCAGCCTACTGAAATCAACCAATCTGGACAGTAATTTCCCAAACAGCATAACTCTTAGCACAAATGTCACTAAATTAACTACCTTATATCCCTGAAAAGATAAGATCACAAACTTCAAGTTTCATGAAGAACTCACACTCCAATTCGATTTCTAACAATTTCAAAACTACTATGCAAGTTACTGCCATGATCAGCCATTCACATCCTAATGCAGGATCAGTTTTTGCAAAATCATAACTCCCAACTCTGACCTCTAAAAATTACATGCCATATCTCATTTTCAATATAATTTCTTCCTCTACAACTTTTCAGAAGATCACTCACACCAATTCAGTCCCAAAAATGGCTAAAATTGCTTCTAAGCAGAATACTCACAAGTCAGACACTTAAGCTAGGTTTCATCAACATGCCCAAAACCAGTCCATAAAAAATAGTCCATATCTCTCCATATACACCTCTAAAAATAGCAAGATCAGTGGAAATGTAAATATGACTCAATATTCTACAACTTTCATGAAGACCATTCTTCCTAATTCCATCTCAATTAATTTAGAAAAATCAGCAAAGCTCATAGGTTATGGTTTCGGTTACTGTTCACAGACCCCCAAAACAGAAACTTTCCATGCAAAATTTGGACCTTCTAGCATTACAATTTAACAACACCTATTTCACACTAAATTGAAGCCGACATCCCAAAGTTTAATTGGGCACAAACCTCACCTCATTTTCTCACCTATACAATTAGTTATGAACAAAACATGACAGTAGGTTCAAAACTCAATTTCCAGCTTTCATCAACAACCTAACTCCTACACTTCTAACATCAATAACACATCACTAAGCATCCATTTCTACCACTAATTCAACCACAAACTAATCACAACATTTACTTATATAATTAACCAAACTTTGGCAGCACATACCTACACAATTTCCATACTTTGTTTCCATGTATTAAGATCATAAACATCATTAATAACATCACTTATCACATACTTTAACTACCCAAATCAATTCCCTCACACAAGCATACTTTAAACCCATTCCAACCTACCACTTATCATCATGAAATAAATGCACAAGTGATTCCCTTACATGCCTCTAACTACCATAAGAATAAATACAATCATCAATACTCACCTTAAACAAGTTCAAACTTGAATTTCCTCAACTCTCCACAACTCTCCAACTTGTAACTTCTCACCACCACTCACGACTATCACCCCTACACATGGCCATCATCATCATCTCAAGGAGTAAGCTTGGTCTAGTAAGTGAAAGGAGAAGGAGCAAGCAACTAAAAAGGGAAACTTTGTATAGGAGAAGGAGAAGACAACCGAATAAACAAGAACAATGGGGAACAATGGCCTTCCAAGTGGAGTGTTTCGGATGAATGGAGAACAATAGCCTTCCAAGTGAAGTTTTTAACTTTAACAAGGAGAAAAGTCGATGGTGAAAGCATAATATAAGACAAAACTAATTAATAACATAGGACACTTGGCTTTAACATGGGAAAGAGACAAAAAAGAATAAGTTAATCCTATGTAATTATACTTAATCCCAATTAATCTCTAATCATGGCACTAAAATAATTTCCTAATATTATTTATCCACTAATCTCATGCCATTAGGCAATCCTGTTCAGTACAAAAACTCATCGGTCGATCATTGAAATTTTCCTATTCCGCACGAACCCCGAAAAATTCCAAAAAAATTCCCATAAATCCCTAAAAATGGAAAACGATTTATGGCGCACTCAGAATAATTTTTCAAACCTGATAACCCCGTTAATCATAATAAAATTACATTTGGCACGAAAATCGGGAATGTCATGTATGCATGTGCGGTAAATTTCTGTGGACAATTGTGACTATGTAGCAATCCTATTATGCATGAGCAGTCCTATGAAGTCCCAATCTAGCACATCCTATACCAATTTACTGTTCTACCCTTCCAATTGAGGTTGGGATGTTACATTTTACATGACGCAGTGACTAGGCGTAATGGACTTCAAGTTCCAATAGGTATGTAAGATAACAAATACTAGCAACTTGCTTTTATTTGCAAATGTTTGATTAGAATTAACGTAGTAATAGTTTCATTTGTTTATAGGGAATTTCTACTTAGTAGATGCTGGCTATACCAATGCTCCTGGCTTTCTTGCACCTTATAGAGGGACAAGATACCATATTCAAGAGTGGGCCAGAGATGGAAGGGCACCTAGGAACCCATTGGAGATTTTTAATAAGAGGCATTCAGCTGCAAGAAATGTCATTGAGCGTGCATTTGGGCTGCTGAAAAAAAGATGGAAAATTCTCAGAAATCCATCGTTTTATGCAGCAAACACACATGTTCACATAATTCTCACATGTTGCCTGTTGCATAACTTTATTAGGCTACATATGAGTGATGATCCTGTAGAGGAAACTCCTCTTGCAGATGAGGATCAACCATGTGGGGAAGATGCATCCTTGCCCCAAATGGTTGATCGTGTTGTAACAACTAATGCATGGAGTCAATGGAGAGAGGATTTAGCTCATAACATGTTTGAGGAATGGAGAAGCAACCACTAATTGTGTAATTTCATTTGCTTTATGTGATGTTTATTGAATTGGGGATTTGCTTTATGCGATGTTTATTAAATTGGGGATTTGCTTTATATGATGTTTATTGAATTGATCATTAACCGCTTTAACTTCATTACTTGTTTCACGTAACTCAATATTATATTCGTTACAACCATAATGGTTTCAATGTATGTTGTTTAATCATTTATGCAAATGGAATGTTTTGGGAATGGCATTGCATGGTTTAGGTGCAATGTCAAGGATTTGGACTGAAGCTGAAACAGAGGCATTTGTGACCTTCATGGAGGAGGTTGTTGTTGCTGGTCACAGAGCTGATAATGACCAGTTAAAGCCTATAACTTTCCAACTGCTAGCTAGAATGATGTAGGACAAGTTTCCTGGTTATGGCATTGAGAGGAGGCATGTCAAAAATAAACACAAGAGGTTAAAGAATAAATATCAGACAACCTTTGACATGTTAAATTGTAGTGGATTCGGTTGGAACGAAAGTAAGCAGTGTGTTGAAGTCGACAGCAAGCAAGTCCTGGATGAATGGATGAGGGTAATTTTTTAAATTGTTCTTTGGTTATTACATTATCTTTATAATGAGAAGTTTCCAAGGCTGACGTTTTCTGATGTTTTTCCCAGGGGCACCCCAACAAGTTTTATTCTCCAGGCAAGCCTTTCCCACTTTACCCAAGACTCGAATTTGTTTTTGGGAGAGATAGAGCAATGGGGGCAGGTGCCCAGGATGTTGCAAATGTTGTTGCTTAGCTAGAAACTAATGACACTGAAGGTGAAGGACCAGCTGATCTAATAGCGTCTACATCCCAATTTGATCCCACGACCCCATTGGTCAGTCCTCCTCCAACTACTTCAGGCAATGTCTTTGGTTCAGTCGCCTCTTCGAGCAACACGGACGGAATCCAACAGAATAAAGGCAAAAGGAAGATGAGGGATACTAAAGTATTAGAAAATGTTGCTGCCTCTTTCCTTCTTGCGATTAATAGTGGTAAAGAAAGTGCTAGGATCATTGCTGATGCCATTGTAGGATTGCATGGGACGAGGCTAAGTGATGAGCTAGGGAAGTTGGGCTTTTCTACTGAAGAAGTCATCAAGATTGGAAGGATATTCGCTAAGGATGTTGCTGCTGCCAATCTTTTCTGGGATCTAAATGAAGAACAGAGACTAGTGCATGTCAGGAGCCTGTTAGATTAAAATGTTTGACTTAGTCAAGATGTTTGACTTGATATTTTTTGTGAAGTTACTACCTTTATAGTAGCTTTATATGCGAGGAAGGATTTGTACTGTTATAAACCTAGGATTGTGAAGTTGACTTTTTGTTTACTATATGTTGACTTTGTTTTTTCAGTTGACTATTTATGATCAATGCTTGCTTATTAGAACTTCTTAATGTTTGTCATTTTTCTGCGTATTTAAATTATGATAATATGATTCATTTTCAGGTACCTACATATGGCCAGATACAAGTTTTATGTTGTCTTTGCTGGACGACGAGTTGGTATTTTTACCAATTGGGCAGATGTGCAATTGGTCACTGACGGGTTTCCTAATGCTCGATTCAGGGGATATCAAACATTGCAGGAAGCTCAAAGTGCGTATGTGATGGATCAATATAGGTCGGCTCGTCGCATTGCAGAAATTGTCCCTACTGTCAGTGAACCATCCTCCATTTCGATTCCAGCTGCAATTCTCCCAAATGAACAAGCCAGTCAAGTTCGTACTGTGCAGGCAAACATGGCATGGGCTCATACATTTCTACTCATAACTATTGGAATCATTGTGGGGATGGTTCTAAATCAAATTATTTCTAAATTCTAAGGCGTTAATGTATGTTGAACCAAATATGTCAGCCTAAATATTAATTCTTAGATGTTTGTTTAGAAAGTATGTTGAACCTATTATGTAATTAATGCTATGAATGTATGTTGAACCTATTTTGTAATTGATTTAATGAATGCTTAGATGTTGAGTTTGCACATAATTAATATTATCAATAAGAAAGTATAATTACTTTCTTATTATCATTATTATTATTATTGTTATTATTTGTAAAATAATAACATACTATTTATTATTATAATTACAATTATAATTATAATTATTATAATTATTATAATAATTATTATTATTATCATCATCATCACCATCATTGCTATTATTATTGTATTCATTATGGTTATTAGTGTAAGATTATTATTATTATTATTACTATTATTATTATTATTATTATTATTATTATTATTATTATTATTATTATTATTATTATCATCATCATCATCATTATCAGTAATAAATGTTATTATTATTACTATTATTATTATTATTCAATCTTAATTTGAAATTGTTATTATTATTATTTGCTCACTTTTTAAATAAAGCTTCTCATTCGTAATAAACTTATCAATTCATAACACATTGTTAATCATCTTAATTACAAGGGGCATTTTTGTCATTGACACAAATTTTTTGTTTTGTGCATTGCAACCAAACACATTCTGTCCAAGAGACGGAACAGTTTTTTCTGTTCTATCTACCACAACCAAACATCCTCATCGCTCCAATTTACATTACTGTTGATTGGGATTCGATTCATCTTTAGCCATCAAGACAACAACCATACAGACAGTGAAGGAATTATGTGCCACTAGCGGGTAGGTGAGAGAAGCCTATACTTGGGTCAACGTGCACGTGACGATTCTTGCGGGACTACCACAAACCTACATAACATATAGATTTCAAAATCTTGTAAGCTTGATGCCCAAAATGGCACATTCTCTTGAAAACTTGTTTTTCACATGCTTGATATATCTTGAAAGCCATTCTTGAAAACATGGTTTTATAAACATCCATCTTTTCCAAAAAGGCGTCACTCAAATCATGTAACAAACATATAACAGAATTCACACCCTTTTATGAACAATAATGTAGCATTTATGATGCAATTAAAAATCATAAATTTTTTTATTTAACAAAAATAGTAATGGCTTATTAACTTAATTATAAACATGAAACCCACCTTAAAAATCCTTGTTTGTAGACTTGCTCAGAATGAGTTCTAATGAATGTCTCTTCTCTTTGCAAACAGCTAGAGGTCTCTAAGACTCTTCCCTGTTGCATCTTTAATGTGTGCTCCATGAGCTGATCTAACTGAAATAGGTCTCTTCACCAAATGAAGAGATCCCCTAGCTCAAATTGAAGCTCTTCTCGTCATCTACCTTTTTCCTTTCTTAATCAATTCCAAAATCTCTCTTATAGACTAAGGAAATTGAAACCCTAGCTTGGTTTCTCTTCTCTCTCTCACTCTCTTCTTCTCTTTATATTTCTCTCTCTTTTTCATGACATTCCCTTTTCTCTTTCTTTCTCCTTTTCTCTTATTCTCTTCTGCTTCCTTCCATTTATAGGCAAGACAACACTTCTTCTTCCAATTATGCCCTTCCATTTTTGCCTTATGTCTTTTACACGTAAGTGTCTTGCCAAAAGCACACTTGAATATTCTGACTTAACACTTTATTCTAGAAGAATATTTTCTATTATCTTATGTTTCCAATGACACCAAAATCATTCGATTCGGGTCAGTGATTCGAAAGATACATCTTAAACATTTTTGGACTGCTCTTTTCCAAATCAACATACTATGCATAACCCCTATCGAAAATCTAAACATCTTAGAAACTGAATTATATTTCAACTTTTTCATACCATTTGTAGCTCCCTTTCTCTAATTTATCATCTAATTCGGAGTTCTATTGATACAGAAATCATCAAATACTAAAGCATGTTCAGTAAAATATCCAATTCCTACTCTTACAATCAATACCCTTACTTGATTTAATACATCTATTTCAAATCAACCCCAAAATCTATGACCTTCAATTGAGACACAAAAAGAAAAATGTTAGGAATCTAAGGGTTCAAGAATCACTTCATTTGGAGGTCAGATAACAAAATTATGTCCGAAAGAATCAAACAAAATTTGGTCCTTAATCATATCAAACTTGTCTCGGGACAAATGGCATACTTTCATTAGGGATGTTGGATTAAAATTATCTTAGGACGATTTCGAAAGAGGACTTCAAGATCTACAAATTTCATGGAGACCTTGAAAATAGACTCTATCGTCTGGAG
Source organism: Erythroxylum novogranatense (assembly GCA_029891385.1). Taxonomy (NCBI): domain Eukaryota; kingdom Viridiplantae; phylum Streptophyta; class Magnoliopsida; order Malpighiales; family Erythroxylaceae; genus Erythroxylum; species Erythroxylum novogranatense. The sequence continues at coordinate 51,913,479 of CM057226.1, read as the reverse complement.
GATCAAAAATAAACCAAAAGGTAGCAAAAGGTAGAAAAAGCTCACTTTGTAATCTACAACATTGAAGAAGACCTTGAGGTTAGATTTTATCATTTGAATGGTCGAAATGGACCAGACGGTAGGATCAGACGAAGTCAAAGGGAAAACAGATGAATGGAAAAAGACAGAAGAAGTGGGAAATTTGCTATAACTTTCCCTACAGATATCAGAGTTAGGTTTTCTTTATATGGTTCGAAAGAAGACTTCAAGCTCTACAACTTTCATGAAGACCTTGAAGACAAATTCTATCTTCTGAAGGATAAAAAATGGAACAGAAGATATAAGATGAATAGTAACCCAGAAGATAGCAAAACATAGACGAAGCGAAAACAGAAGAAGAAAAAGGCAAAGGATAGCAAAACACAAAAGAAATGAAAACAGAAGAAGAGAAAGGCAGAAGCTTAGACGAAGAAAAACTCAAAAGATACAAAATTTAGGAGAAGCAAATCGATAAAACACAGAAGATAGCAAAAGATAGAGGAAGTTCATAAACAGTAACCCAGAAAGAACAAAAGATAGAAGAAACGAATCGACAAAACATAGAAGATGTAAAATCTAGGAGAAACAAAACCCAGAAGAAGACACGTCAGCAAAACACAAAAGATGAAGTGTCAGCAAAACACAAAAGATGACGTGTTAGCAAAACAAAGAAGATGACATGTCAACAAAACATATAAGATGAAAAACCCAGAAGGAACAAAACCTAGAAGAAGACACGTCATCAAAACACAGAAGATGACCCATCAGCAAAACACAAAAGATGACGCATCAGTAAGACACAGACGATGGCAAAAGGTAGAGGATACAAAAGGCATATGATACAAAACACAGACGATACAAATCACAGAAGGAACAAAACACAGATGATACAAAAGGCAGAGGATACCAAAAAGGTAGACAATACAAAACTCAAAGGATACCAAACCTAGACGATATAAAAGGCAGAGGATACAAAAGGAAGATAATACAAAAAATAGAAGATACAAAACACAGATGATACAAAACGCAGAAATAGTGAAACATTAAAGGAACAAAACAAAGAAGGAGTTCATGAATAGTAATACAAAAGAAGTTCATAAATAGTAACACAGAAGAAGTTCAAAACTTAGACGGAGCATAACATAAAAGAAGATGATGTCATTAAAAGAAGCAAAAACACAAAAGATATAAATCCTCTCTTGCATATCTCCCTTATAAGGACCATGGCTTTCAGCCTAGAAGTCTAAAACTTCTACACTATACATTGCTGGAAAGCTAAAAAAATATCTACAACTTACTAGTAGACACACTTTCTTTAATCTAACCTAAATCAGCCTAGATTAATCCAAATTTTACCTCAAGTATAGAACATGAATTTTCTACATTCATTCATTGTACTGCACCCAGTTCTTAACTTCATGACAACTTGGGATTCTTAAAGAGAGAATCTAAATTCGATGTTTTCCTAAAAAATGTAGCCACAGGTTTCTAGTTTAATCCAAATTAAGAATCATCTCGTTTGGACAACTAAAGAAGAAGTTGTGGCTAAAGGATTGAAACTTACTCTTTGAACAATTTTCCAGATCTAACACCCATTTTGTTTCAAAATCTTTCCTTAACACAAAACATACTAAAACGACCTTTTCCACTTCATTTACTCATCATTCTCAACTCCATCTCAAATCAATAGCATCCGAAGAAAATATATAGTTCATGTTTAATCAAGAACACCAATAACAAAACATACCCGTATATATCTATTCTTTATCCACTCAATACACAAATGCAGCTTTATTTTTGGCTTTAATTCTAATTCTAACTTTCACCTTAATTCTTTTCACTTCAAAATCTTGTATCCATTAGAAACACCAAAACAAAACTTGGACATATCCACATTTCTGATTCGCTACTTTGCCCTTGTCTATCATTTCTTGGTTCAAGAATTTTCATTCATTTGCTCTTTACTCATGACTACTTGCCAAAATTTCTACCTCAACTAGTTCTAGCTTCTATGAAACATTTAGGGTCCAATAATAACCGTCAGTAGATGATATGGGTTTTTTCGATAGCTTATGATAAACTATCGTTGAATGTGCAAGAAATATGTATACATTTACCGACAGGAGAAGTATATCTCTTGGAAAAAAACCAATTCATGTTCCCCATTTCTTAATCTAGAGCTCTAAGCTCCTGTATGCTTGCTGAGGTCACCTTTAACTCTTTGTAAATGACTTGTTGAATGCCAATTGTTTTGAAGTTTACTACTTCATTGAGTTTTGGTAATTAGAATGTTATGGCCCTGTAAGAATGATAGATATTGGTCTTCTTGAGGTATTAAGGATGGCTGATAATGCGATTGTAACATCTCATCACCGATGGGAAGGGTAAATTGGTCTTTTGAGATGGGTTAGGAGTGTGGAAACATATCTCGGCATAATCATACATAATTTGGCCTCTATATATAGATGAATGGAAACTTTTTTGCACATGCACATGACTGTACATGCATTCATGACATTTCCAAACATATGTATTTATTGTGAAAAATATGTTGTTGTGCTTGAAAATTAAATTGGAGTGGAGTTTTGTGTGCTTTATATTTTTAGGGCATTTTAGAAAATTTTTTTTAATTTTCGGAATACCTTTCCGGACCGGAAAATTTGACAAGTGACAGAATGATATGGTTTCCGGTATCAAAAATGACTGCCCAATGGAACTGAAAATGTAGATACATGATTTTAAGATTTATTACTTTGAGCCATTGGAATTTAGAGAGAAATTAGACTAGAAATTGAATTGAAATTGGAAAGACCCTTAAGATTGTTTTATATTAAGACAAGTGGCAAGTGACACATGTCACTTGCCTACTTAATCTCAAGCTTAGGGATATATATATATATATATATATACTAACCTATCTTTTGGCAAGTCACTCACGACCTTTTTCTTTGGAAGGTGATTTAAAGTGCTTCCTTCTTATCCTACGTAGGTTCCCTCTTCTCCTCTTCTTCGTGGATCTTCTTCTTCCTTGCTTCTTTTGTAATTTTTGCTCATCTTTCCTACCTTCCTTTACTTGGCTTTCTCTTCTTTTTAGTTCACTTAAAAGACTAACATTAAACCTCACCCTCTTGAGAAGATGATGATCATATATGGTGAGTGAGAGTTAGGAAATTTGGGATAAGTTGGAAGATTGGAAGATTTGAAGCTTCATTAGGTAAGCTTTGAGTTTTATGTCTTGTTTTGTTGTTAATTGCATTTATTGTGATGTCTTGTGTCTTAATTTCATGAAGCTTGTGGTAGGATTGTATGGGCATAAGTCATGTTTATGTGAGGATGAATGATGTTGGATATGTGTAGTGTATGAATTAAATGGTTTTGGATTGGTTTTGATGTTAGTATGAGGTTAGATGAGTGGTAAATTAAAGAAGGAAAAAGTGTGTGTGTGTGTTGCCAATTTGTGACTAATTATTCAAGTGAATGGCTTGATGAATTTGTGGCTGATTCTTGGCTAAATGGGATGTTTATTGATGTAGTAATGATGTTGGAATGAAAGGAATTGTTTTAGGTAGGAAATCTGGAAAATTCACCTTGTGTATGTTTCAATTTTTTGGTCATAACTTTTGATATGGTTGTGCTATTGAGTTGAGGTTTGGATTAAATTAAACTTGAAAAGTTTGGATAGAATTTAAATGACAGAATTTTTGTCCAATTGTGGCTTGAAAGGTTTTTAATTTTGCTTTGAAAGTAAGATATGTGTGTAGGGTGAATAGTGGTGCTTTTACCATTGACTAATTTGTGACCTGAAATTTGGGGAATTTTTTTGGCTAAAGTAGACAGATTCAGTGAAATTGGTCTTCATGGAAGTTGAAGGATTTCTTGTTAGCTTTCCATTGACACTAATTATGTTATTTTTCTATTTTTCGGTTAGAAGATATGGCTGATTAACTTTCAGATGGTAATTTGTGGTTGTTGGAGTTATGTAAATATAGTGCCCTGGAAAACAAGTGTATTTACATGTAACTTTATCTTCTTCAGTTACAGTTTTGTAATGAAAATATTTATTATTAATAAAACAAAAGAGTTTGGTTTCATCTGTATGAGCATTATATATCTGGTCATAAGGTACCAAGATTCTATTGTAAGTAATATACATATACATAAAGATGTATGGGAAACATGTATATTATTAGAATCTGAATTAATTGATTCACAGTTGAATAATCAAGTTGGTCGCTTAATTATGGTTTAGACTGTAGTGTTGCGATTTATCTCCATATAAGTAAAGGAGTTTACTTCAAGGGAATGATGATTTTCATATCATGATAGTAATTGACTATCGATAATGGCATTATTAAATGAATCCGGAATCAAGTATGTTTTCAAGAATAAAGTGGGTCGTTACTTTAATCTTAAAACATACAACTTAAGCATTTGCTTATTATGAACCATAATCTTGATGAGTGGTGAACTCATATCGGAATGGATTTTTACAGAGTATTAATCCGGTGTCTGCATGTTGGAGTTATTAATTGAAACATTTATCAAGGAACATTCACTCAAATAAAGAGTTTATAGTGTTATCATCTCTTCTAGATGTTTTAAGGAGATTTGGTGATTAAACTAACACCTGTAGTTTGATGGACTAGCTACCCATCAAGTGTTAACACTGAGATGAGATCTTATGTGTTAATCAGCATATAAAGTAAAATGAGAGATCTAGAAGGAAAAACCAACATAAGGGCAAAACGGTAATTTTACCCTTTATTGTGCAGATGGATATAATAAGGTTTTAAATAGGGTTTGCAATTGGACATACTCTCATAATATTTAATAATTCAAGAGTTCAACTAATTGTCTTTAGTGGAATGACATTTAGTTAATAAGATAGAATTAATTCCAATGAGATTGAATTAATTCTGGGCTTATTGGAGCTTGAATTATCAAAGTCCAATAAGATTGCCCACTTGGCTTTAAGGAAGGTTATCAAGCTAAGTAAGAAATATAAATGGAGGTTAATTAGAAGCCCATAATTGAATCTTGGGGTTGGTCTAATTAAAGAAGCCCAAATGTACATTTAGTAATGGGCTTGGTTTTTGGTTTAATGTAATTAATTAGATTAATTATATTAAATCAAAATTAAAAAAAAAAGAAGATAGCAATTTCGGTTATTCCTAGGTTAAGGTGTAACCACACATTTGACATTAAAATGTTAAATAAAGATGGTCTTTATTATGGTTAATCATCATTAAATGGAGTTATGAACTTACCATTAAATGGTTTAATTGTTGTCTTTTAATGTTGGCTTGTAACCTATTTACATTCATTAGATTAAAAATGAAAGATGTACATTATATGGACCATCTTCCTTCTTTCTTCTTGGCAAAACCGAAATAGGGTATTGAATTTTAGGTTATGGTCTTTTCAAATAGCCATCATAAAGATAAATGAAGATAATCTCATTTATTGGCTATTTTATGAGTGATTAATGAAAGAAGTGATGCATTTTGATGCCTCTCTCTCCTTCCATCCATGAATATACGAAATTGGTAGGCACGAAAGAGTTCTGGCATGTTTTTTACACCTTCTCTCCTTTCATGAAAGAGAGAATCGAAAATACCAATTGAAAGAGTTTCAATTTTGCTTCTTCTTCTTCTAAGAAAATCTCCTCCAAACATTTCTTCTCCTTTCCCACCAAAGGATATTGTTAACCTAATTGTCCTTGAAGAACAGATGGTAAATCTGATTGGTTGAGGATACTAAAACAAGGAGAAAGTAGATTGCTAAAGGAAAAGAGTCAAAGGCAAAGGATTTGGATACACGAAGAAGGAGAGGATAGTGCAGCGAGGATTTAAAGCTATAGCGAAGGAGTCGGTAATACTCCTGATCTTGTTTATATTTTATTATCCTTATACCATATCATGTATGGATTGGCATATTGATTTGGATTTGTTGCTTCTGCTGCAAGTAATGATTTCTTAAAAGTTTTGAAATCTACCGTTTTTCCAAACAAAGCATGTTTTCTTTTTCCGATCCAACAATTGGTATCAGAGTCAGTTTCTAAAATTTTATTTCCTATATATTGGATGTATGGGTTGGCAATCTTTTTGTGTATGCTGCATATTTTTATGTGATAGAAATATACATGGTGTATGTTTGCTCTTTTGGTTGTCCATAGAAGTTAAATTTACCTTGTAAGATTTCTTCATTGGTTGTAACAAGGAGGGTGGTCGATCATCACCATGTTTCCTCCTTGGTTTCTTTTTTCTATTTTCTTTGATTTTGTAATGTACAAATTGATGTAATGATGAAGATGGAGTAGCCATGGATTGAAGAAATGGAAAGCTAAAATTTTCGGTGTATCCTTTTGTGTATTGACATAAGTTTTGTGAAACATAGTTGCTGGAATTTTGTTTCAACGGATCACTTTTCGGTTTTTATTGTAAAAACAAGTGCTGGATTTTTGTTTCAAAGAATCAAATTTCGGCTTTACTAAAATACTATGTGTTGGTTTTTATTTTCATGAAATGAGCTTCGGTTTTAATGAAAACTAGTGCTGGAATTTTTTTTCAAAACAAAGATTTGGTTTTCTAAAAATCCGGTGCTGGAATTTTATTTTTCAAAGTGACAAAATTCGATTTTCATATATGAAATTACATTTTGTATACAGAATGGGCCGGATCATGTTTTTGAAGAGTTCAAAGTGGAAGATCCAAGTCCAAGAAGAATACTTTGGGCCTAAAAGGCTTGTAATTATTTAATTTTTCTAGGATTGTCCAATCAAAAGTGGCTTTATTAGTTCATGTGATGAATGGAGAAATGAATGCTTATAATATGTGATATTATGTGATTGCATGTCATTTAAAAAATTGCCAACCCTAGGATTTTCCATGCATTCATTATGTATGAGATATATAATGAAACAATATAGGATGGATAATAAATTGCATCTAGACAAGATGGTATTCAAAACTTAAAGCCCAAAAAGATTGAGTGGGAGAGGATGCTCTTGTGATAGTCCATGGTCTCCAAATTATGGCCCGTTTGCATGTGGTGAAGTGTTACTCCCCATCGGAGGGCATGGATCCTAGATCTTGCATGGTTTGGGTCTCCTTAAGGATAAATCCACTTAATGATAGCAAATGTGACCTCCCACCGAGGCATGGTTTGTAGGTATCTTTAGTGAATGAATCAAATGGTTAAACACTCAACATTTTTTATCAATAAACTACCCACCGTAGCTCTATTGGTAAAAGTATGGACCAAATTAAGACGCTTCTTAAAAAATTGGGCATGAGATGCTTGGTAGTTTTTGAGTGGGAGGGTCCCAGTTTTTCTTTTAATGGATAAGATGGCCCACCGTCACTTAGTCTGTTAGAGATAAGAAAAATAATCGTCATATAATGTTTTAATTTTTTAAGTTTTGTTAAATCTATCATCATGCATACATGGATCATGATTTTATACAAAGTTCCATAACTTGTTGACTAGTATGCTCATGTTTTAATAAGTTATATTTTCAGACATAATCAACCACAAAATGAATCCACTTACCCTGCTCTTGACTAATAACAAATTGGAAAACGGAGACAATTTTAATGAATGGAGACGTAACCTTGACATTGTTCTTCAATATGAACGTATTTCATGGGTGTTAACTGAAAATGAGCCTACACCTCCAAGTGGAGATTCAACTCCTGAGCAAGTCCAACAACATGAGTGTTGGCAGAATGCTGACAAGACTACTAAGTGTTATATTCTGGCTTCTGTTAGCGACATGTTGCAAAAGCAAATTGCTTGTTTGAAAATTGCTAGTGTAATGGTCCATCACCTACATGAGATGTTTGGTGTGAGGACTAGGTCTGCAAGAGTGAAAGCTATCCAAACCTTTCATAATCTCGCATGTAAACCACGGTGAACAGGTGCAGGATTATATGATGAAGGTAATCTCTACGGTCACTGAGGCTAAGATGCTTGGGGCGGATATGGATGCGGACACGCAGATGATTATGATCATCAATAGCTTAAACTCTTCTTTTCAGCAGTTTAAGTTGGACTATGAGCTCAACAACAAGGATTACACCTTGAGTGAGTTGATGAATACCCTCCAGAGCAAGAAGGAGATATTGAATATTAAGGCTCATGGGCCAGAAGCTAATGTAGCTTCTTCTTCTAAGCCCAAGGGTAAGCGCAAGGAAAAGAAGAAGGGTCCAATGAGAAAAAAGGCCCGAACAGGGGTCAAGGCCAAATCCATGAAAAAGAAGGCCAAAGAGAACATCAAAGGAAAGTGTTTCCACTGTGATGAGATGGGCCATCGAAAAGAAAGCCCGATCTACCTAGAGTCCCTCAAAAGCAAACAAGGTATAGGCTTCCTAAGTTTGTTAGGAACTAGAAATGTGGCAGATTTATCTACTTCTTGGATATTAGATTTAGGAGCCACTAACCATGTTTGTAATTCTTTGCAGGGGTTCCAGCAAAGGAAAAGACTACCTAAAGGCCAGTTTCAAGTCAAGATAGCAGATGGTTCCTATGTTTCAGCAGAATCAGTGGAAGTAGTTATCTTGGACTTTCCTACTGGTCATAGGTTATATTTGGAGGATGTTTATTACATGTCAATGATTGTAAGGAACATGATTTCTGTTTTTTGTCTAATAAAATCTGGTTATTCCTTATATTTTGATAAGGTTGTTTCAATATATGAGAATAAGGATTTTATTTGTGATGCGATAACTAAACAGGGATTGTTTTTTATAGAACCTATGAAAGGCTCACTAAACACCACATAATTGATAAAACCAAGACAATCCAAAATCTCTACCATTAATTCAAAGTATCTGTGGCACTTAAGAATGGGTCATATCAATCAGAAAAGACTTGACAAGCTAGTAAAGGATGGGATCCTTATGGTTTTGGATAATGATCCATTACCCACCTGTGAATCTTGAATTGAAGGAAAAATGACCAAAGTCTCATTTCCTTCTAAAGGAAACAGATTTGAATCCACATTGGACTTGGTACATACTGTTGTGTGTGGGCCCATGAATGTACAAGCTAGAGGAGGTTATGAATATTTAATAATTTTTATAGATGATTACTCAAGACATGGCTATTTGTAATTGATGCATAAAAGAGTGAAACTTTTGAAAAGTTCAAAGAATTCAAAGCTGAAGCTGAGAAACAACTTGGCAAGCCATTAAAATAGGTTCGATCAGATTGAGGTGGTGAGTATTTATCTGGAGAGTTACAATAATATTTAATTGACAATGGAATTGTTTCCAAATTGTCAGCTCCTCATACACCTCAACAGAATGGTGTAGCAGAGAGGATAAATAGAACTCTATTGGAAATGGTAAGATCAATGATGTCCTACGCTAGCCTTCCAGAATCGTTCTGGGGATATACCATACAAACGACAACATATCTTCTTAACTTTGCTCTGTCCAAATTAGTGCCTAAAACACCTAGGGAGTTGTGGATTGGCCGAGTGCCTTCATTGAGGCATTTGAGGACTTGGGGTTGCCCAGCCCATATTCTAAAGCCTGAATCCACAAAGATGGAACCAAGGTCAGAAGTATGTTTGTTTGTAAGATATCCTATGAGAGCTCGAGGGTACTATTTTTACAGTCCTCATGATAAGAAGGTATTTGTGTCGACAAATGCAACCTTCTTAGAGGAAGATTTTGTGAAAAATCACAAAGGAAGAAGTGAAGTAGTACTAAAGGAGTTAACTATTTCATCCAAACCAAGAGTTGTTTTGGATATGACAGAACAAGATGTCGAAATGGATTTAAGAGTTGAATCAGAAGTGCAACCTAAACATCAAGGTGTGCCTAGACGTAGTGGGAGGGTTGTGAGACAGCCAGATAGGTATCTGGGTTTAGGAGAAGGCTTAATTGCCATCTCGGACCAAGAAGAAATAGATCCCATTACATATACACAGGCTATTAATGATGTTGATGCAGGAAAATGGCTCAAGGCGATGGAATCGAAAATAGATTCTAAGTATACTAATGAAGTCTAGGTCCTTGTAGATCTACCACCAGGTCTAAAAGTCATAGAGTGTAAATGGATCTACAAAAGGAAAAAGGGATCGGATGGAATGGTAGAGACCTTTAAAGCTAAATTGGTAGCTAAAGGTTATACTCAAAAGGAGGGTATAGACTATGAGGAGACTTTTTCTCTGGTTGCCATGCTTAAGTCCATCAGGATTCTTTTGGCCATAGCAGCCTATTTCAATTATGAAATATGACAAATGGATGTCAAGACTACATTTCTTAATGGGGATCATGAGGAGACCATCTATATGGCCCAACCAGAAGGATTCATTGAGCTAGGTAATGAGCATAAGGTTTGCAAGTTGCAAAGGTCCATTTATGGACTTAAGCAAGCATCTAGGTCTTGGAACATTAGGTTTGATAAGGCTATCAAAACCTATGGGTTCATGCAAAACCTAGATGAGCCTTGTGTTTATAAAAGAATACAAGAAGGTAAGGTTACTTTCTTAATCCTGTATGTTGATGACATTCTGCTAATTGGGAATGATGTGGGAATGTTATCTGCGGTTAAGGGATAGCTGAATGAACAGTTTTCAATGAAGGATTTGGGAGAGGCTACCTATGTTCTAGGGATCAAAATTATAAGGGATTGAAAGAACAAGCAAATAGTTTTGTCTCAACTAACCTACATTGAGAATATGCTCAATAAGTTCTCCATGCAAGATTCCAAGAGAGGTTTTACTACTACTAGACATGGAATCAAACTTTCAAAGGAACAAGCACCTAAAATCCAAGAGGAGGTTGAACGCATGCATAACATTCCATATGCTTCGGCAGTTGGTAGTTTGATGTATGCAATGCTGTGCACTAGACCGGATATCATTACGCTTGATGGGGATGGTAAGCAGATTTCAATCCAATCCAGGAATGGAACATTGGACTGTGGTTAAGTGTATACTTAAGTATCTTCGTAGGATGAAGAACTTAATGCTTGTTTACTCTGGAAGTAATCTTATTTCAACAGGATATACGGATTCTGATTTCGAATCAGATGTTAATTCAAGGAAATCAACTTTTGGTTCTATATTTACTTTAGGAGGTGGAGGCATAGTTTGGAAGAGTGTCAAGCAATCTTGTATTGCTGATTCGACTATGGAGACTGAGTATGTTGCTGCTTGTGAAGCATCAAAGGAAGCAGTCTAGCTGCGGAAGTTCCTAAATGATTTGGAGGTAGTTCCAGAGGCAGAAAAGGCCATTACACTTTATTGTGATAATAGTAGGGCAGTGACTAATTCTAAAGAACTTCGAAACCACAAAGCTGCAAAATACATTGAGCAAAAGTATCATCTTATAAGGGAGATAATACAACGTGGAGAAGTGGATGTGGTAAAGATTCCCACTGAGCAAAACCTTGCTGATCCGTTCACCAAGACATTGACTCAAAAGAGCTTTGAGGGTCACCTAGAACGGATGGGAATGAGGGATATGTCAAACTTGCTTTAGGGAAAGTGGAAGATTGTTAGAGTTATGTAAATATAGTGCCCTGGAAAGCAAGTGTATTTACATGTAACTTTATCTTCTTGATTCTGATTTTGTAATGAAAATATTTATTATTAATAAAACAAAAGAGTTTGGTTTTATCTGTATGAGCATTATATATCTTGTCATAAGGTACCAAGATTCTTTTGTAAGTAATATACATATACATAGAGATGTATGGGAAACATGTATATTATTAGAATCTGAATTAATTGATTCATAGTTGAATAATCAGGTTGGTCGCTTGATTATGGTTTAGACTGTAGTGTTGCGATTTATCTCCATATAGGTAAAGGAGTTTACTTCAAGGGAATGATGAGTTTCATATCATGATAGTAGTTGACTATCGATAATGGCACTATTAAATGAATCCGGAATCAAATATGTTTTCAAGAATAAAGTGGGTCATTACTTTAATCTTAAAACATACAACTTAAGCATTCGCTTATTATGAACCATAATCTTGATGAGTGGTGAACTCATATATGTTTCATTATAATTCTTGATATGATCAAAATGGATTTTTACAGAGTATTAATCCAGTTTCTGCATGTTGGAGTTATTAATTGAAACATGTATCAGGGAACATTCACTCGAATAAAGAGTTTATAGTGTTATCATCTCTTCTAGATGTTTTAAGGAGATTTGGTGATTAAACTGGCGCTAGTAGTTTGATGGACTAGCTACCCATCAAGTCTTAACACTGAGATGAGATCTTAAGTGTTAATCACCATATAAAGTAAAATGAGAGATCTAGAAGGAAAAACCAACATAAGGGCAAAACGGTAATTTTACCCTTTGTTATGCGGATGGCTATAATAAGGTTCTAAATAGGGTTTGCAGTTGGACATATTCTCATAATATTTAATAATTCAAGAATTCAACTAATTGTCTTTAGTGGAATGACATTTAGTTAATAAGATAGAATTAATTCCAATGAGATTGAATTAATTCTGGGCTTATTGGAGCTTGAATTATCAAAGTCCAATAAGATTCCCCACTTGGCTTTAAGGAAGGTTATCAAGCTAAGTAAGAAATATAAATGGAGGTTAATTAGAAGCCCATAATTGAATCTTGGGCTTGGTCTAATTAAAGAAGCCCAAATGTACATTTTATAATGGGCTTGGTTTTAGGTTTTTGGTTTAATGTAATTAATTAGATTAATTATATTAAAACAATTTTTTTAAAAATAAAAAGATAGCGATTTCGATTATTCCTAGGTTAAATGTGTAACCACACATTTGACATTAAAATGTTAAATAAAGATGGTCTTTATTTGGTTAATCATCATTAAATGGAGTTATGAACTTACCATTAAATAGTTTAATGGTTGTCTTTTCATGTTGGCTTGTAACCTATTTGCATTCATTAGATTAAAGATGAAAGTTGTACATTAAATGGACCATCTTCCTTCTTTCTTCTTGACAAAACCGAAATTGGGTATTGAATTTTAAGTTATGGTCTTTTCAAATAGCCATCATAAAGATAAATGAAGATAATCTCATTTATTGGCTATTTTATGAGTGATTAATGAAAGAAGTGATGCATTTTGATGCCTCTCTCTCCTTCCATCCATGCATATACGAAATTGGCAGGCAAGAAAGAGTTCTGGCATGTTCTTTACACCTTCTCTCCTTTCATGAAAGAGAGAATTGAAAATACCAATTGAAAGAGTTTCAATTTTGCTTCTTCTTCTTCTAAGAAAATCTCCTCCAAACATTTATTCTCCTTTCCCACCAAAGGATTTTGTTAACCTAATTGTCCTTGAAGAACAAGTGATAAATTTGATTGGTTGAGGATACTACAACAAGGAGAAAGTAGATTTCTAAAGAAAAAGAGTCATAGGAAAAGAATTTGGATACACGAAGAAGGAGAGGATAGTTCAGTGAGGATTTAAAGCTGTAGTGAAGGAGTCGGTAATACTCCTAATCTTGTTTATATTTTATTATCCTTATACCATATCATGTATAGATTGGCATGTTGATTTGGATTTGTTGCTTCCGCTGCAAGTAATGATTTCTTAAAAGTTTTAAAATCTATCGTGTTTTCAAACAAAGCATGTTTTCTTTTTCCGATCCAACAGTGTATTAATGTGTTATAGTATGTGTAATGTTTCTAAGTATGGATTTTGGTGATTTCTGGGTTTTGGTGCAAATTTTGGACTGTTATGATTGGAATTAGCTAAAGTGATCTTATTAAAGGGTGTATAGGAATGTTTTAGCTTTATAATGCGTTATAATATGCGAATTTTAGATGAAGGGATTGTAAGTTATAAATTTGTAAAGTTTGGATATGGTTTAGGTTCTATGCTGATTTAATACCCTATAACAAGGCAGCCACAATAATGGGAGCATTTGACCTAGTTAGAGAAGGAATTTGGTTCTAAGTACTTCATGATAATTTTATCATGTTTTCTGATCTTTTTAGTGATATAGAGTATGTAAATTTTCGAGAATGGGATAGGAAGTTATGCTTTTTGAAAGATTGTGTTACTGTGGAGAATGACTTATATAGGCAGAAACTTTGATTGAGAATTTGATTTGTTTCGAGATTGAATTTGGTTCCAAGTTATTCATGAAACTTGTAGAACATGTTTTGATCTTTCTTTTGACTTATATCCTGGAATTTTTGGCATAAGGAATGGAAAGATAGGATTTTTAGTAGAGTACAGTTACTGTTCATATGGTAGTTTTACTATTTCATTGGGAAGAACCTTTGTTTGTGTTTTTAACCCTCTTAGAGATTGAATTGGATTGAATGGGTCTTCTTGAAGATTGTAGCACATGTTTAGAGCTTACTTGGAGTTAGGACTAAAAACTTATGGGGGTTGGACCTAGTTCAGTTACTATTCATATGGTAAATTTGGGCAAAATCTTTGGAAGGGTTTCTCACCCCTTTAGAGCCTTCATTGATTTTTGCATCCTTCATAGAAGATGTAGATTATCTTTTACCCTTTTCATTGAGATATAATATGCAATTTTAAGGATTTGGAGTAAGAAGTTATGAGGATTGGAAGAACACAGTTACTGTTTATATGGTCATTTTATGGGCAGTAACTTTGAAGTAGTTTTTGACACCCTTAGAGGTGAGATTGGCTTGTGAGTCCTTTATGGAACTTGTAGGGTTTATTGTGATCTTTCCAATGAGACCTCATTTGTGATCTTTGGACTTTTGTGTGAAAAATTAGGTGTTGAGGAAGGAAGTGAAGGAATCTTTGAATTTCCTTAAATTTATTAGTCTTATTATTAGTTTTATTTATCAATGGTATTATTTTCCTTTGTGCATAACTGTTTCGTCCGACCTCCGATCGACTCGATTTTTAAGGCATCAGATTCGTGTAATATTTAATTTCATTCATATATGAAATTGGGAATTTTCAGAGATGAAATTGATGGGGCTTGATTAGGTCAAAGTGAGGGGACCGAGTAGTGATTTTTCTGGTCCGTGTTTTATCGAGAATTGGACCTATAGAGGTCCGAATTGAGTGATTTTGGTGTCTGTGAGTTCCTAATTTTTCGAGAAAAAAATTTAGAATAATGTCGGGAATGTCACGAACATGAATTGTACACATTTTAATTACTACATGTGCATTATTAAATATATCTGATTGTACATTTAGTAATGTTTGAATATTTTGACTGTTATAGAGGCGCAGTTGGAACGTCATCCCACAGACGTTGCCGAGACTTCCAGGCATTAGCTCGAAAGCTATTGGTGAGTGACCTAGATGGTTTCTCAATTATTATGTGTTATAATTCTTTGTTTATACTTCTGTGGAGAATAATGGTGGGAATTGTGTTCTGATTATGGATTCCGGACAGAAGGTCCGATGTATCAGGAGATTACGACATAGAAGTGCAAATTGTCTGAGCATTTGGAACCTCCGTGTTTGAAATGTGAATAAATGTGATTGTGAACTATTTGTTTGAATGTGATAATTTGGGATTGATTGTGATAGTGAAACTGCATAATTGCGACATATGCATTAGTGCATGAGTGCATAATTCAGTTAATAACAGTTATGACGGGAGTAGCCACCGAGAGCTTAAAGCTTAATGTATTTGGGCCTCGAGCCCACAGGGATTCAGAGCCTCAGGCTCAATGATTAATGCGCCCTTATTGGGACAGTTTAGGCGTTTGGTCACAACAACGTAATAAATTGGCAAAGTGTCACATATGCATTTCATATGCATCTGATTGAATCTTATTGATCGAGTGAAAGACAAAACACCTTATATTTGTGTGATACCAATCATATGGTACTTCTGAATGAGAAATTATGATATAACTGTGATGTGTTTGATACGAGTCAGACTACGGTTTGAGAATATGTGAAAGTGAATGCAAGTGATTGTTGCATTACATGGCATGAGTGCATGACACATAACGGATATTGTGACCAGAGTTGCCACCGACTAGAGCTTTAAGCTCAATGAGGGAAAATGAGCTTCGAGCTCATAAGTGATTCAAAGCCTCAGACTCAACGTTTAATGAGCCCTGTGTCCACTAATGGATAAGGGACAGTTATTACTGAGCCCTACAAGGGACAGTTATTAATGAGCCTTACAAGGGACAGTTTAGGCACTCGGTCACAGTAAAGTAATAAATGGAAAGTGAGTCTCATATGCATGTATCAAATAAGAAAATATGAATGTTGACTTCTGTAAATGTGTGAATGTGAAATTTTGGTGAATGTGTTTTATGAGATAATGTTAGATGTATACAAATTGTGTTATGTGACTGAGTGAACCATCGATGATGGTCAACTCACTGAATTCACAAAACTCACCCAAAATTTGCAATTATTTTTTAGGACTTAAAAGAATACACCATTAGGCAACGGGCGTATAATGCGAGAAGAAGTCAGGATCAGTTTCCATCTGTATTAGTGTAACACCCCACTCCCGTATGACCCGAACCTGACATTGATAGTGATATTCGAGTCCGTGTCCTGTGAGGGTGGCGTGCTACATCACTCAGTCAAAACTCAGTAGAAATTTTTTTTTAACATACACATACTTTATATATTATGCGGAAAACAATTTACATAAATAATCATTGGTGAGTTCAATGACCACGGGGACCCTTTTGTAAATACAATTTCATTCAGTTTGTAAACTTTACAACTTGACCTAGTCATGATTAATACAAAAATTCAGAAAATACATTTCTTTCATACACTAATGCAGACACGAACTGATCCCGACTTCTTCTAGTATTATACGTCCGTTGCCTAACGGGGTATTCTTCTGAGTCCTGAAAAATAATTGCAAATTTTGGGTGAGTTTTGCGAACTCAATGAGGTAACCATCATCGATGGTTCACTCAATTTATACAACACATCAATTCACATAACATATATTCACATTCTTGCATATTTGACCCCATTTCCCAATTTCACTCGAGTACAGACAATTTGATACATTTCATTCGATTTAGACATACATAACAAATTGAATCCATACCACACTCAAGCATAACACAGTTGTTTCATAATTCACTTTCAGAGGTATCACATGATTGGTACCATAGAACATAAGGCATTTTGCCTTTCACTTAATCAAAATGATTAAATTAAATGCAAATCACATGCGCATGTGAAACTTTTCTAATTTATTTCGGTGTTGTGACCGAGCACCTGAACTGTCCAAATATGGGTGCATTAATCTTTGAGCCTGAGGTTCTGAACTGTCCCAATATGGGCGCATTAATCGTTGAGCCAGAGGCTCTGAAATTGTCCCAATAAGGGCACATTAATCGTTAAGCCAGAGGCTTTGAAACTATGGGGCTCGAGGCCCATATACATTGAACTTTAAGCTCTCGGTGGCTGCTCCGGTTACAACTATCATTTACGGATTACGCACTCATGCATAGAATGCATATGTCGCAATTATGCAGCATCCATATCTCCATCATTTCCAAATTATCACATTCGAACAAACAGGTCATAAGTAATCATATCAAAATCACAATCACACTTATCACATTTAAAAAACAGAGATCCCAAATTTTCAAACAAATAGCACTTCTATGTCATAGCTTTTCAATTCATCGGACTTTCTGTCTGGAATCCATAATCAAACACAATCCTACCATTATTCTCCACAGAATTATAAGCACAGAATTATAACACATAATAATTGAGGAACCGTCTAGGTCACTCACCTATAATTTTCGAGCTAATGCCTGGAAGTCTTGGCAACGTCCGTGTGCTGACGTTCCAAATGTGACTCTATAACATTCAAAATATACAACTATTACCAAATGCACAATCAGGACTATTTAATAATGCACATGTAGCAATTAAATGTGTATAATGCATGTTCGTGACATTCGCAGTACTATTTCATAATTTCCTGTCACAAAAATTTCTTCTAAAAATTTGAAAGCCATAGACACTAAAATCACTCAATTTGGACCTTTATAGGTCCGATTATTAATAAAACATATATTAGAAAAATATTTACTTGGTCCATTCTCTTTGACTTAATCAATCCACGTCAATTTTATCTCCAAAAATTCACAATTTTCCATATAAATGAAATTAAACGTCTTACAAATCCGATACCTCGAGAATTAGGTCAATCGGAGGTCGGACGAAAAAGTTATACACAATAGAGTGGAGAGAGGTCAGTTCAGGAAAAATACATGTCCTAGTCAACTAGTCAGAGGTTGTAGTCAACTAGTTCAGGAAAAATACATGTCCTAGTCGACTAGTCGGAGGTTGTAGTCGACTAAGTCGACTACAGTGACCGACTGGAAGCTTTAGTCTTTCTTCTCCCGACATCCCAATTTTCACAAGTCATAACTCCTTACTCCAAACTCCAAATTGGACAAACTTGGTATCAATTTCAAGATAAAGAGAGATCTACAAGTTTTATAAAGGACAAAAAAACCAATTTTATCTCTAAGGGTGTAAAAAATGCAACCAAAGTTACTGCCTGAACAATGTTTCACAAAACAGTATAGCATTTTGCAAAAATCATAACTTTCCATCCCTTTTGCCAAAAATTTCAAAATTTATATCAATAGAAAGAAAAAAAAAATTCTACAACTTTTATGAATAACTTGGAAGCCAATTCCATCTCTAACCAAATCAAATTCTCAAACGAAGCTTCTGCCTACCCAAATTATTCTCAACAATAACCCGATCTTCCAAAATTCATAACTTCTTATCCCATTTTCAAAAAAATTCAAGCTTGGTGTCACTGAAAAGGGCAGAACACATGCTACAATTCTCATGAAGGACTTAGGACCAAATTCCATCTCTAACTAGGTCAAATCCTCCCATAAATGTAGATGTCATGTTAAAGCTTATTAAGCAACCATTTCACCTAAACCATGTTCAAACTTTGAAAATGCATAACTTACAATCCTTATATCCACTATTGACATATTATAGCTCATTAGAAAGCTACAACAATCTTCTACAACTTTCCAGAAGAGCACTTGAACCAATTTCACCCCTAACAATCCACAATTAACATCAGAACACAAAAAACGCAAAACCTAGACACTTAGAGCTATTTGCACTCAAAACATATTTTTAGCTGAATGACCACCTGAACATTAACAAATCATAACTTTGAACGTACAAATCACAAAAATTCATACTTAGTGGCGTTGGAAAGCTAACAAGTAAATCTTCAACTTTGATGCAAACCAAATTTGCAAATTCAATCCAAATCAACCTTAAAATAATTATTAAAGTTTCAGGTCACATGGTTCGGATTACTGTTCATACAACACCTAACAACTCACTTTCCAAGAAAAATTTAAAACCCTTAAAGTCAGAATTTGTTAGGTCCGAGCTGCAAACCTGGGCCCAGCCCAGCGAACTACCACCCGCGACCCAGGTACCGGGTGGAGGACCCACCAACTTCAGTACCCCATTAATCAGTATTGTCTGCTTTGGTTGTGATTCGACCTCGCAACCTCACGGTTTTGTAGCGTTTAAACGCTCCCCTCCTAAGAACAAATTCCTCCTTGAAATTCACTTTTGAAAAAGAAGAAGGTAGGGTACTGTTATCTCATATACTCCTCCATTTCTTATATCATCTTTCTACTCAATGCTTCCTTTCCTAAAATCACCATTGATAGCGTCGATAGGTCTCTCAATTTTCTTTTTAGATATCATACTTTCTCCATTGTGTCCTTGATGATTTTCAAAATATACAACTCCTTACATCCAGTTTCAATGCCACATATATCGGAGTATAACAATATTAAACATAAAATCACTCATCATGCCTTAGTCCCATTTTTGTTATCATTTTATGTCGACCACTTTATGTCACCCTTAACTTCCCTTATTACCTTTGTATGTCATCTCACTACACCTTGGCACAAGTGATTCACTCAAAATCTTTCTCCAAATAGTCACAACTTCGATGTAATCCATCAAAATCCATTCGTCTATCAAAGCCACTTTATTCTGATTTTTAATTCCTTTCACTTACTCACTAATAGTATTGTAACACCCCACTCCCGAGTGACCCGAACCTGATATCATTGGTGATATCCGAGTCTGTGCCCCGCGAGGGTGGCGTACTACATCAGTCGATTAAAACTCAGTATAACATTTTCTCCTCTCTTTTTTTTTGAACCATTCATTAACACAGCATAAACAGTAAGAAACTTGAGCCCATGTTCACAATTAATCATTTTCATTTATTGCAGTCATCCAATAATAATTTACAATCAGTCAATGTGTAAAACAATAAAACCACAATGGACTCATTATAAATACATTGCTCCACAAATTTTAATTTATCTACAACAATAATTTCCTGTGTTGAAAACCCCTTCATTAGAGATAATTTATGGTTCCCAAATAGATTTAAAAACACAGCCTATGATGTGAACCAAATTTCACCTCATATGAACAAGAATGTCTCCTTGAATTGTTGGATATTTTATATCAAAAAATATATATATACTCCCGATAGCCTTTTCTAACCCTTATACTTGAATCTTTGATATGGAAATAACTCCAATATTCTCATTTTCATTTTTTTTCTTATAAAGAAGACGGTACATCACAATTTTTCCGGGAGACCTATAATCTTATTTCAAAATTCCCTCCATTGCATCTGTCAATTCCTTTCTGAAGCAAACCTGATTGACTCAAGCGAGGGGCCTTGGCCCACTATGAAAGAATTACTCGATTCCATTGTTGAATCAAGAGAAGAGCTTATGATCCCAGCTATTGGTCATAGAAAACCTATCTTCATTGATCATAAATTAAATTACCCGACTTTTTGACCCTATATCAGCGATTCTTAGTACAAACCTCGATATTGCCACTCACTTATTATCCATGTCATTCCTGATAGCTCAAGAAAAATCAATTACAACATTTCACAAGATCTTCTAAAGATCAATTTGTCTCACGACTTCTATGGTCAATATATCCTCGATACTAAAGCTTAATGAGGCATTAAGCAATTTCATTTACACTTACACCCTGGCTGGTACCATTCAAAATTCTGACATCTTATTGAAGGATGTCTTTATATCATATAGCCACGTACTGAAATTTGCTACTGCTACTTACTTTCCAATTAACTCTAGATAACATTTCTATCATGTTCTTGTCCATAATTGGAGGTTGCTATTTGATCATAGCAAAAACCTATTTTTGTAGGCCCATATCGTGGCCTGCACTTTTACCTCACATTACCTTACATATTGACAGCGATTCTGCATCAGTTTTCCAATATTTACCTCTTTTTCTTATGCAACATCTTATCATAATTATAGAATTTACATTTTGATTGCATTCACTCTACTCCTTTTCTTTATCATATTTTCCATAATTGCATACACATATGCAACCCAAACTTAGGTGTATTTTAAGCACTGATAAGGCCATGTTCCTATTATTTCATCGTCCATAATCTATTTCAAATTATAGACGCAGAAGCATCAAGAAGTGTCATCACAGTATCTCAGACATATTATTACGCCAAATCCTAACTTTTACCACATTTCAAATCCAAGTCTAATTAAGTTATTTCTTTTAACCGGGCTTGTACACTTTAATCTCACATTTTTCGCTTCTTCCTAACAATATCTTCACTTACGATACAATATATTCCATAATACACACATCAACACAACTGTAGTAAATCTTTCTCTCCCTTATCGAACCATGTACTTTTTCCTCATTTCCAATTATCCTCATTTTATTGGATGTACAAGTCCAAATCATAACGACCTAGTCATCCTGAGCTTTTGATCTCTCATATACATATTCACATATTCATAAGCTAAATCACAACTCCCATCACTTTTAACCAATGTTTTTTTTCCATGTCCATATATGACCTCTCCAGACTATCGCAAGTTTCGTTTTTCGTTCAACTCGATTTATAAACTTTAAATCTCATTATTTATTTTGCTATCACTTTTTTTTAAATCAGCCCTTGCCAATGTATTCACATGCAGATCACATTCAAGGGTTTTTAATCACAGTACAATATGAATGTCATTTCTCATTATTCCTTTCCCATTTCCAGTTGCCCATAAACCTTCATTGGCTTATATTCTGACACATCACCACTTTTCTCAGACTTCATCACTTAATACATGCTCACGCGTATGACCCATACCCATACGACTCAGACTAGGGATTAGTTGCTACGGACTGTTATGACATGACTTTAATGTAGGTGACTTTATCCATGTTTCAGTAAATGCCCATAGAAGTTCGTACTTCTGGGCTCTGATCCACCTAAATGTAACACCCCACTCCTGCATGACTCGAACATGACATCGATAGTGATATCCGAGTCTGTGCCCTGTGAGGGTGGCATGCTACATCACTCAGTCAAAACTCAGTATAAATGTTTTTTTTAACATACACATACTTTATATATTATGCGGAAAACAATTTACATAAATAATCATTGGTGAGTTCAATGACCACGAGGGCCCTTTTGTAAATACAATTTCATTTAGTTTGTAAACTTTACAACTTGACCTAATCATGACTAATAAAAAAGTTCAAAAAATACATTTCTATCAGACACTAAAGCAGACACGAACTGATCCCGACTTCTTCTAGCATTATACGCCCGTTGCCTAACGGGGTATTCTTCTGAGTCCTAAAAAATAATTGCAAATTTTGGGTGAGTTTTGCGAACTCAGTGAGGTAACCATCATCGATGGTTCACTCAATTTATACAACACATCAATTCACATAACATATATTCACATTCTTGCATATTTGACCCCATTTCCCCATTTCACTCGAGTACAGACAATTTGATACATTTCATTCGATTTGGACATACATAACCAATTGAATCCATACCACACTCAAGCATAACACAGTTGTTTCATAATTCACTTTCAGAGGTACCACATGATTGGTACCACAGAACATAAGGCATTTTTCCTTTCACTTAATCAAAATGATTAAATCAAATGCAAATAACATGCGTATATGAAACTTTTCCAATTTATTTCGGTGTTGTGACCAAGAGCCTGAACTTTCCCAATATGGGCGCATTAATCATTGAGCCTAAGGCTCTGAACTGTCCCAATATGGACACATTAATCGTTGAGTCAGAGGCTCTGAAACTGTCCTAATAAGGGCACATTAATCGTTGAGCCAGAGACTCTGAAACTGTGGGGCTCGAGGCCCATATACGTTAAGCTTTAAGCTCTCGGTGGCTGCTCCGGTCACAACTGTCATTTACTGATTATGCACGCATGGAATACATATGTCGCAATTATGCAGTATCCACATCTCCATCATTTCCAAATTATCACATTCGAACAGTTCATGTAATCACATCAAAATCACAATCATACTTATCAAATTTAAAACACGGAGATCCCAAATTTTCAGACAAATAGCACTTCTATGTCATAGCTTCTCAATTCATCGGACTTTCTGTCTGGAATCCATAATCAAACACAATCCCATCATTATTCTCCACAGAATTATAAACACAGAATTATAACACATAATAACTGAGGAACCGTCTAGGTCACTCACCTATAGCTTCCAAGCTAATGCCTGAAAGTCTCAGCAACGTCCATGTGTTGACGTTCCAAATGTGCCTCTATAACATTCAAAATATACAACTATTACCAAATGCACAATCAGGACTATTTAATAATGCACATGTAGCAATTAAATGTGTATAATGCATGTTCTTGACATTCCCAGCACGATTCCACAATTTTCTGTCACAAAAATTTCCTCTAAAAATTTGAAAGCCATAGACACTAAAATCACTCAATTTGGACCTCTATAGGTCCGATTATTAATAAAACATGGATCACAAAAATATTTACTCGGTCCCCTCTCTTTGAACTAATCAATCCACGTCAATTTTATCTCCAAAAATTCACAATTTTCCATAGAAATGAAATTAAAAGTCTCACGAATCCGATGCCTCCAGAATCAGGTCAATCGGAGGTCGAACGAAAAAGTTATATACAATAGAGTGGAGAGAGGTCAGTTTAGGAAAAATACATGTCCTAGTTGACTATTCAGAGGTTATAGTCGACTAGTTTAGGAAAAATACATGTCCTAGTCGACTAGTCGGAGGTTGTAGTCAACTAGGTCGACTACAGTGACCGACTGGAAGTTTTATTCTTTCTTTTGCCGACATCCCAACTTTCACAAGTCATAACTCCTTACTCCGAACTCCAAATTGGACAAACTTAGTATCAATTTCAAGATAAAAGAGAGATCGACAAGTTTTATGAAGGACATAAAAACCAATTTTATCTCTAATGGTTTCAAAAATGCAACCAAATTTACTTCCTGAATAATGTTTCACAAAACAGTATACCATTTTGCAAAAATCATAACTTTCCATCCCTTTTGCCAAAAATTTCAAAATTTATATCAATAATAAGAGAAAAAAATTATACAACTTTCATGAACAACTTGGAAGCCAATTCCATCTCTAACAAAATCAAATTTTCAAACGAAGCTTCTGCCTACCCAAATTATTCTCAACAGTAACCCGATCTTTCAAAATTCATAACTTCTTATCCCATTTTCAAAAAATTTCAAGCTTGATGTCACTGAAAAGGGCAGAACACATGCTACAATTCTCATGAAGGACTTAAGACCAAATTCCATCTCTAACTAGGTCAAATCCTCCCATAAATGTAGATGTCCTGTTAAAGCTTATTAAGCAACCATTTCACCTAAACCATGTTCAAACTTTGAAAATGCATAACTTACAATCCTTATATCCACTATTGACATATTATACCGCATTAGAAAGCTACAACAATCTTATACAACTTTCCAGAAGAGCACTTGAACCAATTTCACCCCTAACAATCCACAATTAACATCAGAACACAGAAAACACAAAACCTATACACTTAGAGCTATTTGCACTCAAAACATATTTTTAGTTGATTGACCACCTGAACGTTAACAAATCATAACTTTCAACATACAAATCAAAAAAATTCATACTTAGTGGTGTTGGAAATCTAACAAGTAAATCTTCAACTTTCGTGAAGACCAAATTTGCAAATTCAATCCAAATCAACCTAAAAAAAATTATCAAAATTTCAGGTCACAAGGTTCAGATTACTGTTCGTACAGCACCTAACAACTCACTTTCCAAACAAAATTTAAAACCCTTAAAGTCAGAATTGGACAAAATTTCCTTCATATGAAATCTAGCCATACTTCTTAAGTTTAATTTAAGCCAAACCTCAACTCAATAGCACAGCCATAACAAAAGTTATGACCAAAAATCTGAAACCTATACAAAGTAAATTTTCCAGATTCTCATATCTAACTCTACTCCTTTCATTCCAACATCATTCCTACATCAATAAGCATTCCATTTAGTCACTAATTCAGCCACAATTTCATCAAGAAACTTACTTGAATAAAAACCCACAAAATTTCCAGCACACATGCTCCATCATTGCCTTTTAAGAATTAATCATCTAACATCATTAAAACCACTTCAAAGTACACAATTCACACATTCCACATGTTGCACATCATCCTCAATCAACCATAAATTTACCAAGCAAATAATCTCCCCATTTACACTAACCACAAGTTCAAGTAATTAATGTACAATTCATCATAAGGAAAGCTTCTAGCTACCATAAAACACAAGGCTTACCTATTAAAGTTTCAATCTTCCAATCTTCCTAACTTCTCCCAACCTCTCCAACTTTCCCCATCATATACGACCATCAACTCTCAAGCTTAGCTTAGGATTTTTCTTTGTGAACAAAGAAAGAGGAAGCATGTTGGGACCCGATCCGGAAACCGGATCCCAACCGAAGGAACGAAACACGGCGGCGAAAACATAATGAAAAGCGCAGCACAAACCAAAGGGAAGACGAATCGGATAACAAAGCGAAATACAAAGCGAATGAAAATCAGAATCGAATACAAATCATAAAGCGAAAGCGGATAACAAAGGCAAAGCAATACGAAAGGGGATACGAAAGCGAAACGAAAGAAAGCACGAATCGAATCGAACCATAAAGCAGAAACAAACGAAATAATCAATCGAACTGAAACATATCCGACATCCGAAGACATACCCATTAGAAAACCGTCGCGTTGGAAACCTAGACTAAACCGATTTGAAATCCGGTATAAATTTTTTTTTCTTATATTCATTTTTCCTCGAAGTCAATCAAAACATACAATTTTCTTTTTCTTGGAAATTATCTTCAATCAAATCCTCAAATCATACAAACTGCTTATACATACAATCAAATCCCAAAAATTCATCTTTCTTTTTCTCATTTCTCTTACATCTTACACACTTTAATCATCTTTCATACAAATCCTAAATCTCATCCGAAACCATCTAATTCTTATTTTTATTCCTTTTCAATTTGTTTTCTAACGAAATTTAGGCAGCATAACAGCTGCCTTTATCCTAACCCAAACCTGCAAAGTATTCAAATTACACTTCTAACATTCCCAATCAAACATACAAACATCAAAGTCCACCGGACCCTCCGTCCGGGATCTCTGCATACACAAACGCAAACTTAATTCTATCTCCAGATCCATAATTGAGTTCAAAACACAATTTCATACACAACCTCAATAATCATATACAAACTTATATCTCACATTCAATACATAAACCATAAATCACTTACATTCCGAAGTAGAAACACTATCAAACTTGAATGGCATTCAAAGCCATTTACAAACCATTTCTAAAAATCCAAACTACACAATTTACAAAATAAGCAAAAACGAACAGTTGGCCTGACTTTCTTTCATCCGATCTCCTGCTCGAAAACCTGGAGAATAGGATGAAAGGGGGGGTGAGTTCGACGGCTCAGTGGATAACAAGTTTATAAATTGAACCATAAGAAAAAATCATTTCTTAAAATGTCCCAATTTTCCAAATAATCATAACCAATTTCAACACATTTCACAGTTGAAAAGTTCATTTGCTTATTTTTCAAAGTTTCTCACAGATTCCAAAATTTTCACATTTCATAATTTCTCAAAATTTTCTCAAACCATAAACAAACTTTAAAATCATGAATGCATCACATAAAAGTGTAGCTCAAAGTAACAAATCAAAAACACATAACATATCAAAATGGTTTGGTACGGTCCGAAATAGAATGTATTACACATTCCCGCATAGCGGTCCTGTGCAGCCGTAAACATAACGTACTACACTTTTCCGCATAGCGGTCCAGTGTAGCCATGAGGGGAGTCCAAAATCGGAGCTCCATGCCACTAGCGGGCAGCCGGGAGAAGGCTATAAACAAATAGAGACAGTGCACTGACTCACAAGGGACCTAACCAAACCCACATAACACATAAGCGAAAAGGAAATTCAAATTGTCCGAAGGCACTTTCAAAAATCTTGATTTTTTCACATTTTCATATCTCACCCACATATCCAAGCATGAAATCATATAGCAATCCACATTCAATCCAAACTCATCAATTTGATCACGTATCAATCCAAATCATAAATATTAATGCAATGTATTTCTTTAAAACATAACTCAAACATATACGTATTCATAATGCACATTTTTCAAATTTTATTTAATAATTCAAAAACCATGAATTTCTTCAATCTTGTAATTTCTTAAAATCATTTCTAAAATAAGAAATTTGATCCTTTGAAATCATAATATTTCAAACATTTACATAAACAATTATTTTTTAAAACTTTTCTTCTTAATTTTCAAATCATATGCTTCTGCTTAAAATTCAATAAATAAACGTACTACCCACCTCGAATTATTGCCAGAAACTCATTCCAAGCTCCAATTTGATCAATTCTTCTTTCCTTCTTCCAATTAAAAAAAACCTAAGCCATAATCATCCAAATTCGACATTATAATTTGCAAAATTCTTAAACTTAACTATAGGAAATTCATAATCATCATATTTCCAAGCTTTCTAAATCAAGAATTTCTAAATTCTCAAATTCTCAAATTTTACCTAAACCTTAACTCACATAAATCCAAAATTAAATCAATTCATCATGAAATCTTCCAAAATTATTCATAGAAATCACAAACCCATCACCTTTTCCATATTTCTAAACCAACAAATCACTAAAAACTCAAAACTTAAAAATCTCTCTTACCTCTTTCTCCTTCATTTTCGAATTTTTGCAAAGCCCAAGGGAAGCTTCCAAGCTTTTCCACCCTTTTCCTCTTGGAACATCTCTCAATCTCTTCTTGGAAGCTTGGAAAAATAAAAATCTACTTACTTTTCCTCTTCTCCATCTCCCATCCGACTCTCTCCTATTCTCTCTTCTTATTTTCTTCTTTTCTTCTCAAACCTTCTAGCTTTCTGTACTCCAATGACATCCAAAGGGTTAATATACTACCATGTCAATTAAAATGAGGGTCTAATGACCCTTTTGCCCCTCTCTTTAAGGAGACTTCCCAAAATGCCCCTAATGATTGCTTTAATTTATGCATACTTGCGGATCTGATTCGCACTATCAATTTGAAGGAATTTGTCAAAACTTCCTTCTAGATAAATGTTCCTCTATGTCTTAATTTCATAATTCCACAAGAATCATCCATTTCGGAGCACTACATCAAAAGTTATGCTCAAAACATTGTGGATATGTTCATGTTCTAACACATTTTCCAATACGTTATTTCCATCCAGAAATTAACATTCTTAATCACAAAATTGACACTCGATATATTCATAACAATTGTATCTCTATTTCTCTAGTTTAATTCAAATTAAGAATAGCCTCATTTCGATTACCAGAGAAAAAGTTATGCCCAAAATACTTTCAGATGTTCCTAACTCAAAAACTGCACACTAATCTGAACCTCAAATTCATAAATTTAAAGTCTTAGAGGCAAAATTGACATTTTATTTCTTCATATAACTTGTAGCCCCATGTCTTAATTTTATTTCGCCCCAAGAATCACTTCAATCGGATCTCTACAGATCCCGAATTTCTCAAAATACTGAACTATGTTCGAAAAATTTCCCGACTCACTTTGATTAATTTAATCAACCCTAATTTAATCTCAAAAATTCCCAAATTTCTCGTAAAAATGAAATTCACTGTCTTAGGAATCTAACGCTTCGAGAATCAACTCAATCGGATGTCAAACGGAAAAGATATTCACAAAATAGTGAGCAAAGGTCGGATTTGGGAAAATAAAATCAAGAAAACCAAAAGAACAAAACGACGTCACATTCGAAGGGCCAGGCGCGCGCAGGGGAAGAGAACTAAAACGACGTCGCATGGAGGAACCAAAATGACGTCGCATGGAGGCAAAACGTGCACGTACTGAGGTGGATTAGATAAGGGGAGTGCGACGCGGATGAGTGCGACGCAATTTCCCATTTTCTTTTTCTTTTTTTTTTTACTTCTAAAGCTTCCAAAATTCATATCTTTTGATACCTAACTCCAATTTTAATAAACTTAGTCTCTATGGAAAGCTTGAAGGAAGCTCTACAACTTCCATGCGGATCTAAAAAATCAATTTTGTCTCTAATATGATCAAATTTCTAATCAAACATTCTCTCTGTTTAAATTATGCTCTAAGTCATAACTCAACTTTGAAAAATCCTATCTTTCAACTCCAAAGTCCAATCATGTCATATTTTATATCGATGTAACGATCAGAAAGTCCTCTACAACTTTTATGAAGGACATAAAAATCAATTTGACCTCCAAAGAAGTCAATTTTCTGGTCAAAGATTCTGTCCTCTAATATTCATGCTAAAACCATAACATAAACTTGTAAAAATCATAACTTATTATTCCTTGATCAAAAAATTGCATACTTTATGTCAAAATAAAGATCAAATCAAATCCTTCAATTTCATGAAGAACTTCAAGACTCAATTTACCTCTAACTAGGTAAATTTTCTAGTCAATGGTTTAGCTATAACATAAGTCAACTGATAACATACCTAAACTTTGATTGATCATAACTTTCACTCCCGGGATCGAAAATTTACAAACTTTATGGCTACAAAAAGCTCTTAACATAATCTACAAGTTTCATTTAGATCATTTTATCAAATTTTGCCTAAATCAAAAGTTAACCCTCAAAGGCCAAAAAGTCAAACTTTTCACAATTTCTTTCATCTTCTCACACTTTCTCTCTTTATTTCTTGATTTTCAACTTAATTTTCAATTTCTCATCCACTTAAACTTGTATAATCCATACAAATCTATTCAAATTTCAAAATCATCAAACTCCATCAATTCTTTTTCTCATCAATTTTCTTAAAACATAATCACATCTATTACAAACTTCATATACAAACTTACTTATTTCATACTTTTTATATTTCTAAAATTCACTTAAAGATCGGAGTTCAACATTTCTCCTCCTCTTAAAAGAATTTCATCCTCGAAATTCTAACTTAAGAAATCACCAAATGATTGCTTCTTAATGACTATAATCACTTACTTTCTTATCTAATTTCGTCTTCATCCATATTTCTCAATCTTTGCACAATTTCTCACTTCTTATATCAAATATCATAATAACATATCCAAGCACTATATCCTCTAAGCAATATGTCGTAACTCAATTTCATAAGTCAAACAACCTATTGACCTTCCATACATATTTTTCTTTCCTTTAATCTCATCTTTCAAGTATGCTTTCTTTCATCTCACAAGAGTCTAGATAACATCAATTTATCCCATTTTCATTATGACTTTCAAATCTCAAGTTTATCATCACAAACCTAAAATCAATTCATAATTCTTAACTTTAATCAAACGATCACTGCACTCATCACAAAATTCATGGAAATACTTTTCCATGTTCATCACATTCTCACAAATTCGATCTCAACAAACATAAAGCCCAAGTAAGATCCTAATACTGGGCTCTGATACCATCAATGTTGGGACTCGATCCGGAAACCGGATTGGAACCGAAGGAACGAAACACGGCGGCGAAAACATAACGAAAAGCGCAACACAAACCAAAGGGAAGGCGAATCGGATAACAAAGTGAAATACAAAGCGAATGAAAATCATAATCGAATATGAATCATAAAGCGAAAGCGGATAACAAAGGCAAAGCAATACGAAAGGGGATACGAAAGCGAAACGAAAGAAAGCACGAATCAAACCGAATCATAAAGCAGAAACAAACAAAATAATCAATCGAACTGAAACATATCTGACATCCGAAGACATACCCATTAGAAAACCGTCGCGTTGGAAACCTAGACTAAACCGATCTGAAATCCGGTATATTTTTTTTTTTCTTATATTCATTTTTCCTCAAAGTCAATCAAAACATACAATTTTCTTTTTCTTCGAAATTATCTTCAATCAAATCCTCAAATCATACAAACTGCTTATACATACAATCAAATCCCAAAAATTCATCTTTCTTTTTCTCATTTCTCTTGCATCTTACACACTTTAATCATCTTTCATACAAATTATAAATCTCATCCGAAACCATCTAATTCTTATTTTTATTCCTTTTCAATTTGCTTTCTAACAAAATTTCGGCAGCATAACAGCTGCCTTTATCCTAACCCAAACCTGCAAAGTATTCAAATTACACTTCTAACATTCCCAATCAAACATACAAACATCAAAATCCACCGGACCCTCCGTCCGGGATCTCAGCATACCCAAACGCAAACTTAATTCTAAATCTCCAGATCCATAATTGAGTTCAGAACACAATTTCATACACAACCTCAATAATCATATACAAACTTATATCTCACATTCAATACATAAACCATAAATCACTTACATTCCGAAGTAGAAACACTATCAAACTTGAATGGCATTCAAAGCCATTTACAAACCATTTCTAAAAATCCAAACTATACAAGTTACAAACTAAGCAAACGAACAGTTGGCCTGACTTTCTTTCATCTGATCTCCTGCTCGAAAACCTGGAGATTAGGATGAAAGGGGGGGTGAGCTCGACGACTCAGTGGATAATAAGTTTATAAATTGAGCCATAAGCAAAAATCATTTCTTAAAATGTCCCAATTTTCCAAATAATCATAACCAATTTCAACACATTTCACAGTTGAAAAGTTCATTCGCTTATTTCTCAAAGTTTCTCACAGATTCCAAAATTTTCACATTTTATAATTTCTCAAAATTTTCTCAAACCATAAACAAACTTTAAAATCATGAATGCATCATATAAAAGTGTAGCTCAAAGTAACAAATCAAAAACACATAACATATCAAAATGGTTTGGTACGGTCCGAAATAGAACGTATTGCACATTCCCGCATAGCGGTCCTGTGTAGCCGTGAACATAACGTACTACACTTTCCCGCATAGCGGTCCAGTGTAGCCGTGAGGGGAGTCTGAAATCTGAGCTCCATGCCACTAGCGGGCAGCCGGGAGAAGCCTATAAACTGAAGTAAATCACACATTAATATATTGAGTAATAATATGACCAAGATACACAAGAAGGGGGGTTGAATTGTGATAAACTTTTCTTTAATCCCTTCAATAACAATTGCTTGTTCTTTTAGAAAACTTATCTTAAATCAATTCTTAACTAGTTTGAAAAACTTTGTTAATAATGAAAACTATGATTTAAGAACAAGAAGAGTTAGAGAGAAACACATAATTTTATCTGGTTCACCCTAAACCGTGGGCTACGTCCGATCCTCGATATTCTTCGAGATTTTCACTATCTCCAAACCGATTACAAGTATTCTTTAGATCGAGCCTCTTCAGTCTCTTAACACAGAAGTATTCTTTTACTCTTAGCCTCTTCAGTTATCAGTAGCACTTTTTCAAAAATGAAAAACTGATAAAGAGCTTT
This sequence comes from Erythroxylum novogranatense, assembly GCA_029891385.1. Lineage (NCBI taxonomy): Eukaryota > Viridiplantae > Streptophyta > Magnoliopsida > Malpighiales > Erythroxylaceae > Erythroxylum > Erythroxylum novogranatense. The sequence goes on along the minus strand of CM057226.1, from coordinate 51,880,660 downwards.
TACAAAAGAGTTGCTCTTCACAATATACACTCGAAAATAGTTCGCAATTTTTCTCTCAGATAGACAGATATTGAATACACAGAGTTTCATTCACTTTTTCCAAAAGTTATTTCTTCTTCATTCTCGACTCTTATTTATAGTCAGAACTTTAACTATTTCTTGACTATCTGCTTCTTGAATCTTTAAAGAAACGGTTATTCAGTTTAGCTCCGTAACCGTCTTAAACTGATGTTTCTTTCTTCCGTCTTATTTTCATATCGTCTGTCTTTTTGTCTTCGTAAAGCTTTCCGCCCGCTTTTGTATAAATCGCTTTTGTCTTCGTAAAGCTTAAAATCGCTTTTTGTATCGTCGCTTTTCTTCCGTCTACTTTTTGTCTTGAAAAGCTTAAATACGCTTTTGTATCGTCTGCTTTTGTCTTCGTAAAGCTTCCGTCTGCTTTTTGTATCATCTGCTTTTTGTCTTCGTAAAGCTTCCGTCTACTTTTTTGTATCGTCTGCTTATTCTTCCGTCTGCTTTTTGTCTTCGAAAAGCTTCCGCTCGCTTTTGTATATCTGCTTTTCTTAGTCTATTTTTCTTTAAATCGCTTTTTGTCTTTGTAAAGCTTAATACCGCTTTTCTTCCGTCTTTTTCTTTCGTATATTTCTCTTTGTTTATTATCAAAATTATTTAATACGTGAAGTCTGGTTTGACTTAACATTCTCCTCCTTTTTGATAATAACAAATACTTGTGAGAAATATGAAAAGTATCATATACTTGTGAATTATCTGAGTATTGAGAAAAAATATCTTCATCCTTCCAAATTGATTTCTTCCTTCTCCTTCTCTCTTCCTTCTCCTTCTCCCCTATTTGTTATTGATCAAAAATTATTTTCCAATCTGCTTCACCAACTTTTCAGCATCTTCTTAATCTTCTTCATATCTTTATCAAGCTTCGAACATGCTTCTTTAGAGTTGATGATTCATCTGCAGTCGAGGGTACTGCCTTAACAACTTGCTTTTCAACGATAGCTACTGTTGTTGTATAAGCTTCCTTGTTAAAGACATTTGGTTCAATGATTTGCAGAAGAGGAGGAGGAACAAATACAACTTGTTCATTGATATCAAGATCATAGGAATCTCTTATTCGTTGAAAAGTGCGCCCAAACCATGGCATAGCTTCGCAATTGAAGTGATCTCCCAGAGGTCGATTTCACGAGAATGTTACGTATTATAGTAAAACAACATTTCGAGTTGCCAATCGTAATGAACAATCTTGACCCATTCGATATTGCCTCCCTGTGGATCATCTTCGTGGCCTTAGTTAGACTTGGTCACGGATCTTGATACACGCAGATGGACTTACCACTCCTTTTCTCCTTACATTGCATCAATCAATTTTATCGCCTCTGCAATCGATCGCAGACATGTCATCCAATCTTGGCTCAGTTGAACTTTCGGTTTAGCTTCTCATAATTGAGTTCAACAAAATTTGGTGGTTGAAGATCGGTACCACCTTGATTATTGTCTCGCTTCAATATAGGATAAGAAGTGATACTCTCCAAATGGCTCTGGTGGATATGGTTCTCTCCCAACTCTCTTCAGTTGATCATAGAAATTTTTGTAACCCCTATCCAACAGATGTAAAATGCCATTATCATATTCAACTGATTTGAAGAAGGCTTTCACATATCTCTTTGGTTTGTCTCGGATGATGACAGACTTGGTCTTCTTAGCCTTTGCCTCTGTTGTTGGATTTTCTTCTTTTCTTGCACTCATTTTCTTTAACCTTGGTGACCTCTTGGATTTAACTTTCTTCTTCTCAGGTTCTTCTACTTTCCTTTTTCCTTCATTTCCTTTAGATTGAGTTTCTGAAACTTTCTCAAGGATTGATGACAGTGATTTTGTAGCTTTTGATCTCTGTCGTTCATAATGCTTTGGTTTGCTTGAATCTCTGGAAGGACTGGCTTCTTTCTGTCGCACAGTTTCCTTTGTGGGTGACGTTCTTGCTTGCTTATGAATGTCACTCACCAAAGGTTCCCCTTTCCGCTTTAAGTCACCTGATTCAAAAAATCGAACAGATCTTGACTTCGACTCCTGAGAGTGTGATCTTCTCTCCTTCATAGAGGATTTCTTTGGTTTAGGCTCCCCCTCAGTTGTTGCTTTCCTTGATTCTTCTGCTCCTTGTTTGTCTGAAAATCTCAAACCCATTTTGGCAATCGATGTTGAATCTATATAACTTCTTACAGATACCTTCTGTCTGACTCCCAACTCCAATCTGATTCCTGATTCTTTAAACATCCTTGTCAACAACATCCCATACGGGAGAGTGTTTGTATCCTTTATTGATTTAACCATATATTGATAAATCAAAATGGTAAATCTATTGGTTGGTGATTCGGAGATGAAGGATACATTGTTCATCCAAAGTAGTGACTTGATGTCTTGAACCTATCCTAGGTAACACAGTCACAAAAAAAAAGAACAAAACCCTTGCCTTTGGTACAAGCCAAGAGGCTCTTCTTTCAGTTGGGTTGTTCTGACCATAAAGTTGACGAGTAACTTCATCTTCGTTCAACTTCAGCTTAGTCATCCATTTCACCATGTTAGTAGGTTGAACTCTACTACACGGACATTCAGTGACTCTTTCCAGTAACTCCTTGGTTACTATAACAGGGAGTGTTTCTACATACGATACGATAGTATTATCCACACTTTTAGTATGTTTCCAGAACTCATAAACTTCGTTGAGATAAACTTGCTCTCGTATTTGAAAGAAGTTTCTCCATCCTGCCGCTATTATCTCCGGCTCTATATCCATTTGTTCCCTTCTTAGATCTTCAAAGTTAACCAATCTTCCCCAGTTTGCTCCTGGCTCAACTCGCAAAATGGGCTTGACATTCATCTTGTTGATTCTGAGTGAATAGGAACTCGCTTGAAGAATTTTCAGAGAGATTTCAGAGAACTAGCAATTTCTGAATTTGTTAGAGATCCCAAACGCCGCTTTAGGGATTTTATAGCAAATTCTAGAACGATTGTACTTCTCGATGATCGATGACCTTTTTCCTCTAAAATTTTTCTTTGTGAAAGAAGTTTTAAGTCTGAAACCGCCAACGCCGTTTAACTCCACCGTTTCATTGTCTTTTTTTGAAAATCGATGATCAATCTGTTAACTCTGCCGATCTTCTCATCTTTGTCTTTAAAAATCGATGAATGATCCGTTAACTCCTCCGCTCATCTCGCTTCTTCTTTGCGAAAACAGATGATTGGTCATTAACTCCTCCGTCTATCTGTTTCTTCTTTGCGAAAAACTAGATGATTGGTCCGTTAACATCACCATATTGAGGTTGCGTCTGATTTCTTTAAAGCGATCTTCACTTAGTGGTTTTGTGAAGATATCTGCCCACTGAAATTTCGTTTCCACGAATTGTAGATTAACAACTTTCTTCTGAACGTAATCTCTCAAGAAATGATGTCTAACTTCAATGTGCTTCACCCTTGAATGTTGAATTGGATTCTTTGACAAGTCGATGGTATTTGGTGTTGTCGCAGTATATTGGAATCTCTTCCTCTTGTATTGAATAGTCCTCCAATTGATACTTGATCCATAGTAATTGTGAACAACAACTTGCGGCAGACATATATTCAGCTTCTGCGGTTGATAATGCAATCGAGCTTTGTCTCTTGCTTGACCATGACACCAGGTTTGGTCCAAGGTAGTGACAACCACCACTTGTGCTCTTCCTTTCAATCCTATCACCGGCATAGTCCGCATCGCAATATCCATTCAACCTGAAATCTTTACCTTTCTCATACATTAAGCAAAGATCAGTAGTACCTGCGAGATATCTCAAAATTCGTTTTACAGCTATGTAATGAGATTCTCTAGGATCGGCCTGAAACCTTGCACACAAGCATACACTGAATAGAATGTCAGGTCTACTTGCTGTAAGATAAAGCAAAGAACCAATCATCCCTCTAAATAGGGTTTGATCCACCTTCTTACCACTTTCGTCTTTCGACAACAAGTTTGAAGGATGCATCGGTGTAGGCATACTTTTAACACTGCACATATCAAATTTAGACAACAATTCTTTGACATATTTTTGTTGATGGATAAAAATCTTATCCTTAGTTTGCTTTACTTGCAATCCAAGAAAGAATTTTAACTCACCCATCATGCTCATCTCAAATTCATTTTTCATCATATTTTCAAAGCTTATGCATAACTTTTTTGAGGTGGCACCAAAAATAATATCATCAACATAGATTTGCACAATAATAAAATCATTATACAAGTTCTTCCTAAAAAGAGTTTTGTCAACTTTACCTCTAGTAAATCCATTTTCAATAAGAAATGAGCTCAGACGATCATACCATGCTCTAGGAGCCTGTTTCAGTCCATATAAGGCTTTATGAAGTCTGTAGACATGATCTGGATACTTTATATCCTCAAATCCAGGAGGTTGCTTGACATAGACTTCTTCATCTATAAAGCCATTCAGAAATGCACTTTTTACATCCATCTGAAAAAGCTTTATGTCATGGCAAACAGCATATGCAAGCAGTATCCTTATTGCTTCAAGTCTTGCTACTGGAGCATATGTCTCATTATAGTCTATTCCTTCCTGCTGATTATAGCCTTGTGCTACTAATCTTGCCTTGTTGCGACTTACTTTTCCTGATTCGTCTAGCTTATTCTTGAATATCCATCTAGTACCAATAATGGATTTCTTTTCAGGTTTAGGAACTAAGGACCAGACTTTATTCCTACTGAATTGATTCAACTCCTCTTGCATAGCTAATATCCATGCTTCATCTTTTAGAGCTTCATCAATCTTTTTAGGTTCTACTTCAGATATAAATGCCACGTTGGCTTCTCTTCTGAACTTGGACCTTGTTCTTACACCTTCTGAGGTTTCTCCGATAATTGACTCTTTAGGATGAGAGCTTTTGTATCTCCAATCTTTCTTTAACTCAAAATTCTTAGAGATATCATCTTTTCATCATGAAGTGTTCTGATGAAGATACTTCCTTACAACTGCGTCAAGGGCACCGTAATGACATCATCTTCCGATTCCTCTTCCTTATTGGGTTGAGAGCTATCATCGAACTTAACGTGAATAGTTTCTTCAACGATCTTTGAGGTGAGGTTGAAGACTCTAAATGCCTTTGAAGTGAGAGAATAGCCTAGAAAAATTCTGAAAGTGTCTTCGCATCAAATTTGTCCAGAGCTTCCTTTGTGTTCGAAAAGTGCACTTGCACCAAAAGGATGGAAATAAGAAATGTTTGGTCTCCTTCCATTCCACAACTCATAGGAGTTTTCTTGACATTGGTCGCAGCAGACTTTCTATTTCGAATGTAGCATCTTTGTATTGATGACTTCCTTGAAGTATTTAGGAAGATTCATCTCGCATGACATTGTTCTTGCCATCTCTTGAATCGTCCTATTCTTCCTCTCAACAACTCCATTCTCTTTGTGGAGTCCTTGGGGAGAGAAGTTATGAAAATTCCTTTTCTTCGCAGAAAACTCGAACTTCTCATTTTCAAATTCTCCTCCATGATCACTCCTTATGCTTGCTATAGACATTCCTCTTTCATTTTGTAATCTCATGGAAAGGTTTCTCAAACACTTGAAAGACTCATCTTTATGTGATAGAAAAGTATCCAACAAAACCTTGTAAAATCATCAACAATCACAAGTCCATACTTCTTTCCACCAAGACTTATTGTTCTTGTTGGACCAAATAAGTCCATATGTAACAACTCAAGTGGTCTAGAAGAAGTTATGAAATGTTTTGAAGAGAAAGAGGTTTTAACTTGTTTCCCTTTTTGACAACTTTCACAAAAGAAATCTTTGTCAAAACGAATTTGTGGCAAACCTTTTACCAAATCATGTTTCAAAAGTTTTGAAATATGTTTAAAACTGACATGACCTAGTTTTTTATGCCAGATCAGTCTTTCATCTTCAGTAGATAAAAAACATGAAATATTTTGAGACTGAAAAACGTCTAAATCAATTTTATAAAGATTGTTTCGTCTTTTAGCTGAAAAGAAGATGGAACCATCTTTGTTTCTGACTTCACAAAATTTTTGATTAAAAGAAACTTCAAAACCAGAATCACATAATTGACTAATACTTATCAAGTTATGCTTTAAACCATCAACTAGTAAGACGTTATTAATGCATGCATGAGAATTCTTACCAATCTTACCAAACCCGATTATCTTTCCTTGTTGGTTGTCTCCAAAAGTTCTTGATCCTCCTTTCTTGATGAAGATCTAGGAACATAGACTTGTTTCCGTCATGTGACGCGAGCATCCACGCCCATATACCAATGGTGCTTCTTTGGTTCTTCCAACGAAGGATTTCGTGGGAGATATTATTTTATTTTTAGGTACCCAGATTCTCTTGGGTCCTTTAGGGTTAATCGATGTAATGAATGATAATGATGTGTAGAATGATAATGTTGATGACCTTTCGAAAATCGATTGATATCTTTTCTTATTTTTTGAGCAAATGATTTTACTACGTAATGTCTTTGGGGCTTATTTTTAGTAAACCCTAATCCAGTTTTATCCCTCGGATGTCTGTATTCTCCTATCATTTTATTCATCTTTTTTGTACTATCTGTAAATTTAGCTAGATCAATTGAGAGATTATTAATTCTCAGTTTCAATTGATTAATCTCTTCAGATCTATCTACAACTTTGTTGTTATTCAATTCCTCAACTTGCTTTCTCAAACTTATATTCTCACTCTCTATCTCATGAGTATGTTTGAGGTTTTCTACATATTTCTTCTTCACGGACTTGTCTGCTTCGAATAGCATGAGAATCCTCTAACAATTCTGAATATGCATCTTGTATATCATTATAGCTGGAAGTTACCTCCTCATCACTTTCTTCTTCAGCTACCAGACATATGTTAGCATGTTCTGACGCTTGTGAACTTGTATCTGATTCTGATGAATCCAGATCTTCCCACGTTGCCATCATGCTTTTCTTGTTATCTTTACTCCTTCTGGGTTGTCTTTTCAACATTGGACACTCGGACTTGTAATGTCCCGGCTTCTTGCATTCATAACAGGTAATGGATGCTTTATCGACTTTTTCATCGTCTTTGCCGCTGTTCCTTCTAAATGTTGAATTTCCTTTGGACTTCTTTTCCACATTCTTCTTATCTTTCTTGAAATGAAAGATAGCTCATCGTCTTCATCACTTGATTGATTCGACTTCTGGAATCATCATCCTTTGCTTCTTCGATCTTTAACGCCTTTGATGTATTCCTTTTGTTTTCTTCTTACGGATTTTGTGATTCTTTTGACTTGCTTTGGCGCTATGGACTTCTCCTTTTGGGCTTATCTTCCGCATCAAGCTCTAGTTCGTGTATCTTCAACGATCCAAGCAATTCATCAAGCTTGAAGACACTTAGGTCTTTGGCTTCTTGTCATGATTACTTTGGGTCTCCATCTTTTGGCAGACTCCTCAAAATCTTTCGAACATGGTCTTGACTGTTATACGTTCTTCAAGAGCTTTTAGCCCATTATCAATTGTTTGGAATCTTCCAAACATTTGATCAATGGTCTCTTCTTCTTTCTTCTTGAATAACTCGTACTGATGCACCAAAATACTTATCTTGGACTCCTTCACTTGATTTGTTCCTTCATGTGCAATTGATAATGTATCCCACATTTCTTTGGCGATATCGCATCCATGCACTTTGTCATACTCGCTACTCGCTTCAATGTACAACTCAAGAAAAATTTCGCTTTGGAGTTTAGTTGAAATCTTGCTTTCGCTTCGCTTGTCCATCTTTCTCGTGGAATTGGATTTTTATCATCATCTTCAGGTATGTAAGGTCCATTCTCGATGATGTCCCAAAGGTCAATGTGAGTAGACTCGATAAACAATCTCATCCGATCCTTCCAATAGTGGTAGTCTTCACCATTGAATGCTGGAGGTCTGGTGACTGAGGCTCCTTCTGCAATATACGTGTGTGATTCCACCATTTTCTTTAGTTCACACTTTATTAGAGTGATTCTTGAACACCTCGCTCTGATACCAATTGAAGTAAATCACACGTTAATATATTGAGTAATAATATGACCAAGATACACAAGAAGGGGGGTTGAATTGTGATAAACTTTTCTTTAATCCCTTCAATAACAATTGCTTGTTCTTTCGAAAACTTATCTTAAATCAATTCTTAATTAGTTTGAAAAACTTTGTTAATATTGAAAACTACGATTTAAGAACGAGAAGAGTTAGAGAGAGAAAACAGCAATTTTATCTGGTTCACCCCAAACCGTGGGCTACGTCCGATCCTCGGATATTCTTCCGAGATTTTCACTATCTCAAACCGATTACAAGTATTCTTTAGAGTGAGCCTCTTGGTCTCTTAACAAGAAGTATTCTTTTACTCTTAGCCTCTTCAGTTATCTCGTAGCACTTTTCAAAATGAAAAGCGATAAAGAGCTTTTACAAAGAGTTGCTCTTCACAATATACACTCGAAAATAGTTTGCAATTTTCTCTCGGATAGGCAGATATTGAATACAGAGTTTCATTCACTTTTTCCAAAAGTTATTTCTTCTTCATTCTCGACTCTTATTTATAGTGGAACTTCAACTGTTTCTTGACTATCGCTTCTTGAATCTTTAAAGAACGGTTATTCATTTAGCTCATGAACCGTCTTAAAGCGATGTTTCTTTCTTCCGTCTTATTTTCATATCGTCTCTTTTTTGTTTTCGTAAAGCTTCCGCCCGCTTTTGTATAAATCGCTTTTGTCTTCGTAAAGTTTCCGTCCGCTTTTTGTATAAATCGCTTTTCTTCCGTCGCTTTTCTTAAGTCGCTTTTGTATAAATCGCCTTTTGTCTTCGTAAAGCTTAAATCGCTTTTGTATCGTCGCTTATTCTTCCGCTCGCTTTTGTCTTGAAAAGCTTAAATCGCTTTTGTATCCTCTGCTTTTTCTTCCGTCTGTTTTTCTTTCCTCTGCTTTTTGTCTTCGTAAAGCTTCCGTCTGCTTTTTGTATCGTCTGCTTTTCTTCCGTCTGTTTTTCTTTCGTATATTTCTCTTTGTTTATTATCAAAATTATTTAATACGTGAAGTCTGGTTTGACTTAACATAAACAAATAGAGACATTGCACTGACTCACAAGGGACCTAACCAAACCCACATAACACATAAGCGAAAAGGAAATTCAAATTGCTCGAAGGCACTTTCAAAAATCTTGATTTTTTCACATTTTCATATCTCAACCACATATCCAAGCATGAAATCACATAACAATCCACATTCAATCCAAATTCATCAATTTGATCACGTATCAATCCAAATCATAAATATGAATGCAATGTATTTCTTTAAAACATAACTCAAACATATACGTATTCATAATGCACAATTTTCAAATTTATCTAATAATTTAAAACCATGAATTTCTTCAATCTTGTAATTTTTAAAATCATTTCTAAAATAAGAAATTTAATCCTTTGAAATCATAATCTTTCAAACATTTACATAAATAATAATTTTTTTAAAGCTTTTCTTCTTGATTTTTCAAATCACATGCTTATGCATAAAATTCAACAAATAAACGTACTACCCACCTCGAATTATTGCTAGAAACTCGTTCCAAGCACCAATTTGATCACTTCTTCTTTCCTTCTTTCAATTAAAAAAAACCTAAGCCATAATCATCCAAATTCGACATTATAATTTGCAAAATTCTCAAACTTAACTATAGGAAATTCATAATCATCATATTTCAAAGCTTTCTAAATCAAGAATTTCTAAATTCTCAAATTTTACCTAAACCTTAACTCATATAAATTCAAAATTAAATCAATTCATCATGAAATCTTCCAAAATTATTCATAGAAATCACAAACCCATCACCTTTTCCATATTTCTAAACCAACAAATCACTAAAAACTCAAAACTTAAAAATCTCTCTTACCTCTTTCTCCTTCATTTTCGAATTTTTGCAAAGCCCAAGGGAAGCTTTCAAGCTTTTCCACCCTTTTCCTCTTCGAACATCTCTCAAACTCTTTTTGGAAGCTTGGAAAAATAAAAATCTACTTACTTTTCCTCTTCTCCATCTCCCATCCGACTCTCTCCTATTCTCTCTTCTTATTTTCTTCTTTTCTTCTCAAACCTTCTAACTTTCTCTACTCCAACGGCAGCCAAAGAGTTAATATACTGCCATGTCAATTAAAATGAGGGTTTAATGACCCTTTTGCCCCTTTCTTTAAGGAGACTTCCCAAAATGCCCCTAATGCTTGCTTTAATTTATGCTTACTTGCGGATCTGATTCGCACTATCAATTTGAAGGAATTTGTCAAAACTTCATTCTATAGAAATGTTCCTCTATGTCTTAATTTCATAATGCCACAAGAATCATCCAATTCGGAGCACTACATCAAAAGTTATGCTCAAAATATTGCGGATGTATTCATGTTCTAACACATTTTCCAGCACGTTATTTCCATCTAGAAATTAACATTCTTAATCACAAAATTGATACTCGATGTCTTCATAACAATTGTAGCTCTATTTCTCTAGTTTAATTAAAATGAAGAATCGCATCATTTCGATTACCAGAGAAAACGTTATGCCCAAAATACTTTCAGATGTTCCTAACTCAAAAACTGCACACTAATCCGAACCTCAAATTCAGAAATTTAAAGTCTTAGGGGCAAAATTGACATTTCATTTCTTCATATGATTTGTAGCCCCATGTCTTAATTTTATTTCGCCTCAAGAGTCACTTCAATCGGATCTATACAGATCTCGAATTTCTCAAAATACTAAACTATGTTCTAAAATTTTCCCGACTCACTTTGATTAATTTAATCAACCATAATTTAATCTCAAAAATTCCCAAATTTCTCGTAAAAATGAAATTCACTGTCTTAGGAATGCAACGCTTCGAGAATCAACTCAATCGGATGTCGAACGGAAAAGATATTCATAAAATAGTGAGCAAAGATCAGATTTGGGAAAATAAAATCAAGAAAACCAAAAGAACAAAACGACGTCGCATCAGGAGGGCCAGGCGCGCGCAGGGGAAGAGAACTGAAACGACGTCGCATGGAGGAACCGGAATGACATCACATGGAGGCAAAACGCGCGCGTACTGAGGTGGATTAGATAACAGGCGAAATGGCGTTGTGGCCACGTCGCACCTGGCTGGGTGCGACGCAATTTTCCATTTTCTTTTTTTTTTTTCTTTTTTTTGTTTAAAAAAAATTCTAAAACTTCCAAAATTCATATCTTTTGATTCCTAACTTCAATTTTAACAAACTTGGTCTCTATGGAAAGCTTGAAGGAAGCTCTACAACTTCCATGAAGATCTCAAAAATCAATTTTGTCTCTAATGTGATCAAATTTCTAATCAAATATTCTCTCCATTTAAATTATGCTCTAAGTCATAACTCAACTTTGAAAAATCCTATCTGTCAACTCCAAAGTCCAATCATGTCATATTTTTTATCGATGCAAAGATCAGAAAGACCTCTATAACTTTCATGAATGACATAAAAATCAATTTGACCTCTAAGGAAGTCAATTTTCCAGTCAAAGATTCTGTCCTCTAATATTCATGCTAAAACCATAACATAAACATGTAAAAATCATAACTTATTATTCCTTGATCGAAAAATTGCATACTTTATGTCAAAATAAAGATCAAATCAAATCCGTCAATTTCATGAAGAACTTCAAGGCTTGATTTACCTCTAACTAGGTAAATTTTCTAGTCAACGGTTTAGCCATAACATAAGTCAACCGATAACATACCTAAACTTTGACTGATCATAACTTTCACTCCTGAGATCAAAAAATTACGAACTTTATGGCTACAAAAAGCTCTAAACATAATCTACAAGTTTCATGTAGATAATTTTAGCAAAATTTGCCTAAATCAAAAGTCAACCCTCAAAGGCCAAAAAGTCAAACTTTTCATAATTTCTTTCATCTTCTCACACTTTCTTTCTTTATTTCTTGATTTTCAACTTAATTTTCAATTTCTCATCCACTTAAACTTGTATAATCCATACATATCTATTCAAATTTCAAAATCAACAAACTCCATCAATTCTTTTTCTCATCAGTTTTCTTAAAACATAATCACATCTATTACAAACTTCATATACAAACTTACTTATTTCATATTTTTTATATTTCTAAAATTCACTTAAAGATCGGGGTCCAACAAAGCATATACCATAGGAGGGGTCCTTGTGTGGATGGAGGTGAGTAGCAATTAAGCTAAAAAGAGGGAGAAAGATTCAATGAAGAAGAAGAGGAAGCACCATCGGATGAGAGAGGAGAAAAAAAATCACCTTAAAAGCCCTTTTTCCCTTTCCAAAAAGGAAGTATCGAGAAGCCTACCACAAGTGGGTTAATTTGATAACCTTTAATAATAAGACTAAGTAGGCAAGTGACATGTGTCACTTGCCACTTGTCTTATTTATAAGCCCTCATTAATTCCTTTCAAAAAACAATTCAATTTCTACTACAATTTCTCTCCAAATTCCAATGGCTCAAAGTACAAATTCCTAAAATCATATATCTAATTTTTCAGTGTCATTGGACAATCATTTTCGGTACCGGAAACTAAATCATCCTGTTACTTGTAAATTTTTCGGTCAGGAAAGGTATCCTGAAAAATTTTCAAAAAAAATTCTAAAATTCTACAAAAATGAAAAACACACAAAAATCCACTTCAATTTGATTTTCAAACACAAATAACACATTTTTCACAATAATTACATATGCTGGGAAATGTCATGAATGCATGTACAAACATGTGCATATACAAAATTTACAATTTATGCATATATGGAGGCCATATTAGGCATGACCATGCCGAGATACGTTTACACACTCATATCCCATTCCAAATTAACATTTTACCCTTCCCATCGGAGATGGGATGTTACAATTAATGTCTCATAAAATTGTATTTTTTTTTGAAGTTTTGTACAATCGTTTTGTAAAGTCAACGGATTGAAATAAAGTGTATTTATAATAAGGACCCCTAGGTCAATATATTTATTAGTGATCGTATATATATGAATTGCTTCCCGCATAGCGTCTGTTTGTATAAAAATTTATACTGAGTTTAGAATGAGTGATGTAGCACGCCACTCTCGCAGGGCGCGGATTCGGATATCACCATCGATGTCGGGTTCGGGTCATGCGGGAGTGGGGTGTTACAGTGATGATGATAACAGTCGATTGATAAACATTACATGAACAACATAGATGATAGCAGCAAGAAATCATCTTTAAAAGAAGAATTCCATTGAATTGGGTTAAGTAGATTCAACAGTTTTTATTGAATGAAAAAACAAATAGGAAATGAATACGTAATAATTCAAAAGTAAATATTGGAGTCATATCTCTAGTGAAGACTCAAGCAAAAGAGGTAGAATATACTACCGAGAATGTATGTATTTTTATTTGATGTAATGTATCCAACTATATGACTAGAATTTTGAATTTGAGGAAACATAAATTACTAATATGGGGAGTATATAGGTCCATGTTATATTTTGTGTAATCATATTCGGGAGATACAAATAAGATCCGATGAATGTATTACGAACACAGGAAATTAAGATTGAAAATAAATTGAAATGTGTGGAGAAATTAGTATGAATGAGCAGACAGTAGAATAATTCAGTGTGGAATCAAAGGAAATCGAATGAATTGAGAAAATCATTCGAGGAAGGAAGTCGTTTGGGAAATTGAAAATAATGTGAGAAACGAGGAATTAGTTATTTAAGGAATTATAAGAACTAATCATGGGAACATGGAGCTTTGGAAACATTTATTCAAGTTATCAAATGCGCCGACAGTATTATGATATTGAAGATTGAAGTGATCCAAGCAAAATGGATTAATTCGTGATTATGATCATAGAGGATATTTGGAGTGTATTTGAATAGTGAAGAGAATATTTTTGAACATTGAGATTAATCTTACATGGCGTGGATGTAAAAACAATTTTGAGGAATTATAACACCGATATTAATTATATCATCTGGATTTGGAGATTTGATAGTATACAATGATGTTGTATAAGAGATTTGGATAAAATCCAATGTAGCATAATAAAGTGAATTCATATGTATAGAGACAACGAAAGTCCTATGAGTTGATTATGCGATACATAATTTAGAACATTTATAGTAGTGAATTGTTTTGAAAGTTTAAGGTAATTATTAAGTTGAGAGAATTGAACATGAGACTGAGACAATGGATAGAAGTACTGAAAGATTGTGATGGTACTAATGAGTATTTTCTAATAAAGTTAGTGTCGTATCTGATACATTAAGCAGAAATCTCAATAGCAATGAAGCATGAATTTAGATATTGAGGTTATAAGATCTAGTGCAAAAAGAAGCATAGAATGCGAAGTTGAATTTTGGGCATATTAAGTACAATTTGCTATGGAATTAAAGATTAGTTTCACATGAAAGGATTTACCAAGCCTGAATTGAGGTTCAAAAATTGTGAATTGTACTAAGAAATCGAAAGTGAATACAAATTTTAAGTTCGAATAGGAAAAATGATACTCTATGATTGAATAAAGAAGTATGTGTATCGATAAAGATGATAGAGTAAAGAGATTGTTAGAAAAGCACAAACGGTAACGTAAATTTTACATTCTAGTAGGAATACGCCGAAACAACATTTAGCGGGTAAGAATGTAGAATTAAGGGACTGAATGTTTTAATTGAAGATGGTCTTAACAATCAGAGATATCCTTAAGCACGATCGCGACCCACAAGTTTTCCCCCTCACTTGAACATGTTTCACTCTTTTAACCATAACTTTGTCGTCCGACCTCCAAATGACTTCTTTTTTGAAGCATTGGATTCATAACACATTTAAATATCTCTTAAAAAATTCTAACTTTTGGTATTAATTTGAAAAATATGGATTGAATCAAAGTAACGGGATCGGTTGGAAGAGTATGAGTTGGATATTTTTACTGAATATTCTTCAGTATTTGGGTAATATATTAATCAGTAGAGCTCTAAATATGATTATTATTTTCTCCAAATAAACTAGAGACATTGAGATATATATTATCTTAAGGATTAAAATTTTAATTCGGACTTTAAGACTTTCAATTTCTGGATATAAGTTGAGTATAGTGTACAGTTTCAGCTTAATAACAGTTTGAAATGTGTGGGCTATAACTTTTAGATTCATGCACCAAATTGAATGATTTTGGTGTCATTAGAAACTTAAGAGAATGGGGAACAAATTTATTGAAGAAGTCAAATTAAAATTTTGATTTGAGGTTTCCTAAAATCTGTTCAGAAATAGGAGAAATGAGTTCGTTTTTGACAATTGACTGGTGTGGGCTCGTCACCCATATAGGATGATGGTTAATGAGGGTTCACTGAAACAACCCTATAAGGTAATACGCACGCTCATGTTTTATGATTTTTAGAGCAAGATTTGGGTTTTGAAAATGGGCCCCAACATTTTCCTTCTAAATTTTTACATTCTAGTAAGAGTCAAGCATAAGCTCTTCTAATTCTTGCATTTGCAATTTCCTTTGTTCATCCACTTCGTCCATCTTCATATTACATTGTTTGACTACCTAGAAAACTTTGTGCTCAATTTCTATTAGAAGATGACAACCCTTTCCATAAATTAGGTGGTATGGAGACATGTCAATCGGATAGTTGTATGAGGCCTTATATGCCCAAAGAGCATCATCAAGTAGTTGACTCCAATCTTTATGATTTGGGCTCACCATCTTCTCAAGACTTGACTTGATTTCGCTATTTGACACTTCTAATTTTTGGTTTTTCTGTGGATGGTAGGTTGTGGATACCTTGTGAGTGACATGGTACTTCTTCAAAAGATTTGGCATCACTTGATTGCAAAAATGAATACCCCTGTCGTCAATCAATGCTCGCGGTGTTCCAAACCAAAAAAAAATGTTAAACTTGACAATTATGCAACAAGTTTATAATTGTCAATCCACAGCCAACAAAATGTAAACAAAACAAAAATAGGAAGGAAATGTTTCTATAAATTGATTCCCTATACATCAAAAATATCACATGTAAGAATTGGAGATAAAGGCATTTGATCTCTATGGGATAAATTACTTTGTTTTTGGCATTGTTCACATGTTTTCGAAAACATATAGGAATCTAGAAATATATTTTTCAGATAAAAATCACACTTAAGTATTGTCCTAGCAATTCAATTAGGCCCAAAATGACTACCACAAGTACATGAATGATAAAATTTTAAAATAAATTCACATATATTTTCAAGCACATATCTCTTATTCACTTAGTCAAAACAATACATTCACAATTAAGGATCATCCCCAATATGATATTTTGAATCACTTCCATCTTGCTCTACTCAAATCATTAGATATTTTATGGTTCACTACATAATTCACAATACCAGTATACTATGGTATTGTTGGAGCTATGTAAATATATTGCCCTGGAAAGCAGGTGTATTTATATGTAACCTTGTCTTCTTTAGTTACAGTTTTGTAATAAAAATATTTATTATTAATAAAAAAAGAGTTTGGTTTTATCTGTGTGAGCATTATATATCTGGTCAAAAGGTACCAAGATTCTTTTGTAACTAATATACATATACATAGAGATGTATGGGAAACAAGTATATTATTAGAATCTAAATTAATTGATTCACAATTGAATAATTAAGTTGGTCACTTGATTATAGTTTAGACTGTAGTATTGCGATTTATCTCCATATAAGTAAAGGAGTTTACTTAAAGGGATTGATGAGTTTCACATCATGATAGTAGTAGACTATCGATAATGGCACTATTAAATGAATCTGGAATCAAGTATATTTTCAAGAATAAAATGGGTTGTTACTTTAATCTTAAAATATACAACTTAAGCATTCGCTTATTATGAATCATAATCTTGATGAGTGGTGAACTCATATATGTTTCATTATAATTCTTGATATGATCAGAATGGATTTTTATAGAGTATTTATCCACTATCTGTATGTTGGAATTATTAATTAAAACATGTATAAGGGAACATTCACTCAAATAAAGAGTTTATCTGCTATCATCACTTCTAGATGTTTTAAGGAGATTTGGTGATTAAACTGGCATTAGTAGTTTGATGGACTAGCTACCCATAAGGTCTTGACACCAAGATGAGATCTTGTGTGTTAATCACCATATAATGTAAAACGGGAGATCTAAAAGAAAAAACCAACATAAGGGCAAAACGATAATTTTACCCTTTGTTATGCGAATGGCTATAATAAAGTTCTAAATAGGATTTGCAATTGGACATAAAATATGTATTCTCATAATATTTAATAATTCAAGAGTTCAACTAATTGTCTTTAGTGGAATGACATTTAGTTAATAAGCTAGAGTTAATTGTAATGAGATTGAATTAATTATGGGCTTATTGGAGCTTGAATTATCAAAGTCCAATAAGATTCTCCACTTTTCTTTAAGGAAGGTTATCAAGCTAAGTAAGAAATATAAATATAGGTTTTAGAAACCCATAGTTGAATATTGGGTTTGGTCTATTTAATGGTTAATTAGAAGCCCAAATGTACATTTAGAAATGGGCTAGATTTTGGTTTAATGTAATTAGTTAGATTAATTATATTAAAACAATTTTTTTAAAGGAGAAGTAGCAATTTCGATTTTGTTAGGTGAAATGTGAAGCTACACATTTGACATTAAAATGTTAAAATAAAGATGGTCTTTATTGTGGTTTATCATCATTAAATGGAGTTATGAACTTACCATTAAATGGTTTAATGGTTGTCTTTTAATGTTAGCATGTAACCTATTTGCATTCATTAGATTAAAGATGAAATATGTAAATTAGATGGACCATCTTCCTTCTTTCTTCTTGCTAAAACCAAAATTAGTTATTCAATTTTAGGTTATAGTCTTTTCATATAGCCATTTTGAAGATAAATGAAGAGAGTCTCATTTATTGGCAATTTTATGATCGATTAATGCAAGAAGTGATGCATTGGATGCCTCTCTCTTCTTCCATTCATTCATAACCGAAATTGGAGTGTAAGAAAGACATCTTGCATGTTCTTGAGAACTTCTCTCCTTTCATGTAAGGTAGAATCGAAAATACCAATTGAAAGAGTTTTGTTTTTGAATCTTCTTCTTCTAAGAAAATCTCCTCCAAATATTTCTTCTCCTTTCGCACCAAAGGATTTTGTTAACCTAATTGTCCTTGAAGAACAAGTGGTAAATCTAATTAGTTGAGGATACAACAACAAGGAGATAGTAGATTGCTAAAGGATTTGGATACTAGAAGAAGGAGAGTATAGCGCAGCAAGGATTTAAAGCTGTAGCAAAAGAGTTGGTAATACTCCTAATCTTGTTTATGTTTTATTATCCTTATACCATATCATGTATGGATTAGCATGATGATTTGGATTTGTTGCTTCTGCTGCAAGTAATGATTTCTTAAAAGTTTTGAAATCTACCGTTTCTCCAAATATAGCATGCTTTGTTTTTCCTAACCAACAATTAGTGTCAGAGTCGGTTTCTATTGCATGATTTCGGTTCCTATATATTTGATGAATGGGTTGGCAATTTTTATGTGTATGCTGCATACTTTTTATGTGATAGAAATATATATGGTGTAGATGTTGCTCTTTTGGTTGTCCATTGAAGTTAAATCTGCCTTGTAACAAGGAGGGTGGCCTATCATCACCATGTTTCCTCCTTGGCTTCATTTTTTTATTTTCTTTTATTTTGTAATGTACAAATTGATGTAATGATGAAGATGGAGCAGCCATGTATTGAAGAAATGGAAAGGTAAAATTTTTCCGGTGTATCCTTTTGTGTATTGGCATAAGTTTTGTGAAAACAATGATGCTGGAATTTTGTTTCAATGGATCACATTTCGGTTTTTATTGTAAAAACAAGTGCTGGATTTTTTTTCATAGAATCCAATTTCGGTTTTTATAAAATACTAAGTGCTGGTTTTTTATTTTCATGGGATAAGTTTCAGTTTTAATAAAAACTAGTGCTAGATGTTTTTGTCATAACAAAGAATCGGTTTTCTAAAAATCTAGTGCTAGAATATTGTTTTTCAAATTGAGAAATTTCGATTTTAATATAAGCCATTACGTTTTGTTTACCGAATGGGCCGGATCATGTGAACGAAGATTTTGAAGCGAAAGATCTAATTCCATGAAGAAAAATTTTAGGCCTAAAAGGCTTGTATTTTTTTATTTCTAGGATGGACAATCAAAAGTGGCTTTATTAGTTCATGCGATGAATGGAGAAATGAATGCTTTATAATATGTGATATTATATGATTGCACGTCATTTAGAAAATTGTCAACCCTAGGCCTTGCCATGCATTCATTATGTATGAGATATATAATGAAACAATATAGGATGGATAATAAATTGCATATAGACAAGATGGTAATTAAAAACTTAAAGCCCAAAAATATTGAGTGGGAGAGGATGTTCATGTAAGAATCCACGGTCTCCAAATGATGGCCCATTTGCATGTGGTAAAGTGTTGCTCCCCATCAGAGGGCATGGATCCTAGATCTTGAATGGTGTGGGTCTCCTTAGGGATAAGTCAACTTATTGATAGCAAATGTGACCTCCCATCGAGGCATGGTTTGCAGGTATCTTTAGTGTTTGAATCAAATGGTTAAAAACTCAACATTATTTATCAATAAACTGCCTACCGTAGTTCTGTTGGTAAAAGTATGGACCAAATTAAGATGCTTCTTAAAAAATTGAGCATGAGATGCTTGGTAGTTTTTCGAGTGGGAGGGTCCCAGTTTTTCTTTTAATGGATAAGATAGCCCACCATCACTTAGTTTGTTATAGATAAGAAAAATAACCGTCGTATAAGGTTTTAATTTTTTAATTTTTGTTAAATCTATCATCATGCATACATGCATAATGATTTTATACAAAGTTCCATTAGTTGTTGACTAGTATGCTCATATTTTAATAATTTATATTTTCAGACATAATCAACCACAAAATGAATCCTCGCACCTTGCTTTTGACTAATAACAAATTGAAAAATGGAGACAATTTTAATGAATGGAGATGAAACCTTGACATTGTTCTTCAATATAAACGTATTTCATGGGTGTTAACTGAAAGTGAGCCTACACCTCTGGGTGAAGCTTCAACTCCTGAGCAAGTCCAACAACATGAGCGTTGGCAAAATGCTAACAAGACTACTAGTGTTATATTCTTGCTTCTGTTTGCAGCATGTTGCAAAAGCAAATTACTTGTATGAAAACTTCTAGTGTAATGGTCCATCACCTACATGAGATGTTTGGTGTGAGGACTAGATCTGCAAGAGTGAAAGTTATCCAAACCTTTCATAATCTCAGACAGAAACCTGGTGAACCGGTGCGGGATTACATGATGAAGGTAATCTCTATGGTCACTGAGGCTGTGATGCTTGGGGTGGATATAGATGTGGACACGCAGATGATTATGATCATCAATAGCTTAAACTCTTCTTTTCAGCAGTTTAAGTTGGACTATAAGCTCAACAACAAGGATTACACCTTGAGTGAGTTAATGAATACCCTCCAAAACACGGAGGAGATATTGAATATTAAGGCTCATGGGCCAGAAGATAATGTAGCTTCTTCTTCTAAGCCTAAGGGTAAGGGAAAGGAAAAGAAGAAGTGTCCAATGAAAAAGATGGCCCAAACAGGTGTCAAGACCAAACCCATGAAAAAGATGGCCAAAGGGAACATCAAAGGAAAGTGTTTCCATGGTGATGAGATGGGTCACTGGAAAAGAAACTGTCCAGTCTACCTAGAGCCCCTCAAAAACAAAAAAGGTATAGGTTTCCTAAGTTTGTTAGCAACTAGAAATGTGGCAGATTTATCTACTTCTTGGATATTAGATTCAGGAGCCACTAATCATGTTTGTAATTCGTTGCAGGGGTTCTTGCAAAGGAGAAGACTGCCTGAAGACTAGTTTCAAGTCAAGATAGCAAATGGCTCCAATGTTTCAGCAGTATCAATGGGAGTAGTTGTCTTGGATTTTCCTAGTGGTCATAGGTTATATTTGGAAGATGTTTATTACATGCCTATGATTGTAAGGAACATGGTTTCTGTTTTTTGTCTAATAAAATCTAGTTATTCCTTATATTTTGAAAAGGTTGTTTCAATATATGAGAATAAGGATTTTATTTTTGATGCGATAACTAAACCAGGATTGTTTTTTATAGAACCTATGAAAGGCTCACTAAACACCACAGAATTGATAAAACAAAGACATTCCAATATCTCTAGCATTAATTCAAAGTATCTGTGGCACTTAAGAATGGGTCATATCAATCAGAAAAGACTTGACAGCTTAGTAAAGGATGGGATCCTTATGGGCTTGGATAGTGATCCATTACCCTCCTGTGAATCTTTTATTTAAGAAAAAATGACCAAAGCCTTATTTCCTTATAAAGGAAATAGATTAGAACCCACATTGGACTTGGTACATATTAATGTGTGTGGGCCCATGAATGTACAAGCTAGAGGAGGTTATGAATACTTCATAACTTTTAGAGATGATTATTCAAGACATGGCTATTTGTATTTGATGCACAAAAAGAGTGAATCCTTTGAAAAGTTCAAAGAATTCAAAGCTGAAGCTGAGAAGCAACTTGGCAAGCCATTAAAACAACTTCGATCCGATCGAGGTGGTGAGTACTTATCTGGAGAGTTCCGGCAATATTTAATTTACAATGGAATTATTTCAAATTTGTCAGCTCCTCAAACACCTCAACAGAATGGTGTAGCAGAGAGGAAAAATAGAACTCTATTGGAAATGCTAAGATCAATGATGTCCTATGCTAGCCTTCCAGAATCGTTCTGGGGATATGCCATACAAACGATAAGATATCTTCTTAACTTTGCTCCATCCAAATCGGTGCCTAAAACACCGAGGGAGTTGTGGACTGGCCGAGTGTCTTCATTGAGGCACTTGAGGACTTGGGGCTGCCCAGCCCATGTTCTAAAGCCTGAATCCATAAAGATGGAACCAAGGTTAGAAGTATGTTTATTTGTAGGCTATCCTATTGGAAGTTGAGGCTATTATTTTTATAGTCCTCAGGAAAGGAAGGTATTTGTGTCGAAAAATGTGACCTTCTTAGAGGAAGAGTTTGTGAGAAATAAAAAATGAAGAAGTGAAGTAGTACTAAAGGAGTTAACTATGTCATCCAAACCAAGAGTTGTTTTGGATATGATAAAACAAGATGTCGAAATAGATTCAAGAGTTGAATCAAAAGTGCAACCTGAACATCAAGTTATGCCTAGATGTAGTGGGAGGGTTGTGAGACAGCTAGATAGGTATCTGGGTCTAGGAGAAGGCTTAATTAACATCTCAGACCAAGAAGAAATAGATCCCATTACGTATACACTGGCTATTAATGATGTTGATGCAGGAAAATGGCTCAAGGTGATGGAATCTGAAATAGATTCCATGTATACTAATGAAGTCTAGGTCCTTGTAGATCTACAACCAGGTCTAAAAGACATAGGGTGTAAATGGATCTACAAAAGGAAAGGGGGATCGGATGGTAAGGTTGAGACCTTTAAAGCTAGATTGGTAGCTAAAGGCTATACTCAAAAAGAGGGTATATACTATGAGGAGATTTTTTCTCCGGTTGTCATGCTTAAGTCCATCAGGATTCTTTTGGCCATAGCAGCCTATTTCGATTTTGAAATATGGCAAATGGATGTCAAGACCGCATTTCTTAATATGAATGATCGCGGCTCTGTCGATTCGATCTTACGATCGATCCTTGGAAACCGGTCAAATACAATAAATTCCAAGATTGCGGTATAGGTTGCAATCCTCGGGTCGTCTCATTTAATTGGAACCAAGCAAAAAAGGTCTAAGCTAGCCTAAATGTCAAAAATTGCAATCAAGTTGATAAAACGGGGGTTTGGTATTTTGGTCAAAACTGATAAAAGTAATCAAAATTGAAGAAAAAGTATAAAAGATTATTTTTTGGGATTTTGGAAATTATGCAATTAACAAATATCAGATAGAAATCAAATTGATAAAATCCTCTTGAAAATGGGGGCAGGCTATCACAGTTCAAAAATAAAATTTCGGGGATAGAATCCACTAAGTTTCGAAAGATCAACCCTAAAGGACTCTTTAGGTCCAAAGATTTAATTAATGAACTCCATTATTTAAACCTTTGTTAAAAACCTTAGTGTGAAAAATGGACAAGTAAATGCAATTGGTCAATTGGATAAAAACACAACCATCTAAATCAAACACAACTAGGCAGATTTAAAGAGTAAATGCAATTTCGAATGACATATATGAGACTTCATATATTAAGCATCAAAATTTCTACAAATCACTTTGTCCAAATCCTAACATAGTGTTCAACACTCGGTTAAACTATAACCTTGCTAATCTAGCTATACAGATGCAATCTCTAACTCAGAGTTTACACAAATATAACTAAACTTCAAACACTATATGATTACTCCCCTTTTGAAGCTTCCGGTGAACTCAAGCCATTGCTACATCTTCAAGAGGAAATATGGCTTAGCTACGCATAACTCCGGACTCTCTCACGACTTGTGGAGATTGGAAGGCTTCCATGGTAGCAGAAAATGCGGACTGTGATGTAGCGGAGATGATCAAAGATGATGAAGGTGGAAAAATGATGGTGGCTGCTTCCAGCGTCTGTCCCGAATACGCGTATTCAGTCTCTCTGTATCTCAAGCCTGCTTTGACCTAAAAATAACAAGGTTTTTATATGGTGGGTGCGGGTCGGGTCAGAGCAGTGAGACAAACTTTCCATTTAAGGTCGGGTATACGCTCGTACGTCGCGACGTATAAATGAAAATTCGTCACGACGTATAAATGAAAATTCGTCGCGACGTGTAGAATTGCCTGCTTGTCGCGTCGTGCAGATTATCATACGTCGCGACGTGTGGAAGTAAAGTGCTTGTCGCGACATGTGGATTGATATTCGTCGCGATGTGTGGATTGACCTCATGACTGTTGACTTCCTAATGTGTTGACTCCTTTGCTCCTGCAATAAAATAATAACAATTTGTAGTATCAATTGTCCCCATGAAAATAATAGAAAAATTAGTATCAAATCATGACAATTTACTGGCAAATTGTGAATTAAAAGAGATCGGTATGAGGAACCAATTTAAGCAAAAAAATCATCAATTAGGAGTCAACTAATGCATAAGCAGCTATGAAAAGGTAGCCAATTTATAATATAAACTTGGCTCAATCAATGAATCTTAAGGAGACCATTTATATGACTCAACCAAAAGGATTCATTGAACCAAGTAATGAGCATAAGCTTTGCAAGTTGCAAAGGTCCATTTATGGACTTAAACAAGCATCTAGGTCTTGGAACATTAGGTTTGATAAGGCTATCAAAACCTATGGGTTCATACAAAACCTAGATGAGCCTTGTGTTTATAAAAGAATACAAGAAGGTAAGGTTACTTTCCTAATCCTGTATGTTGATGACATTCTACTCATTAGGAATGATGTGGGAATGTTATATGCGGTTAAGGGATGGCTGAATGAACAGTTTTTGATGAAGGATTTAGGAGAGGCTAACGATGTTTTAGGGATCAAACTTATAAGGGATCATAAAAAAAAAATATAGCTTTGTCTCAATTAAACTACATTGAGCATATGCTCAAAAAGTTTACCATGCAAGATTCCAAGAGGGGTTTCACTCCTACTAGACGTGGAATCAAACTTTCAAAGGAACAAGAACCTAAAACCCAAGACGAGGTTAAACACATGCGTAACATTCCGTATGCTTCGGCAATTGGTAGTTTGATGTATGCAATGCTTTGCACTAGACCGGATATCTATTACGCAGTGGGATTGGTAAGCAGATTTCAGTCCAATCTAGGAATGGAACATTGGACTGCGGTTAAGTGTATACTTAAGTATCTTCGTAGGATGAAAAACTTAATGCTTGTTTACTTTGGAAGTAATCTTATTCCGACATGATATACAGATTCTGATTTTCAATCAAATGTTGATTCAAGGAAATCAACTTCTGGTTCTATTTAGGAGGTGGAGCCATAGTTTGGAGGAGTGTTAAGCAATCTGGTATTGCTGATTTGACTATGGAGGTTGAATACGTTGCCTCTTGTGAAGCAGCAAAGGAAGCAGTCTGGCTCTGAAAGTTCCTAAATGATTTGGAGGTAGTTCTAGAGGCAGAAAAAGCCATTACACTTTATTGTGATAATAGTGGGGCAGAGGCTAATTCTAAAGAACCTCGGAACCAAAAAGCTGCCAAACATACTGAGCGAAAGTATCATCTCATAAGGGAGATAATACAACATGCAGATGTGGATGTGGTAAAGATTCCCACAGAGTAAAACCTTTCTGATCCGTTCACAAAGACATTAGCTCAAAAGAGCTTTGAGGGTCACCTAGAAGGGATGGGAATGAGGGATATGTCAAAATTGCTTTAGGGCAAGTAGGAGATTGTTGGAGTTATGTAAATATAGTGCCCTGGAAAGCAAGTGTATTTACATGTAAGTTTATCTTATTCAGTTACAGTTTTGTAATGAAAATATTTATTATTAATAAAACAAAAGAGTTTGGTTTTATCTGTGTGAGCATTATATATCTGGTCAAAAGGTACCAAGACTCTTTTGTAACTAATTTACATATACATAGAGATCTATAAGAAACATGTATATTATTAGAATCTTAATTAATTGATTCACAGTTGAATAATCAAGTTGGTCACTTGATTATGGTTTATACAGTAGTGTTGCGATTTATCTTCATATAAGTAAAGGAGTTTACTTAAAGGGAATGATGAGTTTCATATCATGATAGTAGTAGAAGATCGATAATAGCACTATTAAATGAATCTGGAATCAAGTATGTTTTCAAGAATAAAGTGGGCCATTAATTTAATCTTAAAACATACAACTTAAGCATTTGTTAATTATGAATCATAATCTTGATGAGTGGTGAACTCATGTATGTTTCATTATAATTCTTGATATGATCAGAATGGATTTTTACAGAGTATTTATCCAGTGTCTGCATGTTAAATTATTAATTGAAACATGTACCAGGGAACATTCATTCAAATAAAGAGTTTATAGTGCTATCATCACTTCTAGATGTTTTAAGGAGATTTGGTGATTAAACTAGCGCCATTAGTCTGATGGACTAGCTACCCATCAAATCTTGACACCAAAATGAGATCTTGTGTGTTAATCACCATATAATGTAAAATGGGAGATCTAGAAGGAAAAACCAACATAATGGCAAAACGGTAATTTTACCCTTTGTTGTGCGGATGGTTATAATAAGGTTCTAAATAGGGTTTGCAATTAGACATAAAATATGTATTATCATAATATTTAATAATTCAAGAGTTCAACTAATTGTCTTTAGTGGAATGACATTTAGTTAATAAGCTAGAATTAATTATAATGAGATTGATTTAATTCTAGGCTTATTAGAGCTTGAATTATCAAAGTCCAATAAGATTCCCTACTTAACTTTAAGGAAGGTTATCAAGCTAGGTAATAAATATAAATGGAGGTTTTAGAAGCCCATAATTGAATATTGGGCTTGGTCTAATTAATGGCTAATTAGAAGCCCAAATGTACAATTAGAAATGGGCTAGATTTTGGTTTAATGTAATTAATTATATTAATTATATTAAACCAATTTTTTTAAAGTAGAAGTAGCAATTTCAGTTTTGTTAGGTGAAATGTGAAGCTACACATTTGACATTAAAATGCTAAAATAAAGATGTTCTTTATTATGGTTTATCATCATTAAATGGAGTTATGAACTTACCATCAAATGGTTTAATGGTTTTCTTTTAATGTCAGCATGTAACTTATTTGCATTCATTAGATTAAAGATGAAATATGTACATTAGATAGACCATCTTCCTTCTTTCTTCTTGCCAAAACCGAAATTGGTTATTCAATTTTAGGTTATAGTCTTTTCATAAAGTCATTTTACAGATAAATGAAGAGAGTCTCATTTATTGGCAATTTTATGATTGAATAATGCAAGAAGTGATGCATTGGATGCCTCTCTCTTCTTCCATTCATGCATAACCAAAATTGGAGTGTAAGAAAGACATCTTGCATGTTCTTGAGACCTTCTCTCCTTTCATGTTAGGTAGAATCGAAAATGCCAATTGAAAGAGCTTCATTTTTGGTTCTTCTTCATCTAAGAAAATCTCCTCCAAACATTTATTCTCCTTTCCCACCAAAGAATTTTGTTAACCTAATTGTCCTTGAAGAACAAGTGGTAAATCTAATTAGTTGAGGATACAACAACAAGGAGAAAGTAGATTGCTAAAGGAAAAGATTCAAAGGCAAAGGATTTGGATACTAGAAGAACGAGAGGATAGCGCAGCAAGGATTTAAAGCTGTAGCAAAGGAGTCGGTAATACTCCTGATCTTGTTTATGTTTTATTATCCTTATACCATATCATGTATGGATTAGCATGATGATTTGGATTTGTTGTTTCCGCTGCAAGTAATGATTTCTTAATAGTTTTGAAATCTACCGTTTCTCCAAATATAGCATGCTTTGTTTTTCCGATCCAACAGGTACCTTATCTTCAAGAGTAATTAGTTGCTCATGTAAAAACAACTCTTGTAATGGTATTGAATCCTCTTCCTTCACAACTTGAATCAGGTGGTTCGTGAGTAAATTCTGCACACCTTTCTTATCTTTGATCTCCAAATCAAACTCTTAGAGCAGGAGAATCTATTTAATGGGCCTTGACTTTGCTTCCTTCTTCGATAAAAGATACCTCGATTATGCATGATCACGATATATAATCACTTCAGAACCAAAGAAATAAGGTCTAAATTTATCTAAAGCAAACCCAATGACTAAAAGCTCCTTTTCTATGGTGGAGTAGATGCATTCTGCTAGATTAAGTGCTCAAGAAGCGTAGTAAATGGAATTTGTCATCTTATCACATTTTTAGCAAGAAAAGTACCCATAGAAAAATTGCTTGCATCATATATAATATCAAATGGTTGACTCCAATTGGGTGGTTGAATGATTAGTGCCAATGTTAAAAGTTTTTCAACTTATCAAATGCTTCCTTGCATCCCTCATCAAAGTCAAAAGGTACATGCCTTTGCAAAAAATGACAGAGATTTGTTGAGATTTTGCTAAAGTCTTTGAAAAACCTATGATAAAAACCTATATGTCCAAGAAAATAATGAACCTCCTGCACATATATGGGGTAGTGTAAGTTTTGCACAATTTTTACCTTAGCTTTATTAACCTTATTTCCTCTAGATGAGATTACATGTCCAAAACCTATTCCTTATTCAACTATACAATGACATTTTTTTAATTTAGAAAAAGATTAGTTTCAATGCATCATTCAAGTACATAATTTTGATTATCTAAGCATGCATCAACCCCATAGACAATACATCTATAAAGAACTTAATAATGTGCTTAGCATACTTGAAGAAAATACTTGTCATGCATCTTTGAAAGGTGGTTAGGGCATTGCAAAGTCCAAACAACATCCTTTTGTAAGCAAATGTACCAAATGAGCATATGAAGGTTGTTTTCCCCTGATCCTCCAAAGCAATCACAATTTGGTTATAACCTAAATACCCATCAAGAAAATAGTAGTGAGATCTTCATATAAGTGGTTCAAGCATTTAATCGATGAATGGGAGTGGAAAGTGATCCTTACATGTAGTAGCATTTAACTTCCTATAATAGATGCATACTCACAATCCATTTTGAATTCTTGTAGGAACAAACTCATTTTTCACCATTGTAATCATAGGCTTCTTTAGTACCACTTAGACTAGATTCACCCATTCACTATCTGAAATTAGATAGATTATACCAATGTCAAAGAACTTCAAGATCTCTACCTTCACCACTTCCATCATCAAAGGATTCAATCTTCTTTGTGATTCTCATTATGGTTTTGATCCTTCTTCCAAAAGAATTTAATGCTTGCATGTCAAAGGGCTAATACCCTTAATGTCAGCTATAGTCCACCCTATAATTGTGATGTGTTCTTTAAATAATTGAATGAGCTTTTCCTCTTAAAACTTGGTTAGATTCCTTGCTATGATTATCAGAAGTGTTTCTCCTTGTCCCAAAAACACATATTTCAAGTCCTCCGATAATTGGTTTAGTTCAATTGGAGTTGCCTACATAATTGAAAGTACAGATTTAGAATGAGATATTGGTATTTCAGTGTTTGGAAACATAAACCTTTTTGGCATCAGTTGCAGTGATTACAATGCTAGTAGAATTTTTTTTCTGTCTCATCTATAATGAATAAGTAAAAATTTTGCAAAACATTTTCCTATAAACTCATGCAAAGAATGGCTTCTAACTTATCTTTACCTTCCATATCAAAAACTTCCTGAGACAAGCAATCAATGACATCAATTGATAAAACAAAATGAACATCATTAGGGTAATGCATGGCTTAAAAAATATTAAAGCAAGCAATTTTACCATCGAACTCCATAGTCAATGTTTCTACATTTACATCAATCTTTGTCTTTGTGTCTTCAAAAAATGGTCAACCTAGAAGGATTCGTATAGAATTAGCTGAAGGTTCTCCTTCCATGTTCAACACATAAAAATCAGTTGGGAAAACCACTTCGTTAACTTGCACTAAAACATCCTCTACAACCCCTTCAGGATAAACGTTAGATATATTAGCCAATTGAATTATAACATGAATTTCTTTCCAAATTCACAAATTCAACGAAGTGTAAATGGAATATGGCATGACATTAATTGAAGATCCTAGATCTAACATTGCTTTTTCAAATCTAGTATCACTTATCTTACAGGGAATTGTAAACGTACCTAGATCCTTACACTTTAGGGGAAACTTTCTTTGAATGTTTGCAGACAAATTTTTACCACACTCACTTTCTTGTCTCTTCTCAATTTCCTTTTTGATGTGCATAATTCCTTGAGGAATTTGGCATATCATGGAACTTGTTTTATGACAATAATTAGATGTATGTTCACCTCTACCTTTTTAAACATTTTTAAAATCTCTTTATCTTGCTCATTTTTCTTTGATTTAGCAAACTTGTTAAAGTATTAGTAAATTTTTTTATCACGGGAGATTGAGAATTGAGCTTAGTTCCCTTTTCAGCTTCTCTTAGAGACACTTCAAGTTCCCTTCCAAATTCTTCATCACAGCTAACAACAGGACTTTATGTGGTGCCTCAATTTCTTTACCACTTCTTAAAGTGATAACACTTGCATTCTCTTTCAGATTCACAATCTTTTGAGAAGAAAGTTTACCTAAATTTTGATTTTTCAATAAGCTTATAATAGTAGCTATATGACTCAATTGATCCCCTAGATTTTGAATGTTAGCTCTGGTTTGTTGTTGAAATGTTTTTATCATTTCTTCCAGCGAAGGTTTAGAACTTGATGGTTGACCTGGTCTTTGATATGGTTATTGCTAGGAGCTTTCTTATTGTCCATTTTGTCCATAATTATTGAATGGAGGATTCTTCTATCCTGAATTATGTACATAGGGGTAGCTAGGATCATACTTCCGTTTTGGTTGACCCTAAAACTTCCAAAAGTATTCACTTGTTCCGTTGAAGTCTCCTATAAGGTTAGACACATATTAGTGAGGTGTCCTACCATGGTACAAATTCTACATACCTTGAATTGTTGAGCACCATTTACAGCTATTTGTCTCACTAAAGATGACAACCCAACTATCTGCTGCTCAAATGTGGTAGTACTAGCTTCATTGAATTTTAAAGGTCTAGGGTCCTCTCAAATGTTGAATTATTGAGAGTTAACAACTATGTTGGAAATTAGATTTCTAGCTTCAATAGTGTCTTATCTACCAATACACCCCCACATGCTACATCTATCATACTTCTTTCTTATGGTAGAAGTCCCTTATTGAATGATTGGATCAAAATTTGTTCACTGATTCGATAGTAAGGGAAGCTAGGACACAGACTCTTAAACACTCCCAGTACTCATATAAAATCTCCCCATGATGTTGTTGAATTGCACGTATTTCCTTCTGGATATTTGCAGCTCGATAAGCATGGAAGTACTTCTCCAGAAAATTCTTTGCATCTCATTCTAGGTAGTGATTGATCTAGATGGCAAGTAGTAACTCCAATCCTTGACAAAGTCTTCGAAAGAGAATGAGAATGCTCTCAACTTAATCTGCTCTTATTGTATCCTATCTGGCTTCATGTTACAACAGACTATATGGAACTCTTTAAGGTGCTTATGAGGATCTTCACCTAGCATACCACGAAAAGTAGGCAAAAGATGAAATATATTAGATTTAAGCTAAAAAGCAACATTAATAGCAAGAAAATCAATGCGCAAAGGTTAATGATTGAAATCAGGAGTAACCAACTACTTAAGAGTGCGATTATTATTTTGTTTTATCGTATTAGAATTAAATTCAATAATGGAATCACTAGAAGAATCAGAAAGCAAATCTAAAGCTATTTGAATTCATAGTAAAGGCTCAAGTCTCCTATCAAATGGTGATGAATCCTTAGGACTTTATATAACTTATCTTCTTAATCTCCATATCATTCTTTCAATTTTTAGATCAAATTTTAATTTACTAGAGTTAGAAGGTTGTGTCATTCACTATCACTAATCAAACAAGAAAAAAATTAACCACAAATAAAAATAAAATAAAACAAGTAAATTTAGAAAAGAAAAGGATATTAATCTTAAACTACACATATATCATTGCATTGTCGTATTCCTACCTCTCTTTAAACTATTGATCGTGAATTAACAACATCTTTCTTAATCTCAGTTTTCCGTAGGTTTTAGTTAATAAGAAGAGCTCGTTCATTAACCTTAACTACCAAATAACTTTGAATAAACTCTCTAAGTTTAATTGAATAACCACCTTATGACTGAGAAAAACAGACCAATATAAGAAATAATCACACAAGCTAAGATTATTTAATTTAGGTTATGTTATCCCTAATGATATAATACAATTAGTTACCATAAACGAATTTAATCACTACTATTACGTATCATATCTCATGAAAAATAATCCAATAGAGCATCAATGTTCTTATACAATA
Organism: Erythroxylum novogranatense; assembly: GCA_029891385.1. Taxonomy (NCBI): domain Eukaryota; kingdom Viridiplantae; phylum Streptophyta; class Magnoliopsida; order Malpighiales; family Erythroxylaceae; genus Erythroxylum; species Erythroxylum novogranatense. Next base: position 51,848,540 of record CM057226.1, on the reverse strand, counting down.
CACATTTGATAAACACAAGATAGCGTAAACAATTCGAAAAGAGGAAAAGAAAATGATACATAATGATGATATGCCTAAATGTACTCCTCGAAGTCGACTTCACCTCCAAACTAGCATTAAGAAGCTTAACCCTCTATCTTATCCATCAATCTCCAAGAAAGACCCATAAACCACCTCTGAGATGTCACAACTTAATGCTTTTATAGTTAAAAACTAGGTTATATGTGGGACAGGTAGCATGTTCACGAGTTTGTCATGGCTGTGACTTATTTTTCATAATCGTGAGATGTATCTTATGGCTATAAAAATTTTATTCTTCTTTCCTTTCGGTCTTTTATTGTCTCCTTTAGCTCTAATCCTTTTCTTTCTTATTTTATGAAGAAAAGTGCGTGTGAATCTCAATAAGATGGCTCAACGAGTATGCTCTGCTCACTTTATCTATTATGCTTCCAAATTATACCTAAGTTCAAATATGAACTAAAGTGAGTATGTTAAGCATTTTAAAGCATTAATCAGTAAGTGTTGGACCCTGAAAATTTTTAATTATTATTTGGCATGATTTAATTGTTATTTTGAGGTCTTGTCAGATTAATTATTTTGGAGTAATTAGCATGTAAATGTTATAAGGAATTATTGTTGAAGATTATGGAATTAAAGTATAAATGTAGTAAGAATGCATGAGGGGTAATTTTGGTAGATCACCTAAATCCTTAAATTTTAAGGCATAAGTGGAAGGGCATGAGGGTCTTTTCACAAGTGTTAAGAGTAGAAGAGGAAGAAGTAAGTTTTGTCTTGTTGGAGAGGTGAGTGTCGTGGGAGAAAGCAAGAAGAAGGGAAAAAAGAGGGGAAAGTTAGGGCTTTGTGATTTTTGAAGAATTGAAGCTTCTCCAAGTAAGTATAAGCATAAATTGGATGATTAAACCTTATTTAGTGATAATTAGGAGTGAAAATTGGTGTTGAATATGGGTAGGGTTAACAGTGTACGAAAATGTGTAATCCTCTAGGGTTTTTGATTTCTATGGTGTTGTGATTGATTTTGGGTTTGATTGAGCTTAGAAATGAAGTAGGAATGATGGTGTAGTGTTGAGATGAATTAGATTTAAAATATGGGAAGAATCTGGCTGAAAATGTGAGAAAGTAGGTTTCGGGCATTTTTTGGAGCTCGCACGTCGTGACGTGCTCATGCGCACACCGCGGCGTGCGCCTGTTTCCTCACCGCGACGAGCTGCAATGTGTTCGCTGCGGCGAGCCTCTGTTTTTGCCGCAGCGAGATCCTGTTTTTCAACATAGATGTATTTTGGTATTTTGGATATAACTTTGGATGTAGATGTTCAAATGAGGTGATTGTTGATTCGTTGTCAACGAGAGACATAGTACTACAAGTTTTATGAAGAAAGGAAGTTTTAAATCAGTCTTTAAAGATCTCAAAATGTGTATGGAAGTCGAGTATAGTGTTAGCACTTTTGATTTTCAAAGCTTTATGATTTTCCCTTGAATGTTGTTTGAATGAGAACTTGGTTTGTTATAGGAAACCAAGTAGACTTTACCAAAGAGCAAGAAGAAAGGCAATCTTGAGCTTGGATTTCAAGCGGAATTAGGTGGGTAATATATTTATAGTTATTGTGTGATTAGGTAAATTCTTGCCTATGTATGAATATATGTTGTATGTTATGCATTGCGAGATGCATGACATTTTGATTGAATATGTGGTTAATTATTTGAGAATGATTTGTTATAAGATTTGAATGATTTTGATTTCGTATACTTTGAAAGAAGCATGAGAATTGATATAAGTAAATTTTGATTCTAAGCATATTATGCCTCGACTTCGGTCATGGCATTTTGAATAAATGAAAAGCATGAAAGCATACCATCTAATAAAATGATTCTGAGCATGATTATGTGCTTTTGTTTGGGCCAGAGTGGAACCATTCTGTTCTTCACGTGCACGATAACAAAAGCTTTCTCCCGGCTGCTTGCTTATGGCATATGAGCTCCGAAATTGACTCATTCTGTTCATGGTGTAAACTTCATTTTCTCTCTCTTGTTTTCATGGAACCCTCGAGCCGTATGATCAGATGGAGTGTGAGGATGATGAGAGGGTTGTGTATGCTGTAAGCTTACTACAAGGAGATGCTTTACATTGGTGGGAGAGTGTGCAAGGGAGTCAGATGAGACCGGTAGGATTGGCATGGAAGGACTTCTTAGCTGCTTATAAGAAGTACTTGTCAGAGGTGTACATTCAGCAAAAGCATAGGGAGTTTCTGAGTCTCACCTAGAGGTAGATGACAGTGAGCGAGTATGAGCGTCGGTTTACATAGCTATCCCGATATGTAGCTGAGATGATGATGAGTGAGGCAGCTAAGTGCCATAGGTTTGAATCGGGTTTACATCTAGCCATCCGAGAGAAGGTAGTGGTGCAGAATTTTTGTGATTTTTAACAGCTGGTTGAAGCGGCACTGAGGGTTGAAAACATAGAGAATATCAAGAGTGTCGTGAACAAGAAGAAAAAAGGGAGAGAGCAGTTCAAGAGGGGAGGTAGTATTAGTACTCCTATGCCAGACAGGAGTGCCAGGAGAATCGCTATCCAGTTGGAGGAGAGGAGCAGTGGGGCAAGTCGGTCTAGACAGGTGAGGACTCCTACTTATTCTCATCAAGCCTCTACAGCGGGAGGAAACAGAAAGGGAGAAGGGGACAAGTCATTCGTCCCTAAGTGTGATCATTGTGGCAAATTCCATGGTGGAGAGTGTTATAGATTGATTGGAGTTTGTTTCAAATGTGGAGAGAAGGGGCACATGGCCAGGGAATGTCCTCAGTATTCCAGGCAGGACAGAAGTCAGATGCAAGTTTCCAAGAGATCTGAAACTGTGGGACACAAGACTACAACAGAAGTGGGCAGTTCTGATGCAGCTAAGAGGGTGAGCCTTCCAGGGAGACCAAGAGGGAAGGCACCAGCTAGGGTGTTTGCAATGACACGGGAGGATGCAGAGACCGCCTTAGATGTTATGGCTGGTATAGTTAAATTATTTGTTGACGATGTGATTGCTTTGATTGATCCAGGTTCTACTCATTCGTTTGTTTCATTGAGTAGAACTGTGTGTGGTAGAAATTTGAGCCCATTGGATACTCCGCTGATGGTGAGTGCTCTAATCGGCCAGTATATTATTATCAGTCAAGTATATAGAGGGTGTGAGATATGTATTGGTGGGGAACTTCTAGTGATGGATTTAATGCCATTGAAGATGTGAGGATTGGATGTGATTTTAGGTATGGACACTTTAGAGAAGTACAATGCCTGTCTGGATTGTAAACAAAAAATAGTGGAATTCGAATTAGATAATGGTATAAGAGTAGTATTTACAGGGGATAGAAAAGCAAGCCCACCTAGAATTGTTTCAGCTTTGACAGTAGAGAAGATGATGAGGAAGGGATGTGAGGCATTTTTGGCCTATGTGGTAGACACAAGGGCAGTTAAAGGGAAGCTAGAAGATATTCCAGTAGTCATGGAATTCTTGGATGTCTTTCCCAAAGAATTACCAGGACTACCGTCACTTAGGGAAATTGAGTTTTCCGTTGAGCTTCTTTCAGGTATTGCACCGATCTCAATTCTGCCTTACCGAATGGCTCCGACAGAATTGAAGGAGCTTAAGGAGCAATTGGAGGAGTTGTTGGAGAAAGGGTACAAAAGTCCAAGTTCTTCACCTTGGGGAGCTTCGATCCTTTTTGTGAAGAAGAAAGATGGATAGTTGAGGATGTGTGTGGATTACAGGAAGCTTAATCAGGTCACTGTCAAGAACAGATATCCGCTTCCACGCATAGATGTTTTGTTTGATCAATTACAAGGGGAAAAATTCTTCTCTAAGATAAACTTGAGATCAGGTTACCACCAGTTGAGGATAAAGGAGTCTGATCTGCCAAAGACTGCTTTCAGAACACAGTATGGGCATTTTGAGTTTTTAGTTATGCCCTTCGGATTGACAAACGCTCCTGCAGCCTTTATGGACTTGATGAATCGAGTCTTTAAGCCTTTCTTGGACCAATTTATCGTTGTCTTTATTGATGATATATTGGTTTATTCCAAGAGTGATAAGGAGCATGAAAAGCATTTAAGAATTGCCTTCGAGACATTGAGGAAAAATGAATTGTATGCTAAATTTGACAAATGTGAATTTTGGCTAAGGGAAGTAACATTTCTTGGACATGTGATCTCAGAACAAGGAGTGCATGTAGATCCAAGGAAAATAGAAGCTGTGGTGAAATGGGAAGCACATAAGAACATAGCAGAAGTAAGGAGTTTCTTGGGTTTAGCTGGATACTATCGGAGGTTTGTGGAGGGCTTTTCCATAATAGCAGCTCCACTTACCAAATTGACAAGAAAGAATTAGAAGTTTGTGTGGACAGAGGAGTGTCAGAGCAGTTTTGAGGAATTGAAGAATAGGCTCACAACTGCACCAATCTTGACTTTGCCTTCAGGTAGCAATGGGTATACAGTGTATAGTGATGCCTCAAAGAAGGGATTGGGTTGTATATTGATGCAAAGGGATAGAGTCATTGCTTATGCTTCTAGGCAATTAAAGCCTTATGAGATGAATAATCCTACGCATGATTTGGAATTAGCTGCTATAATCTTTGCATTGAAAATATGGAGATACTATTTATATGGAGTCACTACGAAGGTGTTTACGGATCACAAAAGTCTCAAGTGTCTGATGAGCCAGAAAGAGTTGAATCTGAGACAGAGGAGATGGTTGGAATTGCTAAAAGATTATGATTTGATGATAGACTACCACCTGGAGAAAGCTAATGTAGTAGCAGATGCACTGAGTAGAAAACCAACCATGGCATAGGTGAAGACAATATATGTTCCTTTGTTAAAGGAATTAGCCACACTTCGGGTTACTTTGAGGCAAGATGAATTTGGGAGCTTATTGGCTAACTTTAGGGTAAGGCTAATGTTAAATGAGAGGATTAAAGAATTGCAGGAACAGCATGAGCATTTGATCAGGCTCAGAGAAGAGATTAAAAAGGGTAAACCTTCGAAAATTGAGATAAGAGAAGATAGACTGATGGTGGTACGAGAATTTATAGAGATTTGAAGGAACAGTTTTGGTGGAAAGGAATGAAGAAGGATATTGCAGAGTATGTTAGTAGATGCTTAGTGTGTCAGCAAGTCAAGGCTAAGCACCAGGCACCTTCAGGCAAGCTTAAGCCTTTGTCTATTCTGGAATGGAAGTGGGAAAAGATCACGATGGATTTCTTGATGGGGTTGCCCATAACCCATAGGAAAAATGATACAATTTGGGTGATTGTGGATAAGCTAACCAAGTCAGCACATTTCTTGCCAATTAAGCAGACAGATTCCTTGAATGCTTTGGCCAAGAAATAAATAGATGAGATAGTCAAGCTTCATGGGATTCTGAGTTCTATAGTTTCTGATAGAGATTCGAGGTTCACCTCTAGATTTTGGGAAAGCTTACAGGAGGCTTTGGGAACTAAGTTGCACTTTAGTACGGCTTTCCAGCCACAAACTGATGGACAATCGGAGAGGACAATACGGACTCTGGAGGCAATGTTGAGTGCTTGTGTTATGGATTTTAAAGGTTCATGGGATGATCATTTGCCTTTAATTGAGTTTGCTTATAATAAGTCATATCACTCAGGAATTCAAATGACACCTTATGAAGCTTTGTATGGTAGGAGGTGCAAGACTCCTATTTGTTGGGATGAGGAAGGTGAAACAGACTTGTAGGGCCTGAGTTGGTGCAAGTTATAGTTGATAAGATCAAATTGGTGAAACAGAGAATTAAAGCAACTCAAGACAGAATGAAGAGTTATGAGGATGCATATAGAAGAGAGATGGAATTCGAAGTTGGAGACAAAGTGTTTCTTAGAGCTTCTCCATGGAAGGGAGTATTGAGATTTGGTAAGAAGGGCAAGCTTAGTCTGAGGTATATAAGCCTGTATGAGATTATTGAGAAGATTGGGCCTTTGGCCTATAAGTTAGCTTTGCCACCAGAATTGTCTAAGATTCACAATGTCTTCCATGTATCGATGTTGAAAAGGTATCGATCTAATCCGTCACATATAGTTCAACCTTCAAAGGTTCAGTTAAGGGAGGATCTGACTTATGAGGAGCAACCAGTGAAAATTTTGGACTCGAAGGAAAAGGTTTTGAGAAACAAGACAGTTCAGTTAGTCAAAGTTCTTTGGAGAAACCATTCGGCGGAGGAAGCTACATGGGAGCCTTTGGAAGCAATGAAGGACAGGTATCTGCACCTCTTTGTGAACTCAAGTAAGAATTTCGAGGACGAAATTCTTTTAAGGTGGGGAGAAATGTTGGACCCCGAAAATTTTTTATTATTATTTGGCATGATTTAACTGTTATTTTGAGGTCTTGTTAGATTAATTATTTTGGAGTAATTAGCATGTCAATGTTAGAAGGAATTATTGTTGAAGATTATGGAATTAAAGTATAAATGTAGTAAGAATGCATGAGGGGTAATTTTGGTAGATCACCTAAACCCTAAAGTTTTAAGGCATAAGTGGAAGGGCATGAGGGTCTTTTCACAAGTGTTAAGAGTAGAAGAGGAAGAAGTAAGTTTTGTTTTGTTGGAGAGGTGAGTGTCGTGGGAGAAAGGAAGAAGAAGGGAAAAAGTGGGGAAAGCTAGGGCTTTGCGATTTTTGAAGAATTGAAGCTTCTCCAAGTAAGTATAAACATAAATTGGATGATTGAGCCTTATTTAGTGATAATTAGGAGTGAAAATTGGTTTTGAATGTGAGTAGGGTAAATGATGTACGAAAATGTGTAATCCTCTTGGGTTTTTGATTTCTATGGTGTTATGATTGATTTTGGGTTTGATTAAGTTTAGAAATGAAGTAGGAATGATGGTGTAGTGTTGAGATGAATTAGATGTAAAATATGGGAAGAATCTGGATGAAAATGTGAGAAAGAAGGTTTCGGGTGTTTTCTGGAGATCGCACGTCTCGACGTGCTCGTGCGCACACCGCGGCGTGCGCCTGCTTCCTCACCGCGGCGAGCTCCAATGTGTTCGCCGCGGTGAGATCCTGTTTTCCAGCACATATGTATTTTGATATTTTGGATATAACTTTGGATGTAGATGTCCAAATGAGTTGATTGTTGATTCGTTGTCAATGAGAGACAAAGGACTACAAGTTTTATGAAGAAAGGAAGTTTTGAATCAATCTCTAAAGATCTCAAAATGTGTATGGAATTCGAGTATAGTGTTAGCACTTTTGATTTTAAAAGCTTTATGATTTTCCCTTGAATGTTGTTTGAATGAGAACTTAGTTTGTTATAGGAAACCAAGCAAACCTTACCTAATAGCAAGAAGAAAGGCAATCTTGAGCTTAGATTTCAAGCGTTATTAGGTGGGTAATGTATTTATAGTTATTGTGTGATTAGGCAAATTCTTGCCTATGTCTGAATATATGTTGTATGTTATGCATTGTGTGATGCATGCCATTTTGATTGGATATGTGGTTAATTGTTTGAGAATGATTTGTTATAAGATTTGAATGATTTTGATTTTGTATACTTTGAAAGAAGAAAGAGAAATGATATAAGTAAGTTTTGATTCTGAGCATGTTATGCCTCGACTTCAGTCATGGCATTCTGAATAAATGAAAAGCATGAAAGCATACCATCTGATACAATGATTCTGAGCATGATTATGTGTTTTTGTTTGGGCAAGAGTGGAACCATTCTGTTCGTCATATGCACGATGACAAGAGCCTTCTCCCGGCTACCCGCTTGTGATATATGAACTCTGAAATGGACTCATTCTATTTAGGGTGTAAACTTTGGTTTCTCCCTTCTGTTTTCATGAAACCCTCGAGTCGTATGATATACATTACATAATTGAACTGTTCATTATGAAGCATATTTTGTGACATGTTTTGTGAGTTGAATTACATATGTTGGATGCGTAAATTGCTTGATTAGCATGTGAGTGCTAGAATTGTTGCATGTATATATATATACATACATATGCTTGAATTTGTGCTAGTTACCGATGGCTATAAATATATTAGTCACTGAGCTGTGTAGCTTAACCCATTATATTTTTTACTCCTCAGGTGCGACTCAAGACGACAGTTGATCCTTGCAAGGCATTAAAGAACTCCGCAATAGTTAGAGATCTTTGCATTAAGTTAGTGGCTATTTTGGATGGCTTTTTAAGCATATCAACATTGATCATCCTCATGTATTTTGTTTTAAGCTTTGATATGTATTGTGATATGTTAGTAAAATTTGTTAAATCTCTTTGAATTGTAATGACATGAAGAATTGAAGTTCTTTTGTCTATGAATGTGATTAAATATTAGTTAGATTGAATGTGTATGTATGAGTTTGGAATGTGCAAAGGTTGTGAACGGGTCTCAGTAAAATTGGGTGCTCGTCGCATCGCATCCCTTGGGAGTTTACCGTGACGTGATGCTGGCCTTTCGCCGCGGCGTGTCCCATGAGAGGTCGTCGCAGCGAACCATCTCTGCGAGACGATCGTCGCGACTAGCATTTTGTCGCCGCGACGAACTGTCATTCTTTTTCTGCTATTGATACTTAAATTCGAATGTTTTCGACCCTCCCCGTGCGAGCCTTACTCGACGAACCCCGAGCGGTCACCTCGGGATAGGAAACGGGACCTGGGCCTAGTGGTAAATGTTAAGGATTAAATGTATCAACAATTAAGCACATATCAACTTGGCATCTTCCTTTAACGAAATACGATGCATGCATATAGAAGGGCTTATTCTTTAGATATCTACGATCGTTCATCCAGTGGCCTTCTTATGCTCCCTTAACATTCAAACCAAACTATCTTCTTGATCTAAAGTCAACCTTATCGAAATGATAACTGGAAGGTTTGCTTATCTCCCAATATGCCTACTTTAGGTGGGTAGGTACTTTAGTTCCACTTTAGGTGCCCTCACATCATAAGGTAATAACTTTTGGTGAGATTCAGGTAAATGCATGGATGTTAAATCATACCTTTTGGGAGAGTGCTCCAATGAATCCAATGTGGTTGTCGTTTCCATCAACTCTTCTCCCACTTTAACATCATTGCTAGTTTTGTTTCCATATGCTCAATCAAGATTATTTCTAAATGATCCTTGCAACTCAATTTAAACATTTCGTGCACTAGAGGATCAATCACATCAATAGAGAAAATAGAATGATCATCATGAGGATGTTTCATGGAATAAAAAAGTTTAAAATGAATCACTTCCCCATCAAATTCCATCATGAGGGTGCCCTAATGAACATCTATCTTAGTCTAAGCTGTAAGAGGCGTGCTTGTAAAAACAACAAAACCTTGAGGTTGGATGTTCGATTCCCACCAAAGAGGACAATACTGATTTGTGTTGGATGCCGCGGTATAACCCGCAAACACACGCTGGGTGGGAAATGCTAGCCCAGGTGTGGGGTCCAACAAAACATAAATTGAATGAGGCATAAAATTAATTAAAGGTACCAAATCTAACATAGCTCTATTAATCATAGTGTTACCAACTGTTCAGGCAATAGTAAACATACCTGGATCTAGGCATTTTAGAGGCATCTTCTTCTTAAAAATCGCAGACATATTCTCACCCATCACAACCTTTTCATCACCTCTCAGCTTTATTTTTTGAGTACACAGTTCCTTGAGGAATTTTGCATACCTCGGTACTAGCTTAATTGCATCTAGCAAAGGCATGTTCATGTCCACCTTCTAGAAAATCTCTAATATCTCTTTGTCTTTCTCCTCTTTGCTCATCCTTGGAGAGGCATATATTAGTCCACTTTACCTTAGTTGCTCCTTTTAAACCATCAAAATGACTCCATAGGAAGTTTTTAAGCAATCATTCTATGGCTTTGATGATGTTTTAGGATAGGAATATAAGGAAGCTCGAATACATATACAAAGAATTGAGCACTAACTTTATGAGTTGTAACTTACTCGCTTATGAGGGAGTTTTATTCACCCAAGATTTGATTCTTTTATGAATTCTTTTAATGAGAGGTGAGCATTCAATGAAGTTGAGTCTTTTTGTTTTCATAATAAGTGGAGGACATTTGGAATGCATTCTATTAGATTGTGTAATCAGTGGTTTGATTGCATTGGCACTTTTGGAGAAGAGGAATTGACTTTTACTTAATTTAATCTATATTCTTGAATAAATTTTGAATTTTTCAAGTTCCCTCATGAATGTTTGGATGGAATCCAGCTTGGTTATAGAAAATATAAGGAGATCATCTACAAAACAAAGCTTAATTAAATCAATCTTTTTACATTTTGATTGGTGCTTAAATTTTGAGTTGAGATTCACTTCTTGTTTAATGATTGAGTTGAGAATCTCCATATAAAGAATTTAAAGATCGGGGATCGAGGATCCCCCTGTCTAAGACCTTTAGTAGCCTTGAAGAACTTTGTTGAACTTTCATTGACAAGCACATATAATATAGCTGAGGAGATGCATTCCCTTAACCATTTAATGAAGATATTTGGAAAACCATAAGCATGTAGCATTGTCCATTAAAAAAAATCCCAACTTACACTTCAAAAGCCTTGTGAAAATCTATTTTCAATGTGCAATTAGGAGAGCATCAAGATTTGAAGTATCGTTTTAGTAGTTTTTGAACTATAAGAACATTGTCTCTAATATTTTTGTCACTCATATAAGCACATTGATTCTCACTAATCAAAGGGGCTATTGTTTTCTTCAATCTAGCTGCTAGGATTTTATAGATGATTTTGTAAAGGAAGTTAGTGCAAGCTATATGTCTAAAGTCTCCCACTTTTGGGGGGTTCGAACCTTTAGGGATCAAGAAAAGAATGGTTGTGTTGATTTCCTTGAGGGGTACGTTGGTTGTGAAGAATTCTTGGACAGCTTATTTCACAAACTTTCTAATAATGTTCCATGACTTTTGAAAAAATAGTTATTGAAATCACCAGGCCTTGGGGCCTTCATCCCATCCATTTAAAACACTACCTTCTCAATTTCATTATCAATAACAAGTTTTGCTATAAAATTCAAATCTTAAGGAGAGACTTACTTTAGAGTTATTTTGCAAAGATCATTAAGAGAAGCATTTAAAGGACTTAATGTACCAAAGAGAGAACCAAAATATCTTATTGCTTCCTCTCATATGTCTTGGTATTTTTGAAGTGTAAAACCTTCTTTGGAGGTGATGGAAGAAATTTTGTTCTGATTTTTCCTTACTAGAATAGAATTGAAGAAGAAGCTTGTAATTTATTACCATCTTTAAACCAATTCACCCTAGTCCTTTTTGTCACAAAGAATTGTGATTCTTGACAACTTTTATGTATTTTAGAAGAGCTAGCTTCTCTGTGTCTAGCAGCAAATGATTTTTTTGGTTTCAAGGATATCTTGGATTGAATGTGTTAAAGTTCTTATCAGGTAGAATTGATAGCCGATATGGTGGAACCTTTTGAAGATTTTAACGATTTAAGCTCATTTTTGATGATCTGTACATAACTGAATTGTTTAGTTCCCACACAATAGAAAATTTCCCCCTTTTACAAGCTTCATAGAAACTTGAATCATTGACAAGGTAGTTATTGAATATAGAGAGGTAATGAGTGATATTTTTCTTAAACAAGCTATCCACTATAATAGGGGTATGATCTAAGAATAAGGGGTCTTTGAATTTGCCTGTGTTGTTAGGAAATTGATTCAACCAAATATCCTTGACTAGTGTATGGTCTAGCTTCTTCCTAATTTACCAATATGAGTTTTGTTTACTGGACTAATTGAATGTACGTCCCATGAATTTTAGGTCAGTCACCCTTATATCTTAGACACATTCTTTGAAGTCAACTGAATAGTTCTTTAAATTGTAGTGTCCTTGAGCTTCTGAAATGTAAAGGAATAAATTGCAATCCCCGCATATCATCCACATTTTTGTGATGTTGTTACGGATAGTTATGAGATTATTCCATAGACTTGATAGTTAAGATATTCTACATAATGTGACTATTCCGCCAAAAAGTCTCCTTTTAGTTCAAAATGATCAATATGTAGAATCTGAACAAGTGATTGCTGAAATTAGTGCAGGAGTATACACTTTGAATTTTAAAAAGATGGTGCGAAAACATATTTATTCCAACTCAGAAGGAGAAATGCACTGGAGTACCAATGTATACCATACACCTAAATTTATGTATAGTAATATTCATCGCTTACTAAAAGCAAGTCATTTATGGATATCATTTTTTATAGTATCTCAAAACATATACTATACTAACTTTTTATCCTTTTTATTGAAATGAAAAAGCAAATATGAATTTATAACGACAAAAGCAAAAATCCTAGGGAAAATTGGAACCATTAACTATTGACTATGAATTCATAAAGGAATCTTGGGTTTGAATTTGAATAAAAATTTTCTTATATAAGAATATAAAATTGATACAATTGATATAACAGCTTATAACAAAATTGAAAAATATTTCCTTTTAATTGGTGATTATCAAAACAGTTAGAAAATGTTGCCAAATTTATTTTAATTACATTCAATATAAGTTCACTTCTCTTAAATCCAAAGTTGCTCGCATATATGAAGGACATGTTCAATATTCTCCTGTAAGATGAAAATATTCAAATGCGTTGTTTGCCTATTGGAGTCCAGTAGATCTACTTCAATCTCATCCTTTTTATAACATATGATGATTCTTCCAAAAGCATGGTAATTGTGGTTTGTGAGCATTTTCCATTGAGATCCCAAAATGTTTATCTTGTTCATATTTTCTAACCTTATTTTGATTTCTGGTAAGGTTACAAAGAGGGGTTTTTCTCGAATGATAAAGTCCCTTAAAGTTGAAAGCTTTGAGGGATAATTTATTCCTCCAACATTCCAAGTTATGATTGACATATTAAGAAGATTATCCTTTATACCTTTTCCCCTTGCCCCTTTGTGATCTTCTTCTCTCCATTGTTTGGAATATCTCACTACTTCCTGCTTCATTGGCGCAGATTTTTTGAGCTAATATTTTATCATTTGGAGTTCCGATAGGTGTTACAGAGTCAACAAAATTTCTTATTGTGCAGCTAATTTTCTAGATTTTGAGTTGTTGCATTTTGTAATACCCTCTGATAGATGGTTCCCTTATTATAAAGTATGATATATGACTAGTTCATACCTAATAACCCTTCCCTACTTTCCACTGTTATTAATCATAGAGATCTCATTGCTTCCATTTTTAATATTTTCCATGTATTGGAAATTCTCCTCAAAGATAGTTATTGAGCCTTCTCCTTTCTGTATCCTTTGACTAAAATAGTTTCAAAAATATGACTTTGAATAGTAGGTTTTCAAATATGACTTTCAATAGGGGTTTTCATCATATCAACTCCAATCTTCTTCATAATGTCATTGGCATTCGTATTAGTTGAATTATTATTTTCAATCAATTCCATCTTCTACTTTTACTGTGCAATACCCATCAATTCCTGGTAACTTCTAGATTTTAAGGTTTTCCCTGTAGCTCTCCAAATGTTCCCTTTGACTTGCAATAGCAATGGTATCTTTATAGTTTATTGTCTTCACCCAAATAGGGAGCTCCTTTGAGAGTTTAGTGTTGACATATATTCTAGCATATCTTATTCTCCTTTTCTTGTCAATTTTTTCATCCATGCATAGAGGTTTTCCATTGTAGCTAGTTAACGAACTTAACCCCTAAGTGGTCCAATATTCGAGGGGTACACTATGAAAATTTATCCAAAGGGCTATATTTTGAATCTTGATAATTTCTAACCTTAAACTGGGCTGCTAGGTTTGTAAGAAAATGGGTTGGTTGCCTATATGTCATGGGCCCTATTTGAGTAATTTATAAGCTTCAAAGATTGAGGAGAATGTGAACTAAAAGTAACTATTAAAACTTTTTTTCTATAGTTTTTTGACCCATCATTATTAATAGGAAAAGTTGGCCATTGATCAAAGAAAAATCCAACGACTGTGGATTCCCAACTATGGGCTCCCTTTTGAAGATTTTTAATCTCAAGATAAACAACAAGCTTCCTATCCAATTCTTGTGATAAATTAAAGGATAGGTTCATTGTGAGATGATCTCCTACCACTTGCTTCTATATTTTATAGGGAAGGAATGTAAATTGGGTTGAAGGGGAAGGTTCAGTGGTAAGGGGTGGTAAGGGTGGACATGCATAAGTGTTTAAAACAAAAGTGTTAAGCATTGTGCTTAAAATGGAAAATAACAGCTTTGCAGAAAGAAGGGCTGATAAAAAGTAGTTAAAAAATAGTAAAAAATTAAAGGCGAGAAAGGGACTTTTTAGTGAGAAATACTATAATGCCCCTAGTTATAGGAAAATTAGAAGTAGGCTGTAGCATCCCACTCCCGTAAGACCCGAACCCGATATCAATGGTGATATCTGAACCCGTGCCTCACGAGGGTGGTATGGTAGAGTAGTCAAAACCGTTTAAAACTTAGTAAGACATTTTTACTTTTTGAAAACCATATTGTGTGCGAAAATCAGTGAACAATAATGGCGCCACTTTAATACAAAAAGATTTCGGTAATCACATTACGATTATAACATTTATCAATTGGGGCCCTCTAAAACAACAGTACTATGCTGCAGCAATAGCAGGAATACAAATCTTAACAAAAACAAAAATAACACTAATGCAGACGTGAACTGATCCCGTCCTCGAACTCTGACTTGCTTGCAGTAATCATACTCCCGTTTCTCTAACGGGGTACTCTTCGATCCCTGAAAAATATTTGCAATGTTGGGTGAGTTTGCGAACTCAGTGAGAAATCATCATCGATGGTTCACTCAACTCATGCATATTCACACAATTCACAGAATATCACATATTACCACTTTCAGAAATATCACACAATTCACATTTAATCATTCATATATGCAATGCACATGTGACACTTTTCATTTTCATTACGTTGTTGTGACCGTACGCCTGAAACTGTCCTAGTGATGGGCATATTGCGTTGAGCCTGTGGCTCTGAATACATTGGGCCTGAATGCCCTGATACGGTGGGCACGAAGCCCTGTGCGTTGAGCTTAAAGTTCTGTAATATGTTGGCTGCTCTGGTCACAACTGCCATTATCTGATCATGCCTTTATGCATGAATGCACATGTCCCAATTTATATTTACAATTAGTTACATTTTATTATCCAATTCCCATTCCTACGGACCTTTAGTCCGGTATTTCAATCATAAACATTTTCACAATTTATTTCATTGAAGCATTCACAACAATATACACAATTAGCACTTCAATATCACATTCCAATACTTCGGACACCCGTGGTCTGAAATCAATGAATAATAAACACATATAACCCTCCATTATCTCCACATGGCATAAGTGCGTAATATTAAACACACATAGGTTGAGAAACCAACTAGGTTACTCACCTGGACTTCCTAGTTGTTGCCTGAGAGCTCTAGCACTGTCTATGGAATAACGATCCAACGGTGCCTCTAAACAATCAAATAGTCATTCATTACTAAATGCACAATCAGAAAGATTCCATGATGCACATGTCCGAAATAAAAGATGCACGATGTCTATTCATGATCTTCCCGGCGCTAAATTCTCAATTCCACTTTCTTTTGACAACCTAACATTTCACTCAATTGCTCAATAATAACTCATTTCAATTCATTAACATATTACGGACTCCACCAGTTCAATTCTAACATTCAGTCAATTTACAAGGTCAGACTCATTTGGATATTCTCAAGAAAACCTCAAAATTGGTGTCACTATACTCTAGATCAAAATTGTAGCACCCCACTCTCGTGAGACCCGAACCTGACATCGAAGGTGATATCCGAGCCCGCGACCCGCGAGGGTGGTATGCTAGAGCAATCAATGCAGTTTAAAAAAAACTCATTATGATATTTTGTTTTGAAAAAATGAATGAGTCTTGCTGAAATAATAAACGGTTCGGGCCCGTGATACGAAAACCCTTTTCAGTCATACACTTTATCAAAGATCACATTTCAATACAATATTTATCAATTAGGGCCCTCAAACAATTCAGTAATTTTTTTATGGAATATAAATTTACACATAATTCAAAATGACACAAATGCAGACGTGAACTGATCCCGACTTCAAACACTGACTCTCTTGCGGTAATCATACTCCTGTTCCACTAATGGGGTACTCTTCAATACCTGAAAAATAATTGCAATGTTGGGTGAGTTTGCGAACTCAATGAGAAACCATCATCGATGGTCCACCCAACACATGCATATACAATCAATTCATATCATAGCACATATTAACACATTCCAAATTATCCCATGCATTGCCAATTTTACACATATAAGGCGTATCGCCTTTCAAACAAATCACATTTTATCATTCATATATATGATGCACATGTGACACTTTTCCATTTTCATTTCGTTGTTGTGACCTTGCGCCTGAATTGTCCCAGTGACGGGCATATTGCGTTGAGCCTGAGGCTCTGATACTTGTTAGGCGTGATATGCCCTGATACATTGAGCTAGTGGCTCTGTAAACATTGGACCGGAGGTCCTATGCGTTGAGCTTAAAGCTCTCATATACGTTGGGCATAGCCCTGATCATCGAGCTGAAGCTCGGAATTACGTTGGCTCCACCGGTCACAACTGTCATTATCTGATCATGCAATTATGCATGAATGCATATGCCTCATTTTACAATAATTTGTGTCACAACCTAATACACTAAGTCCAATTTCGCACTTAACCAATTCACTTTCAATTATACACATTTAACACTTATTTCGAACACCTGTGGTTCGAAATCAATCAAAACAAACACACATAATCCTTCCTTAACTCCACATGGCAATCGTACATGAAATTAAACACATATAGGTTGAGAAACCAACTAGGTTACTCACCTATTACTTCCAAGCTAATGCCGGGAAGTCTCTGCTACGTCAGTCGATCAACGCTCCAGTTGGGCCTCTATAAGAATCAGAGAATAAAACGATCACTAATTGTTCAATCCAAACTAGTAATGATGCACATGTAGGTGTAAAATGCATGTTCATGATATTCCCGGCCCTAATCCTTTTTTTTCTATCAAAAAAATCCGTCTAAAATTAGAAATCCAATGGCGCTGACGACGCTCAATTTGGACCTCTAGAGGTTCCCAATTAAATAAAACAGTGAGTAAATGCTCCGTTACCCGGGCCCACATCAATTTTCCGTCCACAAATCTCCAATTTCTCAAAAAATGAAATTAAATAATCAATGAATCTGATGCCTCAAGAATCAATTCAATCGGACGTCGGACGGAAAAGTTATTCACGAAAGAAACCAAAATTCAAATAAAACAATTAATATATCTATATCTATAAGCCTTTATTTCCTCCTTTTTTCCTGTTTTCCAACCGAATTTCAATCCTCTATAACTTTTTGTACACAATTCAAAAAATTGCAAACCATACCTTGTTGGAAAGATAATGAAACCCTCTACAAGTTTGATGAAAACCATAAAAATCACATTTACCCCTAAGGGTGTCAAAATTCAATTGAAACTTCTGCCCATTCAAAATCTATCAAAACAGAACAGTACTTGGTAAATTCAGTAACTTCCATTCTCTTCAGTCAAAAATTACACCATAAATATGCTCAGAAAGATCACAATATGATCTGCAGCTTTCATGAACAATATGAAATCAAATTCAATGGGTAACTAGGTCAAACAATTCAGTGAATGCTACTGCCCCTGAAAATACTCACTCTGGACAGTAATTATTAAAACAGTATAACTCCTTGTACACATGTCAAAAAAATCATTACCTTATATCACTGGAAAGATAAAACACAGTACTAAACTTCTCATGAAGGGCATCAAAGCCAATTCCATCATTAACAATTTCAAACTTGTCATGCAAGTTTCTGCTGATCAGGGAAGTTAATAATCTAATGCAGGTTCAGTGTTTGAAATTTCATAACTCTCAAATCTGATCTCCAAAAATTACATTCTATGTACCATTTTCAAGATAATTGTTTCCTCTACAACTCTTCAAAAGACCATTTAAGCCAATTCAATTCACAAAAATTTCTAAAATTTCTTCTACTCAGATTGTGCACCAAATCCACCCTTAGTCTAGGTTTCCACTTCATTGCACAAAATCAGTCAATATTCCACAGTGCATATCTCCAAATATACAGATCGAAAAATTGCAAAATCAGTGGGAATGGAAAGATAACTTAATAAAATTCAATTTTAATTCAGACCATTTTCCCTAATTCCATCCCAATTAATTTAGAAAAATCAGCAAAACACTTAGGTCATAGTTTCAGTTACTGTTCATTCCAGCCATCAGCAGTAACTTTCCATGCTAAAATTCACCCTCTTAAGACAAAAATTAGACAACACTTATTTCACACAAGAATGTAGCCAACAAACCAAAGTTTAATTGGGCACAAACCCCACCTCATTTTCATAACCACACAATGAGTTATGCTCAAAACAGTACAGTAGGGCAAAACTCAAATTTTCCAGCTTTACTTCTCAAATCAATTCCTTTCTTTCCAATGTCTATTCTACTTCACTTAGCACTCAATTTACCTTCCTATTCAACCAAAATTTCATCAAACACTTCACCTCAACATAACCTATAAAATTTCAGCATCATAGTCAATCATTTTCTTTTAAGTCTTATTCATCTAATATCACTACAATCATTTCAAACTATGACATTCAAACACTAATCATCTTCAACCTCATTAATTCTTCTATAAACATGCCCAACAATTCAAACCATATGTTTCATGTCATTAATGCATCATACATCATATTTCATAAACAATCACTTCCAATTCATGCAATTAACTATGAATTCATGCATTAAATACATAAGTAAAACTTAAACCATACACTTACCTAATCAAAGCTTTCAACTTTTCAATTCTCCAACTATTTTACTTCTTCTCCATCCCATGCAAGGTTATCATCAAGGTAAGAAGGTAGAAGCTTTAAGTTTGCAAGCATGCAAGAAAATCACTCAAGGTTGGAGGAAAACAACAATGAAATGAAGGGAAATTTGAGAGAAATCCAATGAGAGGCAAAGGAGGAGGGTTTTCGAATGGTTGAATAAAAAAACAAGGAAGCTTGATTTTTCATGCTTTAATTAAGACAACAACGAGAGAGGAAGCAAGTAGCATAAGACAAAAGGATTTATTCATGGGGACAAGTGGCAAGTCTAAGGAAAAAGACAAAATAGATATAAAACAAAACTCTTGTATAGGATTTAGAAACCCTACTACAATTTGACTCATTCCAGTTCAATGGCCCTAATTTAAATTCCAAAATAAAATAGCCAATATGACAGTGCCATTGGGTAGCAATTTTCGCTACCGAAAAGCAACCGGTTCGCCACTTGACGATTTTTCCGGTCCGGAAATTTTCTCCGAAATATTCCAGAAAAATTCCTAAAAATTCCTGAAAATATAAAACACTCAATGGCGCACTCAGAATAATTTTTCAAACCCAATAGCTACGTTAATCACAATAAAATTACCTTAGGCACAAAAACCGGGAATGTCATGTATGCATGTACAGTAATTTCTTGTGCACAAATGATACTGTGTATCAATCCAATTACGCATGAACAGTACTAATTAATCCCTATCAATCTCATCCTATGGCAAATTTACTATTTAACCCTTCCTGACGGGGGTGGGATGTTACAAAAATTCATCCATTAAACTCAGTTTCTACAATCTCAAAAGCATTGGATTTAATCCTAATTATATTTCAATTATCAATAAACAATCCTTAGGTTGTAATAGAACCTATTCTCAAATTTCATTCAATACTTTCTTTCTTTTCCTCAATTGTAGACCTCTTTCTCTAGTTCATAAAGAATCAAGAATCACCTCAATTGGAGGTCTACACCATTAATTATGCCTCAAAAACTAAACCATTTCAGTTCAGAAAAAGGTCCCTCGCCGCGGCCAAAGACTCCTCGCCGCAGCGTAAAAAGGGTCACTTGCCACGGCAAACACCTTCACTTAAGCTCGCCGCGACATAAAAGAAATGGACACTCCGCGGCGTAAAATTTGCACGCTCGTCGAGATGTCCAACTGAGCTCGCCGCAGCGAGTAACTATTTACTCATCGCGACAAGGCCCTCAGCGCACGTCGCGATGTGCGAAGCCCCAATCGTCTTCTCCGATTCTTTTTTTTCCATTTCTCTCACTAGAAACCCATAACTCACCTATAACTACTACAATCCTTCACAATAAAACCCATGCAAGCATCAAGCTAGCAAATAAACAACATTAAACCATTTACTTACCAAAATCAAGCATTTCTCTTCAACACCCGAATATCTCCAACTCTTCAACACATACGGTTCTCACTCCCAAAACCATATAAAGCTCCATCTTCTCATGAGTTTTCGTTGGATCTTAAACAAGAAGAAGAAGCAAGCAAGAGGAGAGGCAAAGATCGAACATCACCAAGAGGAAGAAGGAGGATCGATCAAAGGGGAGAATAATCATGCCCTAGGTGAAGAACAAGTTTTCTGTCAAAATATGAGGGGATTTCGAAAACTTAGGATATTTATACTCTAAAAGCCTTCAACCCTAAAACCTTGCCACATGCCAATTTCCTCATAATACATTTAAATCTCTTTCTCTTTTCAATTTCATTTCTAGTCCAATTCATCTCCAAATTTCAATGGCTCGTTAGATTAATTTCTCAAATGATATAGCAAATTTTTTCCCTAGCCATTAGACAGTCATTTCAGTTCTATAAAATCGATCGGTTCGTCACTCGGAGGATTTTCCGGTCCGGACTTTTTTTCCCAAATTTTCAGAAAAAAATCCTAAAGGTCACTACCAATTAACAATCACTCTAAAACAGTTCCAATTCAATCGTCAGACCCAATTATTCCAAAATTCCCAATAAATCATATTCAAATCTAATTATCTGACAATTTCACAATTCATATCATATTCACAATCAAATGCCAGAAAAATGTCATGAATGCATGTACCTATATGTGCATGTGCCAAATGACTCAATCCTCTACAATTAGAGGTCAAAATAAATGTTTAATTCAAAATATGCAATGCAAACAACTAGCTTGTCCCAATTGACCACTTTACCCTTCCCATCGGGGACGGGATGTTACTCCTAACAAAAATTTCGTCCTCAAAATTTCATATACAATTAACCAGAAAGCCAGGGAAAAATTGTTTCGATCGCTTATATACTGTTTCACACTTATTGCACTACATAACCAAATTCTGCCAATTCACTGAAATCAATACAATCGATCACCCTTTTTTTCTCAAATTTTAGACTGTCTTAACTATTTCCTCGTGATTACTCACAATTCTTCACTTTCGGTATCAATAACACCTATAATAGATCATAAAAATACTTCCTAATCATGTCCAAATAACACTTTGCGAATCCAAATCACCTTTTAAGATTTTAGACTAAGTTACCATTCTGATCACACCCTAATCACATAGAGGCCACTTATAACAAATTTAATTCTCCGATTTACACACTTATCCTCATCTCAGTGCATCAAGGCTGAAGTGATACACTTCGAAGCATTTCATTTATCACTTATCAGATTACATCTCTTTAGAGTTAAAACACCAATTTCATAAAATTCTAATAACCTCAATAGAATCAACCCGACTCATTGTCATTAACTTGGATCATTTGACCCCCATTACAGATTCATTTCATTTATCAATATTATTTCAAATCACTCATAACCGTCGACCATCGAATGGTATCACCAATAAAACAATTGATATACCCACAATCAATCCAAACTAACCATCACTTTCATAACTCTATGAACTCCAAAATATCAGTTTCACATTTATATCCAGCAATCAAGACGGTTGATCAATCACATATATAAGCATTCGATTTCACACTCTGAACCTTTTAAAGTATCAATTACTCTTTCAATGAATTCTTACCAGAACATAAAGCTTCGGTTGTTCCTTGAGTTTTCTCTAACAGTTTCTTTGGCGGGTAATACCCATACCTCTTAATTCAGTCCTAAAATATCATTTTTTTCTCAAACGTTGAATTCAAATTTTGATTTCTCTATAGGGTCCGCATATTCTAAATCCTCAAATTTGGGTTTTGCCATTTCGTTTTTGTACACATCTGATTTGGAATTCCAATAGCTAATAATACTTTCTTTTTGCCCCTTTGCTAGCTCGACAGTTTGCACTCAAAATTACACTAGGTTTAATAACCTTATTGCCCAATTTGTGATCTTCTATCATTGACTTTTCTGTTCAGTCCATTTAATTTCATCACTAACTTACTTTTGAAACACCCAATCACTTAATCCTTTTCAATTCTTTCAATTCCCGAACTACCTCAATCGCTATTGATTACTGATTTGGATATCCCTAGATATATCCACAAATATTTGTGTACGAATAAAATCTTTAAACTTTCAAAGCAATACTCAGTACAACAAGTTTCAAGTTGTCAATCACTATGCAGTCTATGAGGTTATACTTGTCCCTATGTACATAAAACCACTTTATACTATTTCAATAGATTGCATCATAACCTTTACTAGGACATTTGGTTAAATATTGCAAAATCTCCAATTTAAAGTACTACCATCAAAACTCGAATTGTAAATATCTCAAATGTTTCTTTTTACAATCATCAGTCATATCATTCACATTTTATTTCTCAATCAATTCTGCCGATTAGCTAAGACTAGAAAACCTTTAACAACTTCTGGACATATCCAGCATACAGCTAGTTCTAAATAGCTCCAAATCCATATACATATATTTATCCTTTACAATTTCGCATTTTATCATTACCTCTATCGTCATTAAGTCTCTCAATGTGCCATGTTCGAATACTAATTCATCCACAATTTGTTTGATCAAACTAAAATTCACTTTTTATGAAACTTTTCAAAACATGCAATTTCCTCAACTATACTGACTATTTTTCTTCATTTTTCAAAAACATTTGATATATCATTAAGGTTCATAATCACTATCCAATTTAAACACAATTGAGACATTTTACTCTTCAATAATATAACACTACCGGGGCATTGATATCTTTGACAATTTCAACCCAAAATTCCTTAGACAATGCTCATAATTGATTTTCATAACTCTTAAAATATCTAAATTCCCCAATGAGGAAAAATTCTCTTATGATTTTCTCAGTTTCATAACAACATATGCTGACACATATTCTCTTACACTAGCTTCTCTACATATTTCAATTTATTGCCATCATTACAAACTGGGTTACTAACACATTCATCAAATCCACTTGTACTTTCCAAACATTTTTACACAAATATTTATGAACCGATATTCTCCTCATAAACACGACTAATGTCTCTTTATTGTTCAATAATCTTATTACATAATCGGATTCTTTACAATGACATAGTACATACCTACTCAGTAGCAGATTCTATCTCTTACATTTGAGTCTCCACTAGGATCAGGACTCCTAATAATGACTTTTCGTTCATTTCAAATTTACCTCCAATTTGTCCTTTCATTGCTAAATTATATTTTTTTCAATTGTAATCATCTGATCGATTTAACCCAATTCAAGAAAACTCTTCTTTGAAAGAAGATTTTTCACTACTTTCATCAATGCCGCAATCATCAACAGTCGTCACATTTCTTGTCAGCCAATCGCAATACCTTAGGAAGTCAATTTTAGCTATAACTCATAATATCCCATGAAGATCAATTATGCCGCAATTCATATAATCAGGACATCCTTTAATAAAATTCAGCGAAGTATATACCACCAAAATCATTTCATCCTATCGAGAGACAGATGTAGGACAACTCTATCCCTTTTTTTTTGCACCTGTCCTCGCTCGAGAAGATTTTGCTATGATCAAGTCCTTAACAAATAACAATTTCCATTCATTCCCAATTGATCACTCTAAGTACTTTCATTTCTTATTCTAACTCAAATAGAACTTCAAACTATAAGAGCTATGATTAGCAATTATTCACCAACTCACAGATGACTTCCGATATCCTTACCACACATATGAGACAAATAAACTTCATATTTTCACTTGTTATGGGGCTCCTATTAACATATGTGCGTTCACATAGGCTAATCGATTGAACCTAGACAACTTTTCCATCTACCCTTATCATTGTCTTATATTTCAATATTTTCACTATCTTATCATACTCATGAATTTTGTTCACACTTAAATCAATATCATAAATGTACAATCATTCTCGCTTTCCCACTAACATATTCTGACTCTAAGTCATAAACTCTTATTCATAACTCCCATTACAGTAATCAAACCCAATTATAGCTCCTAGAGGTCATGGAACATTTCAATTTTCATCCATTTGATCTTACCATTTCTAAAACATCACTACAGTTCCTCTATCAATCCATAAGCATATAATTATATCTATCCCACAATTAAGAATATATTCCAGTATAACTCTAATGTTGCATTTTCTAATATATATATCCACCAATAACAATACACTTAATCTTCATTTGTCAAATCGAATCATACACTTTTTCTTATTTCACAATATCCACAACTTCCATTTATCACTATCTAACATATCATCATTTTCTTCACTATTTCTAACCACTTAGACAATTGATACAGGCTCATGCATGTGACTCATATACTAGACTGGGGATCAGTTGTCACTGTCTGTTGAGACATGACTTAAATGCATGTAACTTGACCCATATTTCAGAACGCCCATGTAAGATTGTACTTCTGGGCTCTGATACCACAAATGTAACATCCCACTCCGGTATGACCCGAACCCGATATCGATGGTGATATCCGAGCCCGTGCCTCACGAGGGTGGTATGCTAAAGCAGTCAAAACCGTTTAAAACTCAGTAAGACATTTTTACTTTTTGAAAACCATCTCGTGCATAAAAATCAGTGAACAATAATGGCCCCACTTTAATACGAAAACATTTCGGTAATCACATTACGATTTTAACATTACGAAAACATTTCGGTAACAACAGTACTATGCTGCAGCAATAGCAGGAATACAAATCTTAAAAAAACATAAATAACACTAATGTAGACGTGAACTGATCCCATCCTCGAACTCTAACTTGCTTGCAGTAATCATACTCCCGTTTCTCTAACGGGGTACTCTTCGATCCTTGAAAAATATTTGCAATGTTGGGTGAGTTTGCGAACTCAGAGAGAAACCATCATCGATGGTTCACTCAACTCATGCATATTCACACAATTCACTAAATATCACATATTACCACTTTCAGAAATATCACACAATTCACATTTAATCATTCATATATGCAATGCACATGTGACACTTTTCATTTTCATTACGTTGTTGTGACCATGCGCCTGAAACTGTCCTAGTGACGGGCACATTGCGTTGAGCCTGTGGCTCTGAATACGTTGGGCCTGAATGCCCTGATACGGTGGGCACAAAGCCCTGTGCGTTGAGCTTAAAGCTCTGAAATACGTTGGCCACGAAGCCCTGTGCATTGAGCTTAAAGCTCTGTAATACGTTGGTTGCTTCGGTCACAACTGCCATTATCTGATCATGCCTTTATGCATGAATGCACATGTCCCAATTTACATTTACAATCAGTTACATTTTATTATCCAATTCCCATTCCTACGGACCTTTAGTCCGGTATTTCAATCATAAACATTTTCACAATTTATTTCATTGAATCATTCACAACAATACACACAATTAGCACTTCAATATCACATTCCAATACTTCGGACAACCGTGGTCCAAAATCAATCAAAAGCAAACACATATAACCCTCTATTATCTCCACATGGCATAAGTGCGTAATATTAAACACACATAGGTTGAGAAACCAACTAGGTTACTCACCTAGACTTCCTAGCTGTTGCCTGAGAGCTCCAGCACTGTTCGTGGAATAACGATCCAATGGTGCGTCTAAACAATCAAATAGTCATTCAATACTAAATGCACAATCAGAAAGATTCCATGATGCACATGTCTGAAATAAAATATGTACGATGCCTATTCATGACCTTCCCGGCGCTAAATTCCCAATTCCACTTTCTTTTGACAACCTAACATTTCACTCAATTGTTCAATAATAACTCATTTCAATTCATTAACATATTACGGACTCCACCAGTTCAATTCTAACATTCATTCAATTTATAAGGTCAGACTCATTTGGATATTCTCAAGAAAAACTCAAAACCAGTGTCACTACACTCTAGATCAAAATTCATCCATTAAACTCAGTTCCTACAATCTCAAAAGCATTGGATTTCATCCCCAAGTCTCACAATTATATTTCAATTATCAATAAACAATCCTTAGGTTGTAATAGAACCTATTCTCAAATTTCATTCAATACTTTCTTTCTTTTCCTCAATTGTAGACCTCTTTCTCTAGTTCATAACGAATCAAGAATCACCTCAATTGGAGGTCTACACCATTAATTATGCCTCAAAAATTAAACCATTTCAGTTCAGAAAAAGGTCCCTCGCCGCGGCCAAAGACTCCTCGTCGCGGCGTAAAAAGGGTCGCTCCTCGCGGCGTGAAGAACGCTCACCGCGGAGAACACCTTCACTTAAGCTCGCCGAGACGTAAAAGAAATGGACTCGCCACGGCATAAAATTTGTATGCTCGTCACGACGTCCAACTGAGCTCGTCGCGGCGAGTAACTATTTACTCGTCGCGACGAGGCCCTTAGCGCACGTCGAGACGTGCGAAGCCCCAATCGTCTTCTCTGATTCTCTTTTTTCCATTTCTCTCCATAGAAACCCATAACTCACCTATAACTACCACAATCCTTCACAATAAAACCCATGCAAGCATCAAGCTAGCAAATAAAAAACATTAAACCATTTACTTACCAAAATCAAGCTTTTCTCTTCAACACCGAAAATCTCCAACTCTTCAACACATACGGTTCTCACTCCCAAAACCATATAAAGCTCCATCTTCTCATGAGTTTTCATTGGACCTTAAACAAGAAGAAGAAGCAAGCAAGAGGAGAGGCAAATGTTAAGTCAAACCAGACTTCACGTATTAAATAATTTTGATAATAAACAAAGAGAAATATACGAAAGAAAAGTAGACAATACAAAAAAGCACTAAGAAAAGCGACTAAGAAAAAGCGATTTAAAGAAAAGCGAGATTTATACAAAAGCGGATGGAAGCTTTACAAAGACAAAAAGCGAGCGGAAGAAAATGATTTAAAGAAAAGCATTTATAAAAAGAAGACGATACAAAAGCATTTAAGCTTTACGAAGAAAAGCAGACGAGACAAAAGCGAGATGGAAGCTTTACGAAGACAAAAAGCGACGATACAAAAGCGATTTAAGCTTTACGAAGACAAAAGCGAGCGATACAAAAGCGATTTAAGCTTTACGAAGACAAAAGCGACGATATGAAAATAAGACGGAAGAAAGAAACATCGTTTAAGATTACATGAGCTAAAGCGAATAACCGTTCTTTAAAGATTCAAGCAGATAGTCAAGAAGCAGTTGAAGTTCACTATAAATAAGAGTCGAGAATGAAGAAGAAATAACTTTGGAAAAGTGAATGAAACTCTGTGTATTCAATATCTCGCTCATCTCGAGAGAAAAATTGCGAACTATTTTCGAGTGTATATGTGAAGAGCAACTCTTTGTAAAAGCTCTTTATCGCTTTTCATTTTGAAAAAGTCTACTGAGATAACTCAAGAGGCTAAGAGTAAAAGAATACTTACTGTTAAGAGACTCAAGAGGCTCGATCTAAAGAATACTTGTAATCAGTTTGGAGATAGTGAAAATCTCGGAAGAATATCTCGAGGATCGGACGTATTACGGTTTAGGGTGAACGAGGATAAAATTGCTGTGTTTTCTCTCTAACTCTTATCGTTCTTAAATCGTAGTTTTCATTATTAACAAAGTTTTTCAAACTAGTTAAGAATTGGTTTAAGATAAGTTTTCCAAAGAACAAGCAATTATTATGAAGGGATTAAAGAAAAGTTTATCACAATTCAACCCCCCTTCTTGGTATCTTGGTCATATTATTACTCAATATATTAACATGTGATTTACTTCAATTGGTATCGAGCGAGGTGTTCAAGAATCACTCTAATAAAGTGTGAACTAAAGAAAATGGTGGAATCACACACGATATTGCAGAAGGAGCCTCGGTCACGGACCTCCAAAGATTCAATGGTGAAGACTACCACTATTGAAAGGATCGGATGAGATTGTTTATCGAGTCTACTCACATTGACCTTTGAGACATCATCGAGAATGGACCTTACACACCAAGATGATGATAAAATCCAATTCCACGAGAAAGATGGACGGTGAAAGAAAGCAAGATTTTAACTAAACTCCAAAGCGAAATTTTTCTTGAGTTGTGCATCGAAAGCGAAGCGAGTATGACAAAGTGCATGGATGCGATATCGCCAAAGAAATGTGGGATACATTATCAATTGCACATGAAGGAACAAATCAAGTGAAGGAGTCCAAGATAAGTATTTTGGTGCATCGAGACGAAGTTATTCAAGATGAAAGAAGAAGAGACTATTGATCAAATGTTCGAAGATTCCAAACAATTGTTAATGGGCTAAAAGCTCTCGAAGAACGCATAACAGTCAAGACCATGTTCGAAAGATTTTGAGGAGTCGCCAAAAGATGGAGACCCAAAGTAATCGCAGACAAGAAGCCAAAGACCTAAAGCATCAAGCTTGATGAATTGCTTGGATCGTTGAAGATACGAAGCAGAGCTTGATGCACGGAAGATAAGCCCAAAAGGAGAAGTCCATAGCGCCAAAGCAAGTCAAAAGAATCACAAAATCCGAAGAAGAAAACAAAAGGAATACATCAAAGGCGTTAAAGATTGAAGAAGCAAAGGATGATGATTCCAAGAAGTCGAATCAATCAAGTGATGAAGGCGATGAGCTATCTTTCATTTCAAGAAAGATAAGAAGAATGTGGAAAAGAAGTCCAAAGGAAATTCAACATTTAGAAGGAACAATGGCAAAGACGATGAAAAGTCGATAAAGCATCCATTACCGTTATGAATGCAAGAAGCGGGACATTACAAGTCCGAGTGTCCAATGTTAAAAAGACAACCCGAAGGAGTAGAGATAACAAGAAAAGCATGATGGCAACGTGGGAAGATCTGGATTCATCGTAATCGATACAAGTTCACAAGCGTCGAACATGCTAACATATGTCCGGTAGTGAAGAAGAAAGTGATGAGGAGGTAACTTCCACTATAATGATATACAAGATGCATATTCGTAATTGTTAGAGGATTCTCATGCTATTCGAAACAAGACAAGTCGTTGAAGAAGAAATATGTAGAAAACCTCAAACATACTCATGAGATAGAGTGAGAATATAAGTTTGAGAAAGCAAGTTGAGGAATTGAATAACAACAAAGTTGTAGATAGATCTCAAGAGATTAATCAATTGAAATCGAGAATTAATAATCTCTCAATTGATCTAGCTAAATTCTGAGATAGTACAAAAAGATGAATAAAATGATAGGAGAATCTGAGACATCCGGGGATAAAACTGGATTAGGTTTACTAAAATAAGCCCAAAGATTACGTAGTAAAATCGGTTGCTCAAAAAATAAGAAAAGATATCAATCAGATTTTCAGAAAGGTCATCAACATTATCATTCTACACATCATTATCATTCATTACATCGTACTAACCCTAAAGGACCCAAGAGAATCTGGGTACCTAAAAATAAAATAATATCTCCTACAGAAATCCTTCGTTGGAAGAACCAGCAAGCACCATTGGTATATGGACAGTGGATGCTCGCGTCACATGACGGGAAACAAGTCTATGTTCCTAGATCTTCAGTACAAGAAAGGAGGATCAGTAACTTTTGGAGACAACCAACAAGGAAAGATAATCGAGTTTGGTAAGATTGGTAAGAATTCTCATGCATGCATCAATAACGCATTACTAGTTGATGGTTTAAAGCATAACTTGATAAGTATTAGTCAATTATGTGATTACGGTTTTGAAGTTTCTTTTAATCAAAAATTTTGTGAAGTCGAAACAAAGATGGTTCCATCTTCTTTTCGCCAAAAGACGAAACAATCTTTATAAAATTGATTTAGGCGTTTTCGGTCTCAAAATATTTCATGTTTTTATCTACTAAAGATGAAAGACCGATCCGCATAAAAACTAGGTCATGTGGGTTTTAAACATATTTCAAAACTTTTGAAACATGATTTGGTAAAAGGTTTGCCACAAATTCGTTTTGACAAAGATTTCTTTTGTGAAAGTTGTCGAGAAGGAAACAAGTTAAAACCTCTTTTCTTCAAAACATTTCATAACTTCTTCTAGACCACTTGAGTTGTTACATATGGACTTATTTGGTCCAACAAGAACAATAAGTCTTGGTGGAAAGAAGTATGGACTTGTGATTGTTGATGATTTTACAAGGTTTTGTTGGATACTTTTTCTATCACATAAAGATGAGTCTTTCAAGTGTTTTAGAAACCTTTCCATGAGATTACAAAATGAAAGAGGAATGTCTATAGCAAGCATAAGGAGTGATCATGGAGGAGAATTTGAAAATGAGAAGTTGAGTATTCTGCGAAGAAAAGGAATTTTCATAACTTCTCGCCCCAAGGACTCCACGTGAGAATGGAGTTGTTGAGAGGAAGAATAGGACGATTCAAGAGATGGCAAGAACAATGCTATGCGAGATGAATCTTCCTAAATACTTCAAGGCGGAAGTCATCAATCAAAGATGCTACATTCAGAATAGAGTGCTGCTGCGACCAATGCTGAAGAAAACTCCCTATGAGTTGTGGAATGGAAGAAGACCAAACATTTCTTATTTCCATCCTTTTGGCTGCAAGTGCACTTTTCTGAACACAAAGGAAGCTCTGGAAAAATTTGATGCGAAGACACTTTCAGGAATTTTTCTAGGCTATTCTCTCACTTCAAAGGCATTTAGAGTCTTCAACCTCACCTCAAAGACTGTTGAAGAATCTATTCACGTTAAGTTCGATGATAGCTCTCAACCCAATAAGGAAGAGGAATCAGAAGATGATGCTGTTACAGTGCCCTTGACGTAGTGTAAGGAAGTATCTTCATCAGGAACACTTCATGATGAAAAGACAGATATCTCTAAGAATTTTGAGTTAAAGAAAGATTGGAGATACAAAAGCTCTCATCCTAAAGAGTCAATTATCGGAGAAACCTCAGAAGGTGTAAGAACAAGGTCCAAGTTCAGAAGAGAAGCCAACGTGGCATTTATATCTGAAGTAGAACCTAAAAAGATTGATGAAGCTCTAAAAGATGAAGCATGGATATTAGCTATGCAAGAGGAATTGAATCAATTCAGTAGGAATAAAGTCTAGTCCTTAGTTCCTAAACCTGAAAAGAAATCCATTATTGGTACTAGATGAATATTCAAGAATAAGCTAGATTAATCAGGAAAAGTAAGTCATGACAAGGCAAGATTAGTAGCACAAGGCTATAATCGCAGGAAGGAATAGACTATAATGAGACATATGCTCCAAAGAGCAAGACTTGAAGCAATAAGGATACCGCTTGCATATGCTGTTTGCCATGACATAAAGCTTTTTCAGATGGATGTAAAAGTGCATTTCGAATGGCTTTATAGATGAAGAAGTCTATGTCAAGCAACCTCCTGGATTTGAGGATATAAAGTATCCAGATCATGTCTACAGACTTCATAAAGCCTTATATGGATCAAACAGCTCCTAGAGCATGGTATGATCGTCTGAGCTCATTTCTTATTGAAAATGGATTTACTAGAGGTAAAGTTGACAAAACTCTTTTAGGAAGAACTTGTATAATGATTTTATTATTGTGCAAATCTATGTTGATGATATTATTTTGGTGCCACCTCAAAAAGTTATGCATAAGCTTTGAAAATATGATGAAAATGAATTTGAGATGAGCATGATGGGTGAGTTAAAATTCTTTCTTGGATTGCAAGTAAAGCAAACTAAGGATAAGATTTTATCCATCAACAAAATATGTCAAAGAATTGTTGTCTAAATTTGATATATGCGATGTTAAAAGTATGTCTACACCGATGCATCCTTCAAACTTGTTGTCGAAAGACTAAAGTGGTAAGAAGGTGGATCAAACCCTATTTAGAGGATGATTGGTTCTTTGCTTTATCTTACTGCAAGTAGACCTGACATTCTATTCAGTGTATGCTTGTGTGCAAGGTTTCAGGCCGATCCTAGAAAATCTCATTACATAGTTGTAAAACGAATTTTGAGATATCTCGCAAGTACTACTGATCTTTGCTTAATGTATGAGAAAGGTAAAGATTTCAGGTTGAATGGATATTGCGATGCGGACTATGCCGGTGATAGGATTGAAAGGAAGAGCACGAGTGGTGGTTGTCACTACCTTGGACCAAACCTGGTGTCATGGTCAAGCAAGAGACAAAGCTCGATTGCATTATCAACCGCAGAAGCTGAATATATGTCTGCCGCAAGTTGTTGTTCACAATTACTGTGGATCAAGTATCAATTGGAGGACTACTCAATACAAGAGGAAGAGATTCCAATATACTGCGACAACACCAGCTCCATCAGCTTGTCAAAGAATCCAATTCAACATTCAAGGGTGAAGCACATTGAAGTTAGACATCATTTCTTGAGAGATTACGTTCAGAAGAAAGTTGTCAGTCTACAATTCGTGGAAACGAAATTTCAGTGGGCAGATATCTTCACAAAACCACTAAGTGAAGATCACTTTAAAGAAATTAGACGCAACCTCAATATGGTGATGTTAACGGACCAATCATCTGGTTTTTCGCAAAGAAGAAACAGATAGACGGAGGAGATAACGGACCAATCATCTGGTTTTTCGCAAAGAAGAAACAGATAGACAGAGGAGATAACGGACCAATCATCTGGTTTTTCGCAAAGAAGAAACAGATAGACGAAGGAGTTAACGGATCATTCATCTGATTTTTAAAAGGCAAAGACAGAAAGACGGCAGAGTTAACAGATTGATCATCTGATTTTTCAAAAAGAAAGACAATGAAACGGTGGAGTTAAACGGCGTTGACGGTTTCAGACTTAAAACTTCTTTCACAAAAAAAAAATTTAGAGGGAAAAAAGGCTGTCAGATCATCGAGAAGTACAATCGTTCTAGAATTTGCTATAAAATCCCTAAAACTGACGTTTGGGATCTCTAACAAATTCAGAAATTGCTAGTTCTCTGAAATCTCTCTGAAAATTCTTCAAGCGAGTTCCTATTCACTCAGAATCAACAAGATGAATGTCAAGCCCATTTTATGAGTTGAGCCAGAGCAAGCTGGGAAGATTGGTAAACTTTGAAGATCTAAGAAGGAACAAATGGATATAGAGCCGAGATAATAGCGGCAAGATGGAGAAACTTCTTTCAAATACGAGAGCAAGTTTATCTCAACGAAGTTTATGAGTTCTGGAAACATACTAAAAGTGTGGATAATACAATCGTATCATATGTAGAAACACTCCCTGTTATAGTAACCAAGGAGTTACTGGAAAGAGTCACTGAATGTCCGTGTAGTGGAGTTCAACCTACTAACATGGTGAAATGGATGACTAAGCTGAAGTTGAACGAAGATGAAGTTACTCGTCAACTTTATGGTCAGAACAACCCAACTTAAAGAAGAGCCTCTTGGCTTGTACCAAAGGAAAGGGTTTTGTTCTTTGTTTTGTGTGTTTGTGTGTTACCTAGATAGGTTCAAGACATCAAGTCACTACTTTGGATGAACAATGTATCCTTCATCTCTGAATCACCAACCAATAGATTTACCATTTTGATTTATCAATATATGGTTAAATCAATAAAGGATACAAACACTCTCCCGTATGGGATGTTGTTGACAAGGATGTTTAAAGAATCAGGAATCAGATTGGAATTGGGAGTCAGACAGAAGGTATCTGTAAGAAGTTATATAGATTCAACATCGATTTCCAAAATGGGTCTGAGATTTTCAGACAAACAAGGAGCAGAAGAATCAAGGAAAGCAACAACTGAGGGGGAGCCTAAACCAAAGAAATCCTCATGAAGGAGAGAAGATCACACTCTCGTGAGTCAAGTCAAGATCTGCTCAATTTTTGAATCGGGTGACTTAAAGCGGAAGTGGAACCTTTGGTGAGTGACATTCATAAGCAAGCAAGAACGCCACCCACAAAGGAAAGCATGCGATGTAAAGAAGCCATCCTTCCAGAGATTCAAGCAAACCAAAGCATTATGAACAGCAGAGATCAAAAGCTACAAAATCATCATCATCAATCCTTGAGAAAGTTTGGACACTCAATCTCAAGGAAATGAAGGAAAAGGAAAGTAGAAGAACACGAGAAGAAGAAAGTTCAATCCAAGAGGTCACCAAGGTTAAAGAAAGTGAGTGCAAGAAAAGAAGAAAATCCAACAACAGAGGCAAAGGCTAAGAAGACAAGGCTAGAAGAAAGCTGTTGTTGACATTTCTAAACAATCACTTGCATGTCTTGTTAGTGCTATTGATGTTCTTGAAGTTAATATGGAAGTCGCTTTGAAGCGATTGTGGAAGTCTGTTAAGGGTAATATTAAGGATTCTCACAAAATTCTTAATAATCCAATTTTGAAGAAATAGTTCCTACTACTTTTCAGTCCACACTTGTCCATAAACAAGTTGCTACACATGTTTTGGGGACGAAGGCTACTTCAAAAGTCAGAAGTGTGATGACTAATGTTCCATCCAAGTATTTAACTTTTCAAAGAGAAAGTTGGGAACACAGATTGGTTGTAATAGAGGAGAAGAAGACCAAGTCTCATCATCCGAGACAAACCAAAGAGATATGTGAAAGCCTTCTTCAAATCAGTTGAATATGATAATGGCATTTACATACATTGGATAGGGGTTACAAAATTTCTATGATCAATCAAGAGAGTTGGGAGAGAACCATATCCACCAGAGCCATTTGGAGAGCGTATCACTTCTTATCCTATCTTCGAAAAGACAATAATCAAGGTGGTACCGATCTTCAACCACCAAATTTTGTTGAACTCAATTATGAGAAGCTAAAGCTAAAAGTTCAACCTGAGCCAGTATTGGATGACATGTCTGCTGATCAGATTGCAGAGGCAGTAAAATTGATTGATGCGCATGTAAGGAGAAAAGGAGTGGTAAGTCCATCTGCGTGTATCAAGATCCGGACCAAGTCTAACTAAGGCAACAGCAGATGATCCACAGGAGGCAATATCGAATGGGTCAAGATTGTTCTTTTCGATTGGCAACTCGAATGTTGTTTTACTATAATACGTAACATTACGTGAAATCGACCTCTGTGGGAGATCAGTTCAATTGCAGAAGCTATGCCATGGTTTGGACGCATTTTTCAACGAATAAGAGATTCCTATGATCTTGATATCAATGAACAAGCTGTATTTGTTCCTCCTCCTCTTCTGCAAATCATTGAACCAAATGTCTTTAACAAGGAAGCTTATACAACAACAGTGGCTATCGTTGAAAAGCAAGTTGTTAAGACAGTACCCTCGATCGCAGATGAATCATCAACACTAAAGAAGCATGTTCGAAGCTTGATAAAGATATGAAGAAGATTAAGAAGATGCTGAAAAGTTGATGAAGCAGATTGGAAAATAATTGTTTGATCAATAACAAATAGGGGGAGAAGGGAGAAGGAAGAGAGAAGGGAGAAGGAAGAAATCAGTTGGAAGGATGAAGATAATTTTTTTATCTCAATACTTCTGTATAATTCACAAGTATATGATACTTTTCATATTTCTCACAAGTATTTGTTATTATCAAAAAGGGGGAGAATGTTAAGTCAAACCGGACTTCACGTATTAAATAATTTTGATAATAAACAAAGAGAAATATCTGAAAGAAAAGCGATTTATACAAAAAGCGATTTAAGAAAAGCAGACGAAGAAAAGGCGATTTAAAGAAAAGGACGATACAAAAAGGCATTTAAGCTTTACAAAGACAAAAAGCGACTAAGAAAACAGACGGAAGAAAAGGCGATACAAAAGGCGGGCGATACAAAAGCGCATTTTAAGCTTTACTAAGAAAAGCGAGCGAGACAAAAAGGGCGGAAGCTTTACGAAGACAAAAGCAGACGATACAAAAGCGGATTTAAGCTTTACGAAGACAAAAGGGCGATACAAAAGCGCATTTAAGCTTTACGAAGACAAAAAGCGATATGAAAATAAGACGGAAGAAAGAAACATCGATTTAAGACGGTTGAGCTAAACCGAATAACCGTTCTTTAAAGATTCAAGAGCGAGATAGTCAAGAAACAGTTGAAGTTCGACTATAAATAAGAGTCGAGAATGAAGAAGAAATAACTTTGGAAAAAGTGAATGAAACTCTCGTATTCAATATCTGCTCTATCTCGAGAGAAAATTGCGAACTATTTTCGAGTGTATATTGTGAAGAGCAACTCTTTTGTAAAAGCTCTTTATTAGTTTTTCATTTTGAAAAGTGATCTGAGATAACTCAAGAGGCTAAGAGTAAAAGAATACTTGCTATTAAGAGACTCAAGAGGCTCGATCTAAAGAATACTTGTAATCAGTTTGGAGATAGTGAAAATCTCGGAAGAATATCGAGGATCGGACGTAGCCCACGGTTTGGGGTGAACCAGATAAAATTGCGTGTTTCTCTCTAACTCTTACTATTCTTAAATCGTAGTTTTCATTATTAACAAAGTTTTTCAAACTAGTTAAGAATTGGTTTAAGATAAGTTTTCTGAAAGAACAAGCAATTATTATTGAAGGGATTAAAGAAAAGTTTATCACAATTCAACCCCCCCTTCTTGTGTATCTTGGTCATATTATTACTCAATATATTAACGTGTGATTTACTTCAGCAAAGATCGAAGATCACCACGAGGAAAAAGGAGGATCGATCAAAGGCGAGAAAAATCATGCCCTAGGTGAAGAACAAATTTTCTGTCAAAATATGAGGGGATTTCGAAAACTTAGGGTATTTATACTCTAAAAGCCTTCAACCTTAAAACCTTGCCACATGCCAATTTCCTCATAATACATTTAAATCTCTTTCTCTTTTCAATTTCATTTATAGTCCAATTCATCTCCAAATTTCAATGGCTCGTCAAATTAATTTCTCAAATCATATAGCAAATTTTTTCCCTAGCCATTAGACAGTCATTTCAGTTCTATAAAATCGATCGGTCCGTCACTCGGAGGATTTTCCGGTCTAGACTTTTTCTCCCGAATTTCCAGAAAACAAAATCCTAAAGGTCACTACCAATTGAAAATCACTCTAAAACAGTTCCAATTCAATCGTCAGACCCAATTATTCCAAAATTCCCAATAAATCTTAATCAAATCTAATTATCTTACAATTTCACAATTCATATCATATTCGCAATCAAATGCCAGGAAAATGTCATGAATGCATGTACCTATATGTGCATGTGCCAAATGACTCAATCCTCTACAATTAGAGGTCAAAATAAATGTTTAATTCAAAATATGCAATGCAAACAACTAGCCTGTCCCAATTGACCACTTTACCCTTCCCATCGAGGACGGGATGTTACATAGGCAATAAGCAGGATGAGAATCAAACAAGCATATTAAGTAGGAAGTGAGTAAGGGATTGAAGAAAGGAAGGGTTAGGAAATGAATAGGATGAAAATTAAGCAAGCAAATTACGCAGGCAGTGAGTAGGGGATCAAAAAAGGGAAAGGTTGTAGATGAAAAGCAAGCAAGTAGATTAAGAAGATTGGAATCCAAACCTACCTGTGATGCATTTAGAGAGAGGTAGTACAATCTCTCCCTGACCTATATTTTAAGTATTAATATAATTTTTGAGCTTTATTTCTACTAGCTTTACCTTTATTGTAATCCATTATCAATTATACTTTTATCTCTAACTCTAAATAAGCTTTGGGATGATTCTTACCCTTAAAGAAAGGTACGGTCATTTTAATGTTGCCAATATTGTCATCCACTTCTTAATCCTTAGATTATGTTTGGTTGGAGATTTTATAATGGAATGGAATTACATTATTCCATCATTTTGGAGGAGGTTTTATATTGGAATGGAATTAGATGGAAGAGGAGGGTTTCATATTAGATCACATTCTATCATAAATAGTAAAAAAAAACCTTTGATTTGGGGAGTTAAGGATGGAATCAAAGGTTTTAGGATGGAATGTAAAATGATAAACAACCTTACACTATATTATATTAAAAACCCTTTATCCAAATAATATTTCACTATATTACATTATGAGCGCTTCTATCCCTCTCAAACAATAATTTTCTAATATTACATTCATTTACATTCCATTGCATTATAAACCATTTCATTATATTAAAAAAAATTTGTCTAACCAAACATAGTCTTAGGCGCCCTTCTTTACTCTCAATAACACCTAATTCCTATCTAATTCCTAAATCTACCCCCTTTAACCTCAAAGACTATATTAACACCATCAACATTAAGTTCATTATTCTCCTCATCATCCTTAGTTACTTATTAGATTATGCCTAATATGCCTCCCCTTATTGTGAACTTAGGTTACCATCTCCCTTACAATTCAAAAAATATGTTATGATTGGTTTTCCAAAATATCCCTTATCTTAGCATATCTTATATTCATCCTCTTAAATTGTTATTGCATGGCCTGCATAGCATAT
Source organism: Erythroxylum novogranatense (assembly GCA_029891385.1). NCBI lineage: Eukaryota > Viridiplantae > Streptophyta > Magnoliopsida > Malpighiales > Erythroxylaceae > Erythroxylum > Erythroxylum novogranatense. Next base: position 51,809,859 of record CM057226.1, on the reverse strand, counting down.
AAGTTGTCCCTCTCCTCCTTTAGTGTTGCTATTTTTTTAAAAGATATATTTGAAAGTTGTAGAAAAATGTTAGTAAAGAAAATTTTCTCACACACTCTCAAAGATGACAAACCACTCATGTTTCACAGTTTCTTAGTGGCTTTTCTCAATGCTAATCTCACTCTCTTACTATTCTACTCTTCATTTCCTTTAAAAATTCTTTAAACTACAAAAAATTATATAAAAATTCAACCTTGCATAGTCTAAAAAATCCCAAGAGCTATTGGTCAAAAAGAAAAAATAAATCATGAGTTAAGTAAGAAACATGGAAATCGAATAACAAGAGGGGCTAGAATCAAATATTTCTTAAGGTCACTTGTTCGGACCTTATCTGTACCCTTAGAGGTGAAATCAAAAATAATCTAAGGATTGCAATATAGGGTGCAACCTCGAGTCATTTCACTTAATCAAAACCTAAAATTAATGGACCTAAGTTAACCTATATGTCATACTATACAAGCTAATTAGGAAAAGGGGTTTTTGATCTTTGAAAACACTCCTTGAACTAAATTGAAATGTAAAAGTATGTAAAATGTATTTTTAGATTTTTGGGAATAAAAAATGGAAAGATTAAAACAAGTGACCAAAAAGTGATAGAATCCTCTTGAAAATGAGCTTTGGCAATCTTAATCTGAAATTGATTTTTTATTGAAATAGAGATCACTAAGCTTCAAAATGATAAACCTTAAAGTACTTTTTAAGTCCAAGATCTTAATCAATGGGATTCCATTTCTCAAGATCCCGTTAAGTGCAGCTTAGTGTGTGTAATGCAATAGGTCAAATGAAATCTTAATCAACTCAATACCGAACCCAACTATGCAAGATAAAATAGAATTGAAAAGATCACAAATGACATATATGAGACTTCATATATACAAACTCAAAGTTCTACATCAAACAATCCAACTACACATAATCTAACATTTGATTAAACCATAATCAAGTAGCTTAACTACAAGTTACAAATCCTAGACTTAGGCATTCATAAATCATAGCTAAACTATGGATTAAGCTACTCCCCTTTTAAGCACATTGAACTCTAGCCATCGCTACATCTTCAAAAGGAAGGAAAACACCTAGCCACGTATTGCACCCGGAAGCCTCACAACTAAGAATAGTCTGTGCTACCTATGGTGGAAGTTGGCGGTGAAAATGGAAGAAAAATGAAACAGATATGAGACAACACGATGATGGAGTTATGGGTGGCAAGGTAATGGAATGATGATGACAAAAATGTGTTGGTCGTCTCTGTTGTTTTGTAACTTATCCCAAATTAGGTTTTCTTTCCAAAACGGGTTGTTAGATTGGGTTGCACAGTAAGTGAAATTGTTAGAAATGGTTCGGGTTGGCATTGATTCAAAGGCTCATCGCGACAAAACACTTACTTCATCACGGTGATCTTTAATGATTTTTTCGCGGCAAAATATTGACTTTGTTATGGCGAACTTTACCCGAAATATCTTTGCATGATCTCGTGACTTCAATTTCTTTGTTCCTCTTTTGGCTCTACTTTTTGAGTGTCCTGCAATGAAAAGTAGTAATTTGTAACATCACTTGTCCTATAAATCAAGGAAGTGCAATTATTAACTAATTATGACAATTTGATCCTCAAATTACATTAATTCAAAACAAGCACTTTTAGGTTAAATTAAGCACAAACTAACATAAGGACCCAAAAAGTATAATAAGAACCATGAACATGTCACTAAATAATATAGAAACTTGGGTTCAATCAAATTCCCCCATACCTAGACCTTTGTACTTCTGGAAAAAGCTTATGAAAGATTAAAGATATATATGTACAAAAGAAAATGCCGACCATACTTAAAAATGAGAGTAGAAAATCAGTAAAACCACTTTATCATAAATCAATCAAAGTAGATTGAGAGAACACTAAGAAGATAAATACTACAAGAATTTAATCCAAGAGATCAGGCAAAAGAGATTTTTCTGAAGGGAAACTATTTAACTCTCAAGTCACTTGTCTTGGAATAATTTCACTCTAAAATCCGCTTAGTCTATTCTCTACAATAAGCTTGTGATAGTTCTACCTCTCTACTATAAGAACCATAATTTCGCAAATCAAGAAGACTTTAAGGGTTGTAATGATGGATGAAGGCCAAGTGAAATGGAAGGAATAAAAGAAAAAAAAGATGAGTAACATGCACTATAATTATTCTCATCATCAAACAAACATCAACTATTATAAAGAAAAGATTTAAAATTCTACCCTAGAAGCTTTTTTATTTTTATTTTATTTATTTATATAGTACATAATTGAATTCTATAATTGAAAATAATTGTTTAAGGAAACTTATAATTCAGAGGCAAACAACACGCCTCATTTTTTGTTTTTTTGTTGTTTTTTGTTTTTTGTTTTTTTTTTTGAAAGATCAACTTAAACTTTAAAAAATTGGAGATAAAATATTAACATCAATATGAAGACATGTGTATGCACTCAAAAAGATAGTCATATGGCTAACAATGGTTAAATGTTTGGGCTTGTGTTTGGATTAAGGGTTTTGAAATGAATGCCTCTATCATATTCACAAAATTTTAGTTCATAAAGCCTTGATTAAGAATTAGAAAAAGTTCTAGAGAGATATGAAATTAAGCAAATACACACAAATGAAAGAATTTAGGCTCAAATATCCTTCTAACAAGGTTAGTATCTCAATTAAGCGATCTCAAGGTTCAAAAACATATAGCACCACTTTCTTAGCGTACCCTCATTTACCTCTCGTTGAAAACATTGAAAATGGGATTAGCCAAAATCAATTATCATTTTAAAGCATGGTTGATTTTCCAAAAGCACAAGTAACACTTTAGAATTTTCAAAAAATTCAACACAGGAGTATTAAGAATCTAATTTGGAAGAATTGTTGAACTGAGGAAATAAACACATTCATTTGGTCAAGAAAAGATGATGAGGTGTTACTGTGGCGACCACAAGTTTACCGCAGTGAAGTATTTTTTAGCAGAGTTTTGTTACGGCGGAACCAATGATGGTCGCGGCGAAAGGTGGTAGAAACGTGAAAAAAATGGCAGATAAGTGCAAATTCACCTCAAACTAAGTTAACAACCATAAACACACAAATGACCTATTTAAAAACAATTAAGTGGCCAAATTCAATGCATGAAGAAGTTGTTTTGGTTGACTTCAAAAAGATAGATATTCTTCCCTCACACTTGAACATAAGATTGTCCTCAATGTTAAACAAACAAAAAACAATCGCATAGCGAATATAAGAGAGAGCAACGGAAAGATAAAATACAAAGGGCAATCCAACACAAGGAGAATTAGCAAAACAACAAGGCTAGGAATAGTCGATGAAATAAGTGATAGTATCCACAATGGTCAGTGCAAACCAAAGAAAATACACCAGAAAAGCTAACTAAGTATCCAGCCGACTCAAGACTAAAAACATAGACGCAAAAATAAAACAACAACACATAAAAAAAGACTGAAGACTAGTCTATAGGAGAGTCAGCATCAGACTGAGATGGACTGGTGACAGATGGGCCTGCTCCAGAGGTTCCTGTCCCAAATATACCAGCGTCGGGCATAGATTCATTCTTATCAGAGGGCAATTAGAAGTGGAAGCGCTTGGCTAGTAAGGAATCCATGCAACAGGCACGGGGACTTTCTGGGCTGGTTAGCCCGGGGCTGCACCAAGGTCAGAAACAGGTGGGCAAGGAGTTGGTAGTGGGTGAAGGGCAGGTTGTTTAAGGTAATCATACCTGAAGGAGGGGACTGGGTCAAAATAGCTATCGTTATTGTATTTAAGGACATTGTGGGTTTGAAAAATGTCGGATATGATATGAGAGAAGAATATGACAATGGTGAATCTGGCAGTTTGGATGGAATCATAGAGGTCAGAGACGATAGTGTCAGTTATATTGACCGAACACCCAGTCATAAGGAGATAGATGTAAGCGAGGTGGAGGGTGGGGATGATGTTGTTGTAGACTAAGTGGAGTCAAGGACAAGCCTCTGGCCTCAACTCAGAGCATTTAAGTTAATTCTCAGTGTTGCGTGGTCTATGCCAATCAGCGCCCTCTTGATAGAGGGTGCGGGCAACATCGACCATTAGGTAGTCACAAATTAACTGGTCATAGTAGTAGTGGCGATAGGGGGAAGATTGTAATTGTTGGACCCTGAACCTTTCTGTAAGCTAGGACTATTAAATGAGAAATTATTGGCAATTAGTTATGTGTAAAGCAAAGGAGAATCCTTGAGTTTTAAAAGGAATAGAAAAGATGGTTTAGATACAAGATGAGTTATATGTGAAATATTGGAAGTTAAAAGTTGGAGAGTGCAGTTGAAAAATGTTCTTTGAGCATGTTATGGTGTTTTGGCCATAACTTGATGTCTGGTTATCCAAATGAGATGATTCTTAATTTGGAGTAAACTAGGGATATAGGGATATAAATTGTCTGATGAAATCAACTTCTAATTCAATCTCTAAGAGAGTCAATTTTTAGATGGAAGTCATACGGAGGATAATGTTTTAGTATAAAAACAGTCCAAAATGTTTGGAGTATAACTCTTAGACTATGGAACCAAATTGAATGATTTTGGTGTCATTAGAAAATTAAGACAATGAGGAACATTTGTCTAGAAGGAAGTTTTATCAAATTTCTTCAATTTCATGATTAGAAAATGCCTTGATGTTTGGAAGAGTTAGGCAAGGATTTAAATGAATTTTGAGGCTTTGTTATATTTTATGATTTTGAGGACTTAATTAGCATGTTAATGTGATTAATTAGCATGTTAATTTCAGTAAGATCATATGGGATATATTTATTGGATTGAATTAAATTAAAGTGTTAGAAATTAAAGTGTTAGAAATGCATAAGGGAAAAATTGGAAGGTTACCTAAGCTTTTAAGTTTCTAGGCTTATAAGGAAGGGCTTAATGGTCTTTTTAAACTCATTTAAAGGGCAAAGTGGGCTTTCATTTTTTTTAAGGGAAAGGAGCCACGAAATTGGGGAGAAAAATGAAAGAAAAGAGAGAAGAGAGGGAGTGCTCGATGGAGAAGAAAAGAAAGAAGAAGAAAGAGGGAGCTAGGGCTTGCTTTTTCATGGATTTCAAGAGGGATTTTGATGGTTATTTATGAAGGAAAAGATGGAAGAAGATGAGGGCTTCCATTAGAGACAAGCAACTCCTCATTTGGTGAAGGACCAAGGTAAGAGTGTTTTTTATTTGTTGAGTTTTTGAAAGGGTTATGGTTTAGATAGTTTAAAAATGGTGTGGGTTTAAGAATTTTAAGATCAATTTCATGATATGTTTCTTTGGGGTTGATCAATTTGGATATCTTTTGATTTGGGGATTTTGTGGCTATTGTTAAAGGAGATTATGAGAGGATTCAAGAGGAACAAGAGGGGAAGCATGTTGAACAAGTTTATAAGCAAGGATTTAAGGTGGGTATTGTGTTTATAATAGAATTAACGAGCCATAAATGTTTCCTTTGAAAGCTAGAGAAGAAAACGATTTCAAATTGCTTCATATTGTTGCATTATTGTTTGTAAACGATTTGTGAAATTGTTATGTGATTGATATGTGAATTTGGTTGATGAAATGTGAGATATTGCATGATCATGAATAAATGTTTTTTGAAATATGTCATTATGGCAAAATGTCAAGAAAAATCAAGTTTTTCGAAAAGTGCCATTTTGGGCAACAAGTTTTGAACTACATGTTGTGTGGGTTTTGGTAGTCCATCCAAGAACCTTCACATACACGTTGACCCAAGAATAGGCTTATCCCGCCTGCCCGCTAGTGGCACAGAGCTCCTTCAAGGACTCCCTCAAGTTTACGACTACTCAAGGCCATTATATGGAATTGTGTAGTTCGTCATATTTATGGACTTACCTAAACCATTATTATCTGTTTATGTGTTTATGAATTGTGACAAGTTTTGATGCATTCATGATTTATGAACAAGTTGAAAAAATGCACGAGTTGTGTTGTTACGATTTTGATTTCTTGACAAGAGTTTTGAGAAAAGTGAGATTTATGATTCAATAAGCATTTTGTAACAATGGACATTTTTGAACAATTTTTTCTTGTTATTTGTTATAAACATGTTACCCACGGGCTTTTAAAGCTCACCCCCACTCTCTTTCCCCAATTCAGGTGTTGAGCAAGAAATAAAGCGAAAGAGGCATAAATTTGAATTGAAATGTTTTGCTGTGTATTTGAAGTTAGATTATGTAAATACAAAGTTGTAATTGCATTTAAGCAATTGAATGATGTAATTTGTGATTTTGTGAAATATTGTAATATGGTTTAGAAATGCCATTGGAGCTTGTAAACTCTTATATATGATGTAAATGAAATATGGAATTGTGTATGGATATGAATTATGGAATTGTGTATGGTGATAATGAAATGTGAAATTGTGTATGGATGATTGTCACTGTTGAATGCGAAATTGGGTATGGATCAAAGTGGAGTTAAAATATGGATTAATTATGGATGAGGTGAAATTGGAATTAAGTACATTTGAAGAAGCGATCCATGTGAGTTAATGAACTTTGCATATGAATTGATATATATATAGGTGAGGCAATAGGGACAAGAAAGATAGGAATGTTATGATGATAGTCATGAGATGCTTTAAATAAAGTGAAGTGATGATTTGATGAACTTCTATTGGTAGTTGAAATTAAGTACGTTTAAAGAAGTAATCCAACTGAATTGATGGACTTTGAATATGAGTTTCCATTACTTATAATTGAAATGTTATGAAAAAGAAGGATTAGTATTTGAATGGATAAGAATGATGGTGTATTAGCTAAGGAAGTGAAATTGGGACAAAGTTCAAGTTTGTCATAAGGGCTGTGTTCAGGATTCAAGGGAAATTCTGGAAAAATCTGGGTAGAACTAGTAAAAATGGTCTTCTTTGAAGTTGGAGATGATCTTCTTATCGTTCTGTCGCTATAAGGCTTGTAATTTTTGGACATCGGAATGAAGAGATATGATTGTTACAAGTTGGGATGCTACTTAGGATTTTGTGTGTATGACAGCTATGGTTATTGATGGGAATTGTGGTTTTGATGAAACAAATGAATTAAGAATTGAGAGTTTGATGAGATAAATATGTTATTTGAGTTGTTATGAAGTGTTTTGACATTGGAATAAGGGAATTTGTGAAGATTATAAGTGTATATGATGTTAGATTGGAGATAGGAAGCTTTGGAGAGGGTTTGGAGGGGTTTTGGGAACCCCCATGTCCGTTTAACGGACTTGATGTCCATTTAACAGACATTTACGGGTCAAAACGGACCCTTTGCACTGCCTATGTCCATTAGGATGTCCGTTTAACAGACATTCTCGGGTGAAATTGTGCAGTTTGGCTGATCTATGTCCGTTAAACAGACATGCACGGGAAAGATCAAGATTTTTGACCATTTTAGAGGCAGAATCTGACTTTGTGGTCTTCATGACAGTTTTAGATCTCGAAGTCTTCTTTCCAACGGTCTAAGAACCAAATTAATCCGACATTTTTGGTGAAAGTTATGACAATCGTACCAAGACATTTTACTGCATGATTGAGGTTATGAACATGCTAGATTCTTTCGGTCATAACACCCTCATACGGCCTCCATTTGAAGTGATTCTTGAGGCGATAGATTTCTAAGACATTTATTTATCTCTCCATGAAATTTGGTATTTTTTTTTAGATGAAAAAGTTTGATCGTAAGAAAGTGAGAGGTTAGTTTAGAGAGCACGATTGAGGTATAAGCTCATTTTGGAATTTTAAGCATATCTTGAGCTATATAGCTCCGATTGAGGTGATTCTTGCTTCAAAACAAAATAGAGGCTTAGAGCTACAATTTCTATGAAGAAGTCAAGTTTTGATTTTGATATTTGTTTAGTATGGGCTCATCACTATTGTGGAATGACAACAAATGACCTATAAGGTTTTAAGCATAAGGTTTAAGACTCTGACTGTTGGCTTCCGAAAATGGGGTCCAACAATAATGGTGGTGGATAGTAGCTGTAGTAAAGGCATGTGGTTCCATAATATCCCAGAAGTTAATGGTAAGTCGGTTGTGGAATCGGGCATTGGTGTAAAAATGACGAACAAACTTGTCATTTCCTATGGTATGCGGCTAAACTAAACCAGTTAATTGTGAGGCATGGAGTTACTGAAAAAAGGGGTTGTTTGGGGGTTGATAGGAAAAGTATGTTCTTTAATTATAGGTTGATCATTGATCTTTGCATATAGTTCCTCAAATGTAAAGTGGTCAGCAGGGGAGTCAGACTCAATGGGAAGTCCAGGATTTTTGGTTCGAAGCATTTTCCTGCAGAGAGAACATATAATAAAGAAACTAAAGAAATAAATAGAGGTAAGAAAGTGAACATGGTTCATCGCGGCAACTATTCCTTTGTCACTGTGAAATCATTTCTTCGTTGCGTCGAAATTAGTAGTTGTGTTATGGCAAATCCAGTTCTTCACCGCCACAAAATCAGAAGTTTATGCCACGGTGAATCAAAATGCTTATGTGCCACACAAAATCTCTCCATCATGCCATGGCAAAATCACACGTAGTGCTGCGGCAAAACTGTAGAAGAGTGAAATAAAGGGAAATGAAAATGTAAAAGAAGAGAAGAGAAGAGACTTACCGAGAAGAGGAAGAAAACTGCAACGAAAAAGAGTGGGAGACGGAAGAAAAGGGGAAATCGTGAAGAGGGAGATGAGGGATGGTGCTGATTTGCATGTATTCGATATGTAAACCAAAAGGTGGGAAAGAAGTCAGATGGTTAAAGGAAGGTTGGTGTGATAAGATGAAAATAATAAAGGGAAGATGAATGGTTAATGAAAGATAGGGGTAGGATGGTAATCGCAGGCGTAGATTTCTATTGTTGCCGCAACAAAAGTATAAGATTGCCACAGCCAAAAATAACCCGAGTGCAAAATAAAAAGAAACTGGGGTGTTTCGGCATGACAACGTGAAATGCACGCCGCAGAGAAAATAACCCAAAACTCAACAATACAAAAAACTTCAACAAAGAAATAGTAACATGAAAAACAAACAAACAGACATAAGACACGGGTTGAATACTCAGAAAACCTTGAAATGCATATCAATGGTTAGACTAGAATGGATATCATACATCAAGCAATTAAGCACAACAAAAGAAAGGCAAAAGACAAAAATAGAAGGGGAAATTATTGAATTGAAAGACTACTGACTAAACTAAAAGTTAAGTTATTTTCCTACTGGGGTGGTTTCTCCCCCACACTTAACCAACTAATGCTCCAAAATATATTATAAGTAGTCACAGGGAAAAAGTAAGTAAACAAGTGAAGGAAAGAAACCACCTGGTATGGAGGTTTCTGATTCTCCTGGTGAACCTTCGACAGATACCCATGTTGTGGTGAAATAACTTTACCAATTGCAATGTCGATGTCAGCCTCCACAATTCTAGATTCACCTAAAATGTTAGCAAAAGACTTTCTCCCAAGGGGTCATCATTGATAATAAAAGAATCTAATGAATACAGTGTAGAGCTAAAGTAAGCATTTTGGAATTCAAATTTAAAGCAGGCATCATCAACAGCAATATCAAGCATGTTAATACCCAAAAGTAAGTAATGTTGGACCAATGGTGGTTGACAAATTAAATCCCACTTATGTTTTGATAATAATAAAATGTATAGAATTGGTTAAGAAATTGTTTCAGGTATTTTGGGATTATTATTGTGCAAATCAAGATGGACAAGTGATAAATCATTGAAGAATCAAGATGGAAGTTTCCTATAAGTGAAAGAGGCTTAAATAATGAAGATTATAGAAGATTTGAGTGGATATTACCGTTGAAGCTTACATAAGTCGACTAGAACATCATATGTCGACTAATATATGAAGATATGTCAACATAAGTCGACTAACAGCATACAAGTCGACTTATCGTGGACCACAAGTCGACTTACACATCACAAGTCGACTTATAGAAGAGCGGAGATGCAAGTTTACGTAAAATGTTGTCACAAGTCGACTTATACAACTCGACAAGTCGACTTATGGTCACAAGTCGACTTATGCGTACAGCAAATAAATTCCAACAGTCCAATTAGCCAAAAATGGAAGGGAGATTGTTAAGGAACGGTCATAACAATCATGCAACGGCTATATGGGTTCCCAACAGCTATATTTCTTCAAGTATAAGTAGAGAATGATGGAAGAAGAGTTTAGAGAAGTTCTACAAGCCTACATACTCTTCTATTGCTCCAAAATTGCTCATTATTGTTCTTATCTTATTACATCATGTATTGAGCTTTGTTCTTCAATCTTTATCTTATTTCTCTTACAACTTGAGTGACTAGTGAAAGATCACGTGTGAGGTAGCTTGAGCCGGAAATCAAGTGGTGTTGGTGTGATTTGTGTCGGAAGACAAATCAAGTGTAAAGGTAGCTTGAGCCGAAAATCAAGTGGTGTTGGTATGATTTGTGCTGGAAGACAAATCAAGTGTAAAGGTAACTTGAGCCGGAAATCAAGCGGTATTGTAAGAGTTCACACTGAACTACAAAGTGTGTAATAAAGTGGTTTGCAAAATCCTAAGTGGGAGCTTAGGTAGAGGACGTAGGTCTTAGCACCGAACGTCTATAAAAACAGTGTTTGATCTTCTTCCCTACTCTTTTACATTTAGATTTGATTAAATTGTTTTTGTGTGAATTAACTTCTGATTTTCTTGTAGAAATTCTTAAAGAATTTTAAAGATCTATTCAACCCCCCCTTTTAGATCGCTTACAATTGGTATCAAAGCAGAAGTATTCAGGGATGGCACACAACAAACTAGCGGGAGAAGGTAATATAAATTATCGCCCTCCTTTATTTAATGGTACTAATTATTCTTCTTAGAAAAATCCTATGAAGTATCACATCATAAGCGAAGGAGTGGAATATTGGAAGATAATTATCTTCGGTCCACAACCACCTTTAAAAGAAAATGGTGAGTTAAAAACGGAGTTGGAATACGACGACAATGATTGGAAGCAAGCCTACATCAACGCAAAAGCTATGAAGTTGATATATTGCGCTCTCACGGTTAAGGAAAGAAACCGAGTCAATTCTTGTACCAGTGCTAAAGAAATGTGGGAAAGACTTCGCATCACCCATGAAGGAACAAACCAAGTTCGGGAAACAAAGATCAACATGCTTCTCCATGACTATGAAATGTTTGTCATGAAGGAAGGTGAGTCTATTTCCATTATGCTTGATCGTTTTGCAGAAATCATAAATGAATTAGGCAATCTTGGAAAGCACATGACGGATAGCGAGAAGGTGAAGAAGATTCTTCGCTCACTACCGAAAGAATGGGACTCACAAGTCACCGCTATTATAGAGTCCAAGGATCTCAATCATTTGGAATTCAACGCCTTGGTGGGATCACTCATCAACTATGAGATCATTCTCAAATCAAGAGGAGGTAGAGGTAAGTCACAAAAATCAATTGCTTTAAAGGCTAATGTTTCTTCTCTTGATGAAAGTGATGAAGAAATAGATGAAGATGAGGAAGACAAATAAATAGCTATCTACGCCAGAGATTTGAGAAAATTCAAAGGACTTCTCAAAAATCGGAGGAAGGAATTAAATGGTGAAAGAAATGGAAAAAGGAAGAAATTGGCCATGGAAAGAAGACCCAAGGGTTATGACGAAAAGAAAAGCTCATCCTCAAATTCAAATCTCCAGAAAAATGGCAAAGGGAAAAAAAAGCTAGCCTTATAGCCACGTGGAGTGATGATGAGGAAGCATATCAAAGCAATGATGAAAACAACCTAGCGCTTATGGCCAATAGCTCCTCAACAAGTGATGATGAAGATGAGGTAACTTTCTTTGATCAAGATCTTATAGAGTCTTTTAATGCTCTGCAAATTGATTTTGAAGAAGCTATTGAAATCAACAAGAAATTGAGAAAGAAAATAAGAGAATTGGTTGCTGAAAATAGTGCCTTACATGAGACTATTGATGATTTAGATAGTCCTAAGGAAGATCATTCTGCATGTCTTGTTGAAAAGGAAAAACTTACTAATGAACTTGGTAGACTTAGAAAGGAGTTTTCTTATGTGGTTGGAAAATTTATTGGTGGAAATGCAAAGTTTGAAGAGATGTTATCTTTACAAAGATATTCTATTTCTAAACATGGTTTGGGATATGATCCTTATAATAGAGATTGTTCTTTAAATTCCAAATTTACCAAGGATGGAAAAGTTGCTCAATGTGCTAGATGCTTGAAAGATGGTCATATAGAAATTGCATGTAAAAGTATTAGGAGATGTATCAATGTTAAGAAAATTTGGGTGATTAAAGGTACAACACCTCCTAATGTGGTTTATATGACTAACCAAAATGGACCCAGGATGGCTTGGGTACCAATGAGAAGAAAGGATGTTTCAGTTGTAGGTACAAGCAAGGAATGAAGATCCACCAAGCACATGGTACATTGATAGTGGATAAGTCGACTTATGGAGGTAAAACAAGTCGACTTATGTTTACAAGGGTTCCATTGTTGGATTGTTATGATATGTAATGACTTGGGATTTTCTTTGTGTTTGCTTATGAATTGCCAGTCGAATATTAGTTATCTGGGTCTTCTTTAAAAATTCTCTTTTTCACAAAATCTCCGAAAACATATTCTCTTCTACTTTTGAGATTTATTCATGATAATGTTTCTCCACCATGATGATTTTTGTATCTAGCCAAGAACAACATTTCATATTATTTGTATTTGTTTGTTACTTGAGACTATTTGTGTTTGATTTCTTGATTCTCTATTTAATGTGATTGCTATATTTCATCTACTGTTGGTTTGTATTAGTTGTTTTGATTATGACAAAAAGGGGGAGAAGAATGGGAAATTGGATATTTTTTAGTTACTTGATTAAGGGGGAGTATGTTTATTAAATTGTCCTTGATGAATTTGATATTACAAGGTTATTAAATTCAATGATTTATATGATTGAGGGGGAGACTTCTAACCAAAATGACAAGGTATAAAAACCTTGATCAATGTTTCATTGTTTTCATTTCTTAAACAATTTCTAAGTGTTTTGTCATTATCAAAAAGGGGGAGATTGTTGGACCAATGGTGGTTGACAAATTAAATCCCACTTATGTTTTGATGATAATAAAATGTATAGAATTGGTTAAGAAATTGTTTCAGGTATTTTGGGATTATTATTGTGCAAATCAAGATGGACAAGTGATAAATCATTGAAGAATCAAGATGGAAGTTTCTTATAAGTGAAAGAGGCTTAAATAATGAAGATTATAGAAGATTTGAGTGGATATTACCGTTGAAGCTTACATAAGTCGACTAGAACATCATATGTCGACTAATATATGAAGATATGTCAACACAAGTCGACTAACGACATACAAGTCGACTTATCGTGGACCACAAGTCCACTTACACATCACAAGTCGACTTATGAAGAAGCGGAGATGCAAGTTTACGTAAAATGTTGTCACAAGTCGACTTATACAACTCGACAAGTCGACTTATGGTCACAAGTTGACTTATACAACTCGACAAGTCGACTTATGCGTACAGCAAATAAGTTCCAACGGTCCAATTAGCCAAAAATGGAAGGGAGATTGTTAAGGAACGGTCATAACAATCATGCAACGGCTATATAGGTTCCCAACAACTATATTTCTTCAAGTATAAATAGAGGATGATGGAAGAAGAGTTTAGAGAAGTTCTACAAGCCTACATACTCTTCTATTGCTCCAAAATTGCTCATTATTGTTCTTACCTTATTACATCATGTATTGAGCTTTGTTCTTCAATCTTTATCTTATTTCTCTTACAACTTGAGTGACTAGTGAAAGATCACGTGTGAGGTAGCTTGAGCCGGAAATCAAGTGGTGTTGGTGTGATTTGTGCCGGAAGACAAATCAAGTGTAAAGGTAGCTTGAGCTGGAAATCAAGTGATGTTGGTGTGATTTGTGCTGGAAGACAAATCAAGTGTAAAGGTAGCTTGAGTCGGAAATCAAGCGGTATTTTAAGAGTTCACACTGAACTACAAAGTGTGTAATAAAGTGGTTTGCAAAATCCTAAGTGGGAGCTTAGGTAGAGGACGTAGGTCTTAGCACCGAACCTCTATAAAAACAGTGTTTTATCTTCTTCCCTACTCTTTTACATTTAGATTTGATTAAATTATTTTTGTGTAAATTAACTTCTAATTTTCTTGTAGAAATTCTTAAAGAATTTTAAAGATCTATTCAACCCCCCCTTCTAAATCGCTTACAAGTAATATTCATGATGATGTTTCATTGCTTCATATATATTAAAACACACCTTTTGATCACCTACTTCCATTGTGATGTTACCTTCTTTCATGTTAATCATAGTGCTAGAAGTCCTTAAGAAAGGCCTACCAAGAATCAATGTGGTGTCATGTACAACTTTAGAAGACATATCAAGCACATAAAAATTAGCAGGAAAGACTAGACCCTTAATGCGGAACAAAATATCCTCTATAATACCCACAGGATGCCTAAGAGACCTATTATCCAATTGGAGAACTAAAAATGTAGACTTAAGATTCTTGACTCCCAATGACGGGGACCCGATCCGGGAACCGGATCCCAACCAGAAAACAAAGAACGAAGGAAACGGAATCGAATGGAAACGGAAATTTCGTATCGAAATTGCGAAATGAATATAGGATCGAATCATAAATAACGAACGAAAGCGTAAGGAGTAACATGGAATCGAAAAGCGAGTCGAATTCAGAAATCGAAACGGAAGCATAACAAATGTGCTGAAGTAACACGAAACGAAGCGGAATCGATACTTAACAAATGTCCGACATCCGAGAACAAGAAGGAACACAGGATCACAATCGCGTTGGAAACCCTAAGACGTTCCAAAATCCGGTATAATTTTTTTTTCTTTTCTTCTTATACTCATTTATCAAACTCATACAAAGAAATCTTATATCCTTTTTCCTTGGAAATTCTTTCTCATGCGAAATCTCAAAACTTAACCATATTCTTACACATTGGTATTAATCCCAAAAATCATATTCATACTAATTTTTATCGAATTTTCGGTAGCATAACGGCTGCCTTAATCCTAACCCAAACCTGCAAGGGTAAAGGAATACACTTCTAAAAGCCAAATAGATCTCAGAATCATCGGACTCTCCCGTCCGGAATCCAAACACCAGCAAAACGCAAACCTAAATCTAATACTTCCATAATTCTCAATTCAATACCAAACTCATATACAAATTTCCAAATCATATACAATTTCTTACTCTCAAACATTCAGTCATAATCTTCATACATTCTGAAAAACATCATAATCACTTAATGGAAATTCAAACCATTTACAAAATATTCCAAATCTCAATATTTCCACAACCATAATAACGATGCAAAAACGGACCCAAAAGTCTTCACATTCTTTCATCCGATCTCCTGCTCGAAACTTGGAGATGGGGATGAAAGAGGGGGTGAGCTCGAAAGCTCGTGGATAACACATTTATAAATCGATAAATAAGCGAAAATTATTTTTCACAAGCTTTTTGCCAAAAGGCGTAGTTTTCAAACTTTTTAACTTTCAAATATTTTTCTCAAACCCTTTTCAATTTTCTAAACTTTACATATCAAATTTCTAAAATTTCCTGGTTAAAAACCCCTTTTCTTTTCTTTTTTTCTCAAAATTTTCTCATAAACATGAATGCAATCACATCGGAGAAATTTCATGCACATAAACAAAATCAAAAATCACAAAACATATCAAAATGGTCTGGTTCGGTCCAAACAGAACGTACTGCACATTCCCGCATAGCGGTCCTGCGATCGTGATGTAACGCATTACACTTTTTCGCAAAGCGGTCCAGTGTAGCCGTGAAGGGAGTCCGAAATCGGAACTCCGTGCCACTAGCGGGCAGCCGGGCGAAGGCTATACAAATAGAGACAGCGCTGACTCACCAAAGGACCTAACCGAACCCACATAACACGTAAGCGAAAACAGAGATTCGAATTGGCCGAAGGCACTTTTTAAAATCTTGATTTTCTTCAAATTTTCCACAAAATGCATACAACTCAATTTATTCAATCTATCGTTCACTAAATTCAACAATCAAATCATTCAATCAAACAATAATTTCAGCAATTGAATAATGCATACACAACAAATGCACTTTCAGAAATTTCTATTAATTTATCAAATCAGCTTATAATAATTTTTTCAGAAAACCTTTGGAAATTAAAATTTCAAACTTTTAATCAATTCTTATTTTCAAACATTTACAAAACAATAATTTATCAAAATCCAAACTTTTGCTTTCTTTCATTTTTGAAAATTCGTATCTTGCCTATAAATCAAAATATAAATATGCCACCCACCTCGAAATGATGCTAGGAACTTATTCCAAGCTTCAATTTGATCTTTGCTTCTTTCCTTCTTTCAACTAAAAATGACCTTCTCTCTCTAAGTTTCGGCCATGAGAGCTCCAAGCAAGTTTCCATGTTCTTCTTCCCCTTTCCTCTTGAAATCCATGCAAAACTCATGCTTAAAGACCAAAAAATCGAAATCTTACTCTCTCTTTCCTTTTTTCCTCCATACGAAAACTTCTTCTCTTCTCTTTCTTCTTATTTTCTCTTCTTCTTTCCAGAAAAATCGTGAATCCCCTCTTCTCCCACGACATCATCTGATTTTTAAGGGCCATGTCATTTAAATTTTGATGAAAAGACTAAAATGCCCTTGTCATGTTACTTTAAGTCATGTTCACATGCGGGTCTGATTCGCACTATCAATTTGAAGGAATTTATCAAAACTTCCTTATCGAGAAATGTTCCTCTCAATCATACGAATCCAACGCCACTGATCGCGCTCAATTCGGATCACTACACCAAAAGTTATACGCAAAATAGTTCGGGTATATCCACATTCTAACATATTTTCCATGTACGATTATTTCCATCCAAAAGTTAACATTCTTAATCCAAAAATTTAAACTCAATGTCTTCATAACAATTGTATCCTTATGTCTCTAGTTTAATTCAAAACAAGAATCGCCTCATTTCGATTCCCAGATCAAAAGTTATGCTCAATTTGGGCACAGGTGTTCCCAATCCAAAAATTACACTCTAATTCGAACTTCCATTCATAATTAGAAGGTCTTAGGGGCAAAATTGACATTTCATTTCTTCATAATATTTGTAGCCCCTTGTCTTATATTTATTTCACCTTAAGAATCGCTTCAATCGGATCTCTACAGATCCCAAATTTCTCAAAATACTGAACTATGTTCAGAAAATTTTCTGACTCACTTTGATTAAATTAATCACCATTAATTTAATCTCAAAATTTTACAAATTTCTATGAGGATGTAGATAATTGTCTTAGAAATCCAACACCGCAAGAATCAACTCAATCGGATGTCGGACGGAAAAGATATAAGCAAAATAGTGAACAAAGGTCGGATTAAAGGAGGAATCAAGAAAACAAAAAGGGCAAAAGCAGGCGTCAAGCCTTGGGAGCGAGGCGAGGCTCGCTTCGCCCGAGGGACGCGTCGCCTGGTGATCGAAAATAAACGCCGCCATCGCTAGGTGATCGTCGCCCTAGCGATCTGAGCTAAAAGCTCGCCATCACTAGGGCGATCAGTCGCCCTAGCGACTGGGCAACTTCATTTTCATTTTTTTTTTCACTTAAAATCCAAAACTTTCGAAATTCATAACTCTTAATCCCGAACTCTAATTTTGACAAACTTAGTCTCTCTAGAAAGCTTGAGGGAAGCTCTAAATCTTTCACGAAGGACATAAAAATCAATTCGACTCCTACAGAAGTCCATTTTTCGGTCAAAGATACTATCCTCTATACAAACTTGTAAAAATCATAACTTATTATTCCGAGATCGAAAAATTGCATACTTTATATCGAAATAAAGATCAAAACAAACCCTTCAATTTTCATGCAGAACATCAAGGCTAAATTAACCTCTAATTAGGTTAATTTCTCAGTCAAAGATTCAGTCATCATAATTAAAGTCAAAAGTCAACCTTATCAAACATAAACTTTGACTGATCACAACTTTCACTCCCGATATCGAAAAATTGCAAACTTTATGTCTACAGAAAGCTCATAACATAATCTACAAGTTTCATGTAGATCATTTTATCAAATTTTGCCTCAAACAAAATTCAACTCTCAAAGTCAAACATTCTCTCTCCAAAAAGTCAAACTTTCTAAATCCTTCAAATTTTCACACTTTTTCTTTTTAATTCTTGCTATTTAATTTCATTTCAATCAACTCATCCACTTTCCTCTCATAATCTATAAAAATTCATTCAAATATCAAATTCCTCTAACCGAAACAATTCTTTTCTCCTACATTTTTCTTAAATTCATCACATTTCCTTAAATTCATTCTCATTCTCACCAATTCTTTCTCACTTAAATTCATTGTAATATTTCTAATTTTCATCAAAAGTTCGGGGTCCAACACGTGTAAACAGACTTAGGCATGACATTAATAACCCTAAATCTAACAAGGCTCCTCCTATAATAACTTTACCTATAGTGCAAGGGATAGTAAAAGATCCAAGGTCTTGATATTTCACAAGGATTTGAGGTTTATACAGGGCAGACACATTTGAGATGACTTGCACTCTTTCATTTGGTCTGAACTTCCTATTTTTTTACACAGGTCTTTAAGGTATTTGGCATAAGCAGGAACTCGTTTCACAGGATCAAGCAAAGGAATATTAACTTCCACTCAGCTAAATAAACCAATGATATCTTTCTCATGTTTAGTTTTAATCATTCTTTTGCTCATCAAATACAAATTAGAAAAAGGAAGGTCTTTAAGATTTACCTCCTTACCATTGGCTTCGTTGGCTCCATCCTTGCTTGATTCCTAGTTATTCTCAAAATTCACTTTTTTGCTCTTTAAAAATATGGACTCCTTTTCAGCTAAAAGTGCTCTCTCCTTGGAGCTTTCAAACTTCTTGGCTCTTGCAGATGTTGAAGGCAATTCTTCGCATTCAAACTCCTCTTCAACTACGCCCTTATCATGATCGCTAAACCTCACTTGCTTCCCACTTTGAAGAGTGATGGCATTCAAACTCTTATGGTTCATAAAAGTGTTGGAGGGAATAGTGCCACTACTCCTAGCTTATTGCTCACTCATGTTATTGGATACCTAAATGACATAAAAGTTGAGGTTTTCAGCCTTTATATCCCATTGCTCCATTCTTTTCTGTAGAGCATTCAATCTGGTAGCATTTTTAGAAGAATCGTATTGAATCTGAGAAGTTATGGCATTGAACTGGTTGTTATTAGAAGTCCTCTCCTCCTTCATCAACGCCATCATATTATGCAAGAGTTTATTAGTGTCTTCCTTTAGTGGGATAGTCAAAGCTTGTTGTTGGTTTTGGAACTAGTTTGTGGAAAGACCAGCCCCTCCACCTTGTTGAAATATGTTTGGACCTCGACCTTCTTCATTTCTCCAACTAAGTCTAAGATTTGTTTTCCATCCCTCGTTATATGTATTGGAATAAGGATCCCACTTCTGATTGGGCTAATCTTAATAAACATCAAACACCTCTTTATAACAACTAGGATAGACACTAAAGATATGCAACATAGAACCATAAATGTCACAACTAGGTGCAGTAAGATCCATAGAAGGTGATGAACGATGCACACTTATATTTTTTCAACTCTGCAGTAATGAAGGACAGCTATGAAGTCACTTTACTCTCCAAAGAGTAGACCTTAGACTCAAGACTTTCCATTCTTTTGGAGTGAACTATTAAACCTCCCAACTCATGTACTCCTCTAGTGTCCCTAACACTATATTGCTGGTGATTTAGAGCCATTTTCTTAATTATATCCTATGCCTCTATAGCTGTGAGGTCAATCAGTGAACCTTCTGAGGCCGCATCCAATATACCTTTGTCTTGACTCTTCAGTCCATCATAAAAGTGCTGCACTAACTGCTCATTAGTTATCTGATGGTGAAGGCATATGGACAATAGATTTTAAAAATGACTCCAATAATCAGGGACTCATCATAGTCTTGATGTGTCGAGTAAATCTCCTTTCTCATTGATGAAGTTCTGAAGGCAGGAAAGTACTTCTCTAAGAATGTCTTTCTCAAATTTTCCCAACTGTGGTAGGCATTCACCACATATCTTGGAAGACTCATATACCACTCCCTTGCTTTACCCATTGCAAGTGAATGTAGGGATCTTCTCCTGTCAAGCCATGAAATTTAGGAAGAGAGTTAATAAGCAATCCTTTAATCTTAAAATTCACATCAAAATTAGGGTAAGCAGCAATAAGAGGATCATAATTCACATCAGATGTAGTAGCTTCCCTAATGGTCCTTTTATTATTTCCGTTATTCTCACCAACTCACTCCTACTCTCCCTAATGGGTTAGCATTATGGTTACGGTGGTTAGCCATTATCTCACCTGCTAATGATTCACTCTCACTACTTAACAGGCTAGACTCCACTAAATTCTCCTCTTCAAAGACTACCTTGCTTTTCCCTTTTACTCTCTTCTCCTTCCTAATTTTCCTTAGACGTCTCTCAATTTCAAGATGGAAAAATTGAATTTTAGTTTTTTGGGGCATGCAAAAATGGAAAATTTCAAATATGAATAAAAGAGAAAAAATTGACTTGCAAACACACAAAGCTAAGTAAAAAGATGAGATGCGAAGAATGCAAGTATATATGCGTATGAGTATATATGAAAGTATGTAAAAAAATATGTATGAACAAAAAGTTGGCTGCGGTGAAAAAGTGTTTACCGTGGTGAAGATGAGATTTGCAGCGGTGAAGTAGGAAATACTTGTCATAGTGAAGTAGAAAGTTAGCCGCGACGAAGTAATAATTATTTGCCATGGTGAAAGTAAAAAGTTAGCCACGAAGAAAAAAAATGAAGTTAGCCGTGGTAAACTTCCTCAGAAAGTGAATGCAAATGTAAAATGCTATTTCTCAAAGGAAAAACAATATCTGTGTATACCTAAAAAAATTTATGCGATGCAAAATGAAAACCTATACTATTAACAAGTACGAAGCCAAATTATCTAGGATGCAATCTAAAAAGAAAAGGCTCCTAACCTTACTTAGCTGCAAATTGACAAAAGTCAACCTAGATAAATAATTGCTTGGCTCCTTGGCAACGGTGCCATTTGATTCGGACCTTGTTCATATCCATGGAGATCAAATCAAAAATAATCCAAGGATTGTAATACATGGTATAACCTCAGGCCGTTTCACTTAATCAGAACCTAAAATGAATGGACCTAAGTTAACCTATATGTCATGCTATGCAAGCTAATTGGGAAAGGGTGTTTTTTGATCTTTGAAAACACTCAGTGAACTAAATTGAATTGTAAAAAGTATGTAAAATGTATTTTTGGATTTTTGGGAATAGAAAATGGAAAGATTAAAATAAGTGATCAAAAAGTGATAGAATACTCTTGAAAATGAACTTTGACCATCCTAGTCTGAAATTGATTTTTTATGGGAATAGAGATCACTAAGCTTCAAAATGATAAACCTTAAAGTACACCTTAAGTCTAAGATCTTAATCAATGGGACTCCATTTATCAAGATCCTGTTAAGTGCGGCTTAGTGTGTGTAATAAGATCACCCAATGCAATAGGTCAAATGAAATCTTAATCAACTCAATACCAAACACAACCATTCAAGATAAAAGAGAATCAAGAAGATCACAAATGAAAAACATGAGACTTCATATATTCAAATTCAAAGTTCTACATCAAACAATCTAACTACACATAATCCAACATTTGATTAAACATTAATCAAGAAGCTTAACTACAAGTTACAAATCCTAGACTTAGGCATTCATAAATCATAGCTAAACTATGGATTAAGCTACTCCCCTTTTAAGCACATTGAACTCCAGCCGTCGTTACATATTTAAGAGGAAGGAAAATGCCTAGCCAACTGGAAGCCTCACAACTAGGAATGAATCTGTGCTACCCATGGTGGAAGTTGGCTATGAAAATGGAAGAAAAATGAAATAAATACGAGAGAACACGATGATGGAATCATGGGTGGCAAGGTAATGGAATGATGATGATAAAAATGTGTCAGTCATCTCTGTTGTTTTGTAACTTATTCCAAAATAGGTTTTCTTTCCAAAATGGGTTGTTAGATCAGTG
The DNA here is from genome assembly GCA_029891385.1 of Erythroxylum novogranatense. Taxonomy (NCBI): domain Eukaryota; kingdom Viridiplantae; phylum Streptophyta; class Magnoliopsida; order Malpighiales; family Erythroxylaceae; genus Erythroxylum; species Erythroxylum novogranatense. Next base: position 51,787,643 of record CM057226.1, on the reverse strand, counting down.
CACAGTAAGTGAAATTTTCAGAAATGGTTCAGGTTTGCACTGATTCGAAGGTTCGCCATGGCAAAACACTAACTTCGTCACAACGATCTTTAGTGCTTTCACCGCAGTGAAACACTGACTTCATCGCGACGAACTTTACCCGAAATGTCTTTGCTTGATCTTGTGACTTCAATTTCTTTGCTCCACTTTTGGTTCTACTTCTTGAGTGTCATGAAATGAAAAGTAGTAATTTGTAATATCAATTGTCCAATAAATCAAGTGAGGGCAATTATTAACTAATTATGGCAATTTGATCCTCAAATTACATTAATTCAAAATAAGCATTTTTAAGTCAAATTAAGCACAATATCTAACAAAAGGAGTTGAAAAGTATAACAAAAACTATGAAAATGTCATTAACTAATATTGAAAACTTGGGTTCAATCATCCACTATTTTATGCACTTCTTTTTTTTCATTTTGTTCCTTTTCTATGATTAAATAATATTGCCAATGATAAGGTTTAAAACAATCTTAATGTAAAAGGTACAAAACAAGGAATGAAACAAGCATAATACTTAGAAACATAAGAGATATAGACCAACTCTAAAAACAAGATGATGACGAGATTTTATTTTTATTGAAACTTTAAAAACAAAAAATATGATGTAATAAAAAGAAAAGAAATCACAAGGAACATGATTTTCTTTTTTCTAATTGAAAAGAAATATAACATAACTCAATTGATATGAAAACAAATAGAAAGGATAATTATACCTAATTCGGAGTAAAGTTCTAATACCTACTTATGCGAGTCCATCTAGGAAAAACTCTAAAAACTCATGAAATAAGTATGTCTCAAACCAAGAAAGGTCAATTAAATATATAGAGAATTGATCTATTGTAAATAATCAAGAATCAATTCATTAAGTAATTGAATGCCACAAAGAAATAATCCTTTAACATGTTTAAAGTTTGATCAAGAATAAAAGAAACACTCATAACTCTTAATAAAAAATCCAAAACTAACTAAAATAGAAAGAAACATTCATTAAATACTAAATAAAAATTAAAGATTCAGGTTGACATGACTACTTGTGGTCAAGATATGTATTACCTTATAATATTATGATATGATCATAATCAGATCCTTTAAATTGGATAGCAGTATCTTAGAGATATACATTATCCTAAGATTATATTCTATATCTGTATAGATGATCTAGCTTATTCTGAAAATCCTATTCATGTATATATGTACTGTAGTCTCTAAGAAAGAAATATATAGCAAATTAGCTCTAATTCACATGGTATCAAAGCCACATGAAAGAGAGAGTGAAATTGAGGAGACAACCCTGACAAGTCAAGAAATGTTTTCCAATCTTGAGGGATCCTCCATGGCAAATCCAACAGTCATCAATGACCTTTGGTCTTGAAGGAGTTTCAGTTATCATTTTCTCTGACAAACTAAATGGAACAAACTATCGGGAGTGGGTTCAAGCTATGAAACTCACCATTAGAGGACACAGGATAGTGTTCTTTATCATCGGAGATGGGAACATTCATGAACCAACAAACCTACGAGCTATACAATAGCTCCATGGTCTCATCATGGCTTATCAACGCCATGATGCCACCGATCAAATGCACCTTTATGTTTCTACCAACATCTTGAGAAATCAGGGGAAGGAGTGCGACAATCATACTTTGACTGAGAGGATGCATCATAGATCTACAAGATAAAAACAAAGTTATGGAAAATGAAGTAAGGTGACAGAGAAGTTACTGAATATTGGGTCAAAATGATAGCATTGTGGCAAGAACTTGAACTTCAGTCAGATAAAGAGTGGAGGAGCAAGGAAGATGTACGATGTAAAACTAGAAAATTGAAAAGGAGAGAGTCTTTGAATTTTTGGATGACCTCAACAAAAAGTTAGATGATGTCCATGGAAGAATCCTAAGTAAAGTGCCTCTGCCTATAGCTAAAGAAGTGTTTTTTGAAGTTAGGAGGGAAGCAGTATGGAGGAAAATTATGCCTAAAGAGGAACTAAAAGAAGAACAAAATGTATCTTCAATGTTTACTAATGAAGCATCTGCACTGATGTCACGTGGTGAACCTAGTAAAAAAAGTCATAAGAAGTGGTGTTAGCATAGTAAACAAAGTGGTCACACCAAAGACACATATTAGGACATTCATGGAAAGCCTCCAAACTAGAAACCAAAAAAAGGAAAAAAGATTGAGGCTATCAAGTATCTTGTGAAGGAGGAACAGAAAAATCTAAAGATAGTCAGAAACAACAAGCTGATGAACTAAATATTTCATTCAGATGTCCCTTGTACTGGGCATGAAAAGGTTAAGGTAGCAAATGGTGATTCCTCTTCAGTTGCAAGAAAAGGAGATATCAAAGTAACATATTCTATGAAACTAAATTATGTTCTACATGTTCCAAACGTAGAATGAAACCTTTTGTTAGTCAATAAGTTGACAGAGAAGCAAATTGTAGTGATCATTTTTTTCCTACTGATTATGTTATATAGGACCTGTCATCGAAGAAGATGATTGGCAGTGCTAAAAAGGTATGTGGAGTATAATACTTTGAACATGAAAAAAGTCAGTCTTCTCCTTATAACTTCGGTAATAGTGTGATTGTTCCTAAGACTAATGAACTATTGTTATGGCATAAGAGGTTATGTCATCCGAACTTTCAATATATTTCATGGTGTTGTTTCCAAACATTTCAATAAATAAAGATCTTTGTGTTCAATGTGATGCTTGTGAATTTACTAAACATCAAAGAAGTTCTTTTACAAGGTCCAAATACAAATCCACAAAACATTTTTCACTTATTCATAGTGATCTTTAGGTCTCATCTCGTGTTCCTAATAGAACCAATTCAAAATGGTTCATTACATTCATCAATGACCATACTCGTTTGTGTTGGGTGTTTCTTTTGAAAGATAAAATTGAAACCTCTATCGTATTCATCAATTTTATCAAATGATAAAAAAATCAATTCCAAACTACTATTTAAGTCCTTCATACTAACAACGATACTGAATATTTTAATCAACATCTTCATACATTCTTCCCAAAACATGGAATTGTCCACAAAAGTACTTATGTCAATAGTCCTCAACAAAATGGGGTTGTTGAAAGGAAAAATAGCACCTTCTTGAAGTAGCTAGGGCCTTGATATTCACTAGCAATGTTCCAAAATTCTTTTGGGGGGATGCTATTCCTACTACATCGTATCTTATTAACAGAATGCCTAGTCGTGTTCTCTCTTTCAAAACACCACTTCAGAAATTTCAAGAAACCTATACTACCACTTATCTTGAAACTAACCTTCCTGTGAAAGTTTTCGAGTGCACAATCTCTATTCATAGTTTTTCACACAAAAAACTTGATCCAAAAGTCAAAAAATGTTTTTTTAGGTTATTTTGCTATACAAAAGGGGTATAAATGCTATGATCCTCTATCAAAAAGGTTGTTTGTTAGCTGTGATGTCTCTTTTCTGAGACAGATTTCTTCTATCCCAAGTCTTCGATTTAGGGGGAGTATTAGAGTGAGTTTGGTGGTGATGAATCTCAGCCTGAATCCGAACCTACATCTATTCCTAAACCTATCCCAATGCTTATGTCATCTCCTATAGAGACAAACCTTAATATATAAATAGCTATACCTGATCGCAGGGACGGAGTCAGACTCAACTCTAAGGGGGGGCCGGGGGCCAACATCTAAGGGGGCACTTATATTTTTAAGGGGGGGTCACTTATATTTGTAATTTTAAATTTTTTAATTATAAAAGTAATTTTTAAAAAATATATATTTGAAAGGGGGGGCATGGCCCCCCTCCCCTATAACATGGCTCCGTCCCTGCCTGATCGTACACTCAAGGTGTATTCTCGGAAGAAGAAAGCAAGTAGTACACTTCCTATCCCTAAACCTATACCAATCTCTGAACTAGTGCAGGTCCCTACTTAAGAAGTTCATAGTAGTAAACATCAAGAAGACAACTCAAATTTAGAACTGCCAATTGCCTTATGGAAGAAATCTAGATCGTGTACCATGCACCCTGTAACATCCCGTCACCGATGGGAAGGTCATATTGGTAAATTGAGGCGGGATAGGATATTACCGCATAATATTGACTGAGCATCCTGTTGACCTCTAATGTTGGAGGCCATGAGTCTTTTGCACATGTACATATAGGTACATACATTCATGATATTTCCCAGCTTTTGATTTTGTGATACTGATATGAATTGGGTTATTGGGAATAATTGATCTGATTTGATTATGATTTTTGGGGAATTTTGGAATAATTGAGTTTGAATATTGAATTGGAAATGTTACGAAGGAATTGCCAAGTAATAGTGACTCTTCAAAATTTCTCTGGAAAATTCGGGAGAAAAAGTCCGGACTGGAAATTCTTCGAGTGGCGGGCCGATTGACTGAATAGGGTCGAAATAATTGTCTTATGGCAATGGGAAAGTTTGATTTATGATTTTAGAAATTATTATGTGGAGTTATTGAGATGTGGAGACGAATTGGACTGGAAATAAAACTGATTAGAGAAAGAGATTTAAATGTTTTGGAAGGAAAATGAAAAGAGGCTTATTGGTTCTATATATATATATATATACGTTCTACGTTTGAAAAGGGGAAGAAAGGAAAAAGAAAATGGTTTTCTTCTCCTAGGGCACGAATCTTTTCTCCTTCTTCGGTGATTTTGTTTTCCTCCTTCCCGATTCTTGTTTGTTTACTACTCCTTATGCAAAGTCTTGCATGATCCCTAAAGGAAGAGGTTGATGGTGAAAGTTTGGAAGCTAAATCGTGGAGGATGCGGCTTAGGGATTTTCAGGAGATTTGAGATTCAAGCTTGATTTGGTAAGTGAATTGGTTTTAATGTTGTTTATTATTATTGTTAGATGCATTTATGGCATTTATGGTAAAAGATTGAGTAGTTTAGGGTGTTTAATGCTGAGTTCAGAGAGTATTAATGGAGGAAAAATCGATCGGGGAAGATGGTGAGACTCGCACGTCGCGACGTCTGAAAAAGGGCACGCCGCGACGAGAAAAAGCGTGCTCACCGCGGCGAACCACGCGACACGTCGCGGTGAACGGGCGAATGTTTCGCCGTGATGAGGTTTCGAAGACGTCGCGACGAGGCACGGGAAGATTGTTCGCCGACCTGTTGTACGCCGCGGCGAGGGATGTGACGCCACGACGAGGAGCAATTTTTGATTGGTTGTATTTTATTTATGGGGCATAATTTATGGTGTAGACCTCCAATTGAGGTGATATTTGATTCGTTATGAACTAGAGAACGAGGTCTACAATTAGGGGAAAAGAATGAGAGTTTGAATTTAGATTTTTGTGATCTCAATTAGTGAAAGAAAGCTAAGAAATATGATTGTATTGCATCCTAAGAATTGTTTTGAGTAATTGGGGTATAATGTGAGACTTTGAAAGTGAATTCAATGCTACTGGGAATTTTAGGAACTGAGTATAAAGGATGAATTCGACCTAGAGAATAGTGCTATTGATTTTGAGGTAATACCCTGACAAATATGATTGGATAAATGGACTGAATATTAGAATTGAAATTAGGAAGTCTGTGACAAAAGAAAGTGGAAAATGGGAAACAGTACCAAGAAAATCATGAATAGGCATAGTACATCTTTTATTCAAGACATGTGCATCATTAATTATTTTGACTGTGCATTTTGTAATGAATGAAATTAATTGATTGTTATAGAGCCGATGGATCGATAATCCACGGACAGTGCTGGAGCTTCCAGGCAACAGTTAGGAATTTCAGGTGAGTAACCTAGTTGATTCCTCAACCTTTATGTGTTTAATATTTTGTAATGATACCATGTGGAGCTAATGGATGGGTATGTGTATGTCTCATTTGATTGATTTCAGACCATGGGTGTCTGAAATATTGGATATGTGATATAGAAGTGCTATTGTGTGAGTAAATGACCATGAATGCATCAATGAGATAATCATAAATGTCAATGACTGAAATACCGGACCAAAGGTCCGAAGAAATGGGTATTGGTCTTTGAAATGTGCAATGATTATGAATGTGATTTGATACATGTGCATTATATTGTGATAAACGAATTCCATAATCGGTCAATAATAATGGTTGTGACTGGAGCTGTCACTGAGAGGGATTAGTGCATACCCAGAGGGCTCTCCTATCCCTAATGTTAGCGGGCAGTAGTGCATACGCTGAGGGCTCTCCTACTCGCCTAAAATGCGATTACTGTTACTGAACCGAGCCTTGAGCTCGAGGGGAGTCAGTGCATACCCAGAGGGCTCTCCTACTCCCTAAATGTGTCTGAATTCTGCTACTGTTAGGCGCTCAGTCACAACTCAGAAAAGAATGGATAATAATGGGAAAAGTTCATGAGTGTAACTTTTATGTGTGAATGTGGGAAAAAGGTGTTAATGTTGTATATTCGTTTGATAAGTTTTATATGTGATATCGAATGTGTAAAAGTGACAATGCCTGAGATAATTTAGATGGTGACAATATGGGATATTATATGAATTGTTGTATATGCATGAGTTGGGTGGACCATCAATGATAGTTTTTCACTAAGTTCGCAAACTCACCCAACATTGCATTTATTTTTCAGGATTTGGCGAGTACCCCGTTAGATAGACGGGAGTATGATACAGCAAGAAAGTCTGAGTTCAGGTCAGGATCAGTCTCATGTCTGCATTTGAGTCATTCTAATTGATGTGTAAATTTGTGTTTCCGCAGAATTGTACTGTTATTATAGAGGGCCCCAACTGACTAATAGGGTATCATGAATTGATTATTGAAATAGTGTTTTGATTGAAAATATTTCCGCATCGCGGGCCCAAATGGTTTATTGATTTCTGCGCACTCAAATGTTTTCAGAAGAAAAATGTTTTACCGGATAATTGACTGTTTTGACTGCTCTAACATACCACCCTCGCAGGTCACGGGCTCGGATATCACTGTAGATGTCGGGTTCGGGTCTCGCAGGAGTGGGGTGTTACATTTGTGGTATCAGAGCCCAGAAGTACAATCTTACATGGGCATTCTGAGAAAAATGTGTCAAGTACATGCATTTAAATCATGTCACGGTAGACAGTGACAACTGATCCCCAGTCTAGTATATGAGTCATATGCATGAGTATGTCTCAGTCGTTTAAGCGGTTAGAAATAGTGAGGAAATGAGAATGTGTTAGAATGTGATACAGGAAAATTGTGGATATTGAGGAATCGGAAAAAGTGTATGATTCGATATGACTGATGAAGATTTAGTGTACTGGTATTGGTGGTTATATTATGAAATACAATATTAGAGTTATATTGGGTATATCATTGAATGTGAGATAGAAATAAAGTTATCACTGTGGATTGGTAGAGGAAAATGAAAATAGAGATATGATAGAAATGGCAAGATTGAAAGTGTATAAAGTGGATGAAAATAAAGTGTCCTATGATTTTGAGAGCTATAATTGGGTTTGATTTCTGTGATGAGAGATATGAATAATGATGTACGAATTTGAGTCAAATTATGTTAGTGGTGGAAAATCAAGAATAATTATAGATCTATGATATTGATTTGAGTGTGAACGTACATGTGTATAATGGAATAATGAAAAGATTGAAAGGTAAGACAATGATTATGGCAGGTGAAAAAGTTGTTAAGGTTCAGATAATTTGCCTATGTGAATGCACACCTGATTATGGTAGCCCAATGGCAAGTGAAGATATTAAGCTGCAATTGATGAGTAATGGATAATCGCTAGTCAGAATTTTTGTAGTTTCAAATCATATATGGGTTAGAATAAGAAATGAAAGTGCTTATACTGATCAATTGGGAATAAATAGAGATTGTATACAATCCTCACGAGTGAGGACGGGTGCAGAAAGGAAAATTGTTGAGTTCAGATTATACTGTCACTGTAAGTGTACATCCGATAGTGGGATTACCAGGATAAGTGAAATTATTAAGTAAAAGTGACTAATTCCGTGAATATGATATAAGTGGTAATCTGTAGCCCCAAGTTCAAGATGAGATAGAGTAAGGCATGAGAATGCTTGTAACGATTAAAGTTCCCATGATCGAGAACTAGTATCAGAAAGAGAAAGGTGATCGAAAATTAAATAGGATTAAAGTGTTCTTAGTAATATAAGCTATTAATGGGTAAATTGACGTGAATATATTGTCAGATAGGATGCGAAGATTATGGTAATGTATGTCAAGATATTAGAGGAAATGAAATTGTTTAAATGCCCTTCAGAGATTGATCTTCGTGAAGTACCAAGAGTAACTGATAGTTGATTGATAAAGTTTTATGAACAGTATTAATGATTGATAAGTTTAGTTGATCTGATAATTTGATTTGAGAGTAATCATTGAAGAGATAAATTTGAAATGAAGTACAAGTAAATTTAGGAGTCCGAAGTCTAGCAGAGACTCAAGCGTAAGAGATAGAATATGTTACTGAAAAAGTGTGTATTACGTTGATGAGATGACTCCGATTGTGTAAGAGAATTACTGAACATCAAGGAAATATTAATTGGGGATATGAGGAGAATAAAGGTTCGTGTATATTTTGTGTAATTATGTTCTGAAAGTACGAGATCAATATAATGATTGTTTACTCAAACCAGAGAGTGATTCATCGTAAATAAATTAGGTTATGTGGAGAAATTAGGGTAAGGAACATGTGTCAGAATATGATATGATGAAACTGAGAAAATGATAAGAAAATTGCTCCTCATTAGAGATGATCGATATTTGACGAGTTATATGAATCAATTATGTACATGAGGAGTTTAGTGTCTCAATTGTATTTAAAATAGATAGTGACTATGATCGTCAATGATCGATTAAATGCATCTAAAAAAGTGAAGAAGATAAATTGGCACAGTTGAGGAAATTTTATACCCTGTAAGTTTCATAAGAGTGAATCCTAGTTGGATTAAAATAATTGTGGATAAATTAGTGTTCGAACATAACATATTGGGAGATTAATTGAAAATAGAGGTATTAGTAAAATGCGAAATTGTAAGGAATATATATATATATGGAAATGGGAGTTAATTGGGATCGGTTATAGGCTAGATACGTCCAGAAATTGCGAAAGCTCAAAATGTGTAAGGAAAAACGTGTGAATTGTATGATTGATGACTATGAAAAGAGACATTTGGAGAGACTTTGCAAATTGAGTATTGATCGTATCGTTTCATTTTGGAGATTTGGCAATCTGTATAGGAATGTCCCAGTAAAGGTTATGATACAATCTGATGACATTGTGTGAAGTGATTTTTTTCCTTAGGGACAAGTATAATCTTATGGGCTGTATTATGATTGATGATTTGAAATTGGTTATACTGAGTGCTGTTTTAAAAAGCTTGGAGACATTAATCGTACAGAAATATTTTGAAGATGTCCATGAATATGTAAATCGATAACGATTGAGATATTTCGCGAATTTAAATGATTATTGGGTGATATTAGTCGAGCTAGCAAAGGGGCAAAAAGAATGTATTATTAGTTATCGGAATTTCCAAACCAGTTGTGCATATAAGGAATTGGCAAAGACCAAATTAAGGTGTGTGAAATAGAATCGAAAATAGCTACAATGTTGAGGAAAGTGATATGTATAGTCGATTAAGAGATAGGTGTGGTATCCACTACAGAACCTGTCAGAGAAAAAAAATTTGAGAACCAATCAAAGTTTTATGCTATAGTAAGAGTACATTGAAAGAGGAATTGGTAGTTTAGAGAGAAAATCCGAAAGATTGTATGTGTGAATGATTACATGTGTGAATAACCAACGGACTTGACTTTTGGAAGCATAAGTCAAACTGGTATTGTGAGGTTTTTGGGGACATGAAATTGACGTATAGTTCAGACTGATTGAGAACATAACATTGTTGTATAGGTGATACCATTTGAACAGTGTATTATATTGATGAGTAAAATAAACTTGTAATGGGGATTAAGAAATCCAAGTAAAAGGGTAATGATTTGAGTGGATCGAGGCTATTAGAATCATATAAGATTAATGTTTTAATTATAAGGAGATGTGATCTGATAAGCGATAAATGAAATGCTCCGAAGTGCATTGCCTAGGCCAAAATACATAGATGGAGACAAAGGTAAATAGGGAAACTAAATTCGTGATTAAATGACCTCTATGTGATTGTGGTGTGATTAGATTGGTAAGACAGTTTAAAACTTAAAAGATGATTCGGATCCAAAATGTTACATAGATAGGATTAGGAAATATTGTTAGGATCTGATATAAGTGTTATTGATAATTGAAAGTGATGAATTGAGAATAATTATGAGAAATTGGTAAGGCAAAAAGCGAGTGGTTCATTAATTGTTTTGATTTCAGTTAATTGGCAGAAATTGTTCGTGTATTGAAAGTGAGAATCGGAAAAGCAATGATCAAAAAGACTCCCCTGCCTTCTTGATTAATCGTATATGAAATTTCGAGGACAAAATTTTTTGTAGGAGGGGAGATTTGTAACATCCCGTCACCGATGGGAAGGTCATATTGGTAAATTGAGGCGGGATAGGATATTATCGCATAATATTGACTGAGCATCCTGTTGACCTCTAATGTTGGAGGCCATGAGTCTTTTGCACATGTACATATAGGTACATACATTCATGATATTTCCCGGCTTTTGATTTTGTGATACTGATATGAATTGGGTTATTGGGAATAATTGATCTGATTTGATTATGATTTATGGGAAATTTTGGAATAATTAAGTTTGAATATTGAATTGGAAATGTTACGAAGGAATTGCCAAGTAATAGTGACTCTTCGAAATTTCTCTGAAAAATTCGGGAGAAAAAGTCCGGACTAAAAATTTTTCGAGTGGCGGACCGATTGACTGAATAGGGTCGAAATAATTGTCTTATGACAATGGGAAAGTTTGATTTATGATTTTAGAAATTATTATGTGGAGTCATTGAGATGTGGAGATGAATTGGACTGGAAATAAAACTGATTAGAGAAAGAGATTTAAATGTTTTGGGAGGAAAATGAAAAGAGGCTTATTGGTTATATATATATATATATATACGTTCTACGTTTGAAAAGGGGAAGAAAGGAAAAAGAAAATGGTTTTCTTCTCCTAGGGCACGAATCTTTTCTCCTTCTTCGGTGATTTTGTTTTCCTCCTTCCCGATTCTGGTTTGTTTACTACTCCTTGTGCAAAGTCTTGCATGATCCCTAAAGGAAGAGGTTGATGGTGAAAGTTTGGAAGCTAAATCGTGGAGGATGCGGCTTAGGGATTTTCGGGAGATTTGAGATTCAAGCTTGATTTGGTAAGTGAATTGGTTTTAATGTTGTTTATTATTGTTGTTAGATGCATTTATGGCATTTATGGTAAAAGATTGAGTAGTTTAGGGTGTTTAATGTTGAGTTCAGAGAGTATTAATGGAGGAAAAATAGATCGGGGAAGATGGTGAGACTTGCACGTCGCGACGTCTGAAAAAGGGCACGCCGCGACGAGAAAAAACGTGCTCGCCGCGGCGAGCCACGAGAGACGTCGCGGCGAGCGGGTGAATGTTTCGCCGTGACGAGATTTCGAAGACGTCGCGACGAGGCACGGGAAGATTGTTCGCATGCATGAACGATTCCCACGCCAAGCAAGTGATTCGACTTTACGCCCATGGCGAGGAGCAATTTTTGATTGGTTGTATTTTATTTATGGGACATAATTTATAGTGTAGACCTCCAATTGAGGTGATATTTGATTCGTTATGAACTAGAGAACGAGGTCTACAATTGGAGGAAAAGAATGAGAGTTTGAATTTAGATTTTTGTGATCTTAATTAGTGAAAGAAAGCTAAGAAATATGATTGTATTGCATCCTAAGAATTGTTTTGAGTAATTGGGGTATAATGTGAGACTTTGAAAGTGAATTCAATGCTACTGAGAATTTTAGGAACTGAGCATAAAGGCTGAATTCGACCTAGAGAACAGTGCTGTTGATTTTGAGGTAATACCCTGACAAATATGATTGGATAAATGGACTGAATATTAGAATTAAAATTAGGGAGTTCTGTGACAAAAGAAAGTGGAAAATGGGAAACGGTACCGGAAAAATCATGAATAGGCATAGTTCATCTTTTATTCAAGACATGTGCATCATTAATTATTTTGACTGTGCATTTTGTAATGAATGAAATTAATTGATTGTTATAGAGCCGATGGATCGATAATCCACGGACAGTGCTGGAGCTTCCAGGCAACAGCTAGGAAGTTCAGGTGAGTAACCTAGTTGGTTCCTCAGCCTTTATGTGTTTAATATTTTGTAATGATACCATGTGCAGCTAATGGATGGATATGTGTATGTCCGATTTGATTGATTTCGGACCATGGGTGTCTCAAATATTGGATATGTGATATTGAAGTGCTATTGTGTGAGTAAATGACCATGAATGCATCAATGAGATAATCATAAATGTCAATGACTGAAATACCGGACCGAAGGTCCGAAGAAATGGGTATTGGTCTTTGAAATGTGCAATGATTATGAATGTGATTTGATACATGTGCATTATATTGTGATAAACGAATTCCATAATCGGTCAATAATAATGGTTGTGACTGGAGCTGCCACTGAGAGGAATTAGTGCATACCCAGAGGGCTCTCCTATCCCTAATGTAAGCGGGCAGTAGTGCATACCCTGATGGCTCTCCTACTCGCCTAAAATGCGATTACTGTTACTGAACCGAGCTTTGAGCTCGAGGGGAGTCAGTGCATACCCAGAGGGCTCTCCTACTCCTTAAATGTGTCTGAATTCTGCTACTGTTAGGCGCTCAATCACAACTCAAAAAAGAATGGATAATAATGGGAAAAGTTCATGAGTGTAAATTTTATGTGTGAATGTGGGAAAAAGGTGTTAATGTTGTATATTCGTCTGATAAGTGTTATATGTGATATCGAATGTGTAAAAGTGACAATGCCTGAGATAATTTAGATGGTGACAATATGGGATATTATATGAATTGTTGTATATGCATGAGTTGGGTGGACCATCGATGATGATTTTTCACTGAGTTCGCAAACTCACCCAACATTGCATTTATTTTTCAGGATTTGGCGAGTACTCCGTTAGACAGACGGGAGTGTGATACAGCAAGCAAGTCTGAGTTCAGGTCGGGATTAGTCTCATGTCTGCATTTGAGTCATTCTGATTGATGTGTAAATTTGTGTTTCCGCACAATTGTACTGTTATTATAGAGGGCCCCAACTGACTAATAGGGTATCATGAATTGATTATTGAAATAGTGTTTTGATTGAAAATGTTTCCGCATCGCGGGCCCAAATGGTTTATTGACTGCGCACTCAAATGTTTTCAGAAGAAAAATGTTTTACCGGATAATTGACTGTTTTGACTGCTCTAGCATACCACCCTCGCGGGTCACAGGCTCGGATATCACTGTAGATGTCGAGTTCGGGTCTCGCGGGAGTGGGGTGTTACACACCCGATTGAGAAGTTTGTCTCTTATGATGCTCTATCTTCTTAATATAAAGCTTTTATTACTAATTTGGACAGAATTGACATTCCCAAAAATATTCAAGAAGCTTTTGAAGTTCCAGATAGGAGAGAAGTAGTTTTCGAAGAAACAAGAGCACTTAAAAAGAATGAAACGTGGGAAGAAGTTGATCTGCCAAATGGAAAGGAACCTGTGGTGTGCAGGTGGATATTCACAAGGAGACATTTGCACCTGCAGCAAATCTAAATACTATCAAACTATTGTTATCGATAGCTGTTAACTTTGACTAGTCACTTAAGCAACTTGATGTCAAAAATGCCTTCTTTAATGGCCAACTAAAGGAAGAAGTGTATATGAAACTTCCTCTAGGGTTTGATGAGGAAGAAGGAAACAGAGTATATAGACTAAGAAAATCCTTATATGGGCTGAAGCAATCACCATGAGCTTGGTTCGAAAATTTTGACAAAGTCCTAAAAATAGAAGGATACATAAAAGCTCAGGCAAATCATACATTTTTTTTCATAATTAGATAAGGTAAGAAGACAATTTTGATTATGTATGTTGATGATATTGTCAGAACTGGTGATGATGCAGATGAAATTACAGGACTCCAAGCAACTTTGAGGAAAGAATTTGAAGTTAAAGACTTAGGAGAAATGAAGTATTTCATAGCAAGATTAAAGAAAAGAATTTACAGCTCACACTCTTGAGAGAGACTGGAATGTTAGGATGCAAACCAAGCATCACTCCTATTGACAATACAAAGTTTGCGGATGAAGAGGATAAACTTGTTAACCTTGAAGAATACCAAACATCAAGGGGAAGACTAATTTATTTGTCTCATATTAGACCAAATATTGCTTTTGTCGTGAGTGTTATAATTCACTATATGCATGCACTAAGTAGAAAGCATTTTGAGGTCATTTATAAGATCCTACATTATTTAAAAGGTACTCCTGGGAAAGGACTACTATTCAAAAAGGGAGATCAAAGAATAATCGAAATATATACTGATTAAGATTGGACAAGTTCAGAAAAGGATAGACTATCAACCACTGAGTATTGTACTTTTGTGTGGGAAAATTTGTTCACGTGACAAAGTAAGAAGTAAAAGGTGGTAGCCAAGAGTAGTGCTAAAGCTGAACTAAGAGCTGTTACAAAAGCAATATGTGAAAGTCTCTAGTTAAAGAGAGTGTTGACATAATTGGGAATCAATTTTGAGACACCTATAAAACATTATTGTGATAATAAGGAAGGACTTCAACGACAAGCCTTTAAAGGGTGCATCGGCAAGTTCGACATGATTAATATTTATGATCCAACTTAACAGGGAATATGGTCAAGATATGTATTATCTCATAATATTATGATCTTATCATAATCAAATCTTTTAAATTAGATAGTAGTATCTTAGAGATTATCCTAGGATTATATTCTATATCTGTATAGATTATCTAGCCTATTCTAAAAATCATATTCATGTATATATATACTGCAGTCTCTCATAAAGAATTGTAAAGCAAAATAGCTTTGATTTACACCACCAAAAAATTAAGGATTCCAACATTTTATAAAAGTTTATATAAATTCCTACCATTATTTTTATACTTTTGAACCTTATTAAGATATAGTAAATACCATTTTAGTAACATTAAGATATAAAATAATATAAAAATAACAATAAAATTTTATTTCAACTTTTTACGAAATATTTAGATACAAATAACTTTTAGTCTCTTATAATATAATACCATTGTTTTACATCGTTTCACCTATTCTTATACTTTTTACGCAAATATCCTGCTAGTTCAATGAAAACTTATGAAAGTGCTTCCCTGCCACCAAGTCAAACTAAAGTCGAAGGTACCAATTGCAGCCTAATGGATCAACATTAAAACCAACCTGATTCAAAGTGCTTAACTAGAGGAAGTTCTAACTGCAATCGTTGCAGAAGACAAAAAGAAGACTTCTTCATTGAAGAAGTTTTTGGCTGGAGAATGGGTCATGGTTTTGTCCATCAAAGGATGCACCTCGTTTCGCAACATCTACTTGCAAAAAATTTACTAATTAGCTTCACGCCACAAGGAACATACCAATTTATGCGAATGAAAACCAAGTTTTGCTGTACTTGTATGCATTTTGAATGATTTGCATGTAGCACCTGAGACATGCATGGGGAACTAGTGGAATAGATTTTTCCTTCATCTGATCAGTATTTCCTTCAGATGTAACTAGTAATTCAAAAAGGGAAAACATGAAATAGAAAATGTAAACACGAATACTCTGTTTCACGTTTATTTATCCATAAGTGAAGTTGGTCTTGCATAGCTCAGGTTCTCCTCCGTTTATGCAGCCTCCACTGTTGGCATATATGTTCTACTGCTTCCTCCAGCGTTGCCTTCCTTTGCAACGAGAAATTCCACAACTCTGATACTATGTATCTACCGCTTGGGTTATACTCATTCAGTTCCTTTAAAGCTGTTGTCACAGCATTATAAACTTCATCATTAAGCTCATTTTTCAGTTTTTTCAGCTTCTCATCATCTTCCTTGATTATTTCCTACATAGTGCAACAGAATATGAACTAACTGAATCGGGGAACAATGAACAGAAATGACAGGAGTAGAAGTTGGTTGGTTTGCTGATAATAATAGATGAAAAGTTGTCTTCAAAATTGTATACATCATAACGAAAACAAAAGGAACACAGTCAAAGAAGAGAGGCCAGTTGTACGACAAAGTGGAAGAAACAAGTTTAGGAAATAATACCTTTCCTACATAATCCTGACAATTCTCTAAAACGGAATGAGATGAAGAGTATCTAATCTTAAAGCCAAAAGATCTGATCCAATACTACACCATCCAGCTGGAACTTAAAGTAATATTTGTTATCCATCTTATCTTATGTATACTGTAACATCATGTTAAATAATTAACAACCTTGGTCCAAGGTATCAGGGAGAAAATTAGTGAATAAAGATCAGGCAGACCGTGAGTATGTAGAAGTGATTACAATCTGGTTGCATCTTAACATTTATTTGTCCATATAATAACTATGAAACTAGGCAAGACAAGAATACCTAAAGAAATAAATGCCACTAAGGGATCAGTTTGGATCATTCGATACATACCTTGGTTTTTCCTTCCTCATCAGTGATTATCCTAAAAGGAAACCAGCCTGAATCTCTAATGTGGTTTTCCCAAATTGAACACAACTCCACCGCTTTCAGTTTTGCTTCTTCTTTAGGAAATTGTTCTTTCATTGCATTGTAAAACACTGTACCATCGAGCTCTCCCATCCTCTTAACTCCAATAGCACGAGCCTTAATTTCCTTTAGACCCTGTGAATCAAGAATTTTAGAATTTCACAGGAACAACATAGACATTAACCCACCATTAACATAACATATAGGAAGAGAAATTTTTAGTACTTCATAGTCTAACTTGGCTAATCACATATTTGCTTTTGCTTTCTATATGAACTATTGATTGTCTTTTGATGTGCCACTATAATATGAATTGATGGTGGAGTATGAATATAAGTAGTTACATTGATCAACTCCTTCCTAGCTTCCTGCAATTCATCATTACTTCTGCGTTCCTTTACAATTAGAGTTTGATTAAGCAGCTCGTATGACTCCAGATCTTCTTGCTTGTCCATCAATTCTTGTTGAATTTCTTCCATCTTTCTTTTGACCTCGACGTCTTCATTCTCTCCCATGTGTTTCATTACTTGTAAAGAACCTTTAAGTTGCTCAATCTCCAGCTCCAATGCTTGTTTAGCATCAAGCTTCTTTTCCAACAGAATAATCTTCTTGTGCAATTTCTCCTTTTCCATCTGCCAATGGTAGTTAACACAAGACAGAATTTGTAAGATTAATAAAAACTATCACACTTTTAGCTATCCTTATCATTAGTTCAGTTCAAGGTAATGAATGTTAAATACACCTTTTGCTCTTTTGCTAATCTTAAGACAGTTTCATCTGCCTTCTGCTGCTCCAAGGTTGCCCTTTCATTCTGTGAATGAAAGGAAAAACAAATTTTTAGCATAACATAGAAAAATACAGAGAATTTTAAGGACCGTCTAAAAGAGTCACATAGAACAGCAATATTATATTGCCAACACAGTGTCATAGGCTGAACACTAATCAGTAAGGGGGTGGATTTAATAGCAAATCGATGATCCAAATCACAACTTCATCGAAAGGACAAGTAAAATTATAAATCAGTCATCTACAAAGTCTCAATATAGCCAGAAGTTGCCATCCTTGAAAATTTGCAAAATATATACCATTTTCTTGTCATGGAGAAGTTTCCTTCTCTCATCTTCATTATGAGCCTGTCGTCGTTGCAGCTGCTTCTCGTGCTGCTCCAGCTCTCTTCTCTGTGATTTCAACTGAAGTGTAGCCTCCTCATGCGCTAAATATATTTTATCAAAATGATCACGAGCATTCTGCTGCATCCTTGTTATTTCTAAACAGCAAAGTTTAGAGATCTAAGACATGGTGCCACAAAATATGAGGATTTAAGAATGTAATCTTTCAAGTAGCAGGTACAAGAGGACAGGGGAGTAACTGGATTATGACTATGTCAAAAGTCTTCTCTCATAGTAATCAGCAAATATACCTTCATTGTAGGACTTGACTATAGCATCTGTTTCATCCATCACCCGGTCCAAATGTGTACTGGTCTCATGGCACTTGTCTTTCATTTCTTTCAAGCAATCAACCTTCATTTGCAAAGTATTAGTCAAGCTGGAAATAAGCTTTGAAGCCTTTTGTCGGTCCTCTGCATCAATTTCAGAGAGAGATTTTAAATCTCCATTTTTTCTGAGATGATCACCAACAATACCACAAGAGTTATAGTCATCATCCCTTGCAATCCATCCATAAAGCCTATCTTTTTGATAGTGTGTTGGCTTGCTGAAAAACTCCTTCCTCCCACAACAACTGACTTCAAATTTCTTGTCAAACATGATAGCATTCTCAAAACCACCCCAGTCTTTCTTGAACTCAACAATGGCAAACCCAGAATGCCCATGGTGGCTCCACAAAGGATCTACCTTAACTAGATCAAACCCATCGGCTGCTAATTGATCTTTAAGTTTTTTACCGCTTTCTCCAACTCGACGTCCATTAACCAATTGGGTTTGGATGTTTGCAATGATTCCCACCCAAGGCCACACAAACAATTGATCTTTCTTGTAGTTATTAATAATGTGTGAATCAGTTTTTGGGTAACACTCTGAAGTCTCTTTGTCTATAAGATACCTCTTTAGGTAATCCTCCAGGGCTAAATGCCATGCTTTCTCTCTTATAGACCTCCACCGTGAGCCTCTGCCAACACTAGAAGCATGTTGATGAAGCTCCTTTAATTGGTAATCCTTCCTCCTCCCATGACAGTAGGAGCAATTGTAGAGTGAATTTGAAACTTTGACTCTGATTATTCCTCTCTTCATTTCATGATAATACTTGCACTTATAGTCTTTCAACTGAGACTCCCTAATATCTGGTTTTTCTCTCGAGTTGTGATGCATTGCAAACCTGAAACACCAAAACATTATCAAATGTTAAGAGCTTAAGATGCTGCTCAGGACATGCTAAACTGTTTAGATTTCTCAATATTCCAAATAAAGAAAGATGCTCAATCCTCGACATATCTGGTTGATTATTATCCATATTTTAACACCACAAAAAAAAAGAGAGAATTTCAAGTCCCAGAAACTGTTTTACGTTGCATACCTGAAGCCACAAGCACTATATCTTCACAATCAAGAGAATCATTAAAATAAGACAAGTGACATCATATGCTGTTGAATTTAAATCTTAATCTCAAGTAAGCTATTGATAAATCTAGAAGCTAGGAGAGGGGAGCAAGTAACTGTCCAAGTTTAAAACTGACCCAAACATAACCTAAAAAAAGGTATAAATCTAAGACGACTTATGTCAAACAGGTCAAAAAATACGACATATACTACTCCATCTTCTTGATCTTATCAGAGTAAGAACCAGAACGAAAAGAGTCATACACTAATAAGCAGAATTGCAGCCTTCCAGAATAAATTAATATATCATCCAAAACTCAATAAATCCAACCGTAACAAATTCTGAGGGACTGTAGACACTTTTCGAGCAAACAGAGGTTCAACTTCCAAGAAAAACAACTGATCACTGGAAGAAACTTTGAAAGAACTACGAAAAATGTCCCATAAACTGAAAAAGGAAAAAATAACAGCGATAACAATCTTGAAAAAGAAAAGATACTTTACACAAGTTTGAGTACCAAAACCCAAGCAGAGTGTCGAGGTCCAAGTAAAAACAACAATCCCCTATCCTCACTCATTCACTAACCACTAAACATCGAAAACAGTTGTGAAATGTCACATTCAGTGAAACAGAGGCAATTCACAGAGCTAAATTGTTCCCCACAGTCTTCGGAATCAAACAAACAGAGCATTCAAGAATACAGAATGAACAAAAAGAAGAGAAATTAAAAGAAATGAGTATATCGAATAGTAGAAATCATTCTGACCTTGGCTCGTTAAATGGAGTTGAAAACCCTAGCAAATGAAACGAATCAAATTCCAGAGCGCAACGAAGCACAACAAAGGAAGAGAGGCTGGTCCGTGGAGAAGAAAGAGAGAGGAGTTTTATTTTTTTCGTTTTTAGTTGTGTAATATACATAGACATATGTTATGAATCTCTACGATTCACAACGAGTTCTCTATTGGTACCGGAAATAATTGGCATTGTTGTAGATAATTTTTAAATTTTATAAAATAATTTTAAATTTTCTAAAATTGTAAGATAATTTTTTGTACTGAAAAATTTTATAACGTTATATCAATCATATCCACACAAGTTATAATAATAAAAATTAAAATAACGATATTCTATTTATTTTATTAATATTTTTACATATTTTACAAATACATTATAACTATAATTAATATGAAAAATTATTTAATCATCATATAAATATAAAACTAAAGACAATACAAATTATTTAAAATATTACGATTTTATTATATCATAAATAATAATTACATTAAAATTCAAAACATCAAATAAAAAGAATAATAAATATACATGACTCTTTGACTATTATAATTTATAATAAGAGTTCGTGATGAAGAAACAACCAACCAGAACTAAAATCTAAAACAAAAATATTTACAATTATATTTATATTATATATATAGAATTTAACATATACATAAAATATAAGTGAAATTAAAAGAAAATGAGAAATAAAATCTAAAGTTTCATTTCGCTCACATTAACTACAATTCTTATTTAGTATAAAATTTCATCATTAAGAAGAACCTCATTTTACCATCATTCAAATTCATTACACCAAATAATATATTAATACTTTTTAATTTAAGATGATCTTCTAAATTACTCTCTTATATTAAACATAATTCTTCATAAACTCAATTTGCAAAAGATCGATATAGTCAAGGAAATTAGATCTACATAACTACTTGTTTTATTAAAAGTTCTAATAAAATTAAATTAAATTATTAAGAAATTATAAGAAATTATATCCAACTTAATAATGATAGTAACATACCTTTCCCGAGACTTTAAATTGTATCAAACAAAGATCAAATTGTTCAATCTTTTGTGCTTCAATTTATTCATTTTTTTGTAATGGATGAATTCAAACGTGCTCTGATTCATTTCACATCCTAGTACACTCACACAATAAATTAGAATTCAAATTGCAAATCTTTGCAATTTTAAAACGTCAATTTCAAGTTGGTCCCACCAAGCAATTGTAAGATAACAAAAGTAGAATTATAAGCAAAATAAAGCGATGGTTAATTTTCAACAAGTAACAAAAGTGCATAAAAAATAATTAAATTAAGCTTGTCTCTTTGATGAATAACAATTGTCCCAAAATCACCAGAAGCAATAACAATGATGACAACAACAACAACAATAACACCTAGTATAAATCATGCTAACATACAGAGTTTGGGGACGTCTAATGGTAAACAACTTTTGTAATACCCCACTCTTGTAAAACCCGTACCCGACATCCTAAGTGATACCCGAGTACGTACCCCGTAAGGATGACATGCTAGAACGATCAAACTCTCAAAAACTCCGTACAAATGTTTTTCAAATTTATCATACGCATATATGGAAAATCAATAATCAAATTTCGGCCCCATTCTTTTCTTTCATAACATCAAAAACACATTTATTATTATTACACTCAAGAACATTCTTATTTACAAACCTTTCAACTTTGAAAAATTATTACATACTGAAACATATTCAAATACATATGATACAAAAATTACGAAGTACTCAATTTGATACAAAAATAAGAAAATACAAATGCAGATGTCAATCGATCCTAACTTCTATGTCTTACTTGAATGCAGTGACTATAATCCCGTTTGCCTAATGGGATAACTCTTTTGAGACTACAAAAATATTGTAAATTTTAGATGAGTTTTGTGAACTCAGTGAGTGACCATCTTCGATGGCTCACTCAATCACACAACGCATACAGTTTACATATTCACATAATTCATATCATTTCATTAATAATCATATTGAGTCACATGTATTTCGCATTCACTTGAAACATATCTCACATTCAGAAAATCAGTCAAACTACTCAAGTCATACATATCAAATGCATATGCTTATGAGATTCACTTTCAATTTATTATTGTTGTGACCGAGCGCCTATAACTATCCCATATCCATTGTGGATACTGGGCTTATTAATAACTGTTCCATATCCGTTGGGGATACTAGGCTCATTTTACATAGCCTCTGGCTCTTATATACTTTCTAAGATTTAAGCTCTTTTTCACGGGCTACTCCGGTCATAACAACCTTTATTTTTCATGCATTCATGAAAGAAATGCATCACATTCACATCTTTTCAATCAGTTACTTTATATCACTTTACATATGTTATCGGATCTTAGTTCAACATTCAACATTCAATCTATGTTTCACTTATTTCATCAAACTAACATACAAGGAACACTTCTATTATTATTCATGCATTTATCAAACTCCTTGAATATCCAATGTCCGGAATTAAAACAATCACATTTTATTTCAATAGCAATTCAGAGCAGAAATTTAAAACGTAACAAACAGTGAATGAGACCATCTAGGTCAACTCACAGTATGCTTTAGATTAGCAATTGCTTCCAAGATCTGGAAACGTCTGAATATGGATGTTTGTCCTGCACATCAAAATTATACAATACACACATTAATAACTTTGCACAACTATAAGTATTTATTTATGCACAAATGTATATATGGACTATGTACATTGCATGCGCAATTACAATCCCGGATATATTATCAAATTTCACATCTTATACATAATCTTATTTTTAGCATTATTTGCTCTCATAATATTAAATTCACATTCACTTTTGATACCTATTGTTCATCTCCTTTAAATCACAACTACTTTCGTATGAATATCTTCACTCCCATTATACTCATGCCTTTGGTGTTTTGATATCAACAATTCATTCACTAATGTTATTCTAACATTATATGATCATACAAGATCTAAACTCTTATTTCTTCTCATAATACCTCCAAAATTCTAGACCTTCAGGTCAATTTTTGCATGATCATTCTAATAAGGAAAATGAAGTAATTTGAGAGAACTTTCTTCTAGAAAATTTTTCTCCTATCTCTTAAGTTTCTAATGACACTAAGATCACTTAATTTGGTTGATTATTTTGAAAGTTATAATCCAAATAATCTGGATTGTTCTTAAACTATAATAGTACCTTGTATTCAACTTCAAATAAAAATATGGAGTTCTTAGAGGTATAATTGAAATTAGATTTCTTCAAACATTTTGTAGCATCATGTCTCTAGTTTAGTATAAATGAATAATCATCTCATTTGGATAATTATAAAACAATTTATGCCTAAAATACCAAAGTGTATTCAGTGAAAATACTTTAGTTATCATTTTCCAGAACTCCTCATCAATTTTGTCCCAAATTTATAAATCAGTCTCTCCAGAATGATTTCATATGGTTATAATTTTTGGTGGAGATGAATATCAATGTGTTACAAGTACAATGGTTCTAGTCCCATGTCATTTGGAGGTCGAGAGAAGAAGTTATAGCCAAAAGATCAAAGGATGTTCGCATCTGTCAACTTTCACTACACCTTCACTATACACGATTGTGAGATCTCTTGTGACCCTTAAGCGAGATCATGAGATCCCTTATGACCCGTAAGAGTCACAATCGTGCTTGTAAACGATCATGAGATCCCCTCTTTTTCAAACTCCATTCTAGCTCTTTTGAAAACAAACATTTGGGATAATTTTACACATTCTTTTTTACAATGAAAATGAAGGATTTAGGCCAAACATTCTCTAAAAAATTATTCCTTTATGTCTTAAGTTTCAAATGAAACTATTTTCCTGTAATTTGGTTTGATATTCTGCAAGTTATCCTAAAAACACTATAGTCTATTCCAAGCCATGAAAGAATCCATGTAGCACCCCCTTACCCCCAGATATGCACCGGGATACCCGAAGGTCATTCCGGCACATATCCTACGATAAGGGCGAGCTACAAACGATCACTATATGTTGGATCCCATTTTCGGAACCCAACTTCATCCACTTAACGCTATACTCATAACCCCACTCTTGAAGCGGAATAGAAATCGAAAACCCAAGCGAATGAAACGAAACAAATGCGAAGCTAAATGAATCGAATACCAATGGAAATTGAATACGAATGCGAAACAATTAGATCAATTGAAACTGAAGCTAATATAATCGAATCCAAATGAAATCAATGAACTTTTGACAAACTTGTGAAATGGAAACGGATCAGATTCAAACTTGGAATCAAAACATACATATGAAGTCAAGTCGAATAACATGACAAGTGTTTGACATCCGGGATTAATAATCTTAAAGAAGCGTCGCGTTGGATACCATAGACTTGACTCATCCGAAACGGTATAAATTTTTTTTTCTTTTCTTTCTTGCTTTCTTAAGCAAGCTTTTCATCTATCATATAAGGACTTAGCCTTAAACTCATACTAATCGCAAGTTGCTTGATTCTTCTTATTCATCATAGTCTTACTCTTTATCATAATAATATCATACTCATGTCAAATAAAATTCCTAAATTCATACACAAATTCCCTTATCCATACACTCCTATAAGGACATAACGGCTGCATTTAGACATAACCCAAATCTGCATAGTGAAAAACTCACTTCTATAACTTTCAAACAATCACACATACATCATAATCTACCGGACCCTCCGTCCGGGATCTCAGCATAACGCAAACCTATTTCTAATCCTTTTTCCAGTCATTTGTCATACCCAATTGCATTCATCAATCATCACATTCATCTATATCCATATAAATATTTCGCAATTACATTCATTACTCAAACACTTTATATACAACACCAATTTGCACAATCCAAGTCCAATACATCGTTAATTCCATATATCAGGTTCTTATACAAAAAATCATAATCCAAAATACATAATGAACCAAATACTTACAATATTCTAATGGTTCTAATGGCATTTCAAGCCATACCCCAATACCAATACTCATAAACCAAAATACACAATTTACAAACACATGCACAAATACTGATATCTTGACGTCTTTCATCCAATCTCCTGCTCGAACACCTGGAGATGGGGATGAAAGGGGGGAGGGGGGGGTTGAGCTCGGAAGCTCGTGGATAACATGTTTATTAAACAAATAATAAGCAAACGTATTTTCAAACCTTAATTTCAGTTGATCTAAAACAGCGAAGGCTTATTTCTTAAAAGCTTCTCAATTCTCATCTTCTTTCATAACCATTGACCAAAATTTTTTCAAAATTTCCATAGTTGAAAATCCCAATGTCTCATTTGTCGAAATTTCAACCCATTGAAAACATAAAATGTATCACATATAAGTGCAGCACATGATAAACAAAGTAAAAGCACTTAACACATTAAACACATCAACGGTTTGGGTCGGTCCAAAAACACATGACGTACTGCACATTCCCGCAAAGCGATCCTGTGCAGCCGTGAAACACATATGGGGAGTCCGAAAACGGAGCTCCTATGTCACTAGCGGGTAGCCGGGAGAAGGCTTTAAAATGAGACCAATGTACTGACTCCACGTGAGGGACCTAACCAAACCCATGTAACACGTATTCATGCTTGAAATTTTATATTGCTCGAAGGCACATTTCGAAAATTCAACTTTTCATGTAATGTCGTATTCAACACATTTACATTTACAAACTTGCATACATGCATATAAAAATACAAACATATTCTCAAACTATCAATCACTTTCATCAATAACCACAATTCACATATTGAAACTCAAACAATCAATATAAAAATTCATCAATCATGCTCATTTCATCAAAATCCTTCAAATACTTTGGGAACAGTTAATTTAATCCTTTTCGTTTAAAAATCCGAAACAACCCTTAATTCATTCGGAAAACAATGAATCCAATCTTTCATAAATCATCCCAAAAGACAATTTATTCAAATCATTTAAAAACAATAGCTTAACAAACCAACATTTATTATTAACTTATAATTTGCAAAATAAACACATTACCCACCTCTTATCCATGCCATAAGCTTGTTCCAGTCCTCAATTTGATCTTTACTTTTCTCTCTCTTCCAACTTAAAATCACCTAAGTCATAATCAACCAATTCCAATATCATAAACATCATACTTCTCAAATTAACTATAGGAAATTTGAACTCATCATATTTTCAACCTTTCCAAATCAAGAATTTCTACAATCTCAATTTCTCAAACTTTACCCAAACCTTAACTCACATAAATCCAACAATAAATCAATTCATCATGAAATCTTTCAAAACTAATCAAGGAAATCACAAACCCATCACCTTTTTCATATTTCTAAACTAACAACTCACTAAAAACTCAAACTTGAAGATTCTCTTACCTCTTTCTCTTTCTATTTTCGAAATTCTTTTGGCTTGGAGGGTAGATCTCTTCTCCTTCCTCTTTTCCTTCATGAATCCATGGAAAGATCAAGCTTGAAAGTTCAGAAACCCTACCTCTTCTTCCTCCTTCTCCTTCTCCTCCACGATTTCTCCTCTTCTCTCTTCCTTCTTCTTCTTTCTTCTTTCTTCTTCTAGAAATTTCGTGGGTCTTCTAAAAAAAACGACACTCCCCCTCTTCTTATATGCCAAGTCATTTAAATTAGAGTGTAAAAGACCCTTTTGCCCTTTTCTTATCAGCCTTAAACTCAAATCCTTAAGTTAATTTCCTAATTTTCCCTTGAATATTTCTTTAAGTCATGCTCACTTGCGGACATGTTTCGCACTATCCATTTGTAGGAATTTTTCAAAATTTTCTTCTAGAGAAATGTTCCTCTATGTCTTAATTTCGTAATGTTTCAAGAGTCATCCAATTTGGAGCACTACATCAAAAGTTATAGTCCAAACATGTCGAACACATCATTTTACTAACACATTTTCTAGAATTCATTTCCTTCCACAAATAAACATTCTTAAAGGCTAAATTGAAATTTCATTTCTTCATAACAATTGTAGCCCCATGTCTTAAATTTATTTCGCCTCAAACCTCACTTCAATCGGATCTCCACAGATCCCTAATTTCACAAAATACCGAACTATGTTCATAAACTTTCCTGTCTCACTTTGAATCAAATAATCTTACTCAATTAAATCTCTAAAATTTATAATTTTCACATAATCATGAACTTAATTGTCTTAGGAATCCAACGCATCAAGAAACGAGTCATTCGGATGTCGGACGGAAAAGATATAAGCAAATGATTTGACAAGGTCGAATGAGGAAGGAAAAATAGCAAGATCAGAATGAAAAAAAAACATTCTGATTATCATATGATTCAATCAAACTTTTTCAATTCGACTCCGATTGATACAAATTTTCATGGAGAGAAGGAAACATGTGTTAGGAATTCAATGCTTCAAGAATCGCCTCAATCCGAGGTCGGATGAGTGAGTTATGATCAAAACATTAACCCATGTTTAAACTCTAAATCCATTTGAAACTCTTTTGGCGCAAACGCCATACCTTTCTCTAAAAATATCGCAATGCCTTCGTTCTTGTTCCATTTGAAAGATAACATCAAGATATACAACTCTTATTAGAGGCCTAAAAATGATATTCGGCCTCAAATCTAGTCAAAATCACGTTGTTCTCAAAATGACTCGTAACTGTCTGTTAAACGGACATGCATGTCTGTTTAACGGACACATACGGCCAAAACTGTGCCAATTCGTCCGATAATGTCCGTTAAACGGACATCCATGTCCACCTAACGGACATGAGCAAGGGAAGGGGTCCTTTTGACCCGAGGCTGTCCGTTAAACGGACTCCCATGTCCGTTTAATGGACATGCAATTTTCCAAAACCTCTTCAATCTTTTTCCAATGTTTCTCTCATCCAAACTACCATCACATACACTTATAATCTTCACATATTTACTCATTCATAGGCCTAAACACTTCATAACAATGCAAACAATAAAATCAATTCATGAAATTCTCAAATCTCAACTAAATTGATTCATCAAAACCACAATTCTCAAACATGTCATCAAAGCTGTCACTAACATAAATCTTATATAACATCATAACTTGAATCAACTATAACTCTTAACTCCGATATCGAAAACTTACACATGTAGTCTCGTTGGAAAGATACAAGAACAAGCTAAAACTTCAAAGAAGGCAACTTTGACCAAATCTATTTCAATCATTCCTTAATTTTCCCTTGAATCAGCATATACGTTTCTATTCTACATTCAACCTCAATGCATATGATTTCTCACATTTAATATCATTATGCCATTTACCAAATACCTCTCTTGCTTTTGCATAATATCTCACATGTATAACCATAATTCATACCTAAGGTTTCTCAACTCATCATCCATACATGATTTACATTCCAATATTATAATCATCTATAACATAAATTTCATATAAAACACTCATTTGGTTTCATTTATTATTTCTAAATTTTTAGCTTCAAGGTTCGGGGTCCAACATTTCTACCCCTCTTAAAAGAATTTCGTCCTCGAAATTCATATTTAAACAAACACCAAGTACTACATTCTCTTAACTCATGTCTTCCAAGTGATCCTAGTCATTCACATATTCAAATCCCTACTACACATATTCGAAATATTTTTCACCTCCTAAATCATATACCATCCATATCTTATTCACACTCCAATAATTCTTATCATATTTTCACAAGTACATAGATTTAACTCATGTTTCAAATCTTCCTTAGTTCTCTCACAAATGCATATTCAAAATCAACAACCCAATTCATCATCAAATGTTACTCTCATTTTCATTTTCACAAACCTAATATCACTCAAATTCTTATCACATATATTCCTATCTCATTCACAAATGTTCTCTTCTTTATAAGATTAAATCATCACTATTATATTAAACAACTATTTCTTCACATATGCCAATGATCTAATTTATTTAGAACCTCAATATGGACCAAAACCATCCAATCTCAATCTCTTTTAACTTCTATACATATATTCCTATCATCAACTCATCTTTAAAGAATTCATATTTGCATCTCACATATATTCGAAGTCACATCCTCTAAATTCATCATGAATTTCTGATCTTAACTACCTTTATCATAATCTTAAACTCAATCATGATTCTTCACCTAAATCAGACCATCATATAGGTTCTTCAAATTATTCATGACAAAGACAAATACATCATGTTCATTTCTCACTAATTCATTTCTGTCCATTCAAACACTTTTCAATATCTCATACATATCACTTACATACATACGCCCCAGTAAAATCATATTACTGGGCTGTGATACCATATCTGTTGGATCCCGTTTCCGGAACCCAACTTCATACACTTAACACTATACTCATAACCCCACTCTTGAAGCGGAACAGAAATCGAAAACCCAAGCGAATGAAACGAAACAAATGCGAAGCTAAATGAATCGAATACCAATGGAAATCGAATACGAATGCGAAACAATTAGATCAATTGAAACTGAAGCTAATATAATCGAATCCAAATGAAATCAATGAACTTTTGACAAACTTGTGAAATGGAAACGGATCGGATTCAAACTTGGAATCAAAACATACATATGAAGTCAAATCAAATAACATGACAAGTGTTTGACATCCGGGATTAATAATCTTAAAGAAGCGTCGCGTTGGATACCATAGACTTGACCCATCCGAAACGGTATAATTTTTTTTTTATTTTCTTTCTTGCTTTCTTAAGCAAGCTTTTCATCTACCATATAAGGACTTAGCCTTAAACTCATACTAATCGCAAGTTGCTTGATTCTTCTTATTCATCATAGTCTTACTCTTTACCATAATAATCTCATACTCATGTAAAATAAAATTCCTAAATTCATACACAAATTTCCTTATCCATACACTCCTATAAGGACATAACGGCTGCATTTAGACATAACCTGTTGGATCCCGTTTCCGAAATCCAACTATGCATACAGATTCCCTCATACGAACGCATGATTCCTTATAAACTCTTCTTATTTTCTTCTCCTCTTCTATATTTTTCCAGAATTCTCCAGCCACTTTCGTGGCTTTGAATAGCCAAAAACGACAACTCATCAAGTGTTTCATTAAATGATGGTCAAATGACCATTTTGCCCCTCCATTATTACTTTATGTCATGCTCATTTGCGGGTTGATTCGCACTATCAATCTGAAGGAGTTTGTCAAAACTTCCTTCTCGAGAAATGTTCCTCTCAATCATACGAATCCAACGCCACCGACCGCGCTCAATTCCGAGCACTACATCAAAAGCTATGCGCAAAACAGTTCGGATATATCCATATTCTAACACATTTTTCATGTACGATTATTTCCGTCCAAAATTTCACATTCTTAATCCCAGAATTGAAACTCGATGTCTTCATAACAATTGTAGCCTTATGTCTCTAGTTTAATTCAAAACAAGAATCTCCTCATTTCGATTCCCAGATCAAAAGTTATGCTCAAATTACTCACAGGTGTTCCCAATCCAAAAATTAAACCCTAATCCGAACTTAAATTCAAAAATTAAAAGTCCTAAGGTCAAAATTGACATTTCATGTCTTCATATGATTTGTATCCCTTTGTCTTATCTTTATTTCGCCTCAAGAATCGCTTCAATCGGATCTCTACAGATCCCGAATTTCACAAAACACTGAATCATGCTCGGAAAATTTCCCGACTCACTTTGATTAAATTAATCACCATTAATTTAATCTCAAAAGTTCACAAATTTCTTATAAAATGAAATTCATTGTCTTAGGAATCCAACGCAAAAAGAATCAACTCAATCGGATGTCGGACGGAAAAGATATGAACAAAACGGTAAACAAATGTCGGATTGGAGAAAGAAAGTCAAGAAATCAGGGAGCAAAACGGCGTCGTTTCGGGCAAGGAAAAGCTTGCATCACCAGGGCGACGCGTCGCCCTGGTGATGCGAGCTGAAAGCTCGCATCGCTACGGCGATGCGTCGCCGTAGTGACGGCGGCTGAACGCTCGCCGTCGCTACGGCGATGCGTCGCCGTAGTGACGGGGATGCTTAATTAATTAATTTTTTTAAATCTAAAACTTCCGAAATTCATAACTTTTACTCCCGAACTCCGATTTTGACAAACTTAGTCTCTATAGAAAGCTTGAGAGAAGCTCTAAATCTTCCAAGAAGAACATAAAACTCAATTCAACTCCTACGGGAGTCCATTTTCCGGTCAAAGATACTATCCTCTATACAAACTTGTAAAAATCATAACTTAATATTCCGAGATCAAAAAATTGCATACTTTATATCGAAATAAAGATCAAAACAAATCCTTCAATTTTCATGAAAAACATCAAAGCTCAATTAACCTCTAACTAGGTTAATTTCTCAGTCAAAGTTCCAACCAATATAAAAGTCAAACCCGATCAAACATAAACTTTGACTGATCATAACTTTCACTCCCGATATCGAAAAATTACAAACTTTATGTCCACAAAAATCTCTTAACATAACCTACAAGTTTCCAGAAGACCATTTTATCAAATTTTGCCTCAATCAAAAGTCAACCTTCAAAGGCCAGAAAGTCAACTATTACACAATTTTTTTCATATTTTCACTCTTTCTCGTTTTAATCATGATTTTCAACTCAATTTCAATCAACTCATCCACTTTATCATTCATATTACTAAGTCAAATTGTCACTCAAGGTTCGGGGTCCAACATTTCTCCCCCTCTTAAAAGAATTTCGTCCTCGAAATTCATATTTACTTAACTCCAAGTAACTCATTCTTGCATAAATTTCTTTCTAAACAAAGACCATCAAGCTCTTTCTTACTAATTTCTTTCCAAAACTCATAATCAATTACTTTTTCATCAAATTTACTCATCATACATATTCTCAATCTCTTCACAATTTTCACTTCCTTAAACCATATACCACTCATATCATATCAAAACACTATATCTATAACTCATTATTTCTTTATATATGGACACAAGTCAATGGTCCATTTCTTAAAGAATCCTAATATGGTTCAATCATCATTTAATCTTTATCACCATGTCATCTTTCAAATAGTCATACTTTCATCTCACAGAAGTATAGGCTATATCAATTTCTCCCAATTCATTTTGCAATTTACATTTCAGTTCCACAAACACATGTTTCTAATCAATCATATTCTTAACACCCTAAACAAACAATCACTTTAATTCTTCAAATAAGGCATGACAAGTCATGCTCATCAATTCACATTCCTAAAATCGATTATGATTCTCGCCACTTTAATCCACAATCAATTTAATTCTCCAAATATTTCTCATTTACTCCTATCCTTCAAGCATTTCTTATTTTAATCTCATAAATGTGTAAAGTCGAATCATCCAAATTCATTTTAAAATTCTCATCGCATAATGCCATAATGAACTTCAAATCTCAAGTTCATTAACACACACCTAAAATCAATCAAATTTCTTAACCTCACTCAGACAATCACTAAATTCAATCTCGATAATCATATTGCCCAAGTATGATCATAATACTGGGCTCTGATACCATAAATGTTGGATCCCGTTTTCGAAATCCAACTATGCATACAGATTCCCTCATACGAACGCATGATTCCTTATAAACTCTTCTTATTTTCTTCTCCTCTTCTATATTTTTCCAGAACTCTCCAGCCACTTTCGTGGCTTTGAATAGCCAAAAACGACAACTCATCAAGTGTTTCATTAAATGATGGTCAAATGACCATTTTGCCCCTCCATTATTACTTTATGTCATGCTCATTTGCAGGTTGATTCGCACTATCAATCTGAAGGAGTTTGTCAAAATTTCCTTCTTGAGAAATGTTCCTCTCAATCATACGAATCCAACGCCACCGACCGCGCTCAATTCCGAGCACTACATCAAAAGTTATGCGCAAAACAGTTCGGATATATCCATATTCTAACACATTTTTCATGTACGATTATTTCCGTCCAAAATTTCACATTCTTAATCCTAGAATTGAAACTCGATGTCTTCATAACAATTGTAGCCTTATGTCTCTAGTTTAATTCAAAACAAGAATCTCCTCATTTCGATTCCCAGATCAAAAGTTATGCTCAAATTACTCACAGGTGTTCCCAATCCAAAAATTAAACCCTAATCCGAACTTAAATTCAAAAATTAAAAGTCCTAAGGTCAAAATTGACATTTCATGTCTTCATATGATTTGTAGCCCTTTGTCTTATCTTTATTTTGCCTCAAGAATCGCTTCAATCGGATCTCTACAGATCCCGAATTGCACAAAACACTGAATCATGCTCGAAAAATTTCCCGACTCACTTTGATTAAATTAATCAGCATTAATTTAATCTCAAAAGTTCACAAATTTCTTATAAAATGAAATTCATTGTCTTAGGAATCCAACGCAAAAAGAATCAACTCAATCAGATGTCGGACGGAAAGATATGAACAAAGCGGTAAACAAATGTCGGATTGGAGAAAGAAAGTCAAGAAATCGGGAGCAAACGGCGTCGTTTGGGCAAGGAAAAGCTTGCATCACCGAGGCGATCGTCGCCCTGGTGATGCGAAGGAAAGCTCGATCGCTTCTGGCGATCGTCGCCGTAGTGACGGCGGCTGAGCGCTTCGCCGTCGCTCTGGCGATCGTCGCCGTAGTGACGGGATGCTTAATTATTATTATTATTTTTAAATTTAAAACTTCCAAATTCATAACTTTACTCCCGAACTCCGATTTTGACAAACTTAGTCTCTATAGAAAGCTTGAGAGAAGCTCTAAATCTTCCAAGAAGAACATAAAACTCAATTCAACTCCTACGGAGTCCATTTTCCGGTCAAAGATACTATCCTCTATACAAACTTGTAAAAATCATAACTTAATATTCCGAGATCGAAAATTGCATACTTTATATCGAAATAAAGATCAAAACAAATCCTTCAATTTTCATGAAAAACATCAAAGCTCAATTAACCTCTAACTAGGTTAATTTCTCAGTCAAAGTTCCAACCAATATAAAAGTCAAACCCGATCAAACATAAACTTTGACTGATCATAACTTTCACTCCCGATATCGAAAAATTACAAACTTTATGTCCACAAAAATCTCTTAACATAACCTACAAGTTTCCAGAAGACCATTTTATTAAATTTTGCCTCAATCAAAAGTCAACCTTCAAAGGCCAGAAAGTCAACTATTACACAATTTTTTTTTCATATTTTCACTCTTTCTCGTTTTAATCATGATTTTCAACTCAATTTCAATCAACTCATCCACTTTATCATTCATATTACTAAGTCAAATTGTCACTCAAGGTTCGGGGTCCAACATAACCCAAATCTGCATAGTGAAAAACTCACTTCTATAACTTTCAAACAATCACACATACATCATAATCTATCGGACCCTCCGTCCGGGATCTCAGCATAACGCAAACCTATTTCTAATCCTTTTTCCAGTCATTTGTCATACCCAATTGCATTCATCAATCATCACATTCATCTATATCCATATAAATATTTCGCAATTACATTCATTACTCAAACACTTTATATACAACACCAATTTGCACAATCCAAGTCCAATACATCGTTAATTCCATATATCAGGTTCTTATACAAAAAATCATAATCCAAAATACATAATGAACCAAATACTTACAATATTCTAATGGTTCTAATGGCATTTCAAGCCATACCCCAATACCAATACTCATAAACCAAAATACACAATTTACAAACACATGCACAAATACTGATATCTTGACGTCTTTCATCCAATCTCCTGCTCAAACACCTGGAGATGGGGATGAAAGGAGGGGGGGGGGGTTGAGCTCGGAAGCTCATGGATAACATGTTTATTAAACAAATAATAAGCAAACGTATTTTCAAACCTTAATTTCAGTTGATCTAAAACAGCGAAGGCTTATTTCTCAAAAGCTTCTCAATTCTCATCTTCTTTCATAACCATTGACCAACAGTTTTTCAAAATTTCCATAATTGAAAATCCCAATGTCTCATTTGTCGAAATTTCAACCCATTGAAAACATAAAATGTATCACATATAAGTGCAGCACATGATAAACAAAGTAAAAGCACTTAACACATTAAACACATCAACGGTTTGGGTCGGTCCAAAAACACATGACGTACTGCACATTCCCGCAAAGCGATCCTGTGCAGCCGTGAAACACATATGGGGAGTCCGAAAACGGAGCTCCTATGCCACTAGCGGGCAGCCGGGAGAAGGTTTTAAAACGAGACCAGTGCACTGACTCCACGTGAGGGACCTAACCAAACCCATGTAACACGTATTCATGCTTGAAATTTCATATTGCCCGAAGGCACATTTCGGAAATTCAACTTTTCATGTAATGTCGTATTCAACACATTTACATTTACAAACTTGCATACATGCATATAAAAATACAAACGTATTCTCAAACTATCAATCATTTTCATCAATAACCACAATTCACATATTAAAACTCAAACAATCAACATAAAAATTCATCAATCATGCTCATTTCATCAAAAACCTTCAAATACTTTGGGAACAGTTAATTTAATCCTTTTCGTTTAAAAACCCGAAATAGCCCTTGATTCATTCGGAAAACAATGAATCAAATCTTTCATAAATCATCCCAAAAGACAATTTATTCAAATCATTTAAAAACAATAGCTTAACAAACCAACATTTATTATTAGCTTATAATTTGCAAAATAAACACATTACCCACCTCTTATCCATGCTATAAGCTTGTTCCAGTCCTCAATTTGATCTTTACTTCTCTCTCTTTTCCAACTTAAAATCACCTAAGCCATAATCAACCAATTCCAATATCATAAACGTCATACTTCTCAAATTAACTATAGGAAATTTGAACTCATCATATTTTCAACCTTTCCAAATCAAGAATTTCTACAATCTCAATTTCTCAAACTTTACCCAAACCTTAACTCACATAAATCCAACAATAAATCAATTCATCATGAAATCTTTCAAAACTAATCAAGGAAATCACAAACGCATCACCTTTTCCATATTTCTAAACTAATAAATCACTAAAAACTCAAACTTGAAGATTCTCTTACCTCTTTCTCTTTCTATTTTCGAAATTCTTTTTGGCTTGGAGGGTAGATCTCTTCTCCTTCCCTCTTTTCCTTCATGAATCCATGGAAAGATCAAGCTTGAAAGTTCAGAAACCCTACCTCTTCTTCCTCCTTCTCCTTCTCCTCCACGATTTCTCCTCTTCTCTCTTCCTTCTTCTTCTTTCTTCTTTCTTCTTCTAGAAATTTCGTGGGGGTCTTTTAAAAAAATGACACTCCCCCTCTTCTTATATGCCAAGTCATTTAAATTAGAGTGTAAAAGACCCTTTTGCCCTTTTCTTATCAGCCTTAAACTCAAATCCTTAAGTTAATTTCCTAATTTGCCCTTGAATATTTCTTTAATTCATGCTCACTTGCGGACATGTTTCGCACTATCCATTTGTAGGAATTTGTCAAAATTTCCTTCTAAAGAAATGTTCCTCTATGTCTTAATTTTGTAATGCCTCAAGAGTCATCCAATTCGGAGCACTACATCAAAAGTTATAGTCCAAACATGTCGAACATATCATTTTACTAATACATTTTCTAGAATTCATTTCCTTCCGCAAATAAACATTATTAAAGGCTAAATTGAAATTTCATTTCTTCATAACAATTGTAGCCCCATGTCTTAACTTTATTTCGCCTCAAACCTCACTTCAATCGGATCTCCACAGATCCCTAATTTCACAAAATACCGAACTATGTTCATAAACTTTCCTGTCTCACTTTGAATCAAATAATCTTACTCAATTAAATCTCTAAAATTTATAATTTTCACATAATCATGAACTTCATTGTCTTGGGAATCCAACGCTTCAAGAACTGAGTCATTCGGATGTTGGACGGAAAAGATATAAGCAAATGATTTGACAAGGTCGAATGAGGAAGGAAAAATAGCAAGATCATAATGAAACAAAACATTCTAATTATCATATGATTCAATCAAACTTTTTCAATTCAACTCCGATTGATACAAAATTTCATGGAGAGAAGGAAACATATGTTAGGAATTCAATGCTTCAAGAATCGCCTCAATCCGAGGTTGGATGAGTGAGTTATGATCAAAACATTAACCCATGTTTAAACTCTAAATCCATTTGAAACTCTTTTGGCGCAAACGCCATAACTTTCTCTTAAAATATCCAAATGCCTTCATTCTTGTTCCATTTGAAAGATAACATCAAGATCTACAACTCGTATTAGAGGCCTAAAAACGAGATTCGGCCTCAAAACTAGTCAAAATCACGTTTATCTCAAAATGACTCGTAACTGTCCGTTAAACGGACATGCATGTCCGTTTAACGGACACATACGGCCAAAACTGTGCCAATTCGTCCGATAATGTCCGTTAAACGGACATCCATGTCCGCCTGACGGACATGAGCAAGGGAAGGGGTCCTTTTAACCTGAGGCTGTTCGTTAAACGGACTCCCATGTCCGTTTAACGGACATGCAATTTTCCAAAACCTCTTCAATCTTTTTCCAATGCTTCTCTCATCCAAACTACCATCACATACACTTATAATCTTCACATATTTACTCATTCATAGGCCTAAACACTTCATAACAATGCAAACAATAAAATCAATTCATGAACTTCTCAAATCTCAACTAAATTGATTCATCAAAACCACAATTCTCAAACATGTCATCAAAGCTGTCACTAACATAAATCTTATATAACATCATAACTTGAATCAATTATAACTCTTAACTCCGATATCAAAAACTTACACATGTAGTCTCGTTGGAAAGATACAAGAACAAGCTAAAACTTCAAAGAAGGCAACTTTGACCAAATCTATTTCAATCATTCCTTAATTTTTCCTTGAATCAGCATATACATTTCTATTCTACATTCAACCTCAATGCATATGATTTCTCACATTTAATATCATTATGCCATTTACCAAATACCTCTCTTGCTTTTGCATAATATCTCACATGTATAACCATAATTCATACCTAAGGTTTCTCAACTCATCATCCATACATGATTTACATTCCAATATTATAATCATCTATAATATAAATTTCATATAAAACACTCATTTGGTTTCATTTATTATTTCTAAATTTTTTGCTTCAAGGTTCGGGGTCCAACACTATACATTCACTTCACATGGCATCGTATCATTAATCACTTAAAAAGCATCAATAAAAACTCATAATATTTTTAAAATCATCTTTTTCCTCGTTTTATTAATTCAAACCAAGAGTCTGCATTGTGTCTTTCGACTTTTTTTCACATGCACATTAACAAAAGCTAGTACAATTGTACTATTTGAAAGAGGAAAACATGACCATCTGTATAAGCCATCCCAAAAATCCCAACTGACTGACCTTTGATCCATGACTGCTCTTATTAAAATACAATCTACACGGTAGTGGAGCCTCTCAGTAGCTAAAGTCATCTCTCGATCCTGAAAAGACAACGTTGCAATTTTGATGAGTTTTGCGAACTCAATGAGTGAACCATCATTAATGAGTTCACCAGATTATAGACACATACCACATATTTCACAGATATTCATTCAGATCATATTAATATTCTTGATATCCATATAACATGGTATCTCATATGACCACACAGTTCAATATAACAAACAACTCATACCAATTTATCACTCATTTCCGCTTTACATATCATTCAAGAAATTTAGTCTTATAATGCTATATGCATGAGACTCACATTCATTCTTATTGTTGTAACCGAGTGCCTAACACATACTTATACAAATACTGGCCCATAAGGCTCAGTCAGAACAGAATCACGAAATATAGCTCTACGTGTAGAGTCAGAAATCACGGAGCAAAGCTCTACGTGGAAGCACTTCAAAATGGCAACTTAAGTCACAACGTCTTTACTTGAGCATGCATTTTATGAAATGCATCAATTACTGATTATGCCATATCAAATAATCACATGTTTTATTTAAATTAGAACTCATCATCATCGGACCTAAGTCCGACATTCAACTTTCGTTGAGAATTCACATATATCATACAGGATTTCACATCATATTGAAGCGTTTCCAATATATATATCCACACAACAAACTCCTCAAACTTTAAGTCCGGAATTAATCAAATCATAAACAATTCATAATTGGAAGCTAAACAAATCAAATACATTCAAAGTAAAACAATCCTAGAAAATCATCTAGGTTAACTCACTAGTTTCTCCCGAACTAATGCTTAGAAGATCTAGCAACGTTTGGAAGTTGATGTCCCATTTGCTCCTCTATAACAAATAATATACACAATATCACAATTTCTACAATCACAAGTATCCAAAGATGCATGTGTATGAGATAACTTATGTACAACGCATGTTTATGACAATCCTAGGTATTTTCCATCAATTTCATCATAAAGTCGGTCTCATATCCAAACTAATCTAAGTATGATTCAAATTTAGGTTTAGGTGTTGGACCTCGAACTTTTGATGAAATTAGAAATATTAAAATGAATTTAAGTGAGAAAGAAATTGGTGAGAAAATTATGAATTTAAGGAAATTTGATGAAATTAAAAAAAAATTATGAAAAAAGAATTGTTTAATTTTGAGGACTTTGATATTTGAGTGAACTTATATGGATTATGAGAAAAAAGTGGATGAGTTGATTGAAATGAAGTTAAATAGCAAGAATTAAAAAGAAAAAGTGTAAAAATTTGAAGAATTTAGAAAGTTTGACTTGAGAGTTGACTTTTTGTTAAAGGCAAAATTTGAGAAAATTGTCTTTTGAAAACTTGTAGATTATGTCAAGAGTTTTCTGTGGCCATAAAGTTTGATATTTTTCGATATCGGGAGTGAGAGTTATGATCAGTCAAAGTTCGCTTGAAGTTTGACTTTTTGAGTAAAAAGTTGACTTTTTGATTTAGGCAAAATTTGAGAAAATGATCAACATGAAAATTGTAGCCTCTGTCGAGAGCTTTATGTGGACATAAAGTTTGCTATTTTTCGATGTCGGGATTGAAAGATATGATTTTCTGAAGATATGTTTTGTTTTGAAAATGCTATTAAGTATAGATTTGTGTGTTATATGCTTCGAGGCCACTCATCCTATGAATTTAGTTTGAATTAGAGTAAGTGATCTTCATGAAAGTTTTAGATGATGTTTTTATCTTTCCATTGATATAAAGTTTGCAATTTTTCGATATCGGGGCTAGGAGTTATGAGCGATTAAAAAATTGGAAGTCGTTTAGGAAAAACTGTTTTGGACAGAATCTTTGATTGAGGTTTTGACCTCTTTTGAGACCTAATTTGATTTTGAGTTCTTCAGGGAAGTTGTAGAGCTTCCTTTGATCTTTTTATTGACACCAAATTTGTCAAATTCTGAGTTCGGGATCGAGAGATATGACTTTTGAAAAGTTCAGTTTTGAAGTTCCGTTACTTTGTTTCTTTATCTGATCCCTTTCGTAATCTTTTGCTTATAATTCCTTTGTCCGACATCCGATTGATTTGATTCTCAAAGCGTTGGATTCCTAAGACAATTAAGTTCATTTTCATGAAGAATTATAATTTTTAAGAGATTAAATGGAAAGAGATTGATTGAACCAAAGTAAGAGATTTGGTTAGAGGTTATAAGTTGGATAATTTTCTAAACATGGGTCAGTATTTTGCAAATTTCGGGAGCTGTACAACTCCGATTGAGTTGATTCTTGAGGGAAAATAAAATTAAGATATAGAGCTACAACTCTTGTGAAGGGATCGAAATTTAATTTCATCCCTAAGATTGTTAATTTCTGGACTGAAGTTATGTTAAAGTTCAGTCTCGGATTTTGTGAACGTCCGATAGTATTTTGGCTATAACTTCTTCGTTTCTGATCCGAATTGAGCGCGGTCAGTGGTGTTGGATTCGTATGATCTAGAGGAACAATTTTCAAGAAGAAAGTTTGTCCAAATTATTTCGTTTAGATGCTTGAAAATAGGACGCATGTAGTCAGTTTTTCAAAATCCTGTGCAGGGGTATTTTGGGATTTCACTTAAAAGGAGGGACAATATGGTCATTTATCTACCATTTTAATGATGTGGCACTACACAAAAGGGGATAGTCGTTTTTGCAGAGGAAGAAGCTCGTATGTTCTAGAAAATGAAAGAAGAATGGAGAAAGAAGAAGAGAAATAAGAAGAGAAAATGGAGAAAGATGATTCGGTGATGGAGATTTCGAAACTTTTGAGCTTCCAAGATGATTTTCGTTGTTATTTCAAGAGGAAGAGATAGAAGAAGATGAAGTTATCATTGGAGCTTAGGAATTTCAAAAATCTAGAGAGAGAAAGAGGTAAGAGAAATTTCAATCTTTGAGTTTTTTTCTTAAACTTTGGTTTAGAATCATGAAAAATGATATGGGTATGTGATTTATGAAATCAATTGTGATGATTATGCCTTAAGTGAGATTTAATTTTGGATTAATTGAAAATTGGAGTTTATGTCAAATTTTGAAATTGGGAGTTTTTGAAATTGATGCTTTAGATAGCTTGGATTAATGATGAATTTGAGATATCCTAAGTCAATTTTGATCTTTATGCTTTAGGTGAAGTTTAATTTGAAAAATTATAAATTGGGGGTT
Source organism: Erythroxylum novogranatense (assembly GCA_029891385.1). NCBI lineage: Eukaryota > Viridiplantae > Streptophyta > Magnoliopsida > Malpighiales > Erythroxylaceae > Erythroxylum > Erythroxylum novogranatense. Next base: position 51,745,874 of record CM057226.1, on the reverse strand, counting down.
TAGGCCAAATTAGAAATTTGGAGATTTTATGAATCAATGGTGTAGAATCATCAATAATAGTAGGAATTGGTGAAATATGAAATCAATTTTGAGGAAATTGTGATTTATGATATGGAATTTGTGTAAATTGGTTTAGGCCAATTTTGAAAATTGGGAATTTTCAAAATTGGAGATTGAAATAGCTTGAATATGTGAGGAATTGATGTTTCCTAAGCTCAATTTGAGTAATTAAGTTAAATATGATATTGAATTTGAGTGGATTGGTTTAGGTGCATTTTGGAATTTGGGGATTTTGAAGGATTTTGGAAATTCATGATTTAGATAGCTTGATTTTATGTGGAATTAGTGTTTTCTAAGTTTAAATTAATGAATTATGACATTTATGAAGTTGAATTTGGATTAATTTGGTTTAGGAAATTTTAATGTGGAAGAAAGAAGAAGGCTTTGGAGCAATTGAGGCACAAAGCAAGTTGTTAGCATGGATATTATTAGCCCCGAATTTTTTTTTTAATTAATTAAGCATGGTTAGACTAATTAAGAAATTGAGTTAGCATGAATTAAATATGATAGCATTAAATAACATAAGACATTAATTAGCATGTATTAAATGTGTTAGTTGGATTAAATGAATGAAAGGTAATTTAATGTGTTAAGTGGGCCTAAGTAAATGGGTCCAAATGAAATAGAAAAGAAGAGGAAGGCATAAGATGAAGGTAGAATAAATAGGCTTGAGTTATGGGCTTAAGTTAAATGAAGGTAGTATAAGAAAATAAGAAGGAAGGAGGAAATAAGGAAGGAAGTAGATGGGCTTGGGCTTAAGTAAGTAGGAAGAGATAAAAGAAGGAGGATTTAAATGAGTTAGAGAAGAAGAAAGAAAGAAACGAAAATAGAGAGGAGAGGAAGTGAGTTTCGGTGAAGTGGAGAAGAAGAAGAAGAAAGGAAGAAAGGTGGTTTTCCAAGAGTTTTGGGTGAGTTTTGAAGAAAGTCCAAGAGTTAAAAGTGTGGAGGAAGGTTCAAGCTTCATTTTGAGACAAGAAATCTCTTGGTTAAGAAAAGGTTTAAGGTAAGTTATGATTTCAAAGTTAAGATTTTGTTTGGGTTTTGGTTAGAAGGGTTGAGAATCAAGTGGGTTTAGTGATTCTAGAGTTAATTTCATGATTAAAGTTCATTGGGTTTTCAATTTTAGAAACCCTAAGTGATGTAAGGTTCTTTTCTTGTTATAAATGAAGGAGGACAAGAAAGAAGGGAGAACAAGAAGAGGAGCTTCCTTAGGCAAGCTTAAGCAAGGATATAAGGTGGGTTCCATATTTATCTTTATGTATATAAGCAAATAAATGTTAATTAATGCATGTTATTAATGAGTTTTGATTACTTAGAAGATGTATTAAATGCTTGTAATTGAATGATGAATGTGGTTGTTGTAGACCATTAATGCTTGTGTTAAATGCTTGATATTGATGTTGATGATTCGATGAAAATCGAGTTAGTATTGGATGAAATGGATGAAATGAGTAATGAATGTACATTATGACTTGTGCATGAAATTGTACAATATGAAATATGCATGAAAGACAAGATTTTCAAGAAATAGTGAATTGGACAAGAATAGTTCAATCTTATGATTATGCATGATTGTATGTTATGTGGGTAAGGTATAGTCCCAAGAACCGTCACGTGCACATCGACCATGAAAGCCTTCGCCGGCTGCCTGATTGTGGCATAGGATGATCCATTCATTGGACTCCTCAAGATTTGCCCATGTAAGCTCATTAAATGAGATTACGTGGTTGCCAAGAATATGGACTTACCGAGCCATTTGAGATGTTTAATTGTGATTACATGAGAATGCTAGAATTATGAATGTTGAATTGTGAAAGATTATGTTTGTGTATTGATGAATGTTGAATGGTGCATGCATTATGACTTATTGAACAATTGCTAAAAGTATGAATAATAAAAGGACATGCTTGTTATATAAATATAAATGTGTTACCCATGAGCTAAAGCTCACCCCAAAATTCTCCAGAAATGAGCAGATCCCAGGAGCAAGCTTAAAGGCATTTACTCCAAGATCTTCTTTTGGTCATGTTTTGAAAGGATCTTTCTAGTGATCAATGCTTTAGGTTGCATTTCGAGAAAACAGATGTATTTTGACAAGATGTATTTTGATTGAAATGTAATAGGCTTGAAATGCCTACTAAAGCATTGTAAAAACATTGTTTTGATATGAATGAAATGCATGAATTATGATTTATCATGATCTCTCAAAATCCTTTACTATCATGTTTAAGCATGGTTTCCAAAGTTGTATGGAATTGTTTTGAAAATTCATGTGGGTAGATGAATGATGTAAGATTAAGTGAGATTATAGCATGTTGGGAGTGGAATGAATGAGTTGAGAGGTTTAGAAGTGTATATGGTGTTTGGAATAAGTCAGAGAGAGTGTAGAGGTTAGGTTTTGAGTTCGAATAGATATAAGTCGAGTTATTGGACCCATAAGTCGACTTGTGAAGCTTTTGCATAATAAGTCGACTTGTTTGTTAGATAGGTCGAGTTATTTGCCCCGATAAGTCGATTTGTTAGTGATAAGTCGACTTATTTTCCTCGATAAGTCGAGTTGTCGTATAAGTCGAGTTATGAGTGATTTTCCAGATAAGTCAAGATGTTAGTCAAGTGTTTGGACATAGTTAGAGGCCGAATCTCATTTTTGGTCTTCATCAAGGTTGTAGATCTAGATGTCTACTTTCTAATGGTGCAAAATGAAAGAATTATGAGTCATAGATTAAAAGTTATGAGAATCGCGCCAAAAGAGTTCAAATTTGACTTTGGAAGTGAGCATGGTCTATTGTTTTGGGAATAAATCCTCATCCGACCTCCAATTGAGGCGAGGCTTGAACCATTAACTTCCTAAGACTTGTATCTTTCTTTCTACAGAAATAGGTCTCAATTTGAGTTAAATTGAGGAAGTTTGTATCAAAGTCGTGAGAGGTCGTTAAGAGAGCATGTTTGAGTAGGAACTCCTTTAGGTTTCTGGAGCATATCTTGAGTTATAAAACCCCGATTGAGGTGATTTTTGACTTAAATTAAGCAAGAGTCATAAGGCTATGACATACAAGAGAAATCAATTCGAAATTAGGGTTAAATGAAATAAACCCTACATGGCAAGAGTTGGATTCCGATAATGGGATCCAGCAGTTGGGGTCCGGTCTCCAGGTCGGGTCCCGACATCTGTGGTATCAAAGCAAGTATCTCGGGGATGGGCTCCACCCGGGCTCACATCCCGGGACAGTTGGGGTCCGGTCTACGGATCGGGTTCTGACAGATATGAGGTGGGTAGTATATTTATATTTTGATTTATAAGCTATATGTGAATTTTTGAAAATTAAAGGAAACAAAATTTGATTTTTGATAAATTATTGTTGATAAAAATGTTTGAAAAAGGAAGTAAATGTTTGAAATTATGATTTCGAAGGGGTAAAATGAGTTTTAGAAAATGCAAGAATTATGAAATTCATGGTTTTCAAATTATTTGATTTATGATTTAAATGATTTAAAGAATTAGTGCATATATTGTGATGAATTTGATGAATATGTGATTTAAGTGAATTGCATTCTATTTGTTATATGAATTCCTGTGGATATATGTTTGTGTCATTTATGACACATTATGATTATATGATATGAAAAATTTAAGGAAAATTAAGATTTTTAAAAAGTGCCTTTGGGCAATCTGAAATTCCGTTTTGCTTATGTGCTATGTGGATTTGGTCAGGTCCTTTTGTGAGTCAATGCACTGTCTCTACTTGTTTAAGCCTTCGCTCGGCTGCCTGCAAGAGGCAATGGAGTTCCGATCACGGACTCCCTTCACGGCTGCACATGACCGCTATGCGGAAATGTGCAATACGTCCTGTTATGAACCAAACCAAACCATTTAATGTGTTATTGTGATTTGTGTTGGATGCCGCAGTATAACCCGCAAACACACGCCACAGTATAACCTGCAAACACTTACGGGTGGGGTGTGGGGTCCAACATCAAACCATTCTGTTATGTTATGTGGTTTTTAATTTTGTTTATGTGCTATGTGATGCATTCATGTTTAAAGTCATGCATGATTGGTAAAAGTTTGAGAATTTGAGAAATGAGAAAGTGAATTTTCATTCATGAATTTCGGAAACTGTTTATGAATGTTTTGGAAAGTTTGAAAATGGGTTTTGGATAAATTTCGAATGGGAAATGTTTGAAAATTTGAAAAGATAATTTTCGCTTATGTTTCAATTTATAAATATATTATCCACGAGCTTCGAAGCTACCCTTTCATCCCCATCTCCGTGTTTCGCAAGGGAGATCGGATGAAAGAGTATCAAGACGTTTGATTCGATTTTGTATTATTTGGATTTTTGTGCAAATTGAGATTTTGGTATTAAGATTGAATATGGCGAATTGCCATGTATGTATATGATTTATGAAGTTTGTATGAAATTGTGTATATTAGGTTGATGTAAAAGAATGAAGAGGTCGATGTACGGATTTTGAATTCTGTGATTGTAAATGATTTTGGAAATTGTATATGAAATTGTGTATGATTTTGGGAAAATATATTGTTAATTGATATGGGAATTTGATTGAATTATTTAGATCTAAGATTGCGTTTGTTTGCTGGTGTTTGGATTCCGGACGGGAGAGTCCGATAATTCTGGATTTATTGATATTAGAAGTGTATTTTGCCTTTGTAGGAATTTTTGGGATAGGATAAATGCAATTAGTTATGCCGAATTTTCGTTAGAAAATAAATTGAAAAGAAGAAAATAAAATTTAGATGTATGAAAGATGGATTTATGAGATTGGTATTAATGTTAAGAAGTTTATTATGATTTGAGTGCGATTTGGGATTTGTATGAGTATCCAAGCATATGATGATTTTGTATGTAATGAAATAAAGTGATTAAGAATGAAAAGACAAAAAAAAAATTTATACCGGTTTCGGATGGTACGTCTTAGGGTTTCCAACGCGATTAGTTTCCTATGCTTCATGCTTGCAACGGATGTCGATGTTTGTTCAGGTTGATTAATTCGTTCGCTTTGTATTTGATTTGATTCGCATTCGATTCCGAATTCTGTTCGTTTTCGATTTCCGCTTTCCGATTGGGATCCGGTTCCCAAGATCGGGTCCCAACATAGATGGTATCAGAGCCCAGTATTATGATCATACTTAGGCGGAAGTGTTTGTTCAGAGTTTTAATGAATAGGATTGCATTAGTGAGAGAGTGATAAAGATGGAAATGGTATTTCATGCATGATGTGACGACCCTGGTGGATTGTTTGATTAAGGTGATGAGTGATGATTGATTAGAAGAAAGTGTTAAGGGCAATTGAGAGGAGAATTTCATGATGAAATGGGAAGAATTGATTTTAGTTATACATGTGTGAGTCGAATTAAGAAATACTTGAAGGATAGGATTAACTGATATGATGGTATGTCATGAAATATTTGACAAATTAAATTTGGATGAATTATTTTCGAATATGCATATGTAAGATGCAATTAAGGGATACTTGAAAGATGAGACAACTTGAGTTTATATCTATATATGTAAGGCATATTGAATTGTGGATATAGTGAAGTGATATACTAGTGAATGTGGTGTACTTGATATAAGAAGTAAGTTAAGAATGTGTATGATGAGGAAATTAGATAAGAAAAGTGACTATGATCTTTTGGAAAGAAATCAACTAAGAGAATGTGTTACTTGATGATTTACTACGTATGAATTTCGAGGACGAAATTCTTTTAAGAGGGGGAGAAATGTTGGACCTCGAACTTTTGATGAAAATTAGAAATATTAAAATGAATTTAAGTGAGAAAGAAATTGGTGAGAAAATTATGAATTTAAGAAAATTTGATGAAATTAAAAAAAATTATGAGAAAAGATTTGTTTAATTTTGAGGACTTTGATATTTGAGTGAACTTATATGAATTATGAGAAGAAAGTGGATGAGTTGATTGAAATGAAGTTAAATAGCAAGAATTAAAAAGAAAAAGTGTGAAAATTTGAAGAATTTAGAAAGTTTGACTTGAGAGTTGACTTTTTGTTAAAGGCAAAATTTGAGAAAATTGTCTTTTGGAAACTTATAGATTATGTCAAGAGCTTTCTGTGGCCATAAAGTTTGATATTTTTCGATATCGGGAGTGAGAGTTATGATCAGTCAAAGTTCGCTTGAAGTTTGACTTTTTGAGGAAAAAGTTGACTTTTTGATTTAGGCAAAATTCGAGAAAATGATCAACATGAAAATTGTAGCCTCTGTCGAGAGCTTTATGTGGACATAAAGTTTTCTATTTTTCGATGTTGGGATTGAAAGATATGATTTTTCTGAAGATATGCTTTGTTTTGAAAATGCTATTAAGTATAGATTTGTGTGTTCTATGCTTCGAGGCCACTTGTCGTATGGATTTAGTTTGAATTATGTAAGTGGTCTAGAAGGGGGGGTTGAATAGATCTTTAAAATTCTTTAAGAATTTCTACAAGAAAATCAGAAGTTAAAACACACAAAAACAATTTAGATAAACTTAATTGAAAAGTGTAGGGAAGAAGATCAAACACTTGTTTTTATAGAGGTTCGGTGCTAAGACCTACGTCCTCTACCTAAGCTCCCACTTAGGATTTTGCCAATCACTTTATTGCACACTTTGTAGTTGAGTGTGAACTTTTTACAACTCCACTTGACTTCCGGCTCAAGCTACCTTACAAACGATTTGTCTTACGACACAAATCCTACCTCACAATTGACCTTCCACTCGTCACTCAAATTGTAAATGAAATATAGTAAAGATTGAAGAACAAGTGCTCAAAACAATAGAGTAACAAAATAAGAGCAATAGTGAACAATTTGAAGCAATAGAAGAGTATTTAGACTTGTTGAACTTGTATATACTCTTCTTTCATCATCCTCTATTTATACTTGAAGAAATATAGCTGTTGGAGCTCTACTAGCCGTTGCTTAATTGGATATAGTCATTCCTTGATAATCTTCATTCTATTTTTATCAAATTGGACCGTTGGAGCTGATTTCGTGCATCCATAAGTCGACTTGTCGAATGTATAAGTCGACTTGTTTCAACCATTTACGTAAAAGTTTCATCTCCGCTCTCCAATAAGTCGACTTGTACCATATAAGTCGACTTGTTGTCCTCGATAGATCGACTTGTGTTTGATAAGTCGACTTGTATTGACATTGCTTCATCTGTAAGTCGACTTGTGCTTTGTAAGTCGACTTGTATTTCCTTCAATGGTAACATCCGACCAAATCCTTTATAATCCTCATGTTTTATGTCATTTTTCACTTAGAGGACAACTCCCATCTTGATTCTCCATTGATTAGACACTTACTCATCTTGATTTGCACAATCCTTTCATTGAATAATACCTGAAATAATTTCTTAACTATTTCTAGATATTTTATTATTATCAAAACATAAAGGGATTTAATTTGTCAACCACCATTGGTCCAACAATCTCCCCCTTTTTGATAATGACAAAATATGTAGAAATTGACAAGAAAATTGAAGGACATAAAATTTGATCAAGGTTTCCCTTGTCTTGATGGTTAGGTTGTCTCCCCCTTTATTTATAAAGCAAAAATTAAAATACAAATCAATGAAATTTTCATTTTCATTTTCACTCCCCCTAAATCAAATATCAATTTCAATCTTAAATCAAATATCAATTTCAATCTTACTCCCCCTTTTTGTCATAATAAAAAAAATTAGAGAAAATGAAGAGTATTGAAATTTAAAACCAAACATAACATCAAACACAAATGATAGTAATAGTCATTACAAGAAAATGTCAAACAAACACAAACACAACATAAAACAAAACAGAAGTCGAAATGTTGGTCAAGGCATAATGCAATACACATCATGACGAAGAATCATCGTGCCTACATCCTAGCTTGTCAAAAATCTTCTTGATGCTCTTTTCTAAGCAGGTAAGCTTGCTGCGTTGTTCATCAACTTTCCTTTCCAATCTTATAAGCACATCTTGTTGATCATCATGTCGTTCATTTATCTCATCCAACTGATCTCGAATTTCCTGAATATCAACTTGAGAAACCTCACTTCTTCCGACATTACTTGGTCGTGAGCTACTTAGATGTTCTGCTGTCCTAGATCGTTTCCTTGAAGGTACCTGCTCACCTACCAAAGTCAACCCAAGCTTCTCAACATGATAGGAGTAAACCCAACCTTTCTCAACTGTTCTAACAAGCTTCATGCTCCTTAAAGTGTAAGGTGTGAACCTCCAACTCTGAGGATAGGGAAAACTAACATAGGAATCCAGATTGCATTTTTTAACCTGAGAGATATGGGAAATCAGTGCGGCATACGACATTCCTTTATGCCGGACTAGTTTCCCCTTCAATTGTCCACGTAATAAGCTCGCCTTTTTCCTCATCATCTGAATAATTAAGCTCGGATAGTTTATTTTCCGTCCTTCCTCCATATGCCACAGAATCTCCTTATCTAAAGAAGTAATTTGATTATTACTGGCTTTCTTTGGGTACACAACCCTGTTTATCGCATAATGTAGTAGCCGATAATTCAATGGTAAATCCATCGCCTCAAATGGAGGGAATGATCGAACATAACCGAACTAACAAATCAACCCTTTTTCCTCAAAGTATAGTGAAATTCTCTTGACTTCTTCATCGATGTCACCTCAAGATTTCTCAAAATCTCAAAATCAAGAAGAGAAGCTCTAGGCCTAACTCCTCCTCTGGTAAATTAAGCAAGGTATACAAATCGATTCACAAAGATACATTGCTTTCCGTTAATTTTAGAGGACAAGGTAACTCCATCCTCAACATTACTTCCAATAACAACCAGATTCGCATAAAATTCCTTTACTGTTTCTTCATAGATATCATCATGAAAACCCAAAAAATCTCTTAACCCAAGGTTAACAATTTCAGAAAACACATCCGAGAACTCACTACTATCTAGCTCAGTCCAATCAAATCTCATGGAGGGAATCAATACTTCATCTTTAAGTACCTTATAATACAATGTTTGAGCATCCCTCGAAGCAAATCTAGGTTCAATCGCGTCATCCTCCCTTGTCGCATCTCCCCTTGATAAGGACCCCTGAACCCGTGGTCTTTAAGGAACGTGGGGACCTTGAGATTGAGCCGTTTCTTTTCCTTTCTGAGAAGATTTTCGAGGAGCCATTGATTTGTAGAGAGAGAAAGGGAAAAACGCAAGTTAGGGTTTCGAAAGAGGGGTTTTAAAAAGGAGAGGTGATTTGGAGATAAAATGGGGTGATTTAGAGTTGATGAAGGTCGAAAATCTGTGGGTAAGTAAGATTTGAGGAATTTGTGGAAGATAAGTCGAGTTTTGGGAGAGAAATTTCTGGGTTTTGGAGATAAGAGGTCTGCGGAGAAGAAAGGGAAGAACTTGTTTTAAAGCCTCCGTCCAACCATAAGTCGAGTTGTTCCCTGAATAAGTCGACTTATCGACCTTCATAAGTCGACTTGTCGATATGTATAAGTCGACTTATCCTTAAATATCTGCATCCCAGAAAACTAATTTTCTCATAAGTCGACTTGCTAATGGTCAAGTCATAAAAGGTGTGTCCAAAACTCCAAATAAGTCACTTATTCAGCCCAAGTAACCAACACGATGAATGTATCTTCGGATGTGATTGCACTTTTGCCTCAAATTTTGACCATTTAATGTAACAAAATCAAATTCAACCAAAGGAATTTAAATCACACATGCCTAACCTTAATTTAATATTTACAAACACATCTTCCTTAAGAAGTTTTGTAAAAATGTCAGCCAATTGATCACTAGACGAAACATGTTTCAAAACAATGTCACCTTTCAAACAATGATCACGAATAAAATGATGTCTAATTTCAATGTGCTTTGTTCTACTATGCAATATAGGATTTTTACTCAAACAAATAGCACTGGTATTATCATAATAGATAGGAATGTTTTTAACTACAAGACCATAATCAAGCAATTGATGTTTAATCCAAAGAACTTGGGCACAAGCACTCCCAGCTGCTACATATTCAGATTCAGCAGTGGAAATGGCTACACAAACTTGCTTTTTACTAGCCCAAGATATCAAAGATGATCCTAAGAAATGACATAATCCACTAGTACTTTTTCTATCAATTCTACAGCCACCATGATCAGCATCACTATAAGCATACAAATTAAATGAATCACAACTAGGATACCATAAACCATGATTAATAGTGCTACTCAAATATCTAAAAATTCTTTTACAAGCACTCAAGTGAGAAATCTTAGGACAAGATTGAAATCTAGCACAAAGACATGTGGCAAACATTATGTTAGGTCTGAAGCGATTAAATACAAGAGAACCGATCATACCTCTATAGAGTTTTGATCAACATCTTCTTCATGTTCATTTTTCTCCAAGACCACATTTGTTGCCATTGGTGTTGTTTCCACTTTGCATCCTTCCATTTTAAACTTCTTAAGAAGTTCCTTTGTATACTTCGATTGATGGATGAATATTCCATTTTTGTGTTGCTTGATTTGCAATCCAAGAAAGAACTTGAGTTCTCCCATCATGCTCATTTCAAAGTCACCTTGCATTAAATCGCTAAATTCTTTACACAAAAATTCATTAGTGGCACCAAACACAATGTCATCAACATAAATTTGACAAATAAGCATATCATGATCAACATGTTTAATAAAGAAAGTATTATCTATCTTACCACGAACATATCCATGTTGTGTTAGAAAAGTACTTAACCTCTCATACCATGCTCTAGGTGCTTGCTTCAGTCCATAAAGTGTCTTCTTGAGTTTGTAGACGTAATCTGGATGCTCATGATCTTCAAATCCCGACGGGTTGTTTGACATAGACTTCCTCTTGAATATACCCATTGAGAAATGCACTCTTGACGCCCATTTGATTTAATTTGATCCTTTTATGAGACGCAAATGCACATAGTAGCCTAATTGCCTCCAAACGAGCCACAGGAGCATATGTCTCATTGTAATCAAGACCTTCTTCTTGATAAAATCCTTGAGCCACTAGCCTTGATTTATTTTTAATCGCTTCACCATTCTCATCATATTTTATCCGATTTACCCACTTGACTCCAATGATGGTCTTGTCCTTTGGTGGAGCTACCAAATCCCATACATCATTTCGCTTTAACTGATTAAGCTCCTCTTGCATAGCTAAAAGCCAGTTTTCATCTTTAAGAGCTTCTTATATATTTTTGGGGTCTACCAATGAAATGAAGGCTGAATTACTCATATTCTCATAGATATTTCTCCTAGTTCTTACACCAACATTAAATCACCAATGACTTGCTCCATAGGATGGTTCTTTGCTTTTGCCCATGATTTAATGTCGGGTACATGATTTTCTTCATCTAGCTTCAATTCCTCAATCTTGGATTCAATTTCTTCAATTTTATTTCCTGAACTTCCTGCATCATCATCAAAACAATCCTTTCTCGGGGGTGAAATCATATCATCAAATTTAACATGTATACTTTCTTCAACACATTTAGTCCTATTATTATAAACTCTAAAAGCCTTACTAGTTTGAGAATAACCAATAAACATACCAACATCAGATTTAGAATCGAATTTTCCTAAATTGTTCTTTCCATTATTATGAATGAATACTTTATAACCAAAAGGATGAAAATAAAAGATGTTGGGTTTCTTACCTTTCCAAAGTTCGTAGGGTGTCTTATTTTTGTCTCTTCGCAAGTGCACCCTATTGATGACGTAGCATGCGGTATTGACTGCTTCTGCCTAAAATGATTTAGGAAGATTTTACTCATTTAACATGGTTCTGCTCATTTCTTCAAGAGAACGATTCTTCCTTTCTACCACACCATTTTGTTGCGGAGTCCTTGGTGTTGAGAAATTGTGCTCCATCCCGTATTTGTCGCAAAGACTTTCGAAAGGTTCACATTCAAATTCTCCTTCATGATCGGTTCTAATAGCAACGATCGACAAATTTTTCTCATTTTGAACCAATCTACACCACTTGGTAAATTCATTAACTGCATCACTTTTATTCGCAAGGAATCTTACCCAAGTAAATCTAGAAAAGTCATCCACAATCACAAGGACATATAATTTTCCACTAAGACTAGCATGTCTAGATGATCCAATCAAATCCATATGCACAAGTTCAAGAACTCTAGATGTGCAAATTTCTTTCTTTGGTTTGAAAGATTCTCTAACATGTTTGCCTTTTAAACATGATTCACACAAGTGTTCTTTAACAAATCTTATTTTAGGCAAACCTCTTACAATGTCATTTTTCGAAAGCTTAAAGATTAGAGGCAAAGGTGCATGTCCTAATTTTCTATTCCATAAAAATGCATTTTCTTCTAAAGTCACTAAACACTTTTCATTAAACGAACTATCATCATGTAAATCTACTATGTATGTATTTCCGTGTCTCAAACCAATGAAAGCTACATGACCGTCCTTTTTAACCATGCAATGTGATGATTCAAAACTTACATTAAAATTCATATCACAAAGTTGAGAGACACTTAACAAATTATGTTTTAATCCATCAACAAGTAAAACATTGTCAATGGTTGGCAAAGGTTCCTTACCCACTTTACCAATTCCAATGACCTTACCTTTGTTGTTGTCTCCAAAAGTGACATAACCTTGATTCTTTGGTTTGATTTCTGCAAAAAGGTTCTTGTCTTCACTCATGTGTCTTGAACATCCGCTATCGATGTACCAAGTGCTTGACGGCCTTTCATCCCTTGCTTGTACCTACAATATCAACGTTCTTTCTTCTTATAGGTACCCAAGCTATTTTGGGTCCATTTTGGTTAGCCATATAAACCATATTAGGTGGTATTGTGCCTTTAATAACCCAAATTTTCTTAATCTTAACACATCTTCTAGTACTCTTGCAGGCAATTTCTATGTGACCATCTTTCAAGCATCTAGCACATTGAGCAATTTTTCCATCCTTAGTGAATTTGGAAATTAAAGAGCAATCTCTATCAAAAGGGTCATATCCTAATTCATATTTAGAAATGGAATATCTTTGTAGTGATAACAATTTTTCAAACTGTTCGTTTCCATTTGCAAATTTTCCAACCACATACGAAAATTCTTTTCTAAGTCTATCAAGCTCACAAATAAGATTTTCTTTTTCAATAAGACATCCAGAATGATCTTCATTTGGACTATCTAAGTCATCAATAGTCTCATGTAAGGCATTATTTTTAGCAACCAAATCTCGTATTTTCTTTCTTAATTTTTTGTTAATCTAAATGGCTTCTTCAAAATCAGTTTGCAAAGTATCAAAAGAATCTCTTAGATCTTGGTCATTGAAAGTTACCTCATTTTCATCATCACTTGATGAACTTTTTGCCATAAGTGCCAGGTTGTTTTCATCATCGCTTTGATATGCGTCCTCTTCATCACTCCAAGTTGCCACCAAGCTAGTTTTCCTTTTACCTTTGTCGTATTTGTCATTTTTCTGAAAGTTTGATGTGGAGGATGAGCTTTTGCATTCTCTTGCGAGATGTCCCTGTTTACCACATCTCCAACATTCTTCATTGCCTTTCTTTTCGTCATAGCCTTTTGATTTTCTTTTCGCACCAAACCTCTTTCTTTCTACTTTTTTTCTGCCATTTAATTCTTTCCTTCGATTTTTGAGAAGTCCCTTGAACTTCCTTAAATTTCTAGCGTACATAGCTATTTCTTCGTCTTCCTCGTCTTCATCTATTTCCTCATCACTTTCATCAACAAAAGAAGTGTTAGCTTTAAAAGCAATAGATTTTTTAGGCTTACCTCTACCTCCTCTGGATTTGAGAATAATTTCATAGTTGATAAGTGATCCCACCAAGGCATTGAATTCCAGATGATTAAGATCTTTGGACTCCATAATGGCGGTGACTTGTGAGTCCCATTCCTTTGGTAGTGAGCGAAGGATTTTCTTTACCTTCTCACTGTCCGACATATGCTTTCTAAGGTTGCCTAATCCATTTATGATTTCTGCAAAACGATCAAGCATAGTTGAAATGGACTCACCTTCCTTCATGACAAACATTTCATAGTCATGAAGCAGCATGTTGATTTTTGTCTCCCGGACTTGGTTGGTTCCTTCATGGGTGATGCGAAGTCTCTCCCACATTTCTTTGGCGCTGGTACATGAGTTAACTCGGTTTCTTTCCTCAACTGTGAGAGCGCAATATATTAGCTTCATCGCTTTAGCGTTGATGTAGGCTTGCCTCCAATCATTGTCATCGTATTCTAGCTCCGTTTTTAACTCACCATTTTCTTTTAACGGTGGTTATGGACCGAAGATAATTATCTTCCAATATTCTACTCCCTCGCTAATGATGTGGTACTTCATAGGAATTTTCCAAGAGGAATAATTAGTACCATTAAATAAAGGAGGGCGATTATTAGTATTACCTTCTTCCGCTAAGTTATTGTGTGCCATCCCGGATACTTCTGCTCTGATACCAATTGTAAGTGATCTAGAAGGGGGGGTTGAATAGATCTTTAAAATTCTTTAAGAATTTCTACAAGAAAATCAGAAGTTAAAACACACAAAAACAATTTAGATAAACTTAATGGAAAAGTGTAGGGAAGAAGATCAAACACTTGTTTTTATAGAGGTTCGGTGCTAAGACCTATGTCCTCTACCTAAGCTCCCACTTAGGATTTTGCCAATCACTTTATTGCACACTTTGTAGTTGAGTGTGAACTTTTTACAACTCCAATTGACTTCCGGCTCAAGCTACCTTACAAACGATTTGTCTTACGGCACAAATCCTACCTGACATGTGACCTTCCACTCGTCACTCAAATTGTAAAAGAAATATAGTAAAGATTGAAGAACAAGTGCTCAAAACCAAAGAGTAACAAAATAAGAGCAATAGTGAGCAATTTGAAGCAATAGAAGAGTATTTAGACTTGTTGAACTTGTATATACTCTTCTTTCATCATCCTTTATTTATACTTGAAGAAATATAGCTGTTGGAGCTCTACTAACCGTTGCTTAATTGGGTATAGTCGTTCCTTGATAATCTCCATTCCATTTTTATCAAATTGGACCGTTGGAGCTGATTTCGTGCATCTATAAGTCGACTTGTTTCAACCATTTACGTAAAAGTTTCATCTCCGCTCTCCAATAAGTCGACTTGTACCATAAAAGTCGACTTGTCGTCCTCGATAGGTCGACTTGTGTTTGATAAGTCGACTTGTATTGACATTGCTTCATCTGTAAGTCGACTTGTGCTTTGTAAGTCGACTTGTATTTCCTTCAATGGTAACATCCGACCAAATCCTTTATAATCCTCATGTTTTATGTCATTTTTCACTTAGAGGACAACTCCTATCTTGATTCTCCATTGATTAGACACTTGCTCATCTTGATTTGCACAATCCTTTCATTGAATAATACCTGAAATAATTTCTTAACTATTTCTAGATATTTTATTATTATCAAAACATAAAGGGATTTAATTTGTCAACCACCATTGGTCCAACAAATTAGAGTAAGTGGTCTTCATGAAAGTTTTAGATGATGTTTTTATCTTTCCATTGATATAAAGTTTGCAATTTTTCGATATCGGGGCTAGGAGTTATGAGCGATTAAAAAATTGGAAGTCGTTTAGGAAAAGCTATTTTGGACAGAATCTTTGATTGAGGTTTTGACCTCTTTTGAGACCTAATTTGATTTTGAATTCTTTAGGGAAGTTTTAGAGCTTCCTTTGATCTTTTTATTGACACCAAATTTGTCAAATTCTGAGTTCGGGATCGAGAGATATGATTTTTCAAAAGTTCAGTTTTGAAGTTCCGTTACTTTGTTTCTTTATCCGATCCCTTTCGTAATCTTTTGCTTATAATTCCTTCGTCCGACATCCGATTGATTTGATTCTCGAAGCGTTGGATTCCTAAGACAATTACGTTCATTTTTATGAAGAATTATGATTTTTAGGAGATTAAATGGAAAGAGATTGATTGAACCAAAGTAAGAGATTTGGTTAGAGGTTATAAGTTGGAGAATTTTCTGAACATGGGTCAGTATTTTGCAAAATTTCGGGAGTTGTACAACTCCGATTGAGTTGATTCTTGAGGGAAAATAAAATTAAGATAT
This sequence comes from Erythroxylum novogranatense, assembly GCA_029891385.1. Taxonomy (NCBI): domain Eukaryota; kingdom Viridiplantae; phylum Streptophyta; class Magnoliopsida; order Malpighiales; family Erythroxylaceae; genus Erythroxylum; species Erythroxylum novogranatense. Next base: position 51,729,717 of record CM057226.1, on the reverse strand, counting down.
AGGACTACAAATCTTGTGAAGGGATCGAAATTTAATTTCATCCCTAAGATTGTTAATTTCTGGACTGAAGTTATGTTAAAGTTCAGTCTCGAATTTTGTGAAGGTCCGATAGTATTTTAGCTATAACTTCTTCGTTTCTGATCCGAATTGAGCGCGGTCAGTGGCGTTGGATTTGTATGATCTATAGGAACAATTGTCAAGAAGAAAGTTTGCCGAAATTATTTCGTTTAGATGCTTGAAAACAGGACGCAAGTAGTCAGTTTTTCAAAATCCTGTGCAGGGGTATTTTGGGATTTCACTTAAAAGGAGGGACAATATGGTCATTTATCTACCATTTTAATGATGTGGCACTACATAAAAGGGGATAGTCATTTTTGCAGAGGAAGAAGCTCGTATGTTCTAGAAAATGAAAGAAGAATGGAGAAAGAAGAAGAGAAATAAGAAGAGAAAATGAAGAAAGATGATTCGGTGATGGAGATTTCGAAACTTTTGAGCTTCCAAGATGATTTTCGTTGTTATTTCAAGAGGAAGAGATAGAAGAAGATGAAGTTATCATTGGAGCTTAGGAATTTCGAAAATCTAGAGAGAGAAAGAGGTAAGAGAAATTTCAATCTTTGAGTTTTTTTTTAAACTTTGGTTTAGAATCATGGAAAATGATATGGGTATGTGACTTATGAAGTCAATTGTGATGATTATGCCTTAAGTGAGATTTAATTTTGGATTAATTGAAAATTGGAGTTTATGTCAAATTTTGAAATTGGGGGTTTTTGAAATTGATGCTTTAGATAGCTTGGATTAATGATGAATTTGAGATATCCTAAGTCAATTTTGATGTTTATGCTTTAGGTGAAGTTTAATTTGAAAAATTGTAAATTGGGGGTTTAGGCCAAATTAGAAATTTTGGAATTTTTTGAATTAATGGTGTAGAATCATCAATAATAGTAGGAATTGGTGAAATATGAAATCAATTTTGAGGAAATTGTGATTTATGATATGGAATTTGTGTAAATTGGTTTAGGCCAATTTTGAAAATTGGGGATTTTCAAAATTGGAGATTGAAATAGCTTGAATATGTGAGGAATTGATGTTTCCTAAGCTCAATTTGAGTAATTAAGTTAAATATGATATTGAATTTGAGTGGATTGGTTTAGGTGCATTTTAGAATTTGGGGATTTTGAAGGATTTTGGAAATTCATGATTTAGATAGCTTGATTTTATGTGGAATTAGTGTTTTCTAAGTTTAAATTGATGAATTATGATATTTATGAAGTTGAATTTGGATTAATTTGGTTTAGGAAATTTTAATGTGGAAGAAAGAAGAAGGCTTTGGAGCAATTGAGGCACAAAGCAAGTTGTGAGCATGGATATGAGGTGGGTAGTATATTTATATTTTGATTTATAAGCTATATGTGAATTTTTGAAAACAAAAGGAAACAAAATTTGATTTTTGATAAATTATTGTTGATAAAAATGTTTGAAAAAGGAAGTAAATGTTTGAAATTATGATTTCGAAGGGGTAAAATGAGTTTTAGAAAATGCAAGAATTATGAAATTCTTGGTTTTCAAATTATTTTATTTATGATTTAAATGATTTAAAGAATTAGTGCATATATTGTGATGAATTTGATGAATATGTGATTTAAGTGAATTGCATTCGATTTGTTATATGAATTCTGTGGATATATGTTTGTGTCATTTTGACACATTATGATTATATGATATGAAAATTTAAAGAAAATTAAGATTTTTAAAAAGTGCCTTCGAGCAATCTGAAATTCGTTTTGCTTATGTGCTATGTGGGTTTGGTCAGGTCCTTTTGTGAGTTAGTGCATTGTCTCTACTTGTTTAAGCCTTCGCTACGCTCAAGAAGAGGCAATGGAGTTCCGATCATGAACTCCTTCACTACCGCATACATGACCGTTATCTTGAAATGTGCAAGACGTCTGTTATGGACCAAACCAAACCATTTAATGTGTTATTGTGATTTGTGTTGGATGTCATGCGGTATAACCCAAACACACGCGCCATGATATAACTCGCAAGTACTTACGGGTGGGGTGTGGGGTCCAACATCAAACCATTCTGTTATGTTATGTGGTTTTTAATTTTGTTTATGTGCTATGTGATGCATTCATGTTTAAAGCTGTGCATGATTGGTAAAAAGTTTGAGAATTTGAGAAATGAGAAAGTGAATTTTCATTAATGAATTTCGGAAACTGTTTATGAATGTTTTGGAAAGTTTGAAAATGAGTTTTTGGATAAATTTCGAATGGGAAATGTTTGAAAATTTTGAAAAGATAATTTTCGCTTATGTTTCAATTTATAAATATATTATCCACGAGCTTCGAAGCTACTTTCTTTCATCCCCATCTCCGGGTTTCGTGCGGAGATCGGATGAAAGAGTATCAAGACGCTTGATTCGATTTTGTATTATTTGGATTTTGTGCAAATTGAGATTTTGGTATTAAGATTGAATATGGCGAATTGCCATGTATGTATATGATTTATGAAGTTTGTATGAAATTGTGTATATTAGGTTGATGTAAAAGAATGAAGAGGTCGATGTACGGATTTTGAATTATGTGATTGTAAATGATTTTGGAAATTGTATATGAAATTGTGTATGATTTTGGAAAATATATTGTTAATTGATATGGAATTTGATTGAAGTGTTTAGATCTAAGATTGCGTTTGTTCATTGGTGTTTGGATTTGGACGGGAGAGTCCGATGATTCTGATTTTGTGATATTAGAAGTGTATTTTGCCTTTGCAGGAATTTTGGGATAGGATAAATGCAGTAGTTATCTTCTTGAATTTTGTTAGAAAATAAATTGAAAATGAAGAAAATAAAATTTAGATGTATGAAAGATGGATTTATGAGATTGGTATTAATGTTAAGAAGTTTATTATGATTTGAGTGCGATTTGGGATTTGTTTGAGTATCCAAGCATATGATGATTTTGTATGTAATGAAATAAAGTGATTAAGAATGAAAAGACAAAAAAAAAAATTTATAGCGGTTTCGGATGGTACGTCTTAGGGTTTCCAACGCGATTAGTTTCCTATGCTTCATGCTTGCAACGGATGTCGATGTTTGTTCAGGTTGATTAATTCGTTCGCTTTGTATTTGATTCGATTCGCATTCGATTCCAAATTCTGTTCGTTTTCGGTTTCCGCTTTTCGGTTGGGATCCGGTTCCCAAGATTGGGTCCCAACATTAGGCCTCACTAAAAATATTGATATCACGCTTCATTACTTATTTGGAATCTTATAGATCTAGATAAAATCAAAACACTAAAGTATTTTTAGTATAAATAATCCTAGTTTATAATTTAAAGGCACACTCACTATACATGTCCCACGTTTTCACTCAATCTTTCTCACTTCATTTCAGATAGCTACCATTCTTGGTGAAGATGTATAATAGTGTCGTACGAGCCCAATGGTTCAAGAAACAAGTTATTTGGGTGTCTAGAGAAAAAGTTATGGTCAAAAGAATCTAACATGTTCATGTCTTTACTTATATTGTACATGCCTTGGCGCAATTGCCATAACTCTCACTGCATGTGTCGAATTGACTTCATTTTTAGACGGTTTGAAAGAAGGCTTCTAGATCTACATCTTTCCTGAAGACCTAGAAGATCAATTCTACCTTATGAAGGATCAAAAATGGAATAGAAAGTGACGATACAAATTAAGACGATGTGAAAAGTCAAACTAAGACGGTCAAACTAAAACGACGCAAAAAAACTAAGACGAAGCAAAACTAAAACGAAGCAAAACTAAGACGAAGCAAACTAAGACGAAACAAAACTAAGACGAAGCAAACTAAGACAAAGCAAAACTAAGACGAAGCAAAACTAAGACGAAGCAAAACTAACACGAAGTAAACTAAGACGATACCAAATACAAAAGAAGATGACATCATCAATGACGTCATCACAGAATAAGCAAAAAGACAGAAGAAGTAAATTTCACTTTTGAACATCTTCCCTTATAAGGACCCTAACTTTTTGCTTAGATGTCCATAGTTTTCATACTATATACTGTTGGGAAGATGAAAAGGAAGATTTATAACCTTCATAAAGGCCATTTTAACAAATCCATCTAGATTGGTACAGAAGTTTCACGGAAGCTTAAGATCAAGCTATTTCTATTTCAACTCCAACTTTACTTTTACATCACCAAAACACTAAAAATCTTTCAAAAAAACTAATTTTACATTATAACCAAATTTATTTCCTTCCAACCACCCAGTATTTATGAATATACACTTAAATGTCACTTTCTATGCAGATGACAATAACTCCTTAACTTTCTTTCATAAATCACCAACTCTAAAGGATTTATTCACTACTTACCTGTTGGAAACTCCAAAATCTATAAGCCCTAAACTTCATGCAATTTACGTATTTCACTGTGTACAATGACCAGATTCTAGTTTTTCTTAAGGTAGAAGACACAAATAGGAAGGTGGGTTTGGTGTAGGAAGGAAAAACAGAGAAATCTCTTCTAAGGGGTTAGATGGAAAACTTTGTGTATGGGAAGAAAACTTGAAAAAGATGACATGGAAAAAGAACTTAGACATATAACTTAACCTTTCAACTCTCAGAAACAGTAACTTACATCTAGCAAAAGTACACAGCCTAAGTGACACTTGTCACTTTCCTCATATCTAAGTTCTAACTTAGTTTCCTTTGAAACTAACTCCCTTAACTCTCATCTTTACAATTCAACTATCTCCAAATCTTCACTTGATATTTTTTTGTCCTATTTTCCAAAATTTTTCAAAAATTTATGCCTAAATTCACCAAAATTCACAATTACAATATTCTTACTAAACAATAAAATTTTTCATATAAATAAATTCAAAATTGTCAAAACACCCAAAAATCATAACTCAATCTAATTATACCCGAAATTATTGATGAATGCATGTACAATTATTCTCATGTGCCATAACTTCACTATTCATATGTATATGTATGAAATAATATACATGAACATGGAGATGCATTTCTAACTCCCATAATTACTCACATTTACCATTTTAACCTTCCCATATGAATGGGATGTTACAAACCACAAAGTCAAATTTGAGCCAAAATTTGAAACTCTTAGAGATAGAATTCAATTTCAATTCCTTCATAAAAAATATAGTTGTTTGTCTCTAGTTTAATTTGAACTTAAAATCATCCCATTTAGATATCTACATGTCAAGATAATGTTAAAATAAAGATACATATTTAGTGGAAACACTGCATCTATACATGTCTAACACAATTCAACAATATTCATCTCTAACTCTAAATCATCCCTACATCAATTTATGAATCATTCGTCATCATACATGTCAAAACAAGACATCAATGTATTCATTTCTTTACCCACATTTTAGAATACATAAATCACCATTTTATGTCCATTTAACCTCTAACTATCATCAAATATGTTTCCTTCAACAAATCAAGAAATTTTCATGCTTATACTTACTTGTTTAGCTTCATTTTTTTTCAAATCACCAAGAAACCCTAGCTCGTTCAACAAACACAAAAATCAACTTCCAAGGTGAAATGGGTTGGGTCTTTTAGCAAAAAGAAGGAGAAGACAATGAATCTTGAAGAAACAAAGTGCACGAGTCGGATAAAAATCAACATGGTTAGGTGAGAGTGAGTTTCGTAGATGGAGAGAAGAATGAGAAGATGAGAGCAAATGAACAAAATGAAAAAAATAAGAAAGTGTCGTAAATGATAAGTGAAAGACCACAATATGGTCTTTAATTTAGGTAAAAGAATGGTAGGTGGTGAGAGGTAATGATACTTGTCACTTTCCTATAGTCTCAATTTGATCTTTTAATAAGCTAGTCCATTTGTCTCCAATTTCCAACCTATTTTCTCCGAATCTTCAGTGACACTTGTCATTAAATCTTAATGTCACTTACAAAAACTTCCACTACCTTAGACTCTTATTTGTACTACTATTCCTCAATTGTTTTATGACTTGACATTTTTTCTAGTCCAAAAATACCTGAATTCTCGAAAAATTCACAAATTTCATCAAAAATTCTAAATTAATAAAATGCACTCTCCAAATCAATTTCTAGCATATAAAAACCACAATTCTCAATGTAACATATTTATAATTTAATTATACCCGAAAAATATCAAATGAGTGCATGTACAGTCATTTTATTATGCAATAATTCAAATTCATGTCCGTGTATGCTAACATTATGCATGAGCATGAAATGCAATTATCTTAATTTCTCATTGATCTCACATGTACCAAATTTTAGGGTTCTAACCCTTAGTATGGGAACGGGATGTTACAACCTTACCTTTAACTAATAAAGAGGTTATTTCTAAATGAACTATAAGAAGAAGAAGTAAGAAAAAAAGAAAAACAAAAGTTGCTCCATATGATCCAACACCATGAGATAAAAATAAAAAAAAGAAGAAAGTATTCACTTGCTCTTGTCTAAATAAACTATTATACAATTTTAAGCATTGCAACAAGAAGAGGTATAAACAGAAGTTTCTCAAGTCAAGCAAAAGGTGATGTACACTTGGGTGCAAGTCTTTTGCTTATTTTTCAAAGCCTTTTATTTTTCCCTTGGGAGGTAATAAGGCTTCATTCAGCAAGGACAATTAAATGATGTAAAATTTGGAATATAACCTTTTTGCATTCTATATCAATTAATTTGCAATTATCTATCCTAAAAAAATGTACTACATGAGTATTTATCTAAAAGGATGATAGGACTGCACTCGTACTCATAAAGTTGATGATTAGGGATTCTACATATATAAAAACATGAAATAAATTTGTATCCAAAAGAAGTGCCCACATCAATTGGGCAATTTTGTTAATTGTGCCAACCATTAAAAGGTCCAACTATAAAAAAGGTATCTGACCTGTACATGAAACATTTGGTAAATCGAAGACAAAAGACTCTTTAGAAAAGGGAAGGAAGCACCTAATTGGCATCCTTATAAATCTCTATTTAGAAACTTAGGAGATCCTGCATCATCTTATGGGAAATAATTGTTGTAATAATTAATATCATTTCCTTATTAACTTTTTTTGTAAAAATTAATTTGAAATAAAAATTAGAATTCAAAAATTCCTTTGCTTTAATCAACAGAAAGTAAAGTTGCATTTCCTATTTATCATTGATGACTGCAAGGTAAGATGTGTACAAAGAAGTCTTATTTTTTATATTGATCTTGATTGCTTCTTCGCCCTCTCCATGAGATCATGAAAATAATTGATTGTTGCCATCATATCATCAACCAGGCAAAGTAGCCTCACCAAAGACTTATAAACTATGATGGCAAATTGACATTAGGACCAAAATTTATTATCTTCAAGTATAATTATGGAAGCCTCCAATTCAACATTAAACTTAGCATGTTGAGATGAAACTCACTTATTACTTGTAAATCTTTGTCTCAACTCCTTCTTTATTAAAATAAAACATTGAAGTTATAAAAAATTAGTTGCAAATTTTGTAATAGCATGATGACACAAATTTCTACCATTAGTGAAATTCTTTCTCGTTAAATTCACGAAACATGCACGATTGTAAATGAACTTGGTCACCTGTTTTCTTTCTGCATAGTCTCATTAATAATAGGAAAAATACCTAGCATCTTTTATATTTTCCAATATCAAGTTAATACAATGCGCAATATAAGGAGTCCAATAAAAAGAATTATACTTACTTTGCAATCTTCTTCTAGCTGATTTACAAGCATAATCATTGTCAGTAATAAACTGAATAATATTTTATAGTCCAACTTCATCAAATATTTGAAATAGAGTATTATCATTTCTAACAAGGCCAAATGCCTTAACAGGATTTAAAAACAATGTCCCCTTCATAAAATAAACTAAAAAATTAATAATAGGATCATGTTTTTTATTTGTCTAATAATAAAAAATGATTGAACAACCATAAGTAGCCTAAGTCATTTTTCTTTCAACTAAATAACTTTTTATTATAAATAGAGCTGCTTAAAGTTTTACCTCTGTAGTCATCAATTAAAGGAGCTTTCTATCCTAAACCAAAAAAGGTAACAACATCCACCATAGACTGATAATAATAAGATTGGGCAATGTTGAATTTTATACCTGAGTCATGCTACCATCTAGCCATTGCCATGTCCATATTACTCTATATTATAAGACATGACAAATTGAAGGCTAAGCTTCAAAAGTTGTTCGTAGTGCAAAAACTAAGACAAATGTCTTCTTTTTTTTGTTAACATTAGGTGCAATATTTCCTTTTTGTTAGGTAGGGATACAATTACCATTAACATCCTTACTATCATCTTAAAAACCAACAAAAGAACTTCCACTACCAATTTTGTAGTTTAATCTTTACCTTCTATCTTTCTCATGTTGATACACCTCTCTTTATTTTCCATTTCACTTCATGAGTCACTTTCTTACAAGACTCCACATTACCTTTGATCCTAACTAAATGCTTCTTTGATTTGGTGATTCACTTGTTACAATACAAACAAATAGTATGATTCTTCATTCTAGGAACAAATCTTGCATAAGCTCAAGCTGGATCATCAAATCTTCTTATACCTAAAGCGACTAAATTATCAGGTGTATTTGAACTTATCTCCATTTATTAGTAAAAATAAATGAAGAAATATATTAAAATTAACTTAATAACTTAGTATTAAAATCAAATTGTGTATAATAACATGAAGAAATAGAGCAATAACAATTATATGCTATATAAATGCAAGTGACCTTTATAAACTTGTATAAATGATTCCTTAAGAAAATTTGACGATTAAGCACATTTTATTCAAGAAATTCTCATATTTCTTAACCCAACTTCAAATATATACATTGATTGCTACAATTTCACAATTATGATATATTTTGTGTGATTACATATTTTAAACACAAAGTCATAACTCACAACTACAACCTATTTTGAATAATTACATAACTATACCATAAAGTCACAATTATGACCATTTTGTATGATTAAATAATTCAACCATAACTCATAATTTGTTCATAAACTCATGTCATATCTATAACTAAATTTGTGTAATCACATAATTTAACCATAAATTCATAAATAAAACTCAATTTTTGTAATTATATGATTTAAATATAAACTCACATTTATAACCCATTTCGTTTGATTACATAAATTTGTAACTTTAACTCATTTTGTATGATTGTATAATTTAACTATAAACTTATAACTTTAACTCATTTTCTGTGACCATATCTAACTATCATAAACCGACATCTTTAATTTAATTTATGTAATTACATAATTCAACCTCAATTAACTAACCCATTTTGTATATTACAAGATTCAATTTATAACTAATTTATAATACATACTAGCATTTAATTTAATATTTTCAATCCAAACATGTTGGGCCCCAAAATTTTTCCTTTATTTAATTAATTATTTATTGATTTACTTGACTTATTCTTTATTTTGGTTTTAATTGTTTTAATTATGTTTATATATTTATATTTTTATTGAGTCTTGGAATTAGCAAGTATGATTGGGAATTGGAAAATTTGAAGTTAAAGTGAAGGGTTAGAATTAATTGGATTAATTGGAAGTAAGCTTGGATGTGTAGAGCCTTATGAGACAAAAATAAGGGCTTGTTAGGAACAGTGGGCTTTAGAGGTTAATGGGATAAGTAGAAGGAGGAGAGCCCAAAAGCATTGTAAGAGGAAAAGGGAGAGCTTAAAACTACGTAGTATTGGAGGAGGATTTAAGTTGAGTCATAAATGAGTTAATTTATTAAGAAGAGGAAGCAAGTGTCGTAAGAGCCAAAGAGAAGAAGAGAAAACGTGAGCTAAGGAAGAGGGAACTTTCGGCTAAGTGGAAGAGATTTGTAGGAAGCTTGAAGGGAGGAAGAAAGACGAGAAACTACTTGTGAGAGGTAAGTTCCATCTTTGTTTATGATAGGTTTGAGAATGGGATGAAATGGAAGTTAGAGTTTGTGTAGGGTTTGAAGAAAGAAAGAAGAGAAGGTGAAATTAAAGGGATTTTAGGATTTCTAAGTTAGGGTTTGGTTTTTCTAGCATAGATGGCTTATGGGTAGGTTAGGTTTAAAGTTATTTTTCTATCTTTGCTTGATTTATAAATGCTATGCCTTTCTTTTAGAATATGTTTATTATATGGAGTGTGATTTAATTGAAGGAAATCAAGAAAACCCCACTCAAGATAAGGGGGAAGGGCAATCTTGAATTTGGATTCTGACGTTAGGTGGGTAACATTTTTATAGTTGTTGTGTAATGGGCAAATGCCCTATGTGTGCTATCTTTGTTAAATTGTGTGTATATTGAAAGTGTACTTCTTTGATTTGAAAGAAAAGAATGAACTATGACGATTCGATGCAATGAAAGAAGCATAAAATGCTATTCTTGTGTTTGAATATGTGAGCATAAATTGGTTGTGATTGGGCGAGAGAGAACCTATTTTGTTAAGTCACGTGCACGTTGACCCCCTAGCCTTCTCCCGACTGCTCGTTTGAGGCCCACGTGATCCGAAAATGGACTCGTCGTGTTTACGGTAAACTTCAGTTTCCGTCGTGTTTATGGAACTCTCGAGTCAATTGTGTGCATTTCATCATTTTGATGTTATGAAGAATAATATGTGTTTTAATTGATAGAAGATTCCATGTTATGCTTTATGTGATGATTTTGGCTAATTTATGATTTATGTGATGAAGTTGAGTTATTTGTGCTTTATATGATAGACTGCAAATGTTTCGGATTCTTTATGTGTTGTATGGCTCATTACTCAATGGCTATAAAGGTGTTAGTCACTGAGCCGTGTTTGCTCACCCCATTCTTCCTCCTCAGGTGCAAATTCTAGTTGAACGCGGAACCTTGCAAGGCATCGGGCATAACTCCAAGAAACTTTAGACACTTTTGTATTAAGTTAGTAACTAGCTTTTGGAATAGCTTTATAAGCATATTAAGCATTGAGCATCTCATATATTGTATTTTGGTACTTTATTCTTGATGGATATGATGAATATGCTGACATGTAATTAAAGCTATGATTGAACTCTTGAATGATTGATAAAGAGAATGAGAGCTCTAGTACTCTCTTCTTCATATGAATTTGTTGATTTGCGATCTGCGTGTGGCCTTGAAAAAGGAAGTGTATGAGTCCTTTTAATCGTTGAGATGTTGTTGGGTTTTGTATTGGGATAGCTTGCTGGAATTTGCAAATGTTTATGAGCTGTTGAAATTCTGGGCTGATGTGTTCATATGGTAGATTTTGGGTGTATTGAGTAGTGCTGCAATTTCTGGACTGTTATAGATCGAATAGGATCATTTGGTCTTATTGAGAGTGGGAGGCGAGCTGTAGAGCTTGTCCATGATGTATTACGAGCTATTTTAGGGTGTGTTAATTGGTAGATATGAGTTGTTAGAATTAAGTGCAGGTGCTGTCAAAATGATAGATGTATATTAGCAGAAGCTTTGAATCCATATGCAACCTGTTTATAGTTGGAGTTTGTTCTTTTGGTCTTCATGAAAGTTGTAGATCGTTCTCTTACCTTTCTATATCCACCAAGTTTACCCAATTCGGAGTTTTGGGTCAAAAGTTATGGTGTTCGAAAGTTATGGTACTGTTTAGGAGGAGCTAGTCGATCAGTCTTGGAGTAAACTTTTGGTTTCCTTAGTGGCCGAGCTTGTCTTTGAGTCCTTCTTAAAAATGGTATAGCTGTCTCTTAGCTTTCCAACAAATCAAACCGCGTCTAATTTGGAGCTCGGAGTCAAAATTTATGAGGGTTTGAAGTCTGATAGGTCTGATCGCTGGGCAGGTCGCTCGGCCCTTGGGTGAACTCGCGCGTTTGGGGTCAGTTTTTGGCCGACCGACCCCTCTTCCTTCTTTTGGTCATAACTTTTTAGTCTGACCTCCGATTAAGCTGATTTTTGGAGCTATAGATTCCTAAGGAAATTTTCTATCTTTTTATACCTGATTGGTTGGTATTGATTTTAAATTGTAAAAAGTGGTTTGAAACAAAGTGTGATGGTCGGTCAATAAATTCTGAATATACTTCATTGATTTTGAAATATCTTGATCTATAGAGCTCCGATTGAGGCGATTCTTGTTTTAAATTAAACTAGATACCTAAAACTACAAGTTATATGAAGGTGCCAAGCTGTAATTTTACCTCTAAGATTTTCAATTTCTGACATGAAGTTGGTTATAGTGGTATTGGTCAGTTTTTCTTTATGACAATATTTTAGTCATAACTTCTTCATTTCTAATCCAAATTGAGCGTTTTTAGTGGCGTTAGAATCATTAGAATATGAGGAACAAATATCCTTAAGAAGCCAATCTGAAATTCCTATTGTAAGTCCCCCAAATTGTGGTCGGTATATTGTCGGTTTTGGGTGTTCTATGCTTGTGTGCTTCCGAATGTTGGGCCTCGGAGACGGGGTCCAACAAAACAGGACTTAATTTAAAAAACATTAATAACAAAACGTATCCAAAATTCCAAATTCCAAATTCCAAATATTGCAATTCTATTTAAAATCCTCAATCTCATTCCTTAATTTCCAAAATTAAGATAAAACAAACACATCTATCCATTTCAATATCTAGTTATCCTTAATTTCCAAAATGCAAAGTCTAAAATCATAGTTATAAGTCACTTACATATGCAACTACTAATCAAGTAATTAATCACTTAATAATCAACACAACAAAAATTAATTATTCAATGCTCAAGCACACTACACACAATTTAGTTGTCAAGGTTGATTTGCATTTTACAACCTTGAGGCTTAAAGTTTGGAGCTCCACTTGACATCAGTATAGTTGATTGGGATGGTATCAAGTGAGGTGAGTCAGGCAACTGAGGAATGACTGTAGTAAAGGACGGGAGTAGTGGTTTGTTGGTTGCTTAGCTATGAGAAAGTGAGGCTGTAGTGACTGTGATGGAGGGGAGACCACGAGAAAGAGTGAGGCGGTTACACTAGAGCAGGGAGGGTGAGGCGAGGATACTATGCAAGTGAGAGAGGGTGAGGAGAGGTGAAGTGACTATGCAAGCAAGGTGAGGTGAGGCAACACGACTATAGATGTGGTGTGAGTGAGAGACTAAGAGTGAGAGGTGAGATGAGAGACTTAAAATGAGAGGGTGAGAGAGTAGATAAGGTTAATTTTTTTAAAATTGCAACTCAATCCAATAAGTGGCTAGTATTTTGATACTAGCCGGTGCTATTCGATACCAAATCTTCATATTAAATTACTTGGTATTGTACCATTATCTAGCTAGTATAGTAGGTTCCACTCAGTATAGTACAATACCTATAACCTTATATATAGATGAAGAAAAAATTTTATAATTTGACATTGTAGTAAATAAAAAGGTCATTTATTAATTAACACGATTTTTTTTAAGAAATAACTCCATCTCGTTTGCACTTTCATCTCCCTTCATTAGAGTGCAAGAGAAATGTGCAGTCTTTTTTTTTAAGTAAAAGTGTTTTTATTAACATTATGATTGGTACCAGATCACTCAATATTGGGTTCATTTTAGATAAATTTTAAAATTACAAAATAGTCTCGTATTTTTTAAAATTACAAAATTATCTCTCAATATATTATGACATATAATTTTCAATTATATATCAACCTTATCTCTTAAAATCATAATAATATAATTTTGAAATAAAATTATCTTTTAATTCTATTAATATTACTTTTAACATATATTTTTAATATATGTTACATAAAAACAATAACCATAGTTAATATTAAAAATCATTTAATCATCATACAAATATAACGAAGCAAAATGCAAATAACTTAAAATATTGCAACTTACATCATATAATAAAGAGTAATTACATCAAAATAAAATTGAAACTTGAAATAAAATATTTATAGTTAAAAATTTTGTATTTATATTGTTGGGACCGAAACCGGAACCCAACTACATACACAGAACGGAAACCGAAGCAAACGGAAACGAAGGGAAACGGAAACAAAGCAGAAGCCAAGCGAATGCGAAGCGCACACTCGAAACAAATGCAAAGCGAATGCGGAAGCGGAATACAAATCGCATGTGAGAACTCGGATTACAGATAACAAAACGGATAACAAAGCGAAAACCAATCGAATATAGCGAAGCGAAATAAGCGAATACGAATCACAAAGCGGAACGAATAAGCGAAAGCGGGATCGAATCGAATGCAAATCGAATACGGATAGAAAACAAAGTAAGCAAACAAATCAATGTAAACTGAAACACTTTCCGACATCCGTAACTAAGCAAAGAACAGGAAACAGAATCGCGTTGGGAATTCCTAAGACGTTCCAAAATCCGTTATGAATTTTTTTTTCTTTTTTTTTAATTCTCATTTCTTTTCTCGTTACTCAAACATATACCAATCATCTTAAATCCATACAGTCGTACATAATCTGATATAAATCCATACAAATCTCAAATTACATTTTTAACCCCGATTTTATCGAAATTTTGGCAGCATAATGGCTGCCTTTATCCTAACCCAAACCTGCAAGGGTTCAAAAATACACTTCTAAAAACTCAAACAATCATACACAAATCAAAATCAACCGGACCCTCCGTCCGGGATCTCAGCAGATAAACACAAACCTATTTCTAAACTGCTTCAAATTGTAACTCAATACACTAGTCTCATCAATCAAACTCATTCCCATAATCAAACATAAATATATATGCCCAAGCTATTCATGATTTCATATACAAATTTCTCAATCATTCCCGATACTCAACTTTATACACAAATACACTTGCTTTCAAATCTATCTTAAACCATAAACATTTCCATACTCAAATTTCAGATTACTCAAAACTCATGCAAATTTCAAAAGCACAAAACCGTCGGAACTGATGTCTTCACATTCTTTCATCCAATCTCCTGCTCGAAACCTGGAGATGGGGATGAAAGGGGGGGTGAGCTCGGAAGCTCGTGGATAACACATTTATAAACTGATAAATAAGCAGAAAACATTTCTTTATAAACTTTTGCCAAAGGGCTAATGTTTCAAACTTTTCAACTTTGAAATATTTCTCAAACTCTTTCAATTTTTCCAAACTTTTCATATCAAATTTCATAAATTTCCTGATTGAAAACCCCTTTTCTTCATTTTTCTAAAATTTTTCATAAACATGAATGTAATCACATCGGCAAATTATCACGCACATTAACAAAATCAAAAATCACATAACAGATCAAATTCACATTAATTCCAAGACATTTAAATCCTCAATTTCAAAAATCCCCAAATCTTAAAATTGGCCTAAACCAATTTATCCCAATTCAATACCATAAAATACAAATTCTTTGAAATTGATTTCATATATTATCAATTCATCATATTTCCTATAATTCTACACCAAAATATCTCAAAATTCTTCATCATAAAATTTAGCCTAAACCTTAATCAATTTTCCATCCAAAATTAAACCCAGCCTAAAGCATATATTTCAAAATTAACTTCATAAATCATAAACCCATCTTATATGCCATAATTCTAAACCGAAAATTAATCAAAATCTCAAAGTAGAAAAATTTCTCTTACCTCTTTCTCTTCCAAATTCGAATTTTTTTGGCTTGAAAGGAAGCTCTTATGCTCCTCTACCTTTTTCTCTCTTGGAACCATCCCAAAATCCTTAAGAAATAAGAAGAAAAATCGAAAATAACTTTCTCTCTCCTCTTCCTCCATAACCGAAGCTTCCACTCTCTTCTTCTTCTTATTTCTCTTTCTCTTCTTCTGAAATTTTCCAGACACTTTCGTGGCTTTTAATAAGCCAAAACGACATCTCTTGCATGTGTTTCATTAATTGAAGGTCAAATGACCAATTTGCCCTTCATTCAAAACTTAAAGTTACGCTTACTTGCGGTTTGATTCGCACTATCGATGTGAAGAAAGTTGTCCAAACTTCCTTCTCGAGAAATGTTCCTCTCACTCATACGAATCCAACGCCACTGACCGTGCTCAATTCCGAGCACTACATCAAAAGTTATGTGCAAAACAGTTCGGATATATCCATATTCTAACACACTTTTCATGTACGATTATTTCCGTCCAAAATTTCACATTCTTAATCCCAGAATTGAAACTCGCTGTCTTCATAACAATTATAGCCTTATGTCTCTAGTTTAATTCAAAACAAGAATCTCCTCATTTCGATTCCCAGATCAAAAGTTATACTCAAATTACTCACAGGTGTTCCCAATCCAAAAATTACACCCCAATCCGAACTTAAATTCAAAACTTAAAAGTCTTAGGGGCAAAATTGACATTTCATGTCTTCATATGATTTGTAGCCCCTTGTCTTATCTTTATTTCTCCTCAAGAATCGCTTCAATCGGATCTCTACAGATCCCGAATTTCACAAAACACTGAATCATGCTTGGAAAATTTCCCGACTCACTTTGATTAAATTAATCACTATTAATTTAATCTCAAAAGTTCACAAATTTCTTATAAAATGAAATTCATTGTCTTAGGAATCCAACGCAAAAAGAATCAACTCAATCGGATGTCGGACGGAAAAGATATAGGCAAAATAGTGAGCAAAGGTCGGATTAAAAACAAAGAAATCAAAAATTTAAGAAGCAAAACGGCGTCGAATGGCGTACGGACGCCCAACTCGCGAGGGCGAGCCTTGCCCTCGCTAGGGCGAGAGCAGCCCGCCTCGCTAGGGCGAGGCGTCGCCCTAGCGAGGGCGCACGCTGGCACCCGCCCCGCTAGGGCGAGCCTTCGCCCTAGCGAGGGCGCTCGCAGGCAATATCAAACTTTTTTTTTCCCTCTAAACTTCCAAAATTCATAACTTTTACTCCCGAACTCCGATTTTGACAAACTTAGTCTCTATAGAAAGCTTGAGAGAAGCTCTAAATCTTCCAAGAAGAACATAAAACTCAATTCAACTCCTACGGGAGTGCATTTTCCGGTCAAAGATACTATCCTCTATACAAACTTGTAAAAATCATAACTTAATATTCCGAGATCAAAAAATTGCGTACTTTATATCGAAATAAAGATCAAAACAAATCCTTCAATTTTCATGAAGAACATCAAAGCTCAATTAACCTCTAACTAGGTTAATTTCTCAGTCAAAGTTCCAACCAATATAAAAGTCAAACCCGATCAAACACAAACTTTGACTGATCATAACTTTCACTCCCGATATCGAAAAATTACAAACTTTATGTCCACAAAAATCTCTCAACATAATCTACAAGTTTCCAGAAGATCATTTTATCAAATTTTGCCTCAAACAAAAGTCAACTTTCAAAGGCCAGAAAGTCAACTATTACACAATTTTTCATATTTTCATACTTTCTCTCTTTATTTCATGATCTTCAACTTAATTTCAATCAACTCATCCACTTGATCATAGTCAAATTGTCACTCAAGGTTCGGGGTCCAACATATATTACGTAAACCGAATTGAGTATATGCATCAAATACAATTGAAATTAAAAAAAGAAGAAATAAAAAATATGAAACTTTATTCAATAGAATATCTACTCAAATCGTATTGACCTTAATTCTCATTTGATAGAAAATCTTCATCATTGAGAGCAATTTCATCATCATTGTCATTTAAATTCATTGCACTAAATGACATGTCAATACCTTCCTATCAAAGATTATCTTCCAAGTCACTCTTATATATCAAACTTGGTTTCTTAGAAACTTAATTCATTAAAAGGTCAATATGATCAGGGTGAATTGGATCTATATAACTATTTGTTTTATTAAGAGTCCATGTAAACAAATAAAATTGTTAAGATATTATATTCAATTTAATAATGATAATAACATCATTTTCTCAAGCTTTAAATTGTATCAAAAAAGATAAAGTTGTTCAATCTTGTGTGTTATGATCTATTCCTTTTCTTAGAATAGATGAATTCAAATGTATTCCAATTCCTTTCATACCTTGTTGCATTCACATAATGAATCAAAATTCAAATTACAAACCTTTTTAATTTTGGAACATCACTTTCAAATTGGTCCTACCAAACAACTGCAAGGCAACAAGAGTAGCATTATAAGCATAACAAAGTGATGATTAACATCCAAAAAGCAACAAAATTTAAAAATATACTTGAATTAAGTTTATATCTTTGACGAATAGCAATGGGCATATCGAAATCACTAGAAGCATCCTTATAAACCTCAATTTGTAAGGTTAGGTTCTTACAATCAATAATTGCTATAATAGTTAATAACATTCTCCTATTAACTTCTGTTTTCTTTGTAAAACTTGGTTTAAGATCGACGTTAGAACTCAAAAAATGTCCTAGCTACAAACAACAAAAAATAAAGTTTCCTTTCTTATCTTTCATTGATAATTGCGAGATAAGGTGTATATATGGAAGACATATTTTCCATATTGGACTTAATTGCTTCTTTCTCCCTCTCTATGGAATTATAAAAATAACATATTGTTACCTTCTGATCACTATCATCCAAATAAAGTACTAACAACATATGTCAAGTGCACTGCAAAATTTACCTGACTTTGTACACTAAAATTTGTAGTTATAGTGAGTTGGGATCGAATCCACAGGGAATGTTCTGTTAATTTCCATAACAAATTTAATTGATGCAAGGAAAATATAAAAGGGCATTTTTTGGATTATTAGCAATTTAGAAAATAAAATAAAATAAAACTATCAAAAACAAATTAAAAGAAGCAATAAAAAATAATTAAAGTGTAGAATATAAGTAAGGTCCGGTTCTAGGGTCAATCTCAACCTAAACACGATCAAGCATATTGTAACATCCCCTCTCCTATAGAAAGGGTATTTTGGTAATTAGGTTGAGTTCGGGATATTTAATTATATCTCGGCATGCGCATACAGCATATAGTCTCTATAATTACTGATTGGTTGCACATGCACGTAGTATACATGCATTCATGTCATATTCCGGCTTAGGATTGAAATGGAACTCTTGTGTGAAATTAATGGGGAAATTGAGTTTGGAAAATTATTTGGACTGTGCCATAAATCGTTTTACATTTTTAGGGATTTTTAGGAATTTTTCTGGATTTTTCCGGAGACAATTCCCGGACCGGTAAAATCGCCAATTGGCGAATCAGTCGATTCTTGGTAGCAAAGATTGCTACCCAATGGTACAGTAATATGGGGTATATTATTTTGGGACTGAAAGTAAGGTCATTAGAGTTAAATGGAGTAAAATTTTGGACTGAATTAATTTAGTAATAATTTGACTTTTCTAATAAAAACAAGCCAATCATTAATTGACATTGAAAAAGTAACATTTAATGCCCCTCCCAAATGCCTACGGATGTGTATGTTTTTGAAAGGAGAAGATAACTTTTAAGGCATTTTGTTATCTCATCCGAAACCACAAACACATAAACTCTCTCTTTTATAAACTATCGATTTTTGCTCTCCTTTTCTCATCTTCTTTGCAACTTTATGCTACCATCTCTTACTCCCATCAAAGCTAGATGATGATGAGTATGGTATATGCTTGGGAAGGAAAGGTGGTTGGTATTTTGGTGTAGGAGTTAGAAGTTGGAAGTTAGAAGTTGAAGCTTTGAAAGGAGGTCTTGTTTTAGGTAAGTTTTCATTTAAGGGTTGAGTTTTTAAATGAGGTTTGCATATGGATTTAATGCTGTAAATTTTTCAGTGTGAGCCTTAGTATATGTATGATAGTATTAATATTTAATTTGTATTTATTTTGATGTTTAGTGATGTGAAAAAGATATTGGAAGTGTTTGAACTAAGGTTAGCCTTGAATCTGGAATATTGGAATTTGAATAGATGTTACTGTTTTATTCATAACTTATAGTATAGAAATGCAAATGAGGTAAGGTTAGTGGCTACTGAAACTTTGGAATGTTGTCTTCAATTTAGTGTGAAATAGGTATTTCTGAATTTCAATGTTAGAAGGGTGAAGTTTTGAATGGAAAGTTGCTGTTCCATTGCCTGTGAACAGTAACCGAAACCACAACATATGAACTTTGTTGATTTTATGAATTAATTGAGATGGAATTAGGAGAATGGTCTTCATGGAAGTTGTAGAATATATGATTATCTTTCCATTGCTACTGATCTTGCTATTTTTGGAATTGTGTATTGGGAAATATGAATTGATTACTAATGACTGGTTTTGAGCATTTTGGATGAAACCTAGCTTAAGTGTGATTTTGTGAGTTTACTGATTGGAGGCAATTTTAACATTTTATGTGGACTGAATTGGTGTGAGTAAGCTTCTGAAGAATTGTAGAGGAAGAGATTACCTTGAAAGTGATATATGGTGTGTAATTTTTAGAGGTCAGAGTTGAGAGTTATGATTTTGCAAAAATTGATCCTGCATTAGGTTATAAATGGCTGATCATAACAGTAACTTCCATAGCAGCTTTGAAATTGATAGAAATCGAATTGGATGATGAGTGCTTCATGAAAAATGAAGTTTAAGATGTTATCTTTACAGGGATATAAAGTTCTGATTTTATTGACTTGTATACTGGAAGTTATGCTTGTTGTAAGGTTACTTCCCAAATTGAAGGTTTTCAGGGACAGTAACATTAGATGAATTAATTGACTTGTTTAGAAATAGAATTTAATTTTGGGTTGTTCATGAAAGTTGTTGAGGACATTGTGAACTTGTTGACCATATTTTTGTGGTAATTCATTACTGAAGAATCAGTGAGTTATGACATTGAAAATGTACTGCCCTGTGTTGATGAAAATTTAGTAGGCAGAAGGTTTGATGGGTTATTTGATACCCTTAGGGTTGGATTTGATTTTTTTGGTCTTCTTGAGAGTTGTAGAGCTTTGCATAAGCTTTCCAATGAGGTATAGTGGGTATTTTCTGAATTGTGTGCTAAAAGTTAGAGTGGATGGAAATTAAGATTGAAATCTGGAAAAAAAGGCGAGGTAGCAGAGAAACTTCGCGCCTCATGAGGCGACGTTTCGCCTTGCCCTCGCGAGATTTAGTGGCTGGTCGCGATGGCGACGCCTACGCCTCTTGACGAAGTGAGAGCGATTTAGCCTCGAGGGCGACGTTCGCCCATGAGGTGGGCGTTCAAAGATATATATATGTATTTTTTTTTATTTATTTTATTTTGATTATTATTTGTTATTAAAAGGTACAATTGTTCTTTTGTCAATTTCTTTCCGTCCGACGTCCGATTGACCTGATTCCAGAGGCATCGGATTCGTTGAATATTTAATTTCATTTTCTGAAAGCGGGAATTTTAGACGGAATTTGACGTAGCCCTATCGATTGGAACTTGTAAACACTGTTTTATTTAATTGGGGACCTATAGAGGTCCGAATTGCGCACCGTCAGCGCCTATGGATTTCTAATTTTTCATAGAATTTTATTATGGGGAAATATTGGATTAGGGCCGGGATTGCCATGAACATGCATTATATACATTTCACTGATTCCATGTGCATTGTTTAATCATTTACACCAATGGTAATAGTTATTCATTTAATTTGTTATAGAGGCTCCAGTGGACCATCGTTCCACAGATTTGGCAGAGACTTCCCGGCGTTAGCGTGGAAGTTATTAGGTGAGTAACCTAGTTGGTTATTCCAATCTATGTGTTAACTGTGAATTGATTGCCCTACGGGGATTACATGAATTATAACTGTGATTGATTGTTCTACGGAATTATGTGGTATTCTCGATCGTGAATTTACATGAGGTAGCTGTTTAATTGAATTGAATATTGACCGTGAAATACCATGTTTCTTGTTGTGAAACATGTGCATTCATGCACAAATACATCACATCGTTAAAAGGAAAATTGTGAACCGAGGCGCCATCAGATTGAACCGAGCCTAGAGCTCGATATCTTGAACCGAGCCTCGAGCTCGATGGGAGATAATTCTCCCTGACGCAGCGTCTATCTTGATCACCATTATCTTGGTCACAATCTGAAATGAATGGAAAAGAGTCACATGTGCATTGCATCTTGAATCAACATCGACAATGTTATTGATGGATGAATATTCTTGTCTGTGATGTAATTGTACCGTGATGAATTACTATTGTGTTTTGTATAATTATGCGTATATCTTGTTTCATGCTTATATGATGCATGAATTGGGAGAACCATCGATGATGGTTTCTCATTGAGTTCGCAAACTCATCCAAAATTGCAATTATTTTTCGCATAAGCATAGGCAGATAGCTCCCTCGGGTGTAGAGTCAGTATCTTGTGGATTGGCGATAGAAGCAATGGCTCAAAGGTCGGTCATTTGGGTTTTCTTTTGGAGACTTATAGTTAGATCATTTCTTATACGAGACATTATGATACTTAGTGTGCGATGTTGGATCATGTAAATTAAACAAGATCTTGTGATTTGTAAATTCTTGAGTTTTGAATGAATGAAATGGAATCCAATTTGGTTTTAAAAAGTGATCAATTTCTTATACTGTTTTATGATTGTGATGCCATGAGGAGTGTAGTAGGTGGTTGTCAGTAGTGGTCTCTTGTCGTAGGATATGTATCGGAATGACCTACGGGCGTTTCGGTGGATACCCTATGGTAAGGGGGCGCTACATTTGGTGGTATCAGAGCATGGTTTGGCATCTTTTGGGAATAGTAACAATGTAGGTATGAATCGGATGGAACTATTGGAACTGATCAGAATTGTTGTTTTTGTTTTAGGTCTTCTGCACTAGGTGATCAGGTTGAGCAGTCAGCTGACCAGGGATCCGTGGGAGCAAGTAGGGAGTCTTCTATGCCCCGTACTGAGGAGTTGCCTCCTCGAGTTCCCGTGAGGCGGGAAAGGAGGTATGACTTGCTGCGCAAGCATGGCGGTATAGATTTTATGGCGTCTGATGCACCGCCGAGGTGAGGATGGTTGGAGAGGATGAGAGAGTCTTGACAGATGGAATGCGAACTGATGAGAGGTTCGATTATGCAATATCACCATTGCAGGCCCAAAGATATAAGTGGTGGAAGGCGTGCGAGCGGTACCACAGCCTTGCTTGTTGACATGGGCTGAGTTTCTGAGGGCCTTCAGGGATAATTATATGCCCAAGGTCTATCTTGACATGAAGATGCAGGAATTTCTGGAACTGAAGCAGGGTCGGATGTCGGTGGCAGAATATGAGGTAAAATTTAATGCGCTGATAGATTATGCCACTGTGATGGTCCCGACTGAGGCTGATAAGTGCCGGAGGTTCGAGAATGGCCTCAATACTGAGATCCGTACCAGGTTGGCTCGGTCGGACGTGGGTACATTTATTGAGTTGAGGGTTGCTGCCGTTAGAGTGGAGCAACTGATGAGACAGAGACAGGCTGAGATTGGGTCCCGGGGTAAGCGGCCCAATGATAGTCGAAGCGACTCTGGCGGGAGCTTTAGTAAGCGCCTTGAGCGGGACTTTCGTGTCTCCGGGAGGTTCGAGACGATCTGGATTTGGGCGAGAGGGGAGATTTGGATCGTGGTAGTGGTAGTGGCGAGGCTCGGGCGATTTCTCCAGTGTGCCCGCATTGTGATAGAACACGATGGGGAGTGTTGGTGGCTTCTTGGGGCTTGTTTGAGGTGCGGCTCGGTGAGCATCAGTCGTGGATTGCCCCGATACATCGAGAGTTCAGCACTTGGGAGTGGACGAGTGGGAGTTCCACCTTGTCTGCATGAGTAGAGTGGGTGGATCCGGACGGAGGGCCGAGGTAGAGGCCGTGGTAGAGCCGAGGGTCCTTTGTGAGGACCGAGGGTCGGGCACCGACCCACGCCCCGAGCAGTGTATGCCATGACGCCGGGAGGCTCGGATTCCCCGATGTTGTAGTGGTATGCTTCTCCTTTCGATATTGAGGCATTTGCATTCTTTGGATCCCGGATCCACGATTCTTTCATTGCACCTCATATGGCATGTAGATTGCATGGGGATAGGGAGATGTTCTTGTATGGACTAGAGGTGAGTACACCTCTGGTACTACTCTTGCATTGGGAGAGGTCTGCAGGGATGCTCGATTGATTGATCAGCGGTGAGGGCGACCTTATAGTGTTGCCTCACGAGAGATCGATGTCATTCAGGGATGGATTGGCTTCTTGCTCATAGGGCTATCATGGACTGCTATACCAAGGAGGTTGTGTTGGAGTCTCCTGGTCAGCCTAGAGCAGTGTTCAGAGGAGTTAGCCAGGCAGTGCCAGCCCTGATGATCTCTTTCCTTAGTGCCCTGAGGTTGATGCAGGGAGGTTGTGAGGCCTATCTAGCTCATGTGATTGACAAAAGAGTTGAGCAGAGGCTTCAGGATATTCCCGTGGTTAGGGAATTTCCAGATGTGTTTCCTGATGAGTTACCGGGTTTGCCGCCGGATCGGGAGACAGAGTTTACTATTGACCTCGTTCCAGGTACCGCTCCTATATCTATACCTCCATATAGGATGGCACCTGTGGAACTGAGGGAGTTGAAGGTTCAGTTGCAGGAGTTGTTGGAGAAGGGGTTTATTAGACCCAGTGTCTCACCATGGGGAGCTCCAGTTTTGTTTGTGAAGAAAAAGGATGGTACTTTGAGGCTGTGCATTGATTACAGGCAGTTGAATCGGGTGACAGTAAAGAATAAGTATCCACTGCCTAGGATTGATGACTTATTTGATCAGTTGCAGGGAGCTCAGGTATTCACCAAGTTAGATCTGCGATCTGGTTACTATCAGTTGAAGATTGCAGAGGCCGATGTGCCTAAGAGTGCCTTGAGGGCGGTATGGGCATTTCGAGTTTCTAGTGATGCCGTTTGGGTTGACAAATGCCCGCAGACTTTTATGGCCTTGATGAATAAGGTATTTCAGCCCTACCGGATCGACTTTGTTATTGTTTTCATTGATGACATTTGGTGTATTCGAGGGATAGCAGAGCATAGTGAGCATTTGAGGATTGTGTTACAGACGATGAGGAGAGATAGGTTATGCGCCAAATTCAGCAAGTGTGAATTTTGGCTGGATCAGGTGATATTTTTGGGGCATATAGTGACTGGAGAGGGTATTCAGGTGGATCCGAGTAAGGTTGAGGCAGTGCTGAAGTGGGAAGCTCCTAGGAATGTACCGGAGATTCGGAGTTTCCTCGGATTGGCTGGTTATTACCGGAGGTTTGTCGAGGGGTTTTCATTGATCTCAGCCCCTCTGACAAAACTTCTGAGGAAGAATATGCCATTCAGATGGACCGAGGAGTGTCAGAAGAGTTTTGAGGAGTGAAACATCGGTTGACCATCCTTGGTGTTGGCTATTCCATCTGGACCGGAGGATTTGAGGTGTCTGATGATGCATCACATCAGGGATTGGGGTGTGTTCTGATGCAGCATGGTAGAGTCATTGCCTATGCCTCGAGACAGTTGAGGTCTCATGAGGTAAACTATCCTGTTCATGATTTAGAGCTTGCTGCAGTTGTGTTTGCACTGAAGATTTGGAGGCATTACCTGTATGGTGAGACCTTTCATATCTTTACTGACCATAAGAGTTTGAGATACCTACTGAGCCAGAGAGAGTTGAATTTGAGACAGAGGAGGTGGCTTGAGTTGTTGAAGGATTACAAGCATTTATTGAGTATCACCGAAAGGCTAATGTGGTGGCGATGCTCGGTAGGAAGTCACATCTTGGTGCATAATTTCGATTCGAGCAATGAGGTTGCCTAATTTGATTCAGTTGAGAGCCTTGAATGTTCAGATGAATTTGAAGCAAGATGGTGTGTTATTGGCTACATTGAGACTGAGACCGATGCTACTGGACAGGATCAGGAGGGTTCAGGATAAGGATCCTGTTCTGGTGAGACTGATTGAGAAAGTAAAAGCTGATTCGAGTTCTGAGTTTGTTGTGAGAGATGAGACTCTATGGATAGGGCAGAGACTTTGTGTGCCTGATGTAGATGATCTGAGGCGAGAGATACTGGAGGAGGCTCATATGGCCACATATGCTATGCATCCTGGTACTACCAAGATGTATAACACCCTTAAGCAACATTTCGGTGGCTGGTATGAAGAAGCGGTGGTGAGTATGTGTCAGTGTTTGACGTGCAAGAAGTTAAAGTCGAGCACCAAGCTCCGATAGGGAAGCTTCATTCGTTGCCTATTCGGAGTGAAAATGGGAGCGGATCACCATGGATTTCATTATGGGGTTGCCTAGGGCCGAGGCAAAGATGATGCTATCTCGGGTCATAGTGGACGGTTAACTAAATCGGCTCATTTCTTGGCAGTGAGGGAGAATAATACTATGGATCAGTTGGCCCAGAAGTATGTGACGGAGATAGTGAGACTGCACGGGGTTCCAATGTCGATAGTGTCTGACGGGGATCCCAGATTTACTTCGAGGTTCGGCGAGTTTGCGATCTGCTATGGGTACTAGTTGAACTTGATCTGCTGTTTCATCCTCGAACATGATGGGCGAGTGAGAGGACGATTAAGACTGTTGAGGATATGCTTCGAGCATGTGTATTGGAGTTCAGAGGAGCATGGGATCAGTACTTGGCCTTGATAGAGTTTGCATATAACAATCACTATCATAGTAGCATCGGGATGGCTCCATATGAGGCCTTGTATGGGCGTAATCGTGTAGATCGCCTTTGTATTGGGACGAAGAGGGAGTAAGGATGATTGAGGGGCCTGAGTTGATTCAGGATACTGTTGATAAAGTGAAACTGATTCGGAGTCGCATTAAGGCGGCTCAGGATAGACAGAAGAGCTATGTTGATCAGCATAGGAGGGACATTGAGTATAATGTGGGCGACAAAGTGTTCTTACGGTGTCACCGTGGCGTGGTGTCTTGAGATTTGGGAGAAAGGGAAGTTAAGCCCTAGGTACATTGGTCCATCTGAGATCACCGAGAGGATCGGACCTTTGGCCTCTGAGCTAGCTTTAAGTGAGATGTCTCGATTACATGGCGTCTTCCATGTGAGTATGCTCCGCAGATATCGATCGGATCCGACACATGTGATACCGGCTCAGGAGATTGAGGTCTCCAGTAATCTGAGTTATGTGGAGGAGCCGATCCAGATTATCGGGTCTCAGGTGAAACAACTGAGGAATAAGAGTATTCCACTGGTGAAGGTTCTCTGGAGGAACCATTCGACTAAGGAGGCTACCTGGGAGACCGAGGAGCATATGAGGAGACAGTATCCTCACCTGTTCAATCAATCAGGTAAGAATTTCGAGGACGAAATTTTTGTTAGGAGGGGAGAATTGTAACATCCCCTCTCCTATAGAAAGGGTATTTTGGTAATTAGGTTGAGTTCGGGATATTTAATTATATCTCGGCATGCGCATACAGCATATAGTCTCTATAATTACTGATTGGTTGCACATGCACGTAGTATACATGCATTCATGTCATATTCCGGCTTAGGATTGAAATGGAACTCTTGTGTGAAATTAATGGGGAAATTGAGTTTGGAAAATTATTTGGACTGTGCCATAAATCGTTTTACATTTTTAGGGAATTTTCTGGATTTTTCCGGAGACAATTCCCGGACCGGTAAAATCGCCAATTGGCGAATCAGTCGATTCTTGGTAGCAAAGATTGCTACCCAATGGTACAGTAATATGGGGTATATTATTTTGGGACTGAAAGTAAGGTCATTAGAGTTAAATGGAGTAAAATTTTGGACTGAATTAATTTAGTAATAATTTGACTTTTCTAATAAAAACAAGCCAATCATTAATTGACATTGAAAAAGTAACATTTAATGCCCCTCCCAAATGCCTACGGATGTGTATGTTTTTGAAAGGAGAAGATAACTTTTAAGGCATTTTGTTATCTCATCCGAAACCACAAACACATAAACTCTCTCTTTTATAAACTATCGATTTTGCTCTCCTTTTCTCATCTTCTTTGCAACTTTATGCTACCATCTCTTACTCCCATCAAAGCTAGATGATGATGAGTATGGTATATGCTTGGGAAGGAAAGGTGGTTGGTATTTTGGTGTAGGAGTTAGAAGTTGGAAGTTAGAAGTTGAAGCTTTGAAAGGAGGTCTTGTTTTAGGTAAGTTTTCATTTAAGGGTTGAGTTTTTAAATGAGGTTTGCATATGGATTTAATGCTGTAAATTTTTCAGTGTGAGCCTTAGTATATGTATGATAGTATTAATATTTAATTTGTATTTATTTTGATGTTTAGTGATGTGAAAAAGATATTGGAAGTGTTTGAACTAAGGTTAGCCTTGAATCTGGAATATTGGAATTTGAATAGATGTTACTGTTTTATTCATAACTTATAGTATAGAAATGCAAATGAGGTAAGGTTAGTGGCTACTGAAACTTTGGAATGTTGTCTTCAATTTAGTGTGAAATAGGTATTTCTGAATTTCAATGTTAGAAGGGTGAAGTTTTGAATGGAAAGTTGCTGTTCCATTGCCTGTGAACAGTAACCGAAACCACAACATATGAACTTTGTTGATTTTTATGAATTAATTGAGATGGAATTAGGGAGAATGGTCTTCATGGAAGTTGTAGAATATATGATTATCTTTCCATTGCTACTGATCTTGCTATTTTTGGAATTGTGTATTGGGAAATATGAATTGATTACTAATGACTGGTTTTGAGCATTTTGGATGAAACCTAGCTTAAGTGTGATTTTGTGAGTTTACTGATTGGAGGCAATTTTAACATTTTATGTGGACTGAATTGGTGTGAGTAAGCTTCTGAAGAATTGTAGAGGAAGAGATTACCTTGAAAGTGATATATGGTGTGTAATTTTAGAGGTCAGAGTTGAGAGTTATGATTTTGCAAAATTGATCCTGCATTAGGTTATAAATGGCTGATCATAACAGTAACTTCCATAGCAGCTTTGAAATTGATAGAAATCGAATTGGATGATGAGTGCTTCATGAAAAATGAAGTTTAAGATGTTATCTTTACAGGGATATAAAGTTCTGATTTTATTGACTTGTATACTGGAAGTTATGCTTGTTGTAAGGTTACTTCCCAAATTGAAGGTTTTCAGGGACAGTAACATTAGATGAATTAATTGACTTGTTTAGAAATAGAATTTAATTTTGGGTTGTTCATGAAAGTTGTTGAGGACATTGTGAACTTGTTGACCATATTTTTGTGGTAATTCATTACTGAAGAATCAGTGAGTTATGACATTGAAAATGTACTGCCCTGTGTTGATGAAAATTTAGTAGGCAGAAGGTTTGATGGGTTATTTGATACCCTTAGGGTTGGATTTGATTTTTTTGGTCTTCTTGAGAGTTGTAGAGCTTTGCATAAGCTTTCCAATGAGGTATAGTGGGTATTTTTCTGAATTGTGTGCTAAAAGTTAGAGTGGATGGAAATTAAGATTGAAATCTGGAAAAAAAAAGGCGAGTAGCGAGAGGAAACGCGCCGCCTCATGACGACGTTTAGCCTCGCCCTCGCGAATTTAGTGGCTGGTCGCGAGGCGGCGCCTCGCCTCATGACAGTGAGCGATTTAAGCCTCATGGCGACGTTCGCCCCATGAGGCGTTCGATATATATATATGTATTTTTTTTTATTTATTTTATTTTGATTATTATTTGTTATTAAAAGGTACAATTGTTCTTTTGTCAATTTCTTTCCGTCCGACGTCCGATTGACCTGATTCCAGAGGCATCGGATTCGTTGAATATTTAATTTCATTTTCTGAGAAAAGCGGGAATTTTAGGCGGAATTTGACGTAGCCCCTATAATGAACTTGTAAACACTGTTTTATTTAATTGGGGACCTATAGAGGTCCGAATTGCGCCGTCGGCGCCTATGGATTTCTAATTTTCATAGAATTTTATTATGGGAAATATTGGATTAGGGCGGGATTGCCATGAACATGCATTATATACATTTCATCGATTCCATGTGCATTGTTTAATCATTTACACCAATGGTAATAGTTATTCATTTAATTTGTTATAGAGGCTCCGGTGGACCATCGTTCCTGATTTGGCGAGACTTCCGGCGTTAGCGTGGAAGTTATTAGGTGAGTAACCTAGTTGGTTATTCCAATCTATGTGTTAGCGTGAATTGATTGCCTACGGGGATTACATGAATTATAAGCGTGATTGATTGCCTACGGGAATTATGTGGTATTCTCGATTGTGAATTTACATGAGGTAGCTGTTTAATTGAATTGAATATTGGATTGTGAAATACCATGTTTCTTGTTGTGAAACATGTGCATTCATGCACAAATACATCCTGTATTAAAGGAAAATTGTGAACCGAGGCGCCATCAGATTGAACCGAGCCTAGAGCTCGATATCTTTGAACCGAGCCTCGAGCTCGATGGAGATAATTCTCCCAGACGCGTCTATCTTGATCCTTTATTATCGCCGGTCACAATCTTGAAATGAATCTGGAAAAGAGTCACATGTGCATTGCATCTTGAATCGAACATCGACAATGTTATTGATTGGATGAATATTCTTGTCTGTGATCGTAATTGTCTTTGTGTTGAATTACTATTGTGTTTTGTATAATTCTGCGTGTATCTTTGTTTCATGCTTATATGATGCATGAATTGGGAGAACCATCGATGATGGTTTCTCATTGAGTTCGCAAACTCATCCAAAATTGCAATTATTTTTCGTGCATAAGATGAGCAGATAGCTCCCTCAGATTTGTAGAAGTAGTATCTTGTGGATTGGCGATGAAGCAATGGCTCAAAGGTCGGTCATTTGGGTTTTCTTTTGGAGACTTATAGTTAGATCTGTTTCTTATACAGTACATTATGATACTTAGTGTGCGAGTGTTGGATCATGTAAATTAAACAAGATCTTGTGATTGTAAATTCTTGAGTTTTGAATGAATGAAATGGAATCAATTTGGTTTTAAAAGTGATCAATTTCTTATCTGCTTTTATGATTGTGATGCCATGAGGAGTGTAGTAGGTGGTTGTCGATAGTGGTCTCTTGTCGTAGGATATGTATCGGAATGACCTACAGGCGTTTGGTGGATACCCTATGGTAAAGTATTACATTTAGTGGTATCGAGCATGGTTTGGCATCTTTGGGAATAGTAACAATGTAGGTATGAATCGGATGGAACTATTGAACCGATCGTAATTGTTGTTTTTGTTTTAGGTCTTACGCACTAGGTGATCGGGTTGAGCGATCGGTGACCGAGGATCCGTGGGAGCAAGTAGGAGTCTTATGCCCGTCTTGAGGAGTTGCCTCCTCGAGTTCCGTGAGGCGGAAAGGAGGTATGACTTTGCTGCAATGGGTATAGAATTTTATGGCAATCTGAGACCCCCGAGGGTGAGGATGGTTGGAGAGGATGAGAGAGTCTTGACGGATGGATCTGCGAACGATGAGAGGTTCGATTATCGATATCAACATTGCGAGGCCCAAAGATATAAGTGGTGGAAGGCGTGCGAGCGGTACCACCGGGCCTTGCTTGTTGACGTAAATTTGAGTTTCGAGGGCCTTCGGGATAATTATATGCCCAAGGTCTATCTTGACATGAAGATGCGTGAATTTTGGGCTGAAGCGAGGTCGGATGTCGGTGGCGAATATGAGGTAAAATTTAATCGTTGATAGATTATGCCTTTGTGATGGTCCGAGGCCGATAAGTCCGGAGGTTCGAGAATGGCCTCAATCTTGAGATCCGTATCAGTTGGCTCGATCGGACGTGGGTACATTTATTGAGTTGAGGTTCTTTGCCGTTAGAGTGGAGCAACCGATGAGACAGAGACAGTGAGATTGGGTCCCGGTAAGCGGCCCAATGATAGTCGAGGCGACTCTGGCAGGAGCTTTAATAAGCGCCGAGCGGGACTTTCGAGTCTCCGGAGGTTCGAGACGATCTGGATTTGGGCAGAGGGGAGATTTGGATCGTGGTAGTGGTAGTGGCGAGGCTGGGCGATTTCTCCGGCAGCCCGCATTGTGATAGAGACACGATGGGGAGTGTTGGTGGCTTCTTGGGGCTTGTTTGAGGTCTTGGCTCGGTGAGCATCAGTCGTGGATTGCCTGATACATTGAGAGTTGTTCTCGGGAGTGGACGAGTGGGAGTTCCACTCTTGTCTGCATGAGTAGAGTGGGTGGATCCGGACGGAGGGCCGAGGTAGAGGCCGTGGTAGGTGAGGGTCCTTTGTGAGGACCGAGGTCTGGGCACCGACCACAGCCCGAGCAGTGTATGCCATGACGTGGCGGGGGCTGTGGATTCCCCGATGTTGTAGTGGTATGCTTCTCCTTTCGATATTGAGGCATTTGCATTCTTTGGATCTGGATCCACGCATTCTTTCATGCACCTCATATGGCATGTAGATTGCATGGGGATAGGGAGATGTTCTTGTATGGACTAGAGGTGAGTACACCTCTGGGTACTACTCTGCATTGGGAGAGGTGCAGGGATGCTCGATTGATTGATCAGCAAGATTGAGGCGGACCTTATAGTGTTGCCTCTGAGAGAGATCGATGTCATTACGGGATGGATTGGCTTCTTGCTCATAGGGCTATCATGGTTGCTATACCAAGGAGGTTGTGTTGGAGTCTCTGGTCACCCTAAAGCGGTGTTGGAGGAGTTAGCGAGCGTGCCCACTACGATGATCTCTTTCCTTAGTGCCCGAGGTTGATCTGAGGAGGTTGTGAGGCCTATCTAGCTCATGTGATTGACAAAGAGTTGGCGGAGGCTTCAGGATATTCCGTGGTTAGGGAATTTCGGATGTGTTTCTGATGAGTTCTGGGGTTTGCCGCGGATCGGAGAGCGAGTTTACTATTGACCTCGTTCGGTACCGCTCTATATCTATACCTCCATATAGGATGGCTTTGTGGAACCGAGGAGTTGAAGGTTCGATTCACGAGGAGTTGTTGGAGAAGGGTTTATTAGACCCGGTGTCTCACCATGGGAGCTCCAGTTTTGTTTGTGAAGAAAAGGATGGTACTTTGAGGTCATGCATTGATTACTGAGCGGTTGAATGGGTGTGAGAAAGAATAAGTATCCTTGCCTAGGATTGATGACTTATTTGATCGATTTGCGAGGAGCTCGGTATTCACCAAGTTAGATCTGCGATCTGGTTACTATCGATTGAAGATTGCGAGGCCGATGTGCTAAGAGTGCCTTGAGGGCGGTATGGGCATTTCGAGTTTCTAGTGATGCCGTTTGGGTTGACAAATGCCCGGCAGCTTTTATGGCCTTGATGAATAAGGTATTTCAGCCTACTGGATCGACTTGTTATTGTTTTCATTGATGACATTTTGGTGTATTCGAGGGATGAGCAGAGCATAGTGAGCATTTGAGGATTGTGTTACATTTACGATGAGGAGAGAGCAGTTACGCCAAATTCAGCAAGTGTGAATTTTGGTGGATCGGTGATATTTTGGGGCATATAGTGGTGGAGAGGGTATTGGTGGATCCGAGTAAGGTTGAGGCGATCTTTGAAGTGGGAAGCTCCTAGGAATGTCTGGGAGATTGGAGTTTCCTCGGATTGGTGGTTATTACGGAGGTTTGTCGAGGGTTTTCATTGATCTCGGCCCTCGACAAAACTTCGAGGAAGAATATGCCATTCGGATGGACCGAGGAGTGTCGGAAGAGTTTTGAGGAGTGAAACATCGGTTGACTCTTGCCGGTGTTGGCTATTCCATCTGGGAATGGAGGATTTGAGGTGTCTGATGATGCATCACATCGAGGATTGGGGTGTGTTACGATGCGGCATGGTAGAGTCATTGCCTATGCCTCGAGGCAGTTGAGGTCTCATGAGGTAAACTATCCTGTTCATGATTTAGAGCTTCTTTGCAGTTGTGTTTTACCTTTGAAGATTTGGAGGCATTACGTATGGTGAGACCTTTCATATCTTCTTGACCATAAGAGTTTGAGATACCCTCTTGAGCGAGAGAGTTGAATTTGAGGCAGAGGAGGTGGCTTGAGTTGTTGAAGGATTCTGTTGTCTTATTGAGTATCACCCAGAAAGGCTAATGTGGTGGCGGATGCTCGAGTAGGAAGTCACATCTTGGTGCAGCTTCATTGAGCAATGAGGTTGCCTAATTTGATTCGATTGAGAGCCTTGAATGTTGAGATGAATTTGAAGCAAGATGGTGTGTTATTGGCTACATTGAGACCGAGACCGATGCTCTTGGGCGGGATCGGGAGGGTTCGTGATAAGGATCTGATACGTGAGGCTGATTGAGAAAGTAAAAGGCGATTCGAGTTACGAGTTTGTTGTGAGAGATGAGACTCTATGGATAGGCGAGACTTTGTGTGCACGATGTAGATGATCTCGAGGAGAGATCTTGGAGGAGGCTCATATGGCCACATATGCTATGCATCTGGTACTACCAAGATGTATAACACCCTTAAGCAACATTTACGGTGGCTGGTATGAAGAAGCGGTGGTGAGTATGTGTCAGTGTTTGACGTGCCAGCAAGTTAAAGCTGAGCACCAAGCTCCAGTAGGGAAGCTTCATTCGTTGCCTATTCCGGAGTGGAAATGGGAACGGATCACCATGGACTAGATTTGACATAGCCAGTCTAGTAAAGAGTTGACACTTTGCCCATACTCATAACCAAGTGGGGTATAGCATGGTGAAAGGACGAATTGCACGGTAATTGTCTATGGAAAGGTTCGTGATATGGTTCATGATGAATACATGTTCATTAGTCAAACCAATTACTTTCCGGTCAATTGGGGGTCATGATGTGTTGCTAGATAAGACTCATGACTTGCTCAGATTAAGTGTTAATCTAAGTGGCCAACATAACCGGGAACCTAATGGGTTAAACGCATAAGAGTGTCTCGGAGAATTTGTAAAATAGTTTTGGACAGAGATCCAATAAATGGAGAAGAAAAGGATTAAATGGATCCCGATGAGATCGAGATATGTCCCGATAAGATCGCGACATCGATATTGCTGAGACAGGTCTTCGGTGATTTTTCCCATACCGGGACCCGGTAGGCCGATAGGACCGACCCCAGTGTGACTGGACCACTTCAGCGTTAATATACATATATATATTATATTAATTAATTAAGTAATTAATATATATATATATATATATGTTATACGTGTATGGAGGAGGAGAGGAGAAGCATCACTTGGCTTTATTATATATATATATATATATATAAGGCTAACGTGGATGGCAAAAAGAAGCTTCTCTTTTGCCCTGTATGTTTATATTAAATGACAAAAGACAAAAGAAGTGTGTGGGTCGTTGGTTTAAGGAAGGAGGAAAGGATTTTGAGAAAATCCTAAGCATTCTTCATCCTCTCCATCGATTTCAAGCTTTTCTCCTTCTCCAAGCAAGTTCTTCTCCATCGTTTCCAAGTTTTCCAAGGACAAAGGTAAGAGCTAGCACTCTTTAATTTGTTCTAGCTATTCCCGGGTCAAAGGGTTTGTCCCGGTTAGGTTTTCTGATCTCTGCGTGGATACCGTTAGAGACGGTCTCCTTTGGCCGTTATGGTTAGAGTTTGTTGTATAGACACATGGATCCTGGCTTTCGGGAAGGTCTCGGAACAAAAATTTTTGTTTTTCGCACCGTGGGCATGTGATGCTCACACCGGGATTTTCCTACAATTTCTTCCGTCACACTCTTCCTTATGTAGTAAAGATTTAGGTTTTAATCAAGGGAAACCTAGCCATAATGGGACACCTGGCCTTCTCACACCCGTGAGAGTAACTCACAAGTGTAAGAACACTTCTCACTACTATGGGATTTATACATTGTTTATCATAGAAATGCAACTAGAAGATGGCTTCACTGTGAGAAGGCATGGGTTGTCAAGAAGCATACATGGGAGCTAGATAGTGGGTTTGAGATGCTTGGTTGTTGGGTATCGTCATACATGCATGGGAGTTGCATGGTGTTAGTTGTTGGCATCACTGTGAGAAGGCAACTGGTTATCCATGGTAAGAAGTATGTATGGGGGTTGTCAAGAAGCATGCATATATTTGACTCACTTCCTAGCTGCTTCTTTTAATGAATATACTTTTGGGTCACTTTAGCTCCTTTAATTCTAAAATGTACCTAAAATCAAATATAAGCTAAAGAGAGTATCCTAAGCATCTCTAAGACATTAATCACTAAGTGTAGTAAATTAAATGAATTAACATTTAAACATATATCAAGTTCCCCCCACACTTAGCTTTTGACCGTCCTCATGCAAATTGTCAAAATCAAAATCACAAACTAAAACTTTTACTCATTTTCTATATTTCCTAAGAATAGAAAATCATAAGTAAAGATGAATTACTTTCAAAACCTATAACAATAACTCAACATTCAAAGCTTCTACTCATGATTAATCAACATTCATCACCCTTAGAAACTAAGTAATCTAGAGGTTGATTTGGACAAAATATGTTTAAATAAGATATTTCCATAGGTTCACTTAAGCATCTTTTATAATCACAACAATCTACAACTTTGCTTATCATTTCATTTCTCCACCACTAAAAGTCACATGCATAATCATGAATCAAAGGACTTTTCTAAGGTTTGTAATGTGAGCAAGGGTAAGGTGAGATGTATTTTGGGTAATGTAGCATAAAAGCCATCAAGCTAGTGAAGCAAAAGTAACACTTAATGAGATATCAAGCACAAAGTTAACATGCTTTCAAAACTGGGTACTGGCAGCCATGAAAAATGCAACAACTATGTTTCATAATTCAATTCAGCTCTCACACCATAAGCCACATGAACATAACACAAAAAGTGTTCCATCCAAAACAACATCCTCCTTATATGCAATATATTCAAACATCCAATCAATACAACTTAAGGAGGATAAACTATAAATTAACAACTTTTGACACAATTGTATTTCCTCCTTAATACTTTTATTCAAACTCATGTTTTTTCTTCTTTTCCATAGCTTTTTTTTACTTCACAAATATAAAAATGATAGAAGCTACATTAACATAAAAATTTATAACATGGAAATTTAACAAATATAACCAAATCACATGTATGCATACTCCCATACTTAGGATTTTGGATAATCACATTCATCAAGAATTAACAAATGCTTCACTAACTTTAAGGCTTAGGTAAGGCATTTGGTTAGGTGCTTGTAAAGTGGTTTATACAAAAGAAAAGGCTAATAAAGCTCAAAGGGGGTTAGCAAAAGAAAATTCACATAATTGGGTGGACTATTTAGCTAATGTACCTCGTAATCAACAAAGAACACCTAATCATTTTCACAATAATGCATGTGATAAAGATGTGGTCTTGAATAGAAAACCAAAGCAATGTAAGGATATATATGTCATGTAGGTCACACATAACAAAAGATAGTAAAACTGATATGAATATGTCAGTCTAATATAGCTCAAAACCTCACTAGTTTTTATCTACCACAAGTCATTGTTGTCTTCTAAGAATAATACACATTAACCAATCATATAAGAAAAAGTACATGTTAAGGTTATCATGAATTTTTCTAGTCAATTCACACTCTAATTATGACTAAATAATCTTAAAGGCAATAGAAAATAAGAAAAATTTTGAATTTGTTTGTTTGATTTGAAAACCGCCTAAGAAGTCACATAAGCTACACTTAAGATCAAAACATACATAAAAACTAATATCCCCACCCCTACATTTAAAACTTACATTATCCTTTATGTAAAATCAAATGTAAGAAATGGAGCGGTTTATGAAAATAGTAAATGTGAAAATGTAAATAATAGAAATTAACTTAACTTAGGTTATCTCCTAAGCAACACCTTTTTTTATTGTCATTGGCTCGACTCCCTGCTCTGTGCATCAAGTGACACCAGTCACATCCTCTAGCATCAACACTTCCAAATTCTTCATTTAGAAGCCTTCATAATAAGACTTCAAGTGATGACCATTCACTCAAATGTCTTGTCAATTTTGAGAGTCCGTATCTCTGCTGCACCAAAAGTGTTGGACCCCGAACTTTTGATGAAAAATAGAAATATTAAAATGAATTTTAAATGAGAAAGAAATTGGTGAGAAAATTATGAATTTAAGGAAATTTGATGAAATTAAGAAATAATTTATGAGAAAAGAATTGTTTAATTTTGAGGACTTTGATATTTGAGTGAACTTATATGGATTATGAGAGGAAAGTGGATGAGTTGATTGAAATGAAGTTAAATAGCAAGAATTAAAAAGAAAAAGTGTGAAAATTTGAAGAATTTAGAAAGTTTGACTTTTTGGAGAGACGATGTTTGACTTGAGAGTTGACTTTTGTTTGAGTCAAAATTTGAGAAAATTGTCTTCTGGAAACTTGTAGTTTATGTCAAGGGCTTTTCGTAGACATAAAGTTTGATATTTTTCGATATCGAGAGTGAGAGTTATGATCAGTCAAAGTTGGCTTGGAAGTTTGACTTTTAGGGTAAAAAGTTGACATTTTGATTTAGGTCAAATTCGAGAAAATGATCAACGTGAAACTTGTAGCCTCTATCGAGAGCTTTTCGTGGACATAAAGTTTGCTATTTTTCGATGTCGGGATTGGGAGATATGATTTTCAGAAGATATGCTTTGTTTTGTAAATGTTATTAAGTATAGATTTGCATGTGCTATACTTCGAGGCCACTTGTCATATAGATTTAGTCTGAATTGGAATAAGTAGTCTTAATGAAAGTTGGAGCTTGTATTTCGATCTTTCCGACGCCATAAAGTATGTAATTTTTCGATATCGGAGCTAGGAGATATGATCTTTGAAAAATTCAGGTATAAGTATGTATTTGAAGTCTTGTAACTTGGTTTGAACTCCGGACCCTTTTGTAATCTTTGCTTATAAATCCTTCGTCCGACATCCGATTGATTTGATTCTTGAAGCGTTGGATTCCTAAGACAATTACGTTCATTTTTATGAAGAATTATGATTTTAGGAGATTAAATGGAAAGAGATTGATTGAACCAAAGTAAGAGATGGGTTATAGGTTATAAGTTGGATAATTTTTTGAACATGGTTCGTATTTTGCAATTTTCGGGAGTTATACAACTCCGATTGAGTTGATTCTTGAGGGAAAATAAAGTTAAGATATGGGGCTACAAATCATGTGAAGGGATCTAAATTTAATTTCATCCCTAAGATTGTCAAATTCTGGACTGAAGTTATGTTAAAGTTCAGTTTCGGATTTTGTGCAGGTCAGTTAGTAATTCGGCCATAACTTCTTCGTTTCTGATCCGAATTGAGAGCGGTCAGTGGCGTTGGATTCGTATGATCTAGAGGAACAATTTTCATGAAAAAAGTTTGTTCAAATTATTTCGCTTAGATGCTGGAAATCAGGACGCAAGTTATCAGTTTTTCAAAATCCTGTGCAAGGGCAATGGTGGAAGATTGCTTAAATGAGGGGCATTATAGTCTTTTCCCCCCATTTTAATGAGCTGGCATGAAACACAACCCATAGCTGTCGTTTGAAGCTTCTGGAATTCACATTATACAGCAAAAGAATAAGAAAGAAAATGAAGAGAAAAGAAGAGAGAAGAAACGATGAAGAGAAGAAGAAGAGGAT
Organism: Erythroxylum novogranatense; assembly: GCA_029891385.1. Taxonomy (NCBI): domain Eukaryota; kingdom Viridiplantae; phylum Streptophyta; class Magnoliopsida; order Malpighiales; family Erythroxylaceae; genus Erythroxylum; species Erythroxylum novogranatense. The sequence goes on along the minus strand of CM057226.1, from coordinate 51,690,332 downwards.
GGTCGGCCATGGAAGGAGAGTAGAAGAAGGATGAAGCAAGTTGGTTTTTCCAAGGATTTTTAAGCAAGATTTTGTGGGTTTTCAAGGGGAAGACATGGAAGAAGAAGGGAGCTTGTCTTGGAGCTCCATAAATAACAAAAATGGAGGAGAAAAAGGTAAGAGAGAGAAAGTTTTGATTTTGAGTTTTTGATTAGTTTGATGGTTGATTAAGCTTGGAATGGTTATGGATTTAGCTTATCTATGATTATTTGAAGAGATTAGACTATGGTTATGTTTAATTTTGGTTATGGAAGATTCTAGAGAGAGAAAGCTTAGTGAAGAAGATGATGAATAGTAAAATTTAGGGGTTTTTGAAATTGATGCTTTAGAAAGCTTAGAAATGTGATGGAATTGGGTTTCCTATAGTTAATTTTGAGAATTTTGATGTTTATGATGTTGAATTTGGATGTTTATGGTTTAGGAAATTTTTAATGGGATGAAAGAAGGAAGCTTTGGAGAAATTGAAGTATGGATCAAGATTCTAGCATGAAATTGAGGTGGGTGATGTATTTATACTATGAATTATAAGTTTTGTATGAAGTTTTGAGAAATCAAGAATGAAAAATGTTTGGAAAAATTATTGTTTACGTTTGAAAACCAAGAAGATGATACAATATGTGTAATTTGGCGTTTTAGAAATGATTACATAAATTATAAAAAATCGTTTTGGATAATTTGATAAAATTGATAAAATTTCTGAAATTTTCTTTAATTCTGAAAGAAATGATAAATTATGAAAAAAAAGTTACATTTATTGACTTGAAAGCTTAATTAAGAAAGTGTTATTTTATGATCTTTGAGATTTCAAAGGAAATTGAGATTTCAAGGAAACTATGATTTTGAAATTATTATCCTTATGTTTGAATTACTTACGAAATTGTTTTGTTTTGGACAATTTAAAGAAAATGAGTCAATTGATAATCTTCCTTGATTTTTAAATGTTTTGATAAAAATGAAGTAATTGTTAAATTACATGTTTTGATTGTTTTGATAAATGGATTACTTCCAAAAAGATTTGCATTCTTTGTTAAGTAATTCTTTATGTTGTAAATGATTTCAAATGTTGGTTCTGAAAAGGTTTGAAAAAATTAGAATTTTCAAATATTGTTGAAAATGTTTGAAAATTTGGGATTTAAGAATCGTTGAATTAGTTATAAAATAGTGGTTATAAAAGTGTTTGAAACATGATGATTTTCGGATGTTTTGGGAATTGTACAAAAATATCGTTTAGGCAAATGTTTGAAAAACAAATCTGATTTTCGAATATTTTATGTGTGTTATAAAGAAAGGTTATGATTTTTGACTATTCGAATTCGTTATAAAGTAGTGATTATGTAAATGGTTGAGAATGAAATGCTTGATTTCAAATGTTTTAAGCTTTGTTGCAAGTTGTGAATGTTTGATAAATTAAGGAAATTTATGAAATTATGAAAAATAATACAAAGGTTCAAATTCTTGTTTTCAAGCGCTTTGTGAAATTGATTGAAAAAGTTGGACATTATTGAATTTTAATTGTTTAGAATGTTTTGGAAAATGTTACGAGTTTTAAAATGCAAAACATTCGAAATTCAATGATTTTGTAATGATTTAAGAAATTGTTTAATTTGTTCGATTTGTTATTTTCGATAGATTTGAGAATTTATGAAGAGGGTTTGGATGATTAGAATAAAATGTTTTTAATTGTTTACATTCTTGATTTTGAATGATGTGAGAAAAATTACGAAAATTGTTCAATGAAATGTTTTGAATGATTTGATTAATTGATGAAGTTTTAGAATGAATTGATAATTATGATTTTAAGGAATTACTAGGATGCTTGCATTCTTTGTGTTTAAATGTGTAAGATTCTAACCTGAGAATGGCATTTTGTTTAAAATGTCTTGGAAATTGTGCATTCTTGAATGCTTGAGAATGTGTCAAGTAATTGCTACGTGAAATTATGTGTAGTTGTGAATGTCAGTGTGTCTAGTTAGACACGATTTGAAAAGATTTCGAAATGTGCCTTCGGGCAATCCGAATTTTCGTTTTCGATTTTGTGCATTATGTGGGTTTGGCTAGGTCCCCTCCGTATGAGTCAGTGCACTGTCTCCCTCTGATAGCCTTCTCCCGGCTGCCCGCAAGTGGCTTAGGAGTTCAATTTGGACTCCCCTACGTTCTGTTGCCTGAAGCCGCTTATCTTGAGAACGTGCGATTCGTTATCATTAGGACCGACTCAAACCATTTAATGTGTTATGTGTTTTGTGTTGGATGCCGCGATATAACCCGCAAACACACGCCGCAGTATAACCTGCAAACACCTACGGGTGGGGTGTGGGGTCCAACATCAAACCATTCTGTTATGTTATATGTTTTTTTTGAATTTTGTTTATGTACGTGACACTTCTTTTATGTGATGTATTCATATTTAAAATTGTGCATGATTAGTGAAAAGTTTGAGAATTTGAGAAATGAGAGTGATTTGTCAATCATGAACTTTCGGAAACTGTTTATGAATGTCTTGAAAAGTTTGAAAAAGAGTTTTTGAATAAAAAAAAGATTTGAAAAGTTTGAAAAGACAATTTTCGCTTATGTTTCATTAATAGGTTACCCATTGAGCTGTCAAGCTCACCCCCCCCTTTCATCCCCATCTCGAGTTTGAGCGGAGATCGGATGAATCTTGATCAAAACGTCGATTCGACATTTATATGTTTTGTAATTTGTATATGGCTTGAAATGCCATTTATGCGTATGAAGTATTTAGTTCTTGATGTATTGAATTTATGTATGATTATGGATATGGGATTATGTAAGTAGATCATTGTAGTTTATATGAATATGAGTGGTTTGAATCGAATTATGAATTGATATTTTGACTTTTGAGATATGTGTAAATAAGGTTATTTATGATGATGGAATTTCATTGAGAATTATTGAAGTGTTAGGTAGATGTGTGTTATGGACGTTAGGATCTTTGGGCGGGAGGTCCGATGACTCTGTATGATTGGTTGAGATTATAGAAGTGTGTTTTGATTTGCAGAAATTTTGGGCTGTCAAAATACAGTAGTTATCTTGCCGATTTTCGAGAAAATCGGGTTATGGCAAAGTTATAATAGGAATAAGAGTTTTCTGATGGGATTAAGATCTGCGCGATTAAAAGTGAATTGAGCTTATGGAAAAAGGTTAGTGAGTTTGGAATGGTTAAATTTCCAAATGGGAAATTGTATTGTTTTGAGTTGTAGAAGATTGATTAAAGAGAAAAGGAATGATTAATATAAGAGGAAAAAAATTTTTTTAGACCGGGTTTGGAATGTCTTAGTGTTTCCAACGCGATCAGTTTGCTATGCTTCGTGTTTGAAACGGATGTCGATGTTGGTTTCAGTTTGACTGATAGGATTGAACTATCTTATATTTTCTTATGCATTTACATGTGATTTCAATCCTATTTTGTTAGATAAAATGCTCAATTTGTGTTCAATTTGTGTTGACTATGAGGTTAGATTTATTGATATATTTTTGAGATTAAAAAGAGAAAATTTTCTAAAGCAAATTGGAGCACAATTATTTTTCAAGTTTAAGGCATAATTTATTTATTAAAAAAAAAGAGAAAAAAGTTTTGGTTGCTTTGCGTGACGCTGCGTACAACGCAGCGTTGTGCACGCTGCGTTTAGGCAGCGTTGTGCTGCATTAGTTAAACGCACAGTAAGGAGGGTTTTAAGAATGCAACATCTGAATTGTCCCATCGCAGGAACAGTGCCGGAAGCACAGTGACGAGAAGAGGAAAAACCAAGTGCGGCGCTGGAGAGTCCGCTACAGTGACGGCGTGGAGAGAGTGCGGACAGTGAGAATAAAAACAAGGGGAGCCGCAGGTGAAGCAGGCGTGGAGGCTTGGTTGCTGAGGCCGTGCACAGTAGCGAGGATAACAAATCTGAAGATTTATTCGTCAAATCGATGAACAGTAAATGGAGAAAAGCTTGCGGCATTGAGAGGAAATGAAAGGATTTTTGGGTAGGCATGAAGATGGGGATTAAAGTTATTTATTGGAAAAGACCTATGAAGGGCTAATCATCCCGACGCCGGTTCGGAGGTAACATCGACGCCGACGACCTGGGTTAAGTATTTTTTTTAATTAGTTTGTTGTTTCTTTCTCTTATTAGAAATTGTTTGTGTTATCCGATTTTAACTGATTTGGGTTTTATGTATGGATAATCGGATTTTCGTTATTATTCGGTTATTTGTGTATGAACCTATTGGGAATTGTGATTTGGTAATTTTAATGCGTTCATTGAATTGCTAATTGCGAACCCATTGCTAGAATTTCAATTTAATCCGTAATTGTTATGTTGAAATTCATTTGTAGCGACTAATGATTCGTAATCATTAGGGATAACATGACCTAGGTTAAATGACCCGAGCTTATGTGGTTGTTGTCTTAATTAATCGGTTTTCCTAATTCGTAATGCTACTGCCTAATTAAATCTAGAGATCGTATCCTAGGTTATTAGGTGGTTAGGTTTAATCAACGATCTTATCTTGATTAAACAAAACCTAAGGGAAAACTCGGGTTAATTTTTAATCCATGATTAATAATTTCTAGGAGAGGTTAAAGGACAACAAATTAATAAAATCTGCTTAGTCGGGCTTTAGGCGAGATTGAATCGAAGAAAGGGTCCCTACCAAAGTCCCCATTTATCATTTTTCATGTTTTCTTTAATTTGTTTTTATTAGTTAGTTTCATTTTATTTTGTTCTTTGAAAATCCAAAACCCCTTTAGTGTAAACACCGATTAATTTCTTTTCATAAACTTTACACACACTCTCGTGGGATCGACCTAGACTTGCCACTGCTACAGTAGTAGTCTAGTTATTTTAATTTTGACTAGCGTTACGACGCGCGGTCAAAATTTGGCGCCGTTGCCGGGGAGTGTGGTGTTTTAGTTTTTGTTTGTGTTTTAATTGGTGTTTTGTATATATTTGTTCTTGATTGATTTCTTTTCTGTTATTTGGTGATCTTTTCATTTTTGTTCCGAAAAAAAATTGTTATTGACGGAAGTAATTTCTTTTATAATTCATATTCTCATTCCTATAACAATGTTTGGACTGATCAACCTAACTTTTGTTATGGATGAGATAATCAGCAGAATTACTTCCATGATAGTTTGCAGGACACACAACAATTCTGGTATAGACCAGAAGCTTCCTATCACAACTCCGGACCATCTCTGGAAGAGTTGATGTTAATAATTGCAGGAGAATACTTTACAATTCCAACAGGATGGAGGGCAATTTCCAGAAGACACATATTCCCAACATAATTCACTTGCATCTTTAGAAGAACTTGTTAATACTATGGCTGCTAACAATTTGCAATTTCAACGGGATATGCAGCAGGAGATACGAGAATTCCGACAAGAGACAAAAGCTAGCCCACCTGATTCAGGTGCATCTTTAGAAGAAATGGTTAACAGACTTGTTGATAACACTTTGCAATTTCATCAGGAGACAAAGGCACACCAACAAAGGATGGAAAACCTCTTTGGGTCGATGGCGTAAAGCCTCGATCGCCTAGAAGCCCAAAGAGAAGAGGCACAACCGTATCAACCGAGGTGTATCCAATCAAGTCGGTCTGAAAAATTTGCAAAGTGATGAGGAGCTTGAGAATTTTGAGGTCAACCCTCAACGAATTGTTTGTGTCGAAGAAGTCGAGAAGGAGCTCGAAACCACAAATGACATATCTTTTAGCTCGGAGGTAAATACCGGGTCCATAATTATTTTTGAGACTAACTCTTTACCATTACATTACAGATTTGAGGAATTGAATGATGAAGAAAAAGGTGAAGAAATGTTCGAAATATTTCCAGAATATATGGACTCGTTCCGAATTGAGAAGCTGAGGATAGGGAAGATGCTAATTGGGGATGACGATCAACTAAGACCCTATCCGAAATTACCTCACGTCGAGATGCCGCATGTGATACATGAAGATCACAATTTTGTCACGTGAGGAGAAAAAGGAGTCGAGCCAGCGACTCTAAACAAAGGCGCTTCTTGGGAGGCAACCCAAGGGAAGTAAATTTCTTTTCTTTACATTTTTGCATTACTTTTTATTTGCATGTGTGTTTTTGAATTTGTTTGTTTTACTTGTTTTTAAGTTTTCAATCAAAATGAGAGAAAGAATAAAACAAATGAAACAAACATTTTCTCATTTTTATTATACGGGATTATATAATCATGATTGGAGTGTGGATTGACTGGATAATTTCATAGCAACTTTAGCATGTACTTTTGCTCTTGTGATTGGTCGATATGCATTATCTTTGGAAGAGTAGTAACTAATGGTAGACAAAGCCAGTGAGAATTTGAGTCTTATTTGACTGACACATCTATATCAGTCTCATTGCTTTTTGATAATGTGTGACCTTCATGACATGTACGTCCCGATTTTGTGTTGAATTTCTATTCGAGACCACATTTTTATCACATGCATTAACATGGAAATGATTAGGCATTCTTTGTTTTTCATAAGCTACATTAGCCAAATGACCTACCCTATTGACATGATTTATACCTTGATAAGCCCCTTTGAGCTTTAACCTTTCTTTTTGTATAAACCACATTTTATGCTTTTAAACTTAACCAAATGTCCTACCCAAGTCATAAAGCTAGTGGAACATTTGTGATTGTTGAAGTTGTGGATATACAAAATTCTTAGTGTGGGGGTGTATATATGTGAGGGTTGGTTATAATCTTGGGATGTTATTTTATGTCTTATCATTGACATTCCCATGTTGATGTAGTTTATTTTAATTTTTACAAGGAAAAGAAAAGAAAAGAAAATAAAAAAAGAAAAAAAAGAAAAAGAAATTATTGAAAATAATTATCAAGGAAGAATTGCATATGTGTTTAAAAGTTGTTTATGATTCATGCATCTTCCTAGAGTTGTAATGATTGCGTTATTTGAGAATGTTGAATATGAGGTTGAGGTTTCTCTGAAAGGTTCACTCTTGTGATTTCATTGAGATAAATTATATGAGTGATTCCTTGATTGATTTATTGCTTCATGTGGTTTGTGTGTGAGAGGTGAATAGGGTTGTGAAACATAATTGTTGCATTTGTCATAGTGGCGGTACCAATTTTGATTGAGTGTTACTTTTGTTTCACTAGCTTTGATGACTTTCATGCTACTTGACCTAAATATACCTCACCTTACCCTTGCCCACATAACAACCTTTAAAAGTCCTTTGATTCATGATTTTGCATGTGAACATTAGTGGTGGAGAAATGAAATGATATGCAAAGTTGTGGATTGTAATGTTCATGAATGGTATTGAGTGTACCCATTGATATATTTTAATTAAACACATTTCCGAGTCTACCCTTAGATTGCTCAGTTTTTGAAGATATTGGATGTTGATTGATCATGAGTAAAAGCTTGGAATGTTGATTTCTTGCTATGATGTTTGACAGTTATTCATCTTTGCTTATGATTATATTGTCTTGGAAAACATGAGAATTGAGTTAATGTTTTGAGTCATGAGCTTAATTTTGAAGATTTGCCCGAGGACGGTCAAAGGCCAAGTGTGGGGGTATTTGATAGGATTGAAATATCTTATATTTTCTTATGCATTTACATGTGATTTCAATCCTATTTTGTTAGATAAAATGCTCAATTTGTGTTCAATTTGTGTTGACTATGAGGTTAGATTTATTGATATATTTTTTAGATTAAAAAGAGAAAATTTTCTAAAGCAAATTAGAGCACAATTATTTTTCAAGTTTAAGGCATAATTTATTTATTAAAAAAAAAAGAGAGAAAAAAGTTTTGGTTGCTGATTTAACGCAATGCCTTGACGTCTTGCATAACGCATGACGTTATTACGCGCTGCGTTTAGGCAGCGTTGTGCTGCGTTAGTTAAATGCATAGCAAGGAGGGTTTTAAGAATGCAACATCTGAATTGTCCCATCGCAGGAACAGTGCCGGAAGCACAGTGACGAGAAGAGGAAAAACCAAGTGTGGCGCTGGAGAGTCTGCTACAGTGACGGCGTGGAGAGAGTGCGGACAGTGAGAATAAAAACAAGGAGAGCCGCAGGTGAAGCAGGCATGGAGGCTTGGTTGCTGAGGCTGTGCACAGTAGCGAGGATAACAAATCTGAAGATTTATTCGTCAAATCGATGAACAGTAAATGGAGAAAAGCTTGCGGCATTGAGAGGAAATCAAGGGATTTTTGGGTAGGCATGAAGATGGGGATTAAAGTTATTCATTGGAAAAGACCTATGAAGGGCTAATCATCCCGACGCCGGTTCGGAGGTAACATCGACGCCGACGACCTGGGTTAAGTATTTTTTTTAATTAGTTTGTTGTTTCTTTCTCTCATTAGAAATTGTTTGTGTTATCCGATTTTAACTGATTTGGGTTTTATGTATGGATAATCGGATTTTCGTTATTATTCTGTTATTTGTGTATGAACCTATTGGGAATTGTGATTTGGTAATTTTAATGCGTTCATTGAATTGCTAATTGCGAACCCAATGCTAGAATTTCAATTTAATCCGTAATTGTTATGTTGAAATTCATTTGTAGCGACTAATGATTCGTAATCATTAGGGATAACATGACCTAGGTTAAATGACCTGAGCTTATGTGGTTGTTGTCTTGATTAATCGATTTTCCTAATTCGTAATGCTACTGCCTAATTAAATCTAGAGATCGTATCCTAGGTTATTAGGTGGTTAGGTTTAATCAACAATCTTATCTTGATTAAACAAAACCTAAGGAAAACTTCGGGTTAATTTTAATCCACGATTAATAATTTCTAGGAGAGGTTAAAGAACAACAAATTAATAAAATCTGCTTAGTCAGGCTTTAGGCCGAGATTGAACCGAAGAACCGGGTCCCTACCAAAGTCCCCACATTTATCATTTTTTCATGTTTTCTTTAATTTGTTTTTATTAGTTAGTTTCATTTTTATTTTTGTTCTTTGAAAAATCCAAAACCCCCCTTTAGTGTAAACACCGATTAATTTCTTTTCATAAACTTTACACACACTCTCTGTGGGATCGACCTAGACTTGCCACTGCTACAGTAGTAGTCTAGTTATTTTAATTTTGACTAGCGTTACGACGCGCTGTCATTGACTATTTCGCTTGTCTCCGCTTAGTTATTCGTATTTCAATTCGCGACTTTCCGCACTTTGTTTCACTTTTCTGTTTCCGTTTTTCGATTGGGATCCGGTTCCCGGATCGGGTCCCAACAAAAAGGAAAGACATTAGTGATAACAAACGGACCAACCCAACGGAAATGTAACTTACCTAGAAATAGTTTTAGCTTTGAGTGATATAGTAGCACTTTCTAGCCCACCGAGAAGCTTTTCCTCAAAATCATTGTACCATGAAAAACCTTTGTCTTCTCCTTATATATTTTGATAGGATTCATTCCTCATCTCCTTAAACTCTTAAAGTTGCAACTTTTTATGGACCCCCACATCATCCAAATTCATGTTTCATCTTCTGATAGCCTAGTATGCCTTATGCTGTAATTCTGTTGGTAGATGACATGGCTTCCCAAACACCAGCCTATATAGAGACATCTCAATTGGTGTTTTGTAAGTCATCTTATAGGCCCATAATGTGTCTTCTAGTCTTACACTCTAATCCTTCCTATTCGGCTGCACAGTTTTCTCCAAGATTAACTTGATTTCTCAATTTAAGATTTCAACTTGCCTGTTGGTTTGGGGATGGTAAGCAATGGAAACTTTATGTGTGATGTGATATTTTCTGAACATTGCTTCCATCAATTTGTTGTAAAAGTGGGTTCTTCTTTCACTAATGATTGCTTTTGGTATCCCGAACCTATAAAGAATGTTAGCCTTAACAAAATATACAACAACCTTTGCATCATTTGTCTTGATGGCTTTAGATTTCATTGATTAGAAACATAATCTACTGCAAGTAATATATAAGTAAATCAAAAAGATAGAGGGAAAAATCTCATAAAATTAATACTCCAAACGTAAAAAATTTCACAAAAAACAAAGGAGTTTGTGGTAATTGATCCTTAGGGGATAGGTTACCTGATTGTTGGCATCTACCATAGGATTTATAGGTATATGCATCTTTGAACAATGTTGGTTAGTAGAAACCGCTCTCCAAAAATTTTGGAGTTGTTCTTTTCACTCCAAAATGTCCTCCGCATGCATATGAATGCAGAAGGCTAAGATTGAGGATGTTTCATTTTTCGATACGCACCTCTTGATAACTTGATATGCGCAATGCCTCCAAAGATACAAGTTATCCCATATATAATACTTTGCTTTACTTTGTAGCTTATTCCTCTAAACTATTGACAAACCAACAAGTAATTCATTAATAGCAAAAAAATTGATAATATCTGAATACCATGGTGGTGTTATATCGGCAAAAAAAATAGCTCATTTAGAAAGGTTTCTTGTAGAGGGATATCATCTTCTTCCTTTATCAAATGGTTAAGATGGTTTGCCACGATGCTTTCTACCCCTTTCTTATCTCTAATCTCCAACAAGAATTCTTGAAGGAGGAGAATCCATTTGATCAACCTCGGTTTTGTTTCTTTCTTTGTGAGCAATTTTCAAAAAGCTATATGGTCAAAATAAACAATCACTTTAGCACCAAGCAAATACGATCGAAAATTTTCCAAAGTAAAAAATGCATATAAGAGTTCTTTTTTAATAGTTGAATATTCCATTAGGCTGGGATTAGAGTTTTGGAAGCATAGTAGATGGCATGCAAAGCTTTTCCCACTCTTTTTCCTAGAATTGCCATTGTTGCATAATCACTTGATCTCAAAACGGAGGTTCCAATATGGTAGTTGAATCACTAGTGGGGATGTCAGAAGCTTTTTAAGTTTGTTGAATGTTTCCTTACACTTTTCATCGAACTCAAAGGAGACATCTTATTGTAGAAGGTTGCATAGTGGTGCGGCTATCTTTGAAAAGTCCTTAATGAACCTTTAGTAAAAACCTGCATATCCAAGAAAAGAACGCATTTCCCGTATAGTAGAGGGGTAAGGTAAAAGAAGAAATAAAATCAACCTTAGATTTGTCTACCTCAATACCTTTAACAGATATAACATGACCTAAAACTATACCTTGTTCCACCATAAAATGACATTTCTCCCATTTCTGTACAAGGTTAGTTTCTATGCATCTTTCCAAAATAATAGTAAGATTCTTAAGACATTCATCAAAATAAGATCCATATACACTTAAAATCATCTACGAGTACCTTAATCATCTTCTTAACATACTTTAAAAAAATATTTACCATACAACTTTAGAACTTAGTAAGTGCGTTACATAATCCAAATGGCATTCTTTGGTAAGCAAATGTATCGAAAGGACATGTAAATGTGTTCTTATCCTCATCTTCCAGTGCGGTTGGGATTTTAAGATAACCTAAAAAGCCATTTAGAAAGCAATAATAGTTATAGCCCACTAATCTCTCAAGCATATGATCAATAAAAGGAAGGGGAACGTGGTCTTTACTAGTTGCAAAATTTAACTTTCTATAATCAATAAATACTCGCCACCCAATTTGCACTAGATTGGGAACCAAGTCACCTTCCTGATTTGTCACGATGGTGATTCTAGACTTCTTTGGAACCACCTATATAGACTTACCCACTTACTATTAGAGATCGGGTAAATCACCTCAGCATCGAGAAACTTTAACATCTCCTTTTTCACAACTTCCATCATTGGAGGATTCAACCTACATTGAGCTTGCTTTATCGATTTTGCATCCTCCTCTAATAAACTGTGATGCATGCATATCTTATCCCTTGGATATCCCCGATAGTCTAGGCAATGGTCTTCTTATGCTCTCTCAGCATTCGAACTAGCCTCTACTATTGATTTGAAGTCAACTCCACTGAAATGATGACTGAAAGAATTTACTTATCTCCCAAATAAACATACTTGCGGTGTGTAGGGAGTGGCTTTGTTAAGTCAAAATGACTTTACGATTAATTTTGATGAAAAACAAAAAATGAGACGGAGCGAAAATGAGACAGAAGCAAAAGAAAAATGAGACGGAGTGAAAATGAGACGGAAGCAAAAAGCAAAATGAGATGGAAGCAAATAATGAGACAGAAGCAAAAAGCAAAATGAGACGGAAGCAAATAATGAGACGGAAGAAAAAACAAAATGAGACAGAGCAAAAATGAGACGAAAGCAAAAAGCAAAATAAGACGGAAGCAATATGAGATGAAGCGAAGTCGAAAAAAAGACGAAGAAAATGAGACGAAGAAGCAAATCAGTTTGAGTTAGTTGCAAAACTCAATTGAATAACCGTTTCTTTAAAGATCAAGAATCAAGAAGAAAGAAGCAGTTATCAAGAAGTAGTTGAAGACGAAGACTATAAATATGAGTCGAAGTCGAAGACTGAAAAAAGTTAGCAATTTATGTTAGTGATTTTTTGTTAGTGATATTCAAAAGTTAAATACTATATTCTGCGAAATCACGAGAGCTATATTTTCTGTAACAAAGCTCGCAATATCTTTCTATAAGAAAGAAGAATAGCTAAGATCCTGAAGAGGCTAAGTGAGATAAAGAATACTTACTGTAAGAGACCTGAAGAGGCTGGATAAAAATAATACTTGCACTTTTATGAAGTATAGTGAAATCTCAAAAGGGATTCTGAGGACTGGACATAGCCCACGATTTGGGGTGAACCAGTATAAAATTATTGTGTCGACTCTCACTCTTATCTCTTAACTCTTAATTTCTATTTCTATTGTTGATATAAATACTTCATAATATTGTTTTTGTCTATTGTTTTGAGAAAAAAATTTTTAAGAAAGGGAATTTTATTAAAAATCAGATTACACAATTCAACCCACCCTTCTTGTGCACTTTGTATATCGTATACTAACGTGTGATTCACTTTAAGCTTCAATTCTAATTCTAGTGCTTGCACATCAGAAGGTAACAAATTTTGGTAAGATTCAGATAGTTTTAAAGAAGCCAAACATACCTTTTTGGAGAGTTTTCTAATGATTCCAAAGTGGCTGCCACTTCCCTTAGCTCCTCTCCCATTTTAACATCTATGTTGGGTTTTGTTTCCAATTTCTCAATCAAGATCATTTCTAAATGATCCTCGCAACTTAATTTAAACATTTCCTATACTAAAGGATCAATTGTTAGAGTAGTGCCCTAAAGGCAATCCCCTTTAGCGCATTTTGTTCATAGTCATGTACAGACTTTATGAATAAATAAAGCAAGGCATATTTCATTTATTTGATATTCATTTTATTATGAATTGATAGTGATCTTTAATCAAATTAATGAAGTCCCTGATACATGACATAGCATGAAGTAAATTATGATGTGATCATACTATTGAGATTCCTATCATGTGCAATTATGTCAGTATCTAAATTATCCCTAGTCATAGGATTAATGAGGCTGGACATCGTTAATCCGGATAGACTAGCACATGTCAAACTCCTTGATTGGACCAGCGGTGGATCTCGAAAGCGTAAATATTGAGATATTTAGATTTGACATGTGGATGCTTACTAGTGGTAGTAAGTACATTGGATGACTGCTATGAGATCATCACATGGATGTCTATACAAATGTCGTTGATAATCTCATCATAGCAATGGTGCAAGTATCCTTAGACTTGAGGTACTCGAGGATATCTTGAGTCTTGATTACGTACTTTGACTCCATTCCTTGTTGCCTTTGGAGGTCGCTCATAGGGTGGTGATTGGGTGCGACTTGAGGTATTCGAAGGTAATTGAGTAGCCAATAGAGGATTCACCACTACATTATAGCGGAAGAGATACCCATAGCCTCTTATCGGGATCATTACTTTGAAGTCTCTGGCGCCGGACATACATATGTCATGAAGATGGTCTTCATGGACATATAAAGTAATGAGTCCTAGGGCGAGAACCGATTTCACTTGGACTAGATTTGATCGATCGGTCTAGTAAGAGTTGACACATTGCCCATACTCAAACCAAGTAGGGTATAGCATGGTGAAAGGACTTAATTGCACAGTAATTATCTATGGAAGGGTTAGTGATATGGTTTCATTAGTCAAACCAATTACTTTCCGGTCAATTGGGGGTCATGATGTGTTGCTAGATACCGCTCATGACTTGCTCAGATTAAGTGTTAATCTAAGTGGCCAACATAACCGGGAACCTAATGGGTCACATGCATAAGAGTGACTCGGAGAATCTGTAAAATAGTTTTGGACAGAGATCCGATATCTGGAGAGCAATAGGATTAAATGGATCCCGATGAGATTGGGATATGTCCCGATGAGATCGCGACATCGACATTGCTGAAAACCGTTTAGGTGATTTTTTACGGCGTGGGGCTAAGCAGGCCGGTAGGACCGACCCAGTTTTGTGGACCTCTTCAGCAAATATATATATATATATATATTAATTAATTAAAATTGATTAATTATATATATAAATGGTGATTTCGTGGAAGCAAAATTGGTGGAGAAGTTTGTAAGTTTGAAAAGTCAAAAGTAATGATGATTTATCATTTTAAGGCATTTTATGCCTCCAACGTGGATGCCCTTACACCAAGCCTTTGATATTGTGTTTTAAGTGTTAAAATACAAAAAAAGAAGGGATTGGAAGCATTGCTTGGTCGTGGGTTAAAGGGAAGAACCGATTGCTTACATGTTAAGCTTGAAAATTTGATTTTCCACCTTCTTCCTCTCTTCCATTCAAGTTGGATTCTTCTTCTCCAAGGCTTCAATTGTTCATCTCCACTTGCTCTCCAAGGCTAAGTTAAGATCTAGCACTCTTTTCTTTAGTCTAGCTATTCCCGGGTCAAAAGAGTTTGTCCCGGTTAGGTTTTCCGACCTCTGCGTGGATACCGTTAGAGATGGTCTCCTTTGGTCGTTATGGTTTGATTGTTTATACATACACATGGATCCTGGCTTTCGGGAATGTCCCGGGACTCAAAATTATAAATTCCGCACCGTGGGCATGTGATGCCTACCCCAGGATTTTCCTACAGTGGTATCAGAGCCACTTGTGTTGTATAAACAGTCGAAATGATAACTAGGTCGGAGTTCCTTAGTGAATTGAGCTGCTGATGCATGTTATTTGTGTGAATTTCGAATCAGTATAGAGATGCATATTTTCGAAATTTCTTGCTCAAAATTGTTCATAACATGTTATAGAATATGTTTGTGAAAGATGAGAATTTATCAATTTGATGTGATATGGTTTTGCTATTTAATTCCCTCAAGTTTCGGATGCTGTCTTGTTGATAGTTTCTGAAACAGGTATGCTTGTAAATTCGAGAATAAATTCTAGAAACATTGTTTTTCGGATTGGTTTTCACCGACATGTCCCTAAGATGTTTTTCAATGTCTCTGTTAATGGAAAAATGTTTTCAAGGTGATTTACCATTTATTTCCGAATTTCTTGTGTGCTGATGGGAATGTTTGTGTCGGAGAACACAGATTCTGGTCCGGCTAGATTGCTGAGGTTCGATGAGTTTTTGTGGGAAATAAATCCTGGAAAAATTCATGGAGCATTTTGGGAACATTTTTTAACCTCTGTAATTTTCTCAGTATTTATTGAAAGTGTTTCAATGGTCATTTTGAGCAAAATGTTGAGCTTGGCAGTTTTGAGAAACTTGCTGGGGCTGTTTTGTTTGGAATGATTGATTGTGTTATTTTCTGTTCCAATGCCATGAATCATTTTTATAGTGATTAAAAATGTGTTATATTGATGTGGCATGCATGCCTAGTTGGAATTCTTGAAATTTGGTTTCCAATAATTTTGGGATGTCGAATAGGTCACTTTAGCGTCTCGTTAGATTATTCCGTTATCTTGGTTATTTTGGCCGTCGCAATTTTTGTGACAAGTGCCGGAGTAATCTTGATAACGTGTAGCCTACCTAGAGATACTTAGCATGATTATTTGGTGTCCTTGAATTATGTGGAAATCTAGTGATTAATGGTTGATTAATCGGTTTCAAGGTTTTCACATATAGTTAGACTATATGGCATGCATGTATTGATGAAAATGTTTCATTAGCACATTAATATAAAGGATAATATACTTGTTATAATGGTGTTGTGAATTGGGAATGCTTGGATTGAGAATTAGCCGATTAGATAGCAATTCCATATGGACAATGAATAAGTCGACTTATATGTTCATAAGTTGACTTGTTTGGTGCACTGTAGACTAATAAGTCGACTTGCACAATGGTACAAGTCGACTTGTTCATGCACAGTTGCACAAGTCGACTTACACATGCATAAGTCGACTTATACAGAGCCATAAGTCGACTTATACATATGCAAGTCGACTTATAACATGCAAAGATGGGATGATGGGTGATTTTCGGTATAAATTCAATGTGATTGATGCAATGCCCTAAATCAGACCATATAGTCATGGTGAATATGATCCTTGGATGAGATTAATTAGATGAGACCTAAAATCCCTCAATTTAAAATATGAAAACTAACGCCTTCCATTAATATGGTAAGAACCAGAGTTCTTATAGGGTTGGGTTGTTGAGCTAACCTCAAGCTCACTCTATACGAATATGTTCAAACCATGAAAATATGATTTTCGGATTAATGGGTCGGTTTTCTTAGAAGCGTTGATTTGTTGAGCTAACCTCAAGGTCAACGTGGACAGAGGCAAAATTGGGTAGTGTACATCAGATGTACACGCATCAAGTGTTGATAACCCAATGTATGTGCATACATCAACTGTTGATAGCACTGGGCGATAGTTGTGTCTAAGATGTAATTGGTATGTCTGATACCTCCCGAGACATAAGATTGCTTGTTGAGCTAACCTCGAGGTCATTCTTAATATGGGTCATCGATGATGCAATTGGTATGGTGATACTACCGATTGACCTAAGGTGACTTGTTGAGCTAACCTCAAGGTCATTCTTAGCAATGTCGGATATCGACCCACTAGGTCAATGTGCCATTTTGTTTCATGGATTCATGATGAGGGTTATGGATTCTATTGAAACTAGTGGGAGCCATATGAATGTCATTTAAGTCCTTATGAGCATACATTTAATCCTATTCTAACTTTCTTTCTCTCTCTATGTTTAGGTTGATTGAAGATGTCGACTAGTGTGAATCTTCGCTCACTAATGGATGCAAAGAAATTAACCGGACCAAATTTTCTTGATTGGCTGCGAAATCTGAGAATTGTTCTCAGATCTGAGGATCTAGGATACATCCTTGATTTTCCACTTCCGGATCCACTTCCTGAAGGAGCTTCTGATGATGATCAGAAGGCATATCGTAAGCATCTAAAAGCGGTGACATAGCCACCTGCATTATGCTTGCATCGATGTCACCTGAGCTGCAAAAGCAGCATGAGTCTATGGATGCTCACACGATAGTGTTTCATCTTAGAGAGTTGTTTGATGAGCAAGCACGGTCCGAACGGTTCGAGACCTCAAGGTTGCTCTTTTACAACGAAGATGACTCTGGTTCATCTGCGGTCTGCAATATGCATTGAAGATGAATGGCTATATTGAGAGGTTGGCCGTCTTAGGTTTTGTGATGGATTACGAGTTAAGTATAGACTTAATTCTTGTTGGTTTGTCGGATAGTTATTCACGGTTTGTGTTGAACTATCGAATGAACCAAATATCCACCACAATTCCCGTGATCAATCTGCTCAAGCAATGAAACAATTTGTCAAGCAAGATAGCAAAGCGTTGCTATTGGTGGATTCTTCTTCCTCTGGTTCCAAGAAGAGGAAGCAGAAGAAGAAAAGGCTCGAAGCGAAAGGAAGTGCAGCGAAAGGCAAGAAGAAGACCAAAGAGATCGCACCAAAAGGTACCGCTTCCATTCGGTAAGACCGGTCATTGGAGGCGAATCGCAAAGTTTATCTGGAAGAATTGAAGCGAAGAAGGCATCACCGCCTCGACTTCTTGGTATGTTTGTCATTGAGGTTATCTTATTTCGATCATAACATATGGGTATTAGATACGGTTGTGGCTCACACATATGCAATGATATCACGGGCCCTCGGGGACGATGGGCGACTCATAAAGGGAGAAATGGACTGCGTGTTGGCAATGGAGCAAGAGTCTTTGCATTAGCCGTAGGGACTTATGTTTTGACACTCCCGGTGGGCTTGTACTTAACTTGGATGATTGTTATTTTGTACCCGTGTTAACAAAGAACATCTTGTCTGTTTTCTTGTTTCAATAGAGTGGTTTCCATTTGTCTTTTGGTAACAATGGTTGTTCTATTAGTTCAAATGGAATGCTTTATGGTACTGGTACATTATGCAATGGAATTTACATATTAGATATGTCACATCCAGATTATGAATGTCAATGACGCTAAAAGACATAAAGAGATAATTTAAAATCAACTTACTTATGGCATTGTCGTCTTGGCCATATAAATGAGAGACGATCGCTAAGCTCCACAAGAGTGGAAGTTTAGGGTCATTCGATTATGAATCATATGACACATGTGAATCTTGTTTATTAGGCAAGATGACTAAGTTACCTTTAAGGAAAGGGTGAGCAAGCGATTGGATTATTAGACCTAATACATTAAGATGTATGTGGTCCGATGTCCATCCATGCGAAGTGGTTGCGTTACTTCATTACCTTTATCGATGATTATTCTCGATATGGGTACCATGTCGATGAGATACAAATCTGAAGCGTTTGAAAAGTTCAAACAATTCAGAAATGAAGTAGAAAACAACTTGGTAAAAGTATCAAAACATTACGATCCGATCGTGGTGGTGAATACTTAGACCAAGAGTTTTGGATTATCTCGGAGATAATGGGATTTTGTCTCGATGGACCCTCCTTACACACCACGGCATAATGGTGTGGCGAAGGAGAAATCGAACCTTGTTGGACATGGTACGATCTATGATGGGCTTTACGATTACCAAAATCCTTTGGGGATATGCACTTGAGGCAATTTGTTTACTTGTTAAGCGAGTTCCATCAAAGACAGTTGATGTTACTCCATATGAGATGTGGACTAACAAGAAACCGTATCTTTCTTATTTAAAAGTATGGGGTTGTCACCTTATGTGAAGCGGACACGATCGAGATAAGCTTGGAGCAAAATCGACAAGTGTTTGTTAAATAGGATATCCTAAAGAAACAAGAGGATATCAATTCTACTTTCTTTGAGGAACAAAAGGTGTTTGTTTGATGCATGCTGTCTTTAGAGAAAGAGTTTCTTTTAAAAGAGGACGGTGGGAGCAAAGTTGAACTTGAAGAAGTTCAAGATGCTCGGACGACGCGGATCAATCGCTGAACTCAAGCGTAACTCATATGAGATGAGGTAATGATTCAACCTTCTACTACACGAAATTCATAGGTCAAGTAGGATACGACCGCTCCTTTAGAGATATGGATTTCGTGAGTGAACAGAATGACGTATTGCTCATAGAGGATGATGAGCCTACTACCTATGAAGAGGTTACGAAGAGTTGAGTTTGAAAAATGGCTTCGTGCCATGAAATCGAAATGGATTCCATGTATGAAAACCAAGTATGGACTTTGGTTGATGCACTGAAGGATAAAACCTATAGGGTGCAAATGGGTTTTCAAGAAGAAAGCGACATGGATGGTAATGTGATTACCTATAAAGCAAGGCTTGTGGCTAAAGGCTTTCGTCAAAGACAAGGAGTTGACTATGACGAGACCTTGATCAATAGCAATGCTTAAATCCATTAGGATACTCCTAGCCATTGCCGCTCATTATGATTATGAAATATGGGAAATGGATGTGAAGACAGCTTTCCTGAATGGAAATCTGGCTGAGGATGTGTACATGACACAACCTGAGGGCTTCATTTCCGTTGATGGCGAAAAGGTATGCAAGCTTCAGAAATCCATTTATGGATTGAAGCAAGCATCCAGGAGTTGGAATATCCGTTTTGATGAGACAATCAAAGAGTTTGGTTTCTCACAAAATCCGAATGAACACTGTGTGTACAAGAAAGTGAATGGAACTGCGATCGTATTCCTTGTATTATATGTAGATGACATATTGTTGTTAGGAAACGATGTCTCAATGCTGCAATCAGTAAAAATTTGGTTGTCCAAACAATTTGCCATGAAAGACCTTGGAGAAACAACTTATATCCTTGGGATAAAGATTTATAGAGATAGATCGAAGAGGTTGCTTGGTCTTTCACAGTCAACGTACATAGACAAGGTGCTAAAGAGGTTTAGCATGGAGCAATCCAAGAGAGGGTTTCTTCCCATTACTCATGGGATAACACTCAAGTCCATGTGTCCCAAGACACGGGATGAGAGGATCGTATGAATATGATCCCGTATCGTCTGCGATAGGATCTATTATGTACTTAATGCTATGTACGAGACCCGATGTATCATATGCTCTAAGTATTCTGAGCAGATACCAATCGGATCTGGTGAGGGTCATTTGGGTGGCTGTCAAGAATATCCTAAAGTACTTACGAAGAACTAAGGATGTTTTCTTGATATATGGAGATGGAAGTCTCAAGTGGCGGGCATCTGGATGCGATTTTCAATCGATAAGGACGATTGTAGGTCCCAATCAGTTATGTTTTCACACTTAATGGCGAGCGATCGGTTGGAAGAGTTTCAAATAGGAGGCATCACGATTCAACGATCGAGGCAGAGTACATTGCCGCATCGACGCAAAGAAAGGAAGCAGTTTGGATCGAAGTTCATTTCGAACTTGGTGTGGTTCCTAGTGTGATGGACCCATCTGATTGTATTGTGACAATTTGGGGCTATTCTTGCAGCAAAGGAGCCAAGGTCTCATCACGATCCAAACACGTACTCGCCGATACCATTTGATTCGGAGATCATTGCTCGAGGTGATGTCCGATAGAAAGAATTCTACAGAGCGAATATTCTCGATCCGTTGACAAAATCGTTGCCACAGAAGAATTTTGATTCTCATGTACTCGCTTATGGTATTAGATACCAAGGCGATTGGCTTTAGGTCAAGTGGGAGATTGTTAGAGTAGTGCCCTAAAGGCAATCCCCTTTAGCGCATTTTGTTCATAGTCATGTATGGACTTTATGAATAAATAAAGCAAGGCATATTTCATTTATTTGATATTCATTTTATTATGAATTGATAGTGATCTTTAATCAAATTAATGAAGTCCCTGATACATGACATAGCATGAACGAAATTATGATGTGATCATACTATTGAGATTCCTATCATGTGCAATTATGTCAGTATCTAAATTATCCCTAGTCATAGGATTAATGAGATGGACATCGTTAATCCGGATAGACTAGCACATGTCAAACTCCTTGATTGGACCAGCGGTGGATCTCGTAAAATTGTAAATATTGAGATATTTAGATTTGACATGTGGATGCTTACTAGTGGTAGTAAGTACATTGGATGACCTGCTATGAGATCATCACATGGATGTCCTATACAAATGTCAGTGATAATCTCATCATAGCAATGGTGCAAGTATCCTTAGACTTGAGGTACTCGAGGATATCTTGGTCTTGATTACGTACTTTGACTCCATTCCTTGTTGCTTTCGGAGGTCGCTCATAGGGTGGTGATTGGGTACGACTTGAGGTATTGAAGGTAATTGAGTAGCCAATAGAGGATTCACCACTTACATTATAGCAGAAGAGATACCCGTAGCCTCTTATCGGGATCATTACTTTGAAGTCTCTGGCGCCGGAGCATACATATGTCATGAAGATGGTCTTCATGGACATATAAAGTAATGAGTCCTAGACGAGAACCGATTTCACTTGGACTAGATTTGATCGATCGGTCTAGTAAGAGTTGACACATTGCCCATACTCAAACCAAGTGGGGTATAGCATGGTGAAAGGACGAATTGCACAGAATTGTCTATGGAAGGGTTCGTGATATGGTTTCATTAGTCAAACCAATTACTTTCCGGTCAATTGGGGTCATGATGTGTTGCTAGATACCGCTCATGACTTGCTCGATTAAGTGTTAATCTAAGTGGCCAACATAACCGGAACCTAATGGGTCACACGATAAGAGTGACTCGGAGAATCAGTAAAATAGTTTGAGACGGAGATCCGATATCCGGAGAGCAATAGGATTAAATGGATCCCGATGAGATTGGGATATGTCCCGATGAGATCGCGACATCGACATTCTTGAAAACCGCTTCGGTGATTTTTCGCGGCGGGTCCAGCAGCCGATGGGACCGACCCAGCTTGATGGACCTCTTCAGCAAATATATATATATATATATTAATTAATTAAGAATTGATTAATTATATATATAAATGGTGATTTCGGTGGGAGCAAAATTGGTGGAGAAGTTTGTAAGTTTGAAAAGTCAAAAGTAATGATGATTTATCATTTTAAGGCATTTTATGCCTCCAACGTGGATGCCCTTACACCAAGCCTTTGATATTGTGTTTTAAGTGTTAAAATACAAAAAAAGAAGGGATTGGAAGCATTGCTTGGTCGTGGGTTAAAGGGAAGAACCGATTGCTTACATGTTAAGCTTGAAAATTTGATTTTCCACCTTCTTCCTCTCTTCCATTCAAGTTGGATTCTTCTTCTCCAAGGCTTCAATTGTTCATCTCCACTTGCTCTCCAAGGCTAAGGTAAGAGCTAGCACTCTTTTCTTTAGTCTAGCTATTCCCGGGTCAAAAGAGTTTGTCCCGGTTAGGTTTTCCGACCTCTGCGTGGATACCGTTAGAGACGGTCTTCTTTGGTCATTATGGTTTGATTGTTTATACATACACATGGATCCTGACTTTCGGGAATGTCCCAGGACTCAAAATTTTAAATTCTGCATCGTGGGCATGTGATGCCTACCCCGGGATTTTCCTACATCAATCACATCAATAAAAAAAGCACAATGATCATCAAGAGGATGTTTCATGGAATCAAAAATATTGAAATTAATCTCTTCCCTATCAAATTCCATAACGAGGGTTCCTTTACAAACATCTATCTAGTTTGAGCAATATTAAGAAATGGTCTCCCCAACAAGATAGGTATTAGATTACATGAAGTGAAATCATTCATATCGACAATATAAAAACCTGCAGGAAACATTAAATTATTTACCTGCACTAAAACATCCTCAACCACACCATCAGGAGAAACATTAGTGCAGTCAGCCAATTGTATTATCACACACCTTTTTTTCATAGGACCTAAATTGAAAGAAGAAAAATTCAAACGAGGAATTACATTAATTGAAGCAACCAAATCCAACATAGCTCTATTGATCATAATATTACCAATTTTACAAGGAATGGCAAACATACCTATATCCTATCATTATGTAGGCATCTTCTTTCTAAAAATTGCAAACACATTCTCACCCATCATCACTTTCTCATCACCCCCTATTTTCCTCTTATGTGTACACAATTATTTGGAATTTGGAGAACCTTGGTACTTGCTTGGTTTCCTTGAACATAGTTGTGTTGACTTCCAGTTTCTAGAAAGTCTCCAATATCTCTTTGTCTTCTCCTCCTTGTTTAGTCTTGTCAATCTACTCAAAAAAGGTGGAGGATTAGTTATAATAATATTGGGATTCTCAAAATTTACCATTGTACTCGATGACAGATTTTCTTGCTTTCCTAATTGCTTCTTGATCTCTTCCTCGTTAGCAATCCTTAGTGGAGTTTTCTTAGGACCCTCGATCTCTTTTCCTCTCCTTAGAGTTATAACGCTAACATTCTTCGAGTCCACCTCGGGTTGGGATGGTAGCTTTCCTCCACTTTTCTCTGCGATATGATTGAGCCTCACTACCATCTGACCCATTTAATTTTTCCAAATTCTGCATGTTTCTACATTTTGATTAAGTTGCATAATACTCTGTTTGAAGCTGTTGTATATTTTGAATAAGTTGTTGCAAAGTTTGATTAAGCTGAAGAATGTTAGCATTAAAGCTTTTAATAAACTCGTCAAGAGATGTACCTGAACTAGGCAAGGAAGCTCCTTATGTTCCTTATGGTCTTGGTTGAAATTCTTATGTTCCTTATAACTGATTCTAAAAGTAATTCTACTACTTGTTCCCTCCATAACTAAAGTTGCAATGATCCTTCCAGCTTATGTTATGTAGCGCCCCCTTACTACAGGGTACAAACTGGAACACCTGGAGGTCATTTCAATACATATCCTACGATAAGGGTGAGTTATGTTTGATCTCTACATTCATTTCACTTGGCATCATATCATTATTTACTTATAAAGCATAAAAAAATCACAATATTTTAAAACCAACTTTTTCCTCATTTCAATTCACAAAACCGAAAGTCTACATTGCATCTTTATGTTGGATTGGAAACAGAAAACATAATTTGTTTGGAAAAATGGTAGATTTCAAAAATTTTAAGAAATCATTACTTGCAGCGAAAGCAACAAATCCAAATCAACATGCCAATCCATACATGATATGGTATAAGGATAATAAAATATAAACAAGATTAGGAGTATTACCGACTCCTTCGCTACAGCTTTAAATCCTCACTGCGCTATCCTCTCCTTCTTCATGTATCCAAATCCTTTGCCTTTGACTCTTTTCCTTTAGCAATCTACTTTCTCCTTGTTGTAGTATCCTCAACCAATTAGATTTACCACCTATTCTTCAAGGACAATTAGGTTAACAAAATCCTTTGGTGGGAAAGGAGAAGAAATGTTTGGAGGAGATTTTCTTAGAAGAAGAAGAAGCAACATTGAAACTCTTTCAATTGGTATTTTCGATTCTCTCTTTCATAAAAGGAGAGAAGGTGTAAAGAACGTGTTAGAACTCTTTCTTGCCTACCAATTTCGTATATGCATGGATGGAAGGAGAGAGAGGCATCAAAATGCATCACTTCTTTCATTCACTTATAAAATGGCCAATAAATGAGATTATCTTCATTTATCTTTATGATGGCTATTTGAAAAGACCACAACCTAAAATTCAATACCCAATTTCGGTTTTGCCAAGAAGAAAGAAGGAAAATGGTCCATCTAATGTACATATTTCATCTTTAATCTAATTAATGCAAATAGGTTACAAGCAAAAATTAAAAGACAACCATTAAATCATTTAATGGTAAGTTCATAACTCCATTTAATGATGATTAACCATAATAAAGACCATCTTTATTTAGCATTTTAATGTTTAACCTAGGAATAACCGAAATTGCTATCTTCTTCTTTAAAAAAAATTGTTTTAATATAATTAATCTAATTAATTACATTAAACCAAAAACCAAAAACCAAAAACCAAGCCCATTACTAAATGTACATTTAGGCTTCTTTAATTAGACCAAGCCCAAGATTCAATTATGGGCTTCTAATTAACCTCCATTTATATTTCTTACTTAGCTTGATAACCTTCCATAAAGCCAAGTGGGAAATCTTATTGGACTTTGATAATTCAAGCTCCAATAAGCCCAGAATTAATTCAATCTCATTGGAATTAATTCTAGCTTATTAACTAAATGTCATTCCACTAAAGACAATTAGTTGAACTCTTGAATTATTAAATATTATGAGAATATGTCCAATTGCAAATCCTATTTAGAACCTTTATATAACCATCCGCACAACAAAGGGTCAAATTACCGTTTTGTCTTTATGTTGGTTTTTCCTTCTTGATCTCTCATTTTACTTTATATGGTGATTAACACATAAGATCTCATCTCAGTGTTAAGACTTGATGGGTAGCTAGTCCATCAAACCATCTGGCATGATTTAATAAACAAATCTCCTTAAAACATCTAGAAGAGATGATAACACTATAAACTCTTTATTCGAGTGAATGTTCCACGATACATGTTTCAATTAATAACTCCAACATGCGCAAATCGGATTAATACTCTGTAAAAATCCATTCCGATCATATCAAGAATTATAATGAAACATATATGAGTTCACCACTCATCAAGATTATGGTTCATAATAAGCGAATGCTTAAGTTGTATGTTTTAAGATTAAAGTAACGACCCACTTTATTCTTGAAAACATACTTGATTCTAGATTCATTTAATAGTGCCATTATCGATAGTCAACTACTATCATGATATAAAACTCATCATTCCCTTGAAGTAAAGTCCTTTACTTATATGGAGATAAATCACAACACTACAGTCTAAACCATAATCAAGCGACCAACTTGATTATTCAACTGTGAATCAATTAATTCAGATTCTAATAATATACATGTTTCCCATACATCTCTATGTATATGTATATTACTTACAAAAGAATCTTGGTACCTTATGACCACATATATAATGCTCATACAGATAAAACCAAACTCTTTTGTTTTATTAATAATAAATATTTTCATTACAAAACTGTAACTGAAGAAGATAAAGTTGCATGTAAATACACTTGCTTTCCAGGGCACTATATTTACATAACTCCAACACTTTAAACTCTTACTACATGTACATCATCAAAACCTAAAACAAAAGTACTACATGAAAGAAGAAAATATACAAAGTCTATTTAATCTGTCCAAAAAGCTCAGCTGATTGACCTTTGAGCCATGACTTCTCTTACTAAAAACAATCTACACGGCGGGAAAAGCCTCTCAGTGACGAGAATCGTCTCTCGGCCCTGAAAAGACAACGTTGCAATTTTCGTGAGTTTTGTGAACTCAAATAAAATAACCATCATCAATGGCTCTCTCAATTCATGCAACACATTATTTCATGTAGCATATAATCATATATTGCACTTTACATAGTATTACAATTTCATTTAGGCATAAGCAAATTCGAAATTTCAATCAATTAGACATACTTGATAAAAATGCATATAAGACACCTTCCAATTATTACGTTGTTGCAATCGAGTGCCTGAACTGTCCTGTATCTATTTTGGATATTGGGCTCATTAATAATTGTCCCTTGTTCGATGAGGATACAGAGCTCATTATACATAGTGAGCCTTAGGTTCCTATTTATTGTTTAAGCTCAAGACTCTTTTCACTCGTTGAGTTTTAAGCTCTAATCGGTGGTTACTTTGGTCACAATTGCCATTATTTGAGTGTGCATTCATGTATGGAATGCATATGCCACAGTTAATCAAATTATAAAGCACTTAGGTCTTCACATTCTCATTCAAACACCACTTCAATATACATTTCACATTTCACAGTCATCAGACCTTGTGTCCGCAATCAACAATCAAACTCAGTCATTTCACATTCATTCATCATTCAAAACGTAATTTAAGCAAACAATAATTGAGAGGAATCATCTAGGTTACTCACTAGTTGCTCCCAAAGTAATGCCTGGAAGTTTCAGCAATGTTTAGGGTTGACGTTCGAGTTGCTCCTCTCTATTAAGCAACTTACACAATATCACAACTTGTACAATCATAAGTGTTTAAAAATGCAAATGTATGAAACGAAATATGTACAATGCATGTTCATGATAATCCCGGGTTGATCGCGACTATATCGATTCGACCTTACGATCGATCCTTAGAAACCGGTCAAAAATAATAAATTCCAAGATTGCGGTATAGGTTGCAACCTCGGGTCGTCTCACTTAATTGGAACCAAATGAAATGGACCTAAGCTAGCCTATATGTCATAAAATGCAAGAGAAATTAGTAAGAAAATGGGGGTTTTGATTTTGAGAACACTAATGAACTGAAAAGCATGTAAAAAGTATTTTTGGATTTTTGAAAATAGAAAAAAAAACTAAAACAAATGATAAAATCCTCTTGAAAACGAGTTTTGGCTATCACAGTTCAAAATTAAGTGTGAATGGTAAACCTTAAAGAACTCCCTTTAAGTCCAGGGTCTTGATTAATGGACTCCTGTCACTCTCGACTCCATTTCTCAAGACCCCATTAGGTGCTCTTGAGCCCTAGAACCTTAAAGGAACCTTAAAGTCTAAGGTTTTAATTAATGAACTCCATTGCATAAAACCTTGTTAAAAGCATCTTAGTGTGTGCGGATGGGATTAGAAATCACTAAGTTTGAATGGTAAACCTTAAAGGACTCTCTTTAAGTCCAGGGTCTTGATTAATGGACTCCTTGAAGTGAATCACACGTTAATATATTGAACAATAATATGATCAAGATACACAAGAAGGGGGGGTTGAATTGTGATAAACTTTTTCTTAATCCCCTTAAAAAAAATTACTTGTTCTTTCGAAAACTTATCGTAAATCAATTTGTAACTAGTTTGAAAAACTTTGTTAATTTTGAAGAATACGATATAAGTAATATGAGAGTAGAGAGAAACACAACAGTTTATCCTGGTTCACCCTAAACCGTGGCTACGCCCATCCTCGATATCCTTACGAGATTTCACTATCTCGAATTGTTTACAAGTATTCTTTCGATCGAGCCTCTCCGGTCTCTTTACAGAAGTATTATTTTACTCTTAGCCTCTTCAAGGCTATCTGTAACACTTTCTAATTGAAAGAATAGTAAAGAGCTTGTTACAATAGAATTGCTCTTAACATCTGTTCACTCAAAATATCGCTCACAATTTTCTCTCGATAATCTGAAAATCAAAAGTTGAATACTCGAGTTTCATGAAGTTTCATAAAGTTGCATAAAGTTGTTTCTTATTCAATCTAGACTCTTATTTATAGTCGGGTCTTCAATTGTTTCTTGAATATCTCGCTTGATTTTTGAAAGAAGCGGTTATTCAGTTTGACTCAGAATTAACTCAAAATGATGTTTCTTTCTTCCGTCGATTTTTGTATCGGCCGCTTTTCTCTTGTAAAGCTTCGCCCGCTTTTCTTATATCATTTGCTTTTCTCTTGTAAAGCTTCCGTCGATTTTTGTATCGGTGCTTTTCTCTTGTAAAGCTTCCGCCCCTTTCTTTGTATCACCGCTTTTCTCTTGTAAAGCTTAAATCGCTTTCCGCTTGTAAAGCTTAAATCGCTTTTCTCTTTGTAATGCTTTAAATCGCTTTTCTTCAATGATTCTTACTTCGCTGATTTTTCTCCTTCAAATTGTTTTTACTTCTCATGCGTCCATCTACTTTTTATTTGTATATTTCTCTTTGTTTGTCATCAAAATTATTTAATACGTAAAGTCTGGTTTGACTTAACATTCTCCCCCTTTTTTATGATAACAAATATTGTGAAATAGAGAAATATGAAAGGTATCAAATTATGAAAAGTATCAAATATACAGAAGTATTAATAGATCAAAAATAACTTCTTCCTTCTGCTTTCAAAATTTCTTCTATCTTTTCCTTTCAGTTGATTCTCCCTTCTCATTCTTCCTTCTCCCCCTATTTGTTATTAATTAAAAAATTATTTCCTGCATCGCTTCACCAACTTTTCAGCATCTTCTTAATCTTCTTCATTTCCTTATCAAGTTTCAACTTGTTTCTTTAAGGTCAATGATTCAGCACGATCGAAGATTGCATCTTAACAACTTGTTTTCAACAATAGCAATCGTTGTTGTATAAGCTTCCACGTTTGAGACATGTGGTTCAATAATTTGGAGGAGAGGCGGAGGAACATATACAGCTTGATCAGGAATATCAAGATCATAGGAATCAAGTATACGTTGCAATGTGGTTCCAAGCCAAGGCATAGCATCTGCAATTGAGTTGATCTCCCACAGAGGCCGATTGTGTAGAATGTTCTGTAAAATACTATAAGAACATTTTAAGTTCCCAATCAGAAAAGAACGATACTGACCCTTTCTGATAGTGCCTCCCTGTGGATCATCTGTTGTAGCCTTAGTTTGGCTTGTTCCTGGATCTTGATAAATGCAGATAGAACTTCCACTTCTTTTCTCTTTACATGCTTCATCAATCAATTGCACTACTTCTGCAATCTGATCAGAAGTCATGTCATCCAAAACTGGTTCTGGTTGAACTTTCAGCTTCAGTTTCTCTTCACACTTGCGTTCAACAAAATTTGGTGGTTGTAAATCGTACCACCTTGATTCTTTATCGCCCGATATTGGATAAGAAGTAAGACGCTCTCCAAATGGCTCTGGTGGATATGGTTCTCTTCCAACTCTCTTCAGTTGATCATAGAAATTTTTATAACCCCTATCCAACAGATGTAGAATGCTGTTATCAAATTTAACTGATTTGAAGAAGGCTTTCACAAATCTCTTTGGTTTGTCTCGGATGATGACAGATTTGGTCTTCTTCTCCTCTGTGACAACCAATCTGTATTCCCAATTTTCTCTTTGAAAAGTTAAATATTTGGATGGAACATTAGTCATCACACTCAAGACTTTTTGACTAACCTTTTGTCCCATAACATGTGTAGCAATTTGTTTGCGAACAAGTGAAGACTGAAAAGTAGTAGAAACTGTTAGAGTAGTGCCCTAAAGGCAATCCCCTTTAGCGCTTTTTGTTCACAGTCATGTACAGACTTTATGAATAAATAAAGAAAGGCATGTTTCATTTATTTGATGTTCTTTATGAATTGATATTGATCTTTAATGAAATTAATGATGTCCATGATATATGACATAGCATGAAGGAAATTATGATGTGATCATAATCTTGAGATTCCTATCATGTGCAATTATGTCAGTATCTAAATTTTCCTAGTCATAGGATTAATGAGATCGACATCATTAATCCCATGCATTAACATATGTCATACTCCTTGATTGGATCAAGCGGTGGATCTCGTAAACCGTAAATATGAGATATTTAGAGTTGACATATGGATGCTTACTAGTGGTAGTAAGTTTATTGGATGATTCGCCATGAGATCATCACATGGATTTAATGTCGGTGATAATCTCATCATAGCAATGGTGCAAGTATCATTAGACTTGAGGTACTCAAGGATATCTTGATATCTTGATCCCGCACTTTGACTCCATTCCTTGTGGCCTTCGGAGGTTACTCATAGGATGGTGCTTGGAGTACGATTTGAGGTATTCAAGGTAATTGAGTAGCCAATAAAGGATTCATCACTTCGTGAGAATGTAAGAGATACCTCAACCTCTTGTCGGGATCATTACTTTAAGTCTCTCGGCGAGCATGACTATGTCATGAAGAGTGTCTTCATGGACATATAAAGTAATGAGTCCTCAGACAGGAACTGATTTCACTTGGGCTAGACTTAGTATAGTAAGAGTTGACATATTGGGCATACTCATAACCAAGTGGGGTATAGGATGATGAAAGGACGAATTGCACAGTAATTTTCTATGGAAGGGTTCGTGATCTGGTTTGTGATGAATTCATCAAACCGATTACTTTCCGGTCAATTGGGGGTCATGATGTGTTGCTAGATACCGCTCATGACTTGCTCAGATTAATTGTTAATCTAAGTGGCCAACATAACCGGCAACCTAAAGGGTCACACGCATAAGAGTGTTTCAGAGAATCTGTAAAATAGTAATTGGACAGAGTTCCAATTATGGAAAGCATTAGGTTTAAATGGATCCCGATGAGATTGGGATATGTCCCGATGAGATCGCGACATCGATATTGCTAAGAAAGGTTTTTGAGTCAAGTTTGACAAAGATCGGCCCCAGAGGGCGGTAGGACCGACCCCAGTTTGACTGGACCTCTTAGTAATCATATATATGTTAATTAATTAAGTAATTAATTAATTAATATTATATATATAAGCCCATGTGCGTGGAATGAGGGAGGAGAGGTTAAGAGTTTGACTTTTCAAACTTGTTATTTTAATCATTTAATGGATTAATGGTTAAAATGACTTACACATGTCCTAACCTTATGGAGGCTTTTTAATTAGTTAAAAAGAACATAAGGAGGCTTTAGTTCATGTGGGTATCGACGGCAGCTAGGGTTCCAAAGAAGAAGAAAAAGCTTAAAGTGTTAAGTTGAAAGGTTTTTCTTCATTTTCTTCTTCTCCTTAAGCAACCATCGATTTCTCTCTACTCCAAGCAAGGGTTCAACGTCTGATCTCAAGTTCTCCAGGACAGAGGTAGGATCTAGCAGCTCTTATTCTATTATAGCTATTCCCGGGTCAAAAGTGTTTGACTCGGTTAGGTTTTCTGATCTCTGCGTGGATACCTTTAGAGATAGTCTCTATTGGCTATTCAGGTTTGAGTTTTCATACCGACACCGGGATCCTGGGTTTTTGGGAAGGTCCCGGGAACAAAATTTTTGTTTTCTGCTTCTGGAACATGTGATGTTCCTC
This sequence comes from Erythroxylum novogranatense, assembly GCA_029891385.1. NCBI lineage: Eukaryota > Viridiplantae > Streptophyta > Magnoliopsida > Malpighiales > Erythroxylaceae > Erythroxylum > Erythroxylum novogranatense. Next base: position 51,658,224 of record CM057226.1, on the reverse strand, counting down.
CCGAGATTTTCCTACAGTGGTATCAGAGAGTCTGGTGTCGTGTATGAAGCTTTAACTGAAGCTAGATCACAAACCCTCATTGCTTGTGATGTTGTAGCATGCATTCTGTCCAGATTTCGTATTGCTATAGAGATAGGGTTTTCGAAATTTTTCTGCCCAGGATTGTTCATAACATGTTAGAGAATATGTCTATTAATTTTCAGAATTTATCGATTTGATTTGTTATAGTTTTGCTAATTAATTCCCTAAGGTTCCAGATGCTGTTTTGTGAAACACTCTGTGGACAGGTATGAGTATAAAATCGAGAATAAATTCTAGAAAAATCTTTTTCTGGATTTTCCTTCACCTACATATCTCTAAGATGTTGGTGAATGTATATGAGCATGGAAAGTGAATTTCAAGGTGATTGGATATTTATTCACGAATTTATTCTATGCTGTTGGGAATTGCTGTGCTGATTAACACAGTTTTTGAATCGGTTTTGTTATTTTGTTTGACTGAGTTTTTGATGGCCTAAAATCATGAAAAACTTCAGGTAGCATTTTCTGAACATTTAGTAACCTATTTAATTTTCTCAGAATTTATTGAAAATTTTTCATTGATCATTTCGAGAAATGTACAGAACTGGACAGTTTTGGTGAAAATTGTTGGGAATGTTTTGCTTGGCTTGATTGAGTGTGCTTTTTCAGTTCCAATGCCTTGCACCATTTTTAATGTGATTAAAAATGTGTTATCTTGATGTAGTATGATTTCCAAACTGAATTGCTTGAAGTTGGTTTTCCAAGAATTTTCGGATGCCTAATAGATCACATTAGCGTCTCGTTAGTATATATCATTATCTTGTTTGTTTTGGCCGTCATAAATTTTGTGGCATGTGCCGATGTAATTTTGAGAAAGTATAGACTAGCTAGAGATGCTTAGGGTGAGAATTTGGGTGTTCTTAAATTGTTTGGATATTTATGAGTTTTGACTCATTTTAAGCTTTTCATGTATGGTTTATCCATATAAGGCATTCATGATTCAATGAAGTGTTCATTGAGGCATCAATTAATGTGATATTACCCTAGGTATGATGGTATTGTGAATTGGAATTGCATCGATTGAGGAATTAGCCGATTAGAGATTTTAGCAAATTTCCCTGGATAAGGCGACTTGTGTATGGAATAAGTCGACTTGTTCAAGGTCTTAGTATAAGTCGACTTGTAGCACATTACAAGGCGACTTGTACATGGGCAGGTGCCATAAGGCGACTTGTTTCATACAAGTCGACTTGTGTAAGCAGAAGCATAAGGTGACTTGCATTCGATGAAAGTCGACTTGTGACATGCTCAGGTTGGATGATGGATGATTATAAGGATTGATTCAATTTGATTGATGAAACCTAAATCATGCCATATAGTCCTAGTGACTATGATCCTTCAGCTTGGAGTCTAGAGTTTCTAAATCCCTCCTCGGATATGAAAACTAACGCCTTCCATTAATATGGTAAGAACCAGAGTTCTTATAGGATGGGTTGTTGGGTAAACCCAAGCTCACTCTATACGGATATGTTCGAACCATGCAAATATGATTTTCCGATTAATGGGTTGGTTTTCACCGAAGCGTTGGTTTGTTGAGTAAACTCAAGGTCAACGTGATGAGGTGAAATTGGGTAGCATACATCGGATGTATGCGCATCAAAGAGTTGATACCCAATGTAAGTGCATACATCAACAAGTTGATAAAGCAGCGATCGATAGTTGTGTCTAAGATGTAATTGGTATATCCGATACCTCCCGAGACATAAGGTGGCTTGTTGGTAAACCCAAGGTCATTCTAAATGTCGGTTATCGATGATGCAATTGGTATGTTCGATACCTACCGATTGACCTAAGTTGTGACTTGTTGGGTAAACCCAAGGTCATTCTTAGCAATATCGGATATCAACCCACTAGGACATTATGTCACTTTGTTTCTTTGGATTCGTAATGAGGGTTATGGATTCTATGAAACTAGTGGGAGTTTTTTGCATATCATTCAAGTCCTTATGATTATGCAGCTATTCCTATTCTAACATTCTTCCTCTCTATCCGTGTAGGTTGTTTGAAAATGTCTTCAAGTGTGAATCTTCGCTCGCTTATGGATTCCAACAAGTTAACTGGACCGAATTTTCTTGACTGGCTAAGGAATCTGAGAATTGTTCTCAGATCTGAGGAACTGAGATACATCCTAGATGTTCCACTTCCAGATGCACCTGCTGTCGATGCTTCTGATGAGGATCAGAAGGCATATCATAAGCATCTAAAGGACAGTGACATGGTTACTTGCATTATGCTTGCCTCGATGTCACCAGAGCTGCAGAAGCAGCACCAGTCCATGGATGCTCACACTATAGTATTTTATCTTAGGAAACTGTTTGACGAGCAAGCCCGGTCCGAAAGGTTCGAGACCTCAAGGCTTCTCTTCACCACAAAGATGGCTCCAGGCACATCTGCTGTGCAGTACGCCCTGAAGATGAATGGCTATATTGAGAGATTGGCCGTCTTAGGTTTTACAATGGATCATGAGTTAAGTATAGACTTAATTCTGGTTGGATTGTCAAACGATTATGCACGATTCGTGTTAAACTATCGGATGAACCAAATATCAACTACAATACCGAATGATCAATCGCCAAGATACGGTGAAAGTACTATCAAGAGTGATAGTAAGCAAGTCTTTGGTATATCGCTTCTTCTTCGTGTTCAAAGAAGAAAAGGAACCCAAAGAAGAAGAAGGCCAAGAAACCAAAAGGAAGCGCCATCAAGAAGAAGACCAAAAAGTGCCCGAAAGGAACTTGCTTCCATTCGGTAAAGATGGCCATTGGAGGCGCAATTGCAAAGTCTATTCGAGTCGTCAAGCGTAAGATGGCATCGATGCCTCGACTACTTCAGTTTGTATGTCATTGAAGTTAATCTATTATCGATAACAACATTTGGGTATTTGATACTGGTTGTGGCTCACATATGTAATGATATGCAGGCCTCGGGGGATGAGGAAACTCATAAAGGAGAAGTAGACCCACGTGTTGGAAATGGAGCAAGAGTTGCTGCATTAGCCGTAGGAACCTATGTTTTGTCTCTCCCTACTGGGCTTGTACTAGAATTGGATGATTGTTATTTTGTACCCATTTTGACAAAGAATATATTGGCTGTTTCTTGTCTAAATAGAGCTGGATTGCATATGAATTTTAGTAGCAATGGTTGTTCTATTAATTCTAATGGAATGCTTTATGGAACTGGTACATTGTGCAATGGTATTTACATATTAGATATGTCTAATCCAATTTTAAATGTCAATGACACCAAACGGTATAAAAGAGATAATCTAAAGTCAACTTACTTATAGCATTGTCGGCTTGGCCATATAAATGAGACACGCATCGCTAAACTCCATAAGAGTGGCAGTTTAGGGTCATTTGATTATGAATCATATGACACATGCGAATCTTGTTTATTAGGCAAGATGACTAAGTTACCCTTCAAGGGAAAGGGTGAACGAGCGACTGGAGTATTAGACTTAATACATTCAGATGTATGCGGTCCGATGTCCATCCATGCTAGAAGTGGTTGTCGTTACTTCATTACCTTTATCGATGATTATTCTCGATATGGGTACTTGTATCTGATGAGATACAAATATGAAGCGTTTGAAAAGTTCAAACAATTCAGAAATGAAGTAGAAAACCAACTTGGTAAAAGTATCAAGGCATTACGATCCGATCGTGGTGGAGAATACTTAGACCAACAGTTTCTGGATTATCTAAGAGATAATGACATTTTATCTCAATGGACTCCTCCTGACACACCACAGCACAATGGTGTGGCTGAAAGGAGAAATCGAACCTTGTTGGACATGGTACGATCAATGATGGGTTTCGCAAAGTTACCAAAATCGTTTTGGGGGTATGCGCTAGAGACAGCTGTTTACTTGCTAAATAGAGTTCCCTCTAAGACAGTTGATGTTACTCCATATGAGATGTGGACTAACAGAAAACCTTATCTTTCTCATTTGAAAGTTTGGGGTTGTCACGCTTATGTGAAGTGATTCATCGATAAGCTTGAAGCAAAGTCCGACAAGTTTTGTTTGTAGGATATCCTAAAGAGACCATGGGATATCAATTCTACCTTGCCGAGGAACAAAGGTGTTTGTTTCAAAGCATGCTGTCTTCTTAGAGAAAGAGTTTCTTCGCAAGAGGACAAGGGGAGCAAAGTCGAACTTGAAGAAGTTCAAGATGCTCAAAACATACGCGGATCAACTCGCTCGAACTCGAGACTGCCACTCATTCGGATGAAGTAACAGTTCAACCTTTTACTACACACGGTTCGAGGGTCAAGAGGATACGACCTTGTTCCGAGAGATATGGATTTTCGTAAGTGAACAGAATGACGATTGCTCATAGAAGATGATGAGCCTGCTACCTATGAAGAGGTTACGAAAAATTCAGAGTCGAAAATGGCTTGTGCCATGAAAGCGAAATAGATTCCATGTACGAAAACCAAGTATGGACTTTGGTGAAGGCACCCGAAGGAATCAAGCCTATAGGGTGCAAATGGGTTTTCAAGAAGAAAACCGACATGGATGGTAATGTGATTACCTACAAAGCAAGGCTTGTGGCCAAAGGATTTCGTCAAAGACAAGGAGTTGACTATGACGAGACCTTCAGCCCCGTAGTAATGCTTAAATCCATTCGGATACTCCTAGCCATTGCCGCTCATTATGATTATGAGATATGGCAAATGGATGTGAAGACAGCTTTCCTTAACGGAAATCTGGCCGAGGATGTGTACATGACACAACCAGAGGGCTTCACTTCCAGTGATGGCGAAAAGGTATGCAAGCTTCAGAAATCTATTTATGGATTGAAGCAAGCATCCAAGAGTTGGAACATCCGTTTTGATGAGTCAATCAAAGAGTTTGGTTTCTCACAAAATCCGGATGAACACTGTGTGTACAAGAAAGTTAATGGGAATGCAATCGTTTTCCTTGTGTTGTATGTAGATGACATACTGTTACTCGAAAACGATGTCTCATTGATGCAATCAGTTAAAATTTGGTTGTCCAAGCAATTTGCGATGAAAGACCTTGGTGAAGCAACTTATATCCTTGGGATAAAGATCTATAGAGATAGATCAAAGACGTTGCTTGGTCTTTCACAATCATCGTACATAGACAAGATGCTAAAGAGGTTTAGCATGGAGCAATCCAAGAGAGGGTTTCTTCCCATTACTCATGGGATAACACTCGAAATCTATGTGTCCTAAGACACAAGATGAGAGGATTCGCATGGATCGATCCCGTATGCATCCGCAGAGGATCGATCATGTATGCTATGTTATGTACGAGGTCCGATGTATCGTATGCTCTCGAGTGTCACGGCGGATACCAATCGGATCCCGTGAGGGTCACTAGGTAGTGTCAAGAATATCCTCAAGTACTTGTGAAGGACTAAGGATGTTTTTTGATATATGGAGATGGAAATCTCCAGTGAGCGGGCATACTGGATGCGGTTTCCAATCGACAAGGATGACTCGGATCCCGGTCAGATATGTTTTCACGCTAAACGGCGGAGCGGTCAGTTGGAAGAGTTCCAAACAAGAGACGATCGCCGATTCGACGACCGAGGCGAGTACATTGTTGCATCGGTTTACAAACGGTTGTTTGGATCAAGAAGTTCATTTCGAACTGGTGTGGTTCCCGGTGATGGACCCATACAGTTGTATTGTGACAACAATGGGGCTATTGCTCAGCAAAAGAACCGAGGTCTCACCAACGATCTAAACACGCACTCGCAGATATCATCCGATTCGAGAGATCATTGCTAGAGGTGATGTCGTGATCGAGAGGATTCCACGAAGCGTAACATTCTTGATCCGCTGACGAAGCCATTGTCACAGAAGAATTTTGATTCTCATGCACTCGCTTATGGTATTAGATACCAAGGCGATTGGCTTTAGGTCAAGTGGGAGATTGTTAGAGTAGTGCCCTAAAGGCAATCCCCTTTAGCGCTTTTTGTTCACAAATCATATGGACTTTATGAATAAATAAAGAAAGGCATGTTTCATTTATTTGATGTTCTTTATGAATTGATATTGATCTTTAATCAAATTAATGATGTCCATGACATATGAAATAGCATGTCCATGACATATGACATAGCATGAAGGAAATTATGATGTGATCATAATCCTGAGATTCCTATCATGTGCAATTATGTCAAGATATCTAAATTTTCCTAGTCATAGGATTAATGAGACCGACATCATTAATCCGGATGACTAGCATATGTCATACTCCTTGATTGGATCAAGCGGTGGATCTCGTAAACCGTAAATATGAGATATTTAGAGTTGACATATGGATGCTTACTAGTGGTAGTAAGTTCATTGGATGATTCGCCATGAGATCATCACATGGATTTAATGTCGGTGATAATCTCATCATAGCAATGGTGCAAGTATCCTTAGACTTGAGGTACTCAAGGATATCTTGAATCTTGATCCCGCATTTTGACTCCATTCCTTGTGGCCTTCCAGAGGTTACTCATAGGATTGTGCTTGGGTACAGTTTGAGGTATTTGAAGGTAATTGAGTAGCCAATAAAGGATTCATCACTACGTGAGAATGTAAGAGATACCACAACCTCTCGTCGGGATCATTACTTTAAGTCTCGGCGAGCATGACTATGTCATGAAGAGTGTCTTCATGGACATATAAAGTAATGAGTCCTCAGACAGGAACTGATTTCACTTGGGCTAGACATAGTCTAGTAAGAGTTGACATATTGGCCATACTCATAACCAAGTGGGGTATAGGATGATGAAAGGACGAATTGCACAGTAATTGTCTATGGAAGGGTTCGTGATCTGGTTTGTGATGAATTCATCAAACCGATTACTTTCCGGTCAATTGGGGTCATGATGTGTTGCTAGATACCGCTCATGACTTGCTTCAGATTAATTGTTAATCTAAGTGGCCAACATAACCGGGAACCTAAAGGGTCACATGCATAAGAGTGTTTCAGAGAATCTGTAAAATAGTAATTGGACAGAGTTCCAATTATGGAGAGCATTAGGTTTAAATGGATCCCGATGAGATTGGGATATGTCCAGATGAGATCGCGACATCGATATTGCTAAGAAAGGTTTTGAGTCGTTTCAAAGATCGGGGCCCAGAGGGCAGTAGGACCAATTCCAGCTTGATCGACCTCTTAGTAATCATATATATGTTAATTAATTAAGTAATTAATTAATTAATATTATATATATAAGCCCATGTGCGTGGAATGAGGGAGGAGAGGTTAAGAGTTTGACTTTTCAAACTTGTTATTTTAATCATTTAATGGATTAATGGTTAAATGACTTACACATGTCCTAACCTTATGGAGGCTTTTAATTAGTTAAAAGAACATAAGGAGGCTTTAGTTCATGTGGGTATCGACGGCAGCTAGGGTTCCAAAGAAGAAGAAAAAGCTTAAAGTGTTAAGTTGAAAGGTTTTTCTTCATTTTCTTCTTCTCCTTAAGCAACCATCGATTTCTCTCTACTCCAAGCAAGGGTTCAACGTCTGATCTCAAGCTCTCCAGGATAGAGGTAGGGTCTAGCACCTCTTATTCTTTTCTAGCTATTCGCGGGTCAAAAGTGTTTGACTCGGTTAGGTTTTCTGATCTCTGCGTGGATACCTTTAGAGATAGTCTCTATTGGCTATTCAGGTTTGAGTTTTCATACCGACACCGGGATCCTGGGTTTTCGGGAAGGTCCCGGGAACAAAATTTTTGTTTTCCACTGCTGGAACATGTGATGTTCCTCCCGAGATTTTCCTACAGAAACTACTTCTTCAAACATTGGATTATCAAGGACATTGTGAGTATCCTTAAGATTACCAGTAACAGTTTCCACATTAACTTCAGCAATATCAGTATCGACAAGAACAGACTTTTTCAGAAGTGTCAACAATGATCTTTTCTTGCCGTACCTTCTTCGACTTTGTTTCTGTTGTTGAACTTCCTTCTTTTGTCGCACTTATTTTCTTTCCCCTTGGTGACTTTTTAGGTTGCGTTTTTTGCTTTTCAGGTTCTTCTTTCCTTTTTCCTCCATTTCCTTGAGACTGAGTTTCTGAATCTTTTTCAAGGATTGATGTCAATGACTTTGTAGCTCATGATCCTTGCAGTTCAGAATGCTTTGATTGGCTTGATTCTCTGGATTGACTGACTTCTTTCTGTTGCACAGTTTTCGCTCTGGGTGACGTTCTTGCTTGCTTTGGAATGTCACTCAGCAGTGGTTCCCCTTTACGGTTCAAGTCACCTGATTCAAATAATCGAACACTTCTCGACTTTGATTCCTGAGAATGTGATCTTGTTTCTTTCATAGAAGATTTCTTCAGTAAACGCTCCCCCTCAATTGTTGCTTTTCTTGCCAAATCTGCTCCTTTTACGTACGAAAATCTCGCACCCATTTTAGCAATAGATGTTGAATCTATATAGCTTTTAATGATATCTTCGTCGATTCCCTTTCCAACTGATGCCGATTCTTTGAACACTCTTGTCAACAACATCCCATAAGGACAAGTGTTTGTATCCTTTATTGATTTTACCATGTAATCGATAAATCAAAATGGTAAATCTATTGGGTGATGATTCGTAAGATGAAGAATACATTGTTCATCGGGGTAGTGACACGATGTCGTGAACCTATTCTTGGTAGAACACGATCACTTAGACCGCGAACAATACCCTTGCCTTTGGTACCAGCCAAGAGGCTCTCCTTTCGATTGGGTTATTTTGTCCATAAAGTTGACGACTAACTTCATCTTCGCTCATCTTAAGCTTAGTCATCCATTTCGCCATATTAGTGGGTTGAACTCCATCCATCGGACATTCAAGGACTTTCTCCAAGAACTCCTTCGTTACTTATAACAGAGTGTGTGTCTACATACGACACGATTGTATCGCTCATCGATTTAGTATTCTTCCGTAACTCATAAACTTCTTGTAGATAGACTTCATCTCGTATTTGAAAGAAGTTTCTCCATCCCGCCGCCATTATCTCCTACTCTATATCCATCTGTTCTTTTCTTAGTTCTTCAAGTTTACCAATCTTCCCACTCGATCCTGGATCAACTCGCAAAATAGGCTTGACATTCATCTTACTGATTTCGATTGAGTAGGAACTTGCTTGAAGAAATTTGGAGAGATTTTAAGAGAACTAGCAATTTCGAATTGGTAGAAATCCCAAAAGTCGGTTTTAGGGATATTATAGCGAATTCTAGAACGATTGTACTTCTCGATGATCGTGATTTTTTCCTCTAAAACTTTTTCTTATGAAAGAAGTTTTATATCTAAAACAAATCTAACGCCGTTAACTCCACCGCTCCACCGTCTTTTCTTTTTAAAATAAGATGATCAAACCGTTAACTCCACCGCCTATCTGTCTTGTCTTTTGAAAACCGGATGAATGGTCCGTTAACTCCTCCGTCTGTCTGTTTTGTCTTTATGAAAAACCAGATGAATGGTCCGTTAACTCCTCCGTCTGTCTGTCTTGTCTTTATGAAAAACCAGATGAATGGTCCGTTAACATCACCATATTGAGGTTGCGTCTGATTTCTTTAAAGCGATCTTCACTTAGTGGTTTTGTGAAGATATCCGCCCACTGATATTTTGTTTCTACGAATTGTAGACTGACGACTTTCTTCTGAACGTAATCTCTCAAGAAATGATGTCTGACTTCTATGTGCTTTACCCTTGAATGTTGAATTGGATTCTTTGACAAGCTGATGGCGCTAGTGTTGTCGCAGTATATTGGAATCTCTTCTTCTTGTATTGAGTAGTCCTCCAATTGATACTTGATCCACAATACTTGTGAACAACAACTTGCGGCATACATATATTCAGCTTCGGCAGTTGATAATGCAATCGAGCTTTGTCTTTTGCTTGACCATGACACTAGGTTTGGTCTAAGAAAGTGACAGCCACCACTCGTGCTCTTCCTTTCGATCCTATCACCGGCATAGTCCGCATCGCAATATCCATTCATCCTGAAATTTTTACCTTTCTCATACATTAAGTAAAGATCAGTAGTACCTGCGAGATATCTCAAAATTTGTTTTACAGCAATATAATGAGATTCTCTAGATCGGCTGAAACCTTGCACACAAGCATACACCGAATAGAATGTCGTCTACTTGCAGTAAGATAAAGCAAAGAACCAATCATCCTCTAAATAGGGTTTGATCCACCTTCTTACCACTTTCGTCTTTTGACAACAAGTTTGAAGGATGCATCGGGGTGAACATATGTTTAACATCGCACATATCAAACTTAGACAACAATTCTTTAAGATATTTTGTTGATGGATAAAAATCTTATCCTTAGTTTGCTTTACTTGCAATCCAAGAAAGAATTTTAACTCACCCATCATGCTCATCTCAAATTCATTTTCATCGATTTTCAAAACTCATGCATAACCTTTTGAAGTTGCACCAAAATAATATCATCAACATAAATTTGCACAATAATGAAATCATTACTCAAGTTCTTTCTAAAAGAGTTTTGTCTACTTTATCTCTAGTAAATCCATTTTCTATAAGAAATGAACTCAGACGATCATACCATGCTCTAGGGGCTGTTTCAAATCCATATAAGGCTTTATGAAGTTTGTAGACATGATCTGGATACTTTATGTCCTCAAACCGGAGGTTGCTTAACATAGACTTCTTCATCTATAAAACCATTGAAATGTACTTTTTACATCCATCTGAAAAGCTTTATGTCATGAGAAACCGTGATATGCAAGCAAGATCCTTATTGCTTCAAGTCTTGCATTGGAGCATATGTCTCATTGTAGTCTATTCCTTCTTGCCGATTATAGCCTTGTGCTACTAATCTTGCCTTATTGCGACTTACTTTTCCCGATTCGCCTAGTTTATTCTTGAATACCCATCTAGTACCAATAATGGATTTCTTTTCAGGTTTAGGAACTAAGGACCAGACTTTATTCCTATAGAATTGATTCAACTCCTCTTGCATAGCTAGTATCCATGCTTCATCTTTTAGAGCTTCATCAATCTTCTTAGGTTCTACTTCAGATATAAATGCTACGTTGGCTTCTCTTCTGAACTTGGACCTTGTTCGTACACCTTCTGAGGTTTCTCCAATGATTGACTCTTTAGGATGAGAACTTTTGTATCTCCAATCTTTCTTTAACTCCAAATTCTTTGAAATTTCTTTCTTTTCGTCATATAGTGTTTCTGATGAAGATACTTCTTTGTACTCCGTTAAAGGCACTGTAACAGCATCATTATCTGATTCCTCTTCCTTATTGGGTTGAGAGCTATCATCGAACTTGACATGAGTAGTTTCTTCAACAATCTTTGATGTGAGGTTGTAGACTCTAAATGCCTTTGAGGTGAGAGAATAACCTAGAAATATTCCTGAAAGAGTCTTTGCATCAAACTTGTCCGTAACTTCCTTTGTGTTCGAATAGTGCACTTGAACCGAAAGGATGGAAATAAGAAATGTTTGGTCTCCTTCCATTCCACAACTCATAGGAGTTTTCTTCAATATTGATCGCAGATAACACTCTATTACGAATATAGCATCTTTGTATTGATGACTTTCGCTTGAAATATTTAGGAAGATTCATCTCACAAAGATTGTTCTTGCCATCTCTTGAATCGCCCTATTCTTTTTTCAACAACTCCATTCTGCTCATGGAGTCCTTGGGGCGGAGAAGTTATGGAAAATTCCATTTTCTTCGCGAGAATACTCTAAACTTCTCATTTCAATTCTCCACCATGATCACTCCTTATGTTGGCTATAGACACTCCTTTTCATTACGTAACCTCATGGAAAGGTTTCTAAAGCACTTGAAAGACTCATCTTTATGTGCCAGAAAAAGTATCCAACAAAACCTTGTAAAATCATCAATAATGACAAGTCCATACTTCTTTCCACCAAGACTTATTGTCCTTGTTGGACCAAAAATTACCGAACCTCCTTTCTTGTACTGAAGATCTAGGAACATAGACCTTTTTCCCGTCATGTGACGTGAGCATCCACTGTCCAAATACCAATGGTTCTTGCTGGTTCTTCCAAAGAAGGATTTCTGTAGGAGATATTATCTTATTTTTAGGTACCTAGATTCTCTTGGGTCCTTTAGGGTTAGTATGGTGTAATGAATGATAATAAGACGTAGAATGAAAACGTTGATGACCTTTTTGAAAACCTGATTGATATCTTTTCTTATCTTTTGGAACAATTGATTTCACGTAATGCTGAGACTTATTTTTAGCAAACCCTAATCCAGTTTTATCACTCGGATGTCTGCATTTTCCTAGCATTTCATTCATCTTTTTTGTACTATCTGTAAATTTAGCTAGATCAATCGAGAGATTATTGATTCTCGTTTCAACTGTCTAATCTCTTGGATCTATCTATAACTTTGTTGTTATTCAGTTCCTCAACTTGCTTTCTCGATTTATATTCTCACTCTCTATCTCATGAGTATGTTTGAGGTTTTCTCATATTTCTTCTTCAACGGCTTGTACTGCTTCGAATAGCATGAGAATCCTCTAACAATTTCGAGTATGCATCTTATATATTATCATGGCTAGAAGTTACCTCTTCATCACTTTCTTCTTCACTACTGGACATATGTTAGCATGTTTCGACGCTTCGAGCTTGTATCGATTACGATGAATCCAGATCCTCCCACGTTGCCATCATGCTTTTCTTGTTATCCCTACTCTTTTGGGTTGTCTTTTCAACATTGGACACTTTCGGACTTGTAATGTCCCGCTTATTGCATTCATAACATGTAATAGATGCTTTCTCAATTTTTCCATCGTCTTTGCCATTGTTCCTTCCGAATGTTGAATTTCCTTTGGACTTCTTTTCCACATTCTTCTTATCTTTCTTGAAATGAAAGATAGCTCATCGCCTTCATCACTTGATTTAGATTACGACTTCTTTGGAATCATCATCCTTTGATTCTTCAATCTTTAATGCCTTTGATGTATTCCTCTTTGTCTTCTTCTTACGGATCTTGTGATTCATTTGACTGCTTGAGCGCTATGGACTTCTCTTTCTTGGGCTTATCTTACGCATCAAGCTCTACGTGTATCTTCAACGATCCAAGCAATTCATCAAGCTTCAGTACGCTTAAGTCTTTGGCTTCTTGTACAGCAGTTACTTTAGGTCTCCATCTTTTTGGCAGACTCCTCAAAATCTTTCAAACATGGTCTTGGCTGTTGTACGTTCTTCCAAGAGCTTTTAGCCCATTAACAATTGTTTGAAATCTTCCAAACATTTGATCAATGGTCTCTTCTTCTTTCATTTTGAACAACTTGTACTGATGCACCAGAATGCTTATCTTGGACTCCTTGACTTGATTTGTTCCTTCATGTGCAATTGATAATGTATCCCACATTTCTTTGGCAGTGTCGCATCCATGAACTTTGTCATACTCGCTTCTGCTCAATGCACAACTCAAGAAAAATTTTGCCTTGGAGTTTACTTGAAATCTTGCTTTCTGCTCGGCTGTCCATCTTTCTCGTGGAATTGGATTTTTATCATCATCTTCAGGTGTGTATGGTCCGTTCTCGATGATGTCCCAAAGGTCAATGTGAGTAGATTCGATAAACAATCTCATCCGGTCCTTCCAATAGTGGTAGTCTTCACCATTGAATGCTGGAGGTCTAGTGACTGAAGCTCCTTCGGCAATATACATGTGCGATTCCACCATTTTCTTTAATTCACACTTTTTTAGAGTGATTCTTGAACACCAGGCTTTGATACCAATTGAAGTGAATCACACGTTAATATATTGAACAATAATATGATCAAGATACACAAGAAGGGGGGGTTGAATTGTGATAAACTTTTTCTTAATCCCTTAAAAAATTACTTGTTCTTTCGAAAACTTATCGTAAATCAATTCGTAACTAGTTTGAAAAACTTTGTTAATTTTGAAGAATATGATATAAGTAATATGAGAGTAGAGAGAAACATGCAGATTTATCCGGTTCACCCCAACTAGTAGGCTACGTCCCATCCTCGATATCCTTACGAGATTTCACTATCTACGAATTGTTTACAAGTATTCTTTCGATTGAGCCTCTCAGTGTCTCTTTACAGCAAGTATTATTTTACTCTTAGCCTCTTCAAAGCTATCTCGTAACACTTTCTAATTGAAAGAATAGTAAAGAGCTTATTACAATAGAAATGCTTTTAACACTGCTCACTCGAAATATCGCTCACAATTTTTCTCTCGGATAATCGAAAATCAAAAGTTGAATACTCGAGTTTCATGAAGTTTCATAAAGTTGCATAAAGTTGTTTCTTCTTCAATCTCGACTCTTATTTATAGTGGTCTTCAACTGTTTCTTAAATATCCGCTTGATTCTTGAAAAAAGCGGTTATTCAGGTTTGACTCAGTAACTAACTCAAATGATGTTTCTTTCTTCCGTCGATTTTTGTATCGGCCGCTTTTCTCTTGTAAAGCTTCTACCGCTTTTCATATCGATTGCTTTTTCTTGTAAAGCTTCCGCCTGATTTTTGTATCGATCGCTTTTCTCTTGTAAAGCTTCGTCCGCTTTCCTTGTATCACCGCTTTCTCTTGTAAAGCTTCAAATCGCTTTCGCTTGTAAAGCTTCACCGCTTTTCTCTTTGTAACGCTTTAAATGCGCTTTTCTTCAACTGATTCTTACTTGGCTGGTTTTCTCCTTCAGCTGTTTTTTACTTCTCATGCATCCATCTACTTTTCATTTGTATATTTCTCTTTGTTTGTCATCAAAATTATTTAATACGTAAAGTCTGGTTTGACTTAACACTCCTGTCACTCTCGACTCCATTTCTCAAGACTCCATTAGGTGCTCTTGAGCCCTAGAACCTTAAAGGAACCTTTAAGTCTAAGGTTTTAATCAATAAACTCCATTGCTTAAAACCTTGTTAAAAGCATCTTAGTGTGTGCGGTGGACTTGCCAATGCGATGGGTCAAATGAAATCTAGCATCAACTCTATATCAAACACAACTAGGCAGATAGAAGAGAATCAACAAGATCACAAGTTGACATATATGAGACTTCATATATTTAAGCACAGAATTCTACATAAACAAATCCATAACACATTACATTGTTCAACGCTTAATTAAACTCTAATTAAGCTAATCTAACTACAAAGAAATAAACCCCAACTCGGCTGTTCATAACAATGTAGTTAAATGTGACAATGTAAACTACCAATCCAAACAACACATTAAATGTCAAACATTTAGCTATAATCAAGTAGCTTCACTACAAATTACAAAACCCTATACCTAGGCATTTATAAATCATAGCTAAACTACAGATTAAGCTACTCCCCTTCGGTGAACTCCAGCCATCACTGCATCTTCAGTTGAAAACAAATGCCTAACCACGCATTTTAACCGAAACCTTCACAACTCGTGACGAATCCAAGCTATCCATGATGGAGTCGGTGGTGAAAATGAAAAGAAAGCCTATACAAAGGTTTCACCCAGGGAACCCCGAAGGGAACCCTGGATGGTGAGGCCGAGAATCTCTCATCTTTCTTCTTTGTTCGCTCTTCACTCGTCTCTCTTCTCTCTACCGAATGTCAATCCCCCAGAAGATACCCGTTCTAACCTAATTCAGCAATATTTAAAGGATGGTTCACGGGCCGGGTCAGTACAGTGAGTGATTTTTCCATTTAAAGTCTGAATACCCGTCTGCACGTCGCGACGTATGAATTAATTCTCGTCGCGACGTATGAATTAATTCTTGTCGTGACGTACGATCTGGCTTGCTCGCCGCGGCGAGGTGATTAGTTCACGCCGCGATGTGCCTTAAGGACTTCATGCCGTGTTGACTCTTCTGATCCTTTTTGACTCCTTTTCTCCTACAATATAAAATAACAATTTGCAGTATCAATTGTTCTTAGAAAAATTATAATGCAATTAATGTCAGTTTGTACAATTTTACTAGCAAATTGCATAAAACATAAGCTCACCGTAAGAGACTAATTTAAACACAAAAATCATGAATTAAGAGTCAAAAAGTGCATTAACAACCATGAAAGTGTAGCCAATTATATATTAAACTTGGGCTCAATTAAATTCCCCCACACTTAAACCTTTGTACTCCTGGATCTTTTGAAGCTCTATTATGAGAACCAAAAATCGCCGTAAATATCAGGTTTTTCGTCTCCTTCACTTGTTTCTTTACTTTTAGCGCTTCGCATTTACTATTTGTCTTCGCAAGTTTGGAGGAGAGCCATTTAGATAAATAAATTCTTTTTTTTTCCTTTCATTTTTCAATAATACTTTCTCAGTCCCTTCATGAATTTCTATGCATTTTGAGTTTCACCTACATTTTCATTGAGGACAATGTGTGCTTTCAATGTGGGGATGTTGTTTCCCTATTAATCTTTCATAGTGCATGACTGTTGACATTATGATTATGAATTGTTGGCCAAATGTGCATTCTATTGATAAACTTGGTGAATTAAAATTTTTTCTGTCATTCTGCATCTCTTCGCCGCGACGAGCGATCAAACGTCGCGACGAAGCTATTCTTTCAAATGCGTATACGTCGCGACATCACCCATGTCATACGTCGCGACGTTCGCACGCTACGACGTTTGCTTCTACACGCCGCGACGTCACATGTCTGCATGAATGACTTTTGCCTAATCTTCCATTCAGTCAAACATTTTCTGCACTGGATTTTTGTGGCTGTTGTTTTCAAAGCTTTTATTAGTTTCAAAATGATGCTTGAGTTTTTGAAAACACCTCCCATTCTTTTAATGATAGTTGGAATTGGCAAAATTTTGCTCTTCATGTTTTCAAAACACAGTGAATGGAAGCATGCTAACAAAGTAGCATTTTAAGTTTTTGAGACTTGAGATTGTTCATAGAGACAATACCCTTGTTGGAAGGATATTTGAGCCAAAAATTTTCTTTTATCTTTGTGTGCGTCTGCTTATTTCATTCTTTTCTAGAACTTGTTTTAACTCTTACTTGAAGCTTAATGGACTGGATTTTTATTGATGTGATAGAGGCGTTCCTTCCTCAACCCATTTTCCTAAACACAGTCCCTTATATATCTATCCCTTGCTAGCCCTTTGAGCCCTCTTGTTATGAGCATTTGTATTCATATTTTTATGGTGTCATTAGTTATTTTGCTTCTGTTAAAAAAAATGTGTTCCAAAAAGGGACAGAAAGTGTTTTTCAATTAATTATAAAAAAAGAGAGAAAAGAAAGAAGAAAAGTAAGATCAATAACAATTTATGCAGTATATATTGCATGAAAAAAAATAAAAAATAAAAAAATTGTATGCATTCTGTTTATGCATACGGTTAGTTACAGAAAACTATGGACCTCAGTTCCTTGTTTAGTGCATGTGCTTATACTATTCTTTCTTTCTTTCACTTCATCCATTCATTTAGCCTACCGTACATTACAACCCTAAAAGTCCTCTTGATCTTTGAAATGATAGTTCTTGGAGAAATAGATTTGACACAAGCCTATGGTAGGAGATGGATTAAGCAAACTGAGAGCAAAAATATCCCTAGACACAAGTGAGATGAGCACAAACACTATATCTTGAGTGATTCTCTTTTGTTCAATCTCTTGTACTTGAATTCTTTCAATGTTTGTTTTATTAGCACTCTTTCACTTTATTGTGGTTTATTTATGAGGAAGAGAATTGCTTCAACTTTCTTTTATTGTTTTGAGCATGGAAGATATTTTCTTTCCCTCTTGTATTCTTTTTTACTCTTGTAAACTTTGTCTAGGAGTACAAAGGTCTAAGTGTGGGGGAATTTGATTGAGCCAAGTTTGCTTAAATTGGTTCCTCATACCGATCTCTTTTAATTCACAATTTGTCAGTAAAATTGTCATGATTTGATACTACTTTCTCTATAATTTTCATGAGGACAATTGATACTGCAAATTGTTATTTTTATTGCAGGAGTAAAGGAGTCAACACATCAGGAAGTCAACAATCATAAGGTCCTATCCACACGTCGCGACAAATATTAATTCGCACGTCGTGACGAGTAAATCACTTCTACACGTCGCGACGTATCATAATTCGCACGACACGACGAGCAGGCAATTCTACACGTCGTGACGTATGATAATTCGCACGACGCGACGAGCAGGCAATTCTACACGTCGCGACGAATTTTTATTTACATGTTGCGACGTACGAGCGGATATCTGACCTTAAATGGAAAGTTTGTCTCACTGTTCTGACCCGACTCGCACCCACCATATAAAAACTTTGCTATTTTTAGGTCAGAAAAGGTTTTTGGGGAGACTTGGATACTTGGAGACTTGAATACGCATATACTTAGAGACATCTGGAGGCAGCAGAGAGACTACACTCTAGTCCACCATCATTTCTGTTTTCATCATCGTCGACCATCGCCATCATCATCGCCACCGTCAGTATCTTCTGCTAATATGAGTATCGCTCAATCTCCAGCAGTCGAGGGACAGTCTGGAGCTATGCGTAGCTAAGTCACATTTCCTCTTGAAGATGTAGCAATGGCTTGAGTTTACCAGAAGCTTCAAAGGGGAGTAATCATATAGTGTCTGAAGTTTAGTTGTATTTGTGTAAACTCTGAGTTAGAGATTGCATCTGTATGGCTAGATTAGCATGGTTAACAGTTTAACCGTATGCTGAACACTATGTTGCAATTTGGACAAAGTTATTTGTAGAACTTTTGATGCTTAATATATGATGTCTCATATATGTCATTCGGATATTGCATTTACTCTCTTAATTTGTCTAGTTGTGTTTCATTTAGATGTTGTGTTTTTATTCGATTGACCAATTGCATTTACTTGTCCAATTTTCACAGTAAGGTTTTTAACAAAGATTTAAATAATGGAGTTCATTAATTAAATCTTTGGACCTAAAGAGTCCTTTAGGGTTAATCTTTCGAAACTTAGTGGATTCTATCCCCGAAAATTCATTTTTGAATTGTGATAGCCTACGCCCATTTTCAAGAGGATTTATTATCATTTGCTCATTACCGAAAATTTCAAGTTCATTTATTTTATTAAAAATCCAAAAACATTCTTTTATACTTTTTCTCCAATTTAAATTATTGTTACTAGTTCCTTCAATGACCAAACCCATTTTATCAACTTGAATTGCAATTTTTGACATTTAGGCTAGCTTAGACCTTTTTCATTTGGTTCCAATTAAGTGAGACGACCCGAGGTTGCAACCTATACCGCAATCTTGGAATTTATTATATTTGACCGGTTTCTAAGGATCGATCGTAAGATCGAATCGACAGAGCCGCGATCAAATTGAATTTGATTGAGCCCAAGTTTAATATATAATTGGCTACACTTTCATGGTTGTTAATGCACTTTTTGACTCTTAATTCATGATTTTTGTGTTCAAATTAGTCTCTTACGGTGAGCTTATGTTTTATGCAATTTGCTAATAAAATTGTACAAACTGATATTAATTGCATTAGAATTTTTCTAAGAACAATTGATACTGCAAATTTTTATTTTATATTGTAGGAGAGAAGGAGTAAAAAAGGATCAGAAAAGTCAACACGGCATGAAGTCCTTAAGGCACGTCACGACGTGAACTAATCACCTCGCCGCGGCAATTCCCACGTCGCGGCTCATCAACACAGATTGTACGTCGCAACGTCAACAATTCAACACGTCGCGGTAAGCAAGCTAGATCGTACGTCGCAACGAGAATTAATTCATACGTCGCGGCGAGCAAGCCAGAGCACACGTCGTGATGAGAATTAATTCATACGTCGCGACGTGCAGATGGGTATTCGGACTTTAAATGTAAAAATCACTCATTGTACTGACCCGACCCGTGAACCATCCTTTAAATATTGCTGAATTAGGTTAGAACGGGTATCTTCTGGGGGATCGACATTCAGAAGAGAGAAGAGAGACGAGTGAAGAGAGAACAAAGAAGAAAGAGGAGAGATTCTCGGCCTCACCATCCAGGGTTCCCTGGGTGAAACCTTTGTATAGGCTTTTTTTTCATTTTCGCCGTCGACTCCATCATGGATAGCTTGGATTCGTCATGAGTTGTGAAGGTTCCGGTTAAAATGTGTGGTTAGGCATTTGTTTTCTCCTGAAGATGCAGTGATGGCTGGAGTTCACCGAAGGGGAGTAGCTTAATCTGTAGTTTAGCTATGATTTATAAATGCCTAGGTCTAGGGTTGTAATTTGTGGTGAAGCTACTTGATTATAGCTAAATGTTTGACATTTAATGTGTTGTTTGGATTGGTAGTTTACATTGTCACATTTAACTACATTGTTATGAACAACCGAGTTGGGGTTTATTGCTTTGTAGTTAGATTAGCTTAATTAGAGTTTAATTAAGCGTTGAACAATGTAATGTGTTATGGATTTGTTTATGTAGAATTCTGTGCTTAAATATATGAAGTCCCATATATGTCAACTTATGATCTTGTTGATTCTCTTCTATCTGCCTAGTTGTGTTTGATATAGAGTTGATGCTAGATTTCGTTTGATTCATCGCATTGGCAAGTCCACCGCACACACTAAGATGCTTTTAACAAGGTTTTAAGCAATGGAGTTCATTGATTAAAACCTAAGGTTCCTTTAAGGTTCTAGGGCTCAAGAGCTCCTAATGGGGTCTTGAGAAATGTAGTCGAGAGTGACAGGACTGCATTAATCAAGACCCTGGACTTAAAGAGAGTCCTTTAAGGTTTACCATTCAAACTTAGTGATTTCTAATCCCATCCGCACACACTAAGATGCTTTTAACAAGGTTTTAAGCAATGGAGTTCATTGATTAAAACCTTGGACTTAAAGGTTCCTTTAAGGTTCTAGGGCTCAAGAGCAAGAAATGGGGTCTTGAGAAATGGAGTTGTGCGGATAGGACCTCATAACTGTTGACTTCCTGATGTGTTGACTCCTTTGCTCCTGCAATAAAAATAACAATTTGCAGTATCAATTGTCCTCATGAAAATTTTAGAGAAAGTAGTATCAAATCATGACAATTTTACTGACAAATTGTGAATTAAAAGAGATCGGTATGAGGAACCAATTTAAGCACAAAAATCATCAATTAGGAGTTAACGAATGCATAAGCAGCTATGAAAATGTAGCCAATTTTTAATGTAAACTTGGCTCAATCACGGGTATTTTACCATCAATTTCATCACAAAATTATTCTCATATCGAATCTCATCTAAGTATAATTAATACTTAGGTTTATGCCTCACTAAAACCATTAAATTCACAACTCATTTCTCATTGAATCACTTTAGGTTTTTTCAAGACACCCATTCGGGTCTACTATTCACATTCAATCAGAAGGTGTAATTGAAGCAATTTGATCATACTCTCTTCTATAAAAGTGTTCCTTTATGTATTATCTTTGTATTGACACCAAAATCACTCAATTTGGTTCAATACTTTGGAAGATATGCCTTAAACAGTTTTGGGGTTGTCATATTCAAAAAATAGTGTACTATGCATAACTTACATTTTGAATTTGAATATTCTAGAGACTGAATCACAATTATAATTTTTGAGACAATTTGTAGGCCTATATCTATAATTTACTCCAAATAAAAAATCATCTCATTTGGAATCCTACAGATCCAAATATAATCAAAATACTTAGGGGTGTTCAGTAAGATAATCCTATTTCACTGTTCCAACAGATTCCACATTTTGATTTGATCAATATTTCTCAAATAAATTTAGAATGCTACAAAATTTGTGGAGAGATAGAAAAATATTTTAGGAACCTATTGGTTTAAAAATAACTTTATTTGGAGGTCGTATAGCAAAGTTATGTCTAAAAGAATCAAACAAGGTTTTTTCTTCAAATCATTTTGCACCCGTCATGGGGCAATTAGCATAATTTTCATTAGAGATGTCGAATCAAAGACATTCTTATACTTTTTGAAAGAAGACTTTGAGATATACAACTTGAATGAAGACATTGAAGATAAATTCTATCATCTGAAGGGTCGAAGATGGAACAAATGATAAGATCAAACAAAATCAAATGAAAAAACAGACGAATTGAAAAAGCAGACGAATTGGGAAAATTGTCATAACTTTCCTTAACGATATTGGATTAAGGTGTTCTTTGGATGGTTTGAAAGAGGACTTCAAGATCCACAACTTTGATGACACCTTGAAGACAAATTCTATCATTTGAAGGGTCAAAAATGGAATAGACGATAGTGCAAAGAAAAAATTTTGGTCATGTAAGAAGAAGCAGAAGGTCAAACATAGAAGAAGCCAAAAGTGGTAGATATGATGTCATCACAGACGATATGATGTCATCGTAGATGATATGTTTTTACAAACGATATGATGTCATCATAGACGATACATTTTTATAGACGATATGACGTCATCATAGACGATACATTTTTACAGACGATATGACGTCATCACAGACAATACGTTTTTACAGACGATATGATGTCATCACAAACGTTATACTTTACAGTCGATATGAAGTCATCATAGACGATATGAAGTCATTATAGATGATACTATATATACTCCTGAACATATCCTCTTACAAGGACCATAACTTTCAACTCAGATATCCAAAAAATTCATATAATATATCGTTGGAACGGGTAAAAGAAAAACCTACAACTTTCATAAAGACAACTTTGTCAAAATCTCTATAGATTAGTATAGAATATTCACAGAAGGTTCAGATCGAAAATTCAACCTCTTAACTATTCATTCCCAGAATTTTCCAAATTTCATTCTTTAAAATCCAACACTTCATATTTTTATTCCTATTCCATTTCAATCAAATCATTCACCATAAATTCATACTACCCCCTAAATATGCAGATTTGATCAAGAACAATCAAAAGCCAAAAATTAATGGTTCATCCTATTCATGCTCTGTCACCTTTTCTGCATTTTCAACATTTTTCCATATTCTCAATTTTCCTCTCAACTTTCAATTATACACTCATACCCATCTCGGACCATCATTTTACATTTACTCTTCAACTCAAAAATCATTTCCACAACACTTGATCACTAATAGTCCATCAAAACTAAATTTACACCATAACCCAATTTTTCATCAAGTGCCATGATCTATGCAATGACAGTAAATTCATCAATTTATTTAAAAAATTTACAATTTTAACAAAATTATTTACTACTTACTCATTGAAAACTCCAGAAGCTTCAACTATTTTCAAGCCCTAACTCCATACAAAACTCATGTTCCACTGTGAACACTAACCAACATTTGGTTCTTCTTAAGGTAGAAGAAACACTTAGCAATAGGGTAGAGGAAGGAAAAGCAAAGAAATTATTCAGAGGAATTTTGATGGAAAACTCTTTATGTTTTAAGAAAATTTTAAGAAGGTGATAATAAGGAAAGAAACTTAGGAAATACCAAACCCCTTTTTAAACTCTTAGATATCAAAACTTACTTCTAACAAAAGTACAAAAAGCAACTTAACATTTTTCACTTTCCTATGGTCTAAGCTCTAACTTAGTTTCATTTGAAACTATCTCTTTTAACTCTCATCTTACAATCCAACTATCTCTAAATCTTCTTTTATATTTCTTTCTCCTATTTTCCATAATACTCTATAAATTTTGAAATAAATCCTAAATTCACCAAAATTCACAAATATATAATTCCACTAATCAATAAAATTTCCAATATAGTTAAATTTCAAATTCACAATTTTCCCAAAAATCATAACTTTGTTCAATTATACCCGGAATTATTTATGACTACATATACAATTTTTTTTCATGTGCAACAATTTCACTATTCATGTGTATGTATATGACATATTATGCATGAGCACGAAAAATGCATCTCTAAACTGTCATTGATCACTCACTTTTTCTATTCTAACCTTCCCGCAGGTAACGGGATGTTACAACTCTTCCCTCCGTAAAAGAAATTTCGTCCTTGAAATTCTTACTTGTTTGCTCGAATAGGTGGGGATATTGTCTCCTCATATGCTCCTTTGTCTCCTATGTTGTATCGTTAGTTGAGTGGTTCATCCAAAGGACTTTCACCAATGGAATGACTCTGTTCCTCAACTGCTTGATCTGCAATCCCATAATCTTGATCGACTCCTCAACATAACTTAAGTTACTAGCAACCTCAATTTCCTGAGCTTGTATCACATGTGTCGAATCTGATCGGTATCTTCAGAGCATACTCACATGAAATACATTATGCAACTGAGACATCTCATTTGATAAAGTCAGCTTATAGGCCAAAGGTCCAATCCTCTTAATGATCTCATAAGGACCAATGTACTTAGGGCTCAACTTGACCTTTTTACTGAACCTCAAAACTCCCCTCCAGGGTGACACTCTCAAGAATACTATGTCTCCCACATTGTACTCTATATCACATCGAAGTTGATCCACATAACTCTTCTGTCTATCCTGAGTCGCTTTAATTCAGCTTCGGATCAACTTCACATTATTCACTGTGTCCTGTATCAACTTCGGGCCTTTAACCATTCTCAACCCTCTTCATCCCAATATAATGACGATCGACATTTCCTACCATACAGTGCCTCATACGGTGCCATTTTGATACTACTGTGATAATGATTATTGTAGGAAAACTCTATTAATGCCATATGTTGATCCCAAGCTCCTCTAAACTCCAATACACAAGCTCTAAGCATATCCTCGATAGTCTTGATTGTTCTCTCACTCTGTCCATCTTTCTGAGGATGAAAAGTTGCATTGAAGTTCAACTTAGTCCCCATAGCAGACTACAAGCTCCTCCAAAACGTCAAAGGAAATCTAGGATCCCTGTCCGATACTATGGACACTGGAACCCTATGCAGTCTCACCACCTCATCCACATATCCTCGAGCCAACTAATCAAGTGAGTTATTCTCTCTTATTGGTAAGAAGTGGGCTGACTTAGTTAACCAGTCCACTATGACCCAAATCGCATCATGTTGTGTCAGAGTCTTAGGCAATCCTATGATGAAGTCTATAGTGATTCGTTCCCATTTCCACTCTAGAATGGGTAATGAATAGAGTGTCCTTATTAAAGCCTGGTGATCAACTTTCACTTACTGGCAAGTCATATATCTAGATACATACTCTGCCACTTGCTTCTTCATTCCAGTCCATCAGAAATGTT
This sequence comes from Erythroxylum novogranatense, assembly GCA_029891385.1. Lineage (NCBI taxonomy): Eukaryota > Viridiplantae > Streptophyta > Magnoliopsida > Malpighiales > Erythroxylaceae > Erythroxylum > Erythroxylum novogranatense. The sequence continues at coordinate 51,633,054 of CM057226.1, read as the reverse complement.
GCTTCAATGTGTTATACATCTTGATAGTATCAGGATGCATAGCATAGGCTACCATATGAGCTTCCTTGAGAATGTCCTTCCTCAAATTATCCACATTAGGCACACATAGCCTCTGTCTCAACCATAATGTCTCATCCGTGAACTCAAACTCAGAATTTGGATTCACCTATACTTTCTCTATAAGCTTCACCATATCAGAATCTTTCCTCTATACTCTCCTAATTTTTTCATGTAGCATTGATCTCAACTTCAAAGTGGCAATTAGTGCTTCATCTTGCTCTAGGTTCAACTCCACATTGAGAACTCTCAAAAGAATCAAATTAGGTAACCTCGATAACTGAATCTGAGCTGCACTGATATTAGATTTCCTACTCAAAGCATCTGCCACCACATTAGCTTTCCCAGGGTGATACTCAATAATGCAATCATAATCTTTCAATAACTCAATCCATCTTCTCTGCCTTAAGTTCAACTCTCTCTGGTTCAGCTGATTTCTCAAACTCCTATGATCAGTGTATATCTGGAAAGTCTATCCATATAAATAGTGTCTCCAAATCTTTAGAACAAAGACAATCGCAGCTAGATCCAAATTGTGTACCAGATAATTGATCTCGTGAGACCTTAATTGTCTCGATGCATAGGCAATCACCTTTCCTTGCTCCATCAATACACATCCTAATCCTTGATGCGATGCATCATTGTACACCACATATCCTCCGGTCCCCGATGGAATAGTCAACATCGGTGCAGTAGTCAACCGATATTTTAACTCCTCAAAGCTTTTTTGACACTCCTCATTCCATCTGAACACTACATTCTTCCTCATAAGTTTTGTTAGTGTTGGATCGTGTACGGTCCGAGTATTCACAATACAATGCAAAAAAAGACCATACAATAACATGAAGTATAATCGAAATACTAAAGATGTATGAAAATACCTTATTTTCATGGATAGGTTGCTTCTTTTTCGAATTTCGAGACACTGCAAAACGCGAATGCCCTCTACCGGTATCCACACGAGTATGCACGATCCGGGTTACGGTTGTGGTGTGCTAGCATGTCCTGAAACTCCTTTCCGAACGCCACACGATTTTCCTCTCGGATGACGGCTAGGGTTTTGTCTCTTCTTCCTTAACCTAATGAGACCTAAACTTCTCTATTTATAGAGAAACCCTAATCCCATTTAGGCCCCATTAAGTTTCAGCCCATTATATCATATATAATAAAAGCCCGACAACTTTATTCGATCTAGCCCAATAAATATATCTAAATATATTTATTCAACACCTAATAAATTAGGCCCAAGAGAATAAGCCCAGATGACATTACTTTTTGTGTGCGACCCTGTAGGCTCATTTCATGTTGGCAATGGGCTTGATCACACTTCAAGGCCCACAAGTCATAAGCGGCCTCTAGCAAGACATTATGACTACCTAAATCAAACGAGGATCGATAATCCGATTTAACCTGTAACTATGGTTATAGGCTCAGTTGTAACACGATATCAAGATTAATCATAAGGCATGGTATATGTCAACCTTTGATTAATCATAGTTTCTTGATCCCCAAGTTGACTGATTATAACAAATGACATTGATGACTCTTCATCAATTCATTTGAGCACGGCAATGCATTTCTTTAGTCACACTTGTCAAGAGGCCCAAATGATATCTCTCTCATTTAAGAGAGGTACAAATCCCATCTACGTCATTCAAATCCCTCCGTATGATTCATTTAGTGTCCAACATAAGAGTATTTCTTATTCGGTTAAGAATAACTTAGTCTAATATGAAAACATTAAATTCCTCATGTAGGGAACCATGATGACTTCAGGTCAAAGGACTAAAGTCAAACTATATATAGAATCACTAATGACATGAAACCATGTAGTATTCTTTATGTGGGTCGATCCAATATATGTTCTCTAACATATATCTATGTTTCTGATTTGATATCTCATATCCATGATCAGTAAAACGTGATCATTAATCAGAACACATACTAGTCTTAATTCATTATTGTTCCACCAATAATGATCGACCAGGGACAGTCTAGAATAGTGTTATAACACTTATGGTTTTACTATCAAGTCACATACTTGATGACATAAGTCTAATACTATTCATGGAATGTAAATCACATTACATAAACGAAATACATACATATATAAAGGAATACCTCATAATATATTATTAACAAGTCATAATGTTAATAAATGAATCACAAATATCCATTGGCCTAGGGCACACTATTAACAATCTCCCACTTGCACTAGGCCTAATCGGTCAGATATCTAATACCTATAGACCTTGTATGACTCTCATGTTTAGACTGTGGAAGAGGCTTAGTAAGTGGATCGGCAATGTTGTCATCTGTGCCCACTTTGCATATCTTCACGTCTCCTCTCCCAATGATCTCTCTAATCAGATGGAAACGTCTGTGTATGTGTTTGGATCTATGATGTGAGTTTGGTTCCTTAGCCTGTGATATAGCCCTATTATTATCACAATAAAGGTCTATAGGACTTGCAATGCTAGGAACAACTCCAAGCTCAGTAATGAACTTCCTGATCCATACAGCTTCCTTAGCTGCATCCGAGCGCAAAGAATGTACTCAGGTTGTAGAATCAACAATAGTGTCTTGCTTTGAACTTTTCCAGCTCACTGCACCTCCATTCAAACAGAACACAAAACCTAATTGCGATCTAAAATCATCTATGTCAGACTAAAAACCAGCATCAGTGTAACCATTTACAATGAGCTCTCCTTCAAGTACTCCATAGACTAGGAACATATCCCTAGTTCTTCTCAAGTACTTAAGGATATTCTTAATTGCTATCCAGTGACTCTTACCATAATTAGATTGGTATCTACTTGTTATGCTCAAAGAATATGAGACATCTGGTCGAGTACATAACATGACATACATGATAGATCCAATTGCTAATGCATATGGAATCTTACTCATGCGCTCAAGCTCTTTACCTAAAGTAAGACAATCCTTCTTAGAAAGCTTGATTCCATGTGACATAGGCAAGAATCCTCTATTGGAATCTTGCATACTGAATCTTTTCAGTATCTTATCTATGTATGTACTCTGACTTAGGCCTATAAGCTTTCTTGATCTATCTCTATAGATCTTAATGCCTAAAACATAGGCAGCCTCACCTAAGTCTTTCATTGAGAAACGTTTCCTTAACTAAATCTTGATACTCTGTAAGGTTGGAATATCGTTTCCAATGAGCAGTATGTCATCAACATATAAAGCTAAAAAGACAATAGCACTCCCACTAACCTTTTTGTAAACACAAGGTTCATCTTCATTTTTGATGAATCCAAACTCTTTGACAACTTCATCAAAACGAAGATTCCAGCTTCTTGATGTTTGCTTCAATCCATAAATGGATCTTTGAAGCTTGCACACCTTTCCCGAATTCTTAGGATGGACAAAACCCTCAGGCTGTATCATATATACATCCTCAAGTAAGTTTCCATTAAGGAAAGCCGTTTTGACATTCATTTGCCATATCTCATAATCATAGTATGCAGTTATGGCAATAAGAATTCTAATGGATTTGATCATGACCATTGGAGAAAATGTCTCATCATAATCAATTCCATGAACTTGTCGATAACCTTTAGCAACAAGTCTTGCTTTATAAGTGTGCACATTTCCATCCATGTCGAGTTTCTTTTTGAAAACCCATTTGCATCCAATGGTTTTCAAGCCATCAGACGGATCAATCAAAGTCCAAACTTGATTGTCAAACATGGATTGCATCTCTGCTTTCATGGCCTCTAACCATTTAGCAGATTCTGGAATTTCCATAGCTTCTTGATAGGTTGTGGGCTCATTATGATCAATAAGCATCACATTATCATCATCAGTAACGAGAAATCCATATCTCTCGGACTCATGACGAATCCTATCAGATCTACGTAGGCCTTGTGTTGTTAAAAACTGCTCATCAACAGCTTGTGAGCTCGCTTCAATCTCCTTTTCAGGCTCAATGTCATTTTGTGAAACTTGAATTTCTTCAAGTTGTACTTTACTCCCACTGTTTCCTTCGGAAACAAATTCCTTCTCTAAGAAAAAACCATTTCGAGTAACAAACACTTTGTTCTCTGCTGGGATGTAAAAGTAAAATCCTTTAGTTTCCTTAGGATATCCCACAAAATAACATTTTTCAGATTTGGGTGCCAACTTGTCGGTAATTAGACGCTTCACATAAGCCTCACATCCCCAAATCTTTAGAAAAGATAAATTGGGACGCTTCCCAGTCCATATCTCATAAGGTGTCTTTTCTACGACCTTTCAAGGAATACGGTTCAATATGAATCTCATTGTTTCTAAAGCATAGCCCGTAAATATTTTGGAAGATCATTGACTCATCATTGATCGAACCATATCTAATAGAGTTCGATTTCTCCTTCGAAACACCATTCCATCGAGGAGTTCTGGAGGAGTCAATTATAAACAATTTCACAATCCTTAAGATAATCATCAAACTCTTGGCTTAAGTATTCACCTCCTCGATCAGATCGAAGGATTTTAATTATTTTGCCAAGCTGATTTTGTACTTCATTCTTATAGTGTTTGAACTTTTCAAAAGATTCAAATTTGTGCTTCATTAAATAGACATACCCATATCTAATGAAGTCATCTGAAAAAGTAATGAAATGCAAATAACCTCTCTTTCAGCTCTTCCAAATGGAGTTTACAGTTCCTTTTTCAATGACCAGGTTCATTGCAGTGAAAGTAAACTCCCTCCTTGGGTGCCTTAGTCTTAGCTTTGGGCTTGGGCTTGGGCTTGGACTTGGGTACTTTACCTTTGTCCTTCGCTGTGCCCTTCTTCTTGAAAACTTTTCCCTTTTGAACCACAAGAACTTCATTGGTGGTCTTAACCTTTCCCTTTAAGTTCTCTTCAGCAGTTTTCAACATCCCATGCAATTCATCAATGGACTTCTCCATATTATGCATGTTGTAGTTAAGAATGAACTGATCATATTCATCAGTTAAAGATGCTAGAATAAGATCTGTTGCCAATTCTTGACTAACAGGTGCACCTAATTTCTCAAGATGATGAATGTAACTCTTCATCTTGAGAACATGAGCACTCACAGGTGTGCCAGGAGTCATCTTGCATGAATTTAATGCCTTAGTGGTTCTAAACCTCTCTTGGCATGCTTGCTCTTGAAACATAGTTTTCAATTCATGAATTCAATGCCTTAGTGGTTCTAAACCTCTCTTGGCGTGCTTGCTCTTGAAACATAATTTTCAATTGAGCAAGCATGTCATAGGCCTCCATTTCCTCTAAATCCTTCTGAAGGTCAGAGATCATGGCGCCTAACATAAGGCATGACACATCCGTAGAGTCATTGATATGCTTCGTGTAAGCATCCTTTTGAGCCTTAGGTGCAATTGCTGGTGGTTCCTCAGGGATGGGCTCTTCTAAGACATAAAGCTTTCTTTCTTGCTTGAGAACAATTCTCAAGTCCCTATACCAATCTAGGAAATTTGTTCCATTAAGTTTTTCTTTCTCTAAGATAGATCGCATAGAAAGGTTTGTGGATGGAGTAGCCATAATCTACAAGAATTATGCAATAAGGGTCAACATTCATATATTATGAGGTATTAGCTCCCACTCAAATAAATAACCCTCAATTGACGAATGGGAGAAACAAGATCCATATTTCACTAAGTCCTAAGAAAGCTTTGGCTTAACACTCAAGACTTAGTTATTTAGGTAGAAAACTCTTTTCAATTACATCACATGTAACTCTTGATGGGTTTATGTTAAAATACATCTTATGTACTGCATGTATGTAAAAAACCCAATATTATGCCCTAAGCCCAAAACCGTTTTGATAGCTTAGTTAATTTTAACCATACTTTACCTATGAATAGCACCATTATTCAAATGTCTTCCCTAGATGATCCCTACATGCCTTGCTTTGGCAAAAACCCACATAAGGATAATCTAGAGATAAACATTGGTAAAGATTTATGGAAGGCATATAAACTTAAAATTATGAAGAGGGTCTTTCTTAGTACATTATGAAGGCTACTAATCCTATTAGTAAGGGTGTTTGTACTATGCTATTTCTAATCCTATACTACAACATACTTGAGTATATATATATTAGAAGTATAGAATAGTAACTTACACATGAATATAAATATTCAAAAAATATAAATAAACACATGTAACATCACCCAGAATATATAACACATAATGAACAATCAAGCGTAGGGGAAGCAACCCCTTGTTGGGCTTGTCAGTCTACTGGAAGAGATGATAGTCAACTAGTTGACTTGTGCTAGTCGACTGGAAGAAACGTTTTTGCTGAAAAACTCATCTCCGCTCTTCGATCAGTTGACTGGAAGAGATGCTAATCGACTGGAGTATCCTTGTCCAACATGGATACTTAAGTTTCGGCCCATTATATCATATATAATAAAAGCCCGACAACTTAATTCGATCTAGCCCAATAAATATATCTAAATATATTTATTCAACACCTAATAGATTAGGCCCAAGAGAATAAGCCCAGATCACATTACTCTTTGTGTGCGACCCTGTAGGCTCATTTGATGTTGGCAATGGGCTTGATCACACTTCAAGGCCCACAAGTCATAAGCGACCTCTAGCAAGACATTATGACTACCCAAATTAAACGAGGATCGATAATCTGATTTAACCTGTAACTATGGTTATAGACTCAGTTGTAACACGATATCAAGATTAATCACAAGGCATGGTATATGTCAATGTTTGATTAATCATAGTTTTTTGATCCCCAAGTTGACTGATTATAACAAATGACATTGATGACTCTTCATCAATTCATTTGAGCACGGCCATGCATTTCTTCAGTCACATTTGTCAAGAGGCCCAAATGATATCTCTCTCATTTAAGAGAGGTACAAATCCCATCTACGTCATTCACATCCCTCCGCATGATTCATTTAGTGTCCAACATAAGACTATTTCTTATTCGGTTAAGAATAACTTAGTCTAATATCAAAACACTAAATTCCTCATGTAGGGAACCATGATGACTTCAGGTCAAAGGACTAAAGTCAAACTATATAAAGAATCACCAATGACATGAAACCCTGTAGTATTCTTTATGTGGGTCGGTCTAATATATGTTCTCTAACATATATCTATGTTTTTGATTTGATATCTCATATCCATGATCAGTAAAACGTGATCATCAATCAGAACACATACTAGTCTTAATTCATTATTGTTCCACCAATAATGATCGACTAGGGACAGTCTAGAATAGTGTTATAACGCTTATGGTTTTACTATCAAGTCACATACTTGATGACATAAGTCTAATACTATTCATGGAATGTAAATCACATTACATAAACGAAATACATGCATATATAAAGGAATACCACATAATATATTATTAACAAGTCATAATGTTATTACATGAATCACAAATATTCATTGGCCTAAGGCACACTACTAACAGTCAGATGGGCGAAGATCAGAGAAAACCCCTCGACAAACTTTCAAAAATACCTGGCCAATCCTAGGAAGCTTCGAAACTTTGACACATTCTTCGCAACTTCCTAATTCATCACTGCCTCAATTTTCTTCGGATCTACCTGTATGCCATCCCCAGTCACTATATGCCCCAGACACACAAATTGATCCATCCAAACTTCACACTTACTGAATTTGGCATACAACTATTTCTCTCTCATAATCTGCAAAATGACCCTTAAATGTTCAATATTCTCCTTTCTACTCTACAAATACTCCAAGATGTCATCAATGAATACAATCATGAATAGATCTAGGTAGGGCTGAAATGCCTTATTCATCAAGGCCATACCTGCTTGGAATACCTGCTGAGGCATTAGTCAACCCAAACGGCATCACTAGAAACTTAAAATGCCCATACCTGCTCCTGAATGCACTCTTATGATCATCAGCCTCAGCTATATTCAATTGATAGTACCCTGATCTCAAATCCAATTTAGTGAGTACCTGAGCTCCCTGTAGCTGATCAAGCAAATCATCAATTCTAGGCATCGGGTACTTGTTTTTCATTGTTACCCAATTCAGCTGCCTATAGTCAATGCATAACCTCAAAGTACCATCTTTCTTCTTCACAAATAGCATTGGAACTCCCCAAGACAAAACATTGGGTCTAATAAAATCCTTTTCCAACAAATCCTAAAGTTGAGCCTTTAACTCATCCAATTCCATAGGTGCCATCCTATATGGAGGAATAGATATAAGAGCAGCACCTGGAACTAGATTAATCGTGAACTTTATTTCCCGATCTGGTGGTAAACTAGGTAGCTCACCAGGAAACACATCTTGGAATTCCTTAACCACGAGGATGTCCAGTATACTCTGCTTAGCTCTAGTATCAATGATATGGTCCAAATAAACCTCACATCCTCCTTGCATCAATCTCAATACACTCATGAAGGATAACATCTTGGTTGGCACTGCTTGACTAATTCCTCTTAATACTGCCCTCGGCTGACTAGGAGATTCTAATACTACCTCCTTGATGTAGCAGTTCATAATAGCCTTATGAGTAGTGAGCCAATCCATACCTAGGATAACATCTATCTCCCTCAACTGTAGTATAATCAGGTCTTAAACTCTACTTGATCAATCTTAATCAAGCACCCCTTATCGACCTCTCCTATGATAGTAGTGCTACCTATAGGTTTACTCACCTCTAGCCCATACTGTATCAGTTCTCTATCACAATGCAGTCTACATGTCAAATGCGGTGCAATAAAGGAGTGTGTGGATCCTAGATCTAGTAGTGAAAATGCCTCAAAATCATAAATGAGAAGCACATCTGCAACTGCATCTGATGAGTCGGTTGTCCTACCCCTCAGTCCTCATGGAAGAACTCCCAGCTCTCCCTCTGCCTCTACGTCAGCTTCTCGATCCATATCCACCACCTCTACTCTGCTGGACTATATTATTATTCCCAGATCGCCCACTAACAATAGATTGAGTTTCCAAAGTAGCTGGACAATATCTGATCTAGTGGTCCATGGAGTCGTATTTGGGGCAAGCTCTAGTCAGGATCTAGGGAGAGGGGTAGGTTTTTACAGACTGATAGTGGAAGCGGTGCAGGAAAAAGTCAATTTCTAGTTTGCAAACACTGTGAGAAGAGGCATGGTGGTGAGTGCCACCTAAATGTAGCTCCCCCTTACCACGGGGTATACATCGGGACATTTGGAGGTCATTTCGGCACATATCCTACGATAAAGGCAAGTTGCTTTTGATCTCTACATTCACTTCATGGCATCATATCCTTATTCGCTTATAAAGCATCCTAAGAAAATCAAAATATTTTAAAACCAACTTTTTCCTTATTTCACTTCACAAAACTGAAAGTCTACATTGCATCTTTAAACTCTTACTACATGTACATAATCAAAACCTAATACAAAAGTACTACAAGAAAGAGGAAAGTATACAAAGTCTACTTAATCTATCGAAAAAGTCCAATTGATCGACCTTCGATCCATGACTTCTCTTACCAAACACAATCTACATGGCTGGAAAAGCCTCTCAGTGATTAGAGTCATCTCTCGACCCTGAAAAGACAATGGTGCAATTTTCGTGAGTTTTGCGAACTCAAATGAGGTAACCACCATCGATGGTTCTCTCAATTCACGCAACACATTATTTCACATAGCATATAATCACATATTGAACTTTACATAATATCACCATTTCACTTACGCATAAGCAAATTCAGCATTTCAATCAATCAGACATACTTGATAAAAATGCATATGAGACACCTTCCAATTATGATTTTGTTGCGATTGAGTGCCTAAATTGTCCCGTATCGATTTTGGATACCAGGCTCATTAATAATTATCCCTTATTTGATGAGGATATAGAGCTCATTATACATAGTGAGCCTTAGGCTCCTATTCACTGTTTGAGCACGAGGCTCTTTTCACTCGTTGAGCTTTAAGCTCTAATCGATAGCTACTCTAGTCACAACTAACATTATCTGATTGTCCATTCATGTATAGAACACATATGCCACAGTCAATAAAATTGTAAAGCACTTAGGTCTTCACATTCACATTCAAGCAACACTTAAATATACATTTCACATTTCACAGTCATCGGACCTTCTGTCCGGAATCAATAATCAAACTCATTCATTTCAAATTCATTCATCATTCAGAACGTAATTTAAACAAATAATAAATGAGAGGAACCATCTAGGTTACTCACTAGTTGCTCCCGAAGCTAATGCCTAGAAGTTTCGACGTCTGGGGTTGACGTTCCAGTTGCTCCTCTATGTCAAGCAACTTACATAATATCACAATTTGTACAATCATAAGTGTCTAATAATGCACATGTATGAAATGAAATAGGTACAATGCATGTTCATGATAGTCCTGAGTATTTTACCATCAATTTTATCACAAAATTATTCTCATATCGAATCTCATCTAAGTATAATTAATACTTAGGTTTATGCTGTTAGTAGTGTGCCCTAGGCCAATGGATATTTGTGATTCATGTATTAACAGTATGACTTGTTAATAATATATTAAGAGGTATTCCTTTATATATGCATGTATTTCGTTTATGTAATGTGATTTACATTCCATGAATAGTATTAGACTTATGTCATCAAGTATGTGACTTGATAGTAAAACCATAAGCATTATAACACTATTCTAGATCGTCTCGGTCGATCATTATTGGTGGAACAATAATGAATTAAGACTAGTATGTGTTCTGATTGATGATCACGTTTATCGATCATGGATATGAGATATCAAATCGAAATATAGATATATGTTAGAGAACATATATCGACCGACCCACATAAAAATACTACATGGTTTCATGTCATTAGTGATTCTTTATATGGTTTGACTTTAGTCCTTTGACTTGAAGTCATCATGGTTCCTACATGAGGAATTTAGTGTTTTGATATTAAACTAAGTTATTTTAACGAATAACAAATAGTCTTATGTTGGACATTAAATGAATCATGCGGAGGGATGTGAATGACGTAGATGGGATTTGTACCTCTCTTAAATGAGAGAGATATCATTTGGGCCTCTTGACAAGTGTGACTGAAGAAATGCATGGTGTGCTCAAATGAATTGATGAAGAGTCATCAATGTCATTTGTTATAATCACCAACTTGGGATCAGAAACTATGATTAATCAAAGGTTGACATGTACCATGCCTTGTGATTAATCTTGATATCGTGTTACAAAAGGACTGAGCTTATAATCATGATTACAGGTTAAATCGGATTATCGATCCTCATTTGATTTGGGTAGTCATAATGTCTTGCTAGAGGCCGCTTATGACTTATGGGCCTTGAAGTGTAATCAAGTCCATTACCAACATCAAATGAGCCTACCGGGTCGCACATAAAGAGTGATGTGATCTGGGCTTATTCTCTTGGACCTAATTTATTAGGTGTTGAATAAATATATTTAGATATATTTATTGGGCTACATTTAATTAAGTTGTCGTGCTTTTATTATATATGATATAATGGGCCGAAACTTAATAGGGCCTAAATGGGATTAGGGTTTCTCTATGAATAGAGAAGCTTAGGTCTCATTAGGTTAACGACACAATTGTCAAGAAACCCTAGCCGCCATCCAAGAGAAAGATCGTGCGGCGTTCGGAAAGGTTTTCAGGACGTGCTAGCACACTACAGCCGCAGCCCGAATCGTGCATGCTCGTGTGGATATCGGTAGAGGGCATTAGCGATTTGCAGTGTCTTGGAATCCGAAAAGAAGCAATTCACCCACGAAAATAAGGTATTTTCGTTAATCCTCGTGTTTTCGATTATACGTGATGTTTTTGTATGGTCTTTTCCGTAGCGTATTGTGAATACTCGGACCGTACGCGATCCAACATATGCCTCACTAAAGCCATTAAATTTATAATTAATTTCTCATTGAATCACTTCAGGTTTTTCCAAGACACCCCATTAGGGTCTACTGTTCACATTCAATCAGAAGGTGTAATTGAAGTAATTTGATCATACTATCTTCTAGAAAAGTGTTTCTTTATGTCTTGTCTTTCTATTGACACTAAGATCACTCAATTTGGTTTAGTACTTTGGAAGATATGCCTCAAACATTTTTGGGTTGTCATATTCTAAAAATAGTGTACTATGCACAAGTTCCATTTAGAATTTAAACTTTTAGAGACTAAATCACAATTAGACTTCTTGAGAAAATGTGTAGGACTATATCTCTAGTTTACTCCAAATAAAAAATTATCTCATTTGGAATCCTACAGATCCAAGTATAATCAAAATACTGAGAGGTGTTCAGTAAGATTATCCTATTTCACTGTTCCAACAAATTCCACACTTTGATTTGAACAATATTTTTCAAATGATTTTAGAATGACATATAATTTTTTTGAGAGGTATAAAAAATGTGTTAGGAATCTATTGGTTCAAAAATCACTTTATTTGGAGGTTGGATAACAAAGTTAAGGCCAAAAGAATCAAACAAGGTTTTGCCCTCAAATAATTTTGCACCAGGCGTGGGGCAATTGGTATAATTTTCACTAAATATGTCGGATGAAGGTCTTCTTAAACGGTTTGAAAGAAGACTTCAAGATGTACAATTTTCATGAAGACCTTGAAGACAAATTATATCATATGAAGGGTTGAAGATGGTACAAACTATAGGATCAGACAAAACCAAAAGAAAAAGCAGACGAATGGAAAAAGTAAACAAATTGGTAAAATTGCCATAACTTTTCCTATAGATATTGGATTAAGGTGTTCTTTAGATAGTTTGAAAGATAGAATTCAAGACCTACAACTTTCATGGAGATATCAAAAACAAATTATATCATATGAAGGGTAAAAAATGGTACAGACGATAGGATCAAACAAAAAGAAGTGAAAAAGCAGATGAATTGAAAACGTAGACAAATTGGGAAAATTGCCATAACTTTCCCTACAGATCTTGGATTAAGGTGCTCTTTGGATGGTTTAAAATCAGACTTGAAGATCTACAACTTTATGAAGACCTTGAAGACAAATTATACCATCTGAAGGGTAAAAAATGGAACAGACGATAGTGCACTGAAGAAATTTCAATCACATAAGAAGAAGCAGAAGGTCAAACATAGAAGATCAGAAAGTAGCAGATATGATGTCATCACAGACGATATGATGTCATCACAGATAATATTACATCATCACAAACGATACATTTTTACAGACGATATGATGTCATCACAGATGATATGTTTTTACAGATGATATGACGTCATCATAGACGATATAACATCATCACAAATGATACGTTTTTACAGACGATATAATGTCATCATAGATGATATGATGTCATCACAGATGATATGTTTTTACAGACGATATGACGTTATCATAGATGATATCACGTCATCACAAACGATACGTTTTTACAGACAATATGACGTCATCATAGATAATACTATCTATACTCCTAAACATCTCCCCTTATAAGGACCTTAACTTTCAACTCAGTTATCAAAAAATTTCATATAATATATCATTGGAAAGGTAAAAGAAAGATCAATCTATATAGATCAATACAGAAAATTCACAGAAGTTTCAGATAAAAAATTCAACCTCTTAACTATTCATTCCCAGAAATTTCCAAATTTCATTCTAAAAAATCCAACACTTTATATTTTATTTTGAAAATTGATTCCTTCAGATAAGTAGTAATTCCATGTCTCTAGCTTAGTTTGAAACAAGAATCAACTCAAATGGATATCTACAGATTTAGATATTGTGAGAATCTGTTTGATCGATATTGTATTAGATAAATATCAAATATAGGAGATAAATATCAGATATAGGATATGTATTAGGATCCCTAAAAATAAGGGATCCTCAGATAGGGTTAGATTCCTAGTTCAGTAAGGATTAGGAGATTTGTTTCCTAATCTATGTTGTACTCTTTATATATATATATCTGATTAAGTTTCAATAAAGAGGGTACCTTGAAACCCTAAATTCTGATATGGTATCAGAGCTTTAGGCTCAAATTTTCTTGGAAAATAAAGAGAGGATTGAGCCTTCATTGCTATTCTCTTCTTCTTCTTCCTTCAATCCTTTTTTCCCTTTCTTCCTACATCAGCCTTCATCGCGATTAGAGCTTTTATTGCTGTCCTATTCGGTCAGATCCAAAACCCTTGTTCCCTTTGTTCCAAACCCTCATCACCGATTAGTTTTGGTAGAAACAATGGCGTAAACCAAGGAGAGTGGTTCAATAATTGTGGCTTCATCGATGAAGCACCCAAGATTCAATCTTGGTAGAGTTACGATCATTCAATCAGCCTACAAATTGGATGGAAAAATTATCTCAAGTGGTCACAACTTGTTCGAACAATTTTGAAAGGCAAGGAAAGATCACCACTTGTTAGGAACCGGCCAAGGCCGGAAGATCCAAGTTTTGAGGCATGGGACGAGGAGGACTCAATGATCATGGCATGGCTTTGGAACTCAATGATGCTGAAATAAGTGATACGGTTATGTTCATGGCTACTGCCCAAAGATATTTAGGATGCAATTCACAGACTTACTCAAAAGCTAGGGATGCAGCTCAAGTGTATGAGGTGAAAGTCAAGACTATTGCCTCGAACAAGAGAATAAATCTGTGATGAATATGCCAATCAGTGAAGTCACTATGGCAAGAACTTGATCATTATCGAGTGATTCAAACCAAGTGTCCGGATGATCTTTGCTATACTAAAGGAGTTCATTGAACAAGATAGAGTCTATGATTTTACGGTTGGGTTAAATTCGAGTTTGATCAAATAAGGATCCAAATCCTTGGAAGGCGAAAGTTCCATGCTTTAATGAGGTAGTGGCTATTATCCGGAGTGAAGAGAGTAGGAGGAATTTAATGCTTAATTCTCAACCTTCGATGGTTCAAACTATGATGGCTAGGAGGAAAACATCTTTGGAAAAAGATTTGATGCGAAATCAAAAAGGAGTCAATCCAAGACCCAAACCGTGATGACCTATGGTGTAAGCATGCAAAAATCACGTCATACAAGGGAAAAGTGCTAGAAGTTGCATGGAAAGCGCCCTAGCCGTGAATGGGGCGAAGGGATATCAATCTAGGGTAATGGACAAGTGCAGATTGCTACAAGTACATCTCAACAGAAGACAGACCCGAGACAAAGGGTTTTAACCTGGATGAAGTGGAAAAGATGAGAGCATTTGTCGAGAACACGAGAAATCTACGGTACATGCACCTTTGTGCATTCAGGTATGTGTTTAGTTGGGTTAAATGTTTCAGATATGGTTTTCAGCAATCTTGGATTATGGATTTCGAGCTCTTGACCATATGACCTATTCCTCCAAACTCTTTACTACCTATTACCCTCGCCAAGCAATAAGAAGATAACCACGGTGATGGATCCTTAGCAACGATGGCTGGCATAGGAGATGTAAAATAAACCCATACAAAACATTGAGAAATGTTCTCCATGTCCCTAAACTAGCCACAAACCTAATATTTGTTCAAAAACTCACACTTGATTTACTTTGCAATGTTTCATTTCACTCAAGTCATTATTTATTTCAGGAGAGGGATTCGGGGAAGATGATTGGAAATGCTAGAGAACAGGATGGCCTCTACTATCTTGAGGAAACTAACGGATCAAGCCTATCCAGGAGCAGATCACCGTACTCATTCTTGTCTGAATCAGTGTTGACAAATAAAGAAAAAATCTTCTTACACCATCGTAGGTTAGGTCATCCATCATTTAGGATTATTCAATCTTTGTTTCCTGCTTTGTTTACAAAGCTAGATCTTGAGAGTCTTCATTGTGAGGTGTGTGAGCTTGCTAAACACAAGCGTATACCTTTTCCTATTAGCAATAAAAGAAGCACTTTTCCTTTCTATCTTATTCATACTGATATTTGGGGTCCCTCAACTATTTCAAATGTGTCAGGAGCAAGGTGGTTTGTAACGTTTATTGATGATTGCACTAGAGTTACTTGGGTTTTCTTGCTCAAACACAAGTCTAAAGTGAGTTTTGTCCTTCCACATTTCATCTCTATGGTAAAAAATCAGTTTGGTATAAAAATCAAGAAACTTAGATCCGACAATGCCAAGGACTACTTCAACCAAACTCTTACTCCTTTTTGTCAAAAAGAAGGAAAAATTCATGAGTCTTCTTGTGTCAAAACACCTCAACAAAACAGGGTGGCAGAGAGGAAAAATGGACACCTTTTAGACCAAACTAGAGCATTGTTATTTCAGAAAAATGTACCAAAACACTTTTGGGGAGAAGCAGTCCTAACAGCCACTCATCTCATTAATAGGTTACCCTCTAGAGTCCTAGGATTCAAAAGTCCAATGGAGATACTCTCTTCATTCTACCCGCATATACCTACCTCAAACAATCTTGTACCTCGCATTTTTGGGTGTGTGTCCTTTGTTCATATTCATAGGCAAAACCGTGGGAAATTGGATCCTAGAGCATTGAAGTGTATCTTTGTAGGGTATTCCTCAACTCAAAAAGGGTATAAGTGCTATCATCCTCCTTCTAAAAAATTTCATGTGCCTCGAGATGTTACCTTTAATGAACAAGAAGCCTATTTTGTCCAATCTTATCTTCAGGGGGAGATTCTCAAGGAAGATAAGGAGTTCTTTCTTGGAGTGTCAGAAATGATCCTTTCCTTCTATCTAAACCCAGCCAAATCAGTCAAAAACCTTCAGCTCAACCAGAATTTACTCCAACCGAAACTCAACCCATGTCTGAACCTAAATCTGCTTCTAGATATGTTAGATTTCGAAAGGTGTACTCAAGGTGGAAAGAGGTTAATCTGGAATCTGTGCATGTACATGAATCTGAACTAGATTCCTCAAATGAGGTAACAAATTCTGATACAAACTCTGATTTCCCTACTTTACAAACTGACACTGAAGTGCAGATTGGTGAGGAAGATCAAGATCAACCCATTGTCATTAGAAAAGGAACCAAAACATGTACTAAAAGGCCATTATACCAACTCTCACACTACATGTCCTTTCAAAATTTCTCACCAACCTTAAAAACCTTTCTTGTGAATCTTAATACCACCACCATTCCTAGAACCTTATCTGAAGCATTGTCCAATGAAAAATGGAAACAAGCCATGGATATGGAGATGGAGGCATTAAGAAAGAATAAAACCTGGAGTTTGGTGGAATTGCCAGCTGGAAAAAGACCAGTGGGCTGCAAGTGGGTGTATACGGTAAAATATAGGGCTGATGGGTCAATAGAAAGGTACAAGGCAAGATTGGTAGCAAAAGGATACACTTAGACTTATGGGATTGATTACCTAGAGACATTTGCTCCTGTGGCTAAGATGAATACAGTTAGAGTAATTTTATCTCAAGCAGCAAACCATGGCTGGGAACTACAACAGTTTGATGTAAAGAATGCATTTCTGCATGGGGAGTTAACAGAGGAGATTTACATAGAGGTCCCACCAGGGTATGAAGCAAAAGTGGCTACTAATATTGTTTGTAAGCTGAATAAAGCTTTGTATGGATTGAAACAGTCCCCACGGACTTGGTTTGGCAGATTTGCAAGAGTTATGTTATCTATAGGATATAAGCAAAGTCAAGGAGATCACACCTTGTTCATTAAGCATTCAGCCACAGGGAAGGTAACAGTATTACTAGTCTATGTGGATGACATCATACTTACAGGAGATGATGAGATGGAGCAGCAGATCTTGAGTAAGTGTTTAGCTAAGGAGTTTGAGATTAAGACCTTGGGAAGGTTAAGGTATTTTCTAGGAATTGAAGTTGCACACTCCAGGAGAGGAATTTTTATATCCCAACAGAAGTATGTTACTGATTTACTTAAGGAGACAGGGAAGGCTGCATATAGACCCGCAACTACACCTATGGAGCCAAACCTTAAGCTAGGAAAGGCAGAGGAAGATTTTCCAGTCAATAAGGAAATGTATCAACGACTTGTAGGGCGACTAATCTACTTGACTCATACCAGACCCGATATAGACTATGCAGTAAGCATGGTCAGCCAGTTCATGAATAGTCCTAAAGAAGTTCACTTACAGGCAGCACATAGAATTTTGCAATACCTTAAGGGAACTCCAGGAAGAGGGATTTTATTCAAACGAAATGAGGATATGGCACTTGAAGCATATACCGATGTTGACTATGCAGGATCAGTGGTGGATAGGAGATCTACATCAGGTTATTGTACCTTTCTTGGAGGAAATCTAATCACATGGAGAAGTAAAAAAAAACAGGGAGTAGTAGCACGATCTAGTGCAGAAGCAGAATTTCGTGTTATGGCACAAGGTATATATGAATTGCTTTGGGTAAAAATCATCCTATAAGACTTAAAGATTAAGTGGGATGCTCCTATGAGGCTTTACTGTGATAATAAATCAACAATAAGCATAGCTCACAATCCAGTTCAACATGATAGGACTAAGCACATTGAGGTGGATAGACATTTCATCAAGGAGAAGTTAGACAGTGGTTTGATATGCACTCCGTATCTACCAACACAAGGACAACTTGCTGACATTTTCACTAAAGGATTGAGTAGCTCAATATTTGAGAACATTGTATCCAAGTTGGGAATGGAAAATTCCTATTCACCAGCTTGAGGGGGAGTGTGAGAATCTGTTTTATCGACATCAGATAGATAAATATCGACACAGATATGTATTAGGATCCCTAAAAATAAGGGATCCTCAGATAGGGTTAGATTCCTAGTTCAGTAAGGATTAGGATATTTGTTTCCTAATCTATGTTGTACTCTTCATGTATATATATCTGATTAAGTTTCAATAAAGAGGGTACCTTGAAACCCTAAATTCTGATAGATATCACCAAAATACTAAAACACGTTCAAAAAAATTATCCAACTCATACTCTTTTAACTGATCCTCTCACTTTGATTCAATCCATCTTTTTCAAATTAATATCACAACCTATAAAATTTTATTAGAGAGGTATAAGAATGTATTAGGAATCTAACGCTTCAAAAATTAGGCCAATCGAAGGTCGGATGAAAAAGTTATAAGCAAAAGAGTGGAAAGAGGTTGGGTCAAGGGTGGGAAAGGACCGCGTCGTCCTCGCGAGCGCGCGCGACCTCCTGATCTTTTTTTTTCTCTTCGACTACCTAACTTCCAAAATTCATATTTTTTGACATAGAACTACAAAATTTGCGAATTTGGTACCAATGGAAGTAAAAAAAAACCTCTACAACTTCTATGAAGGACTTAAAAACCAATTTGGTCTCTAAAGGAGTCAAAATCTACCTCAAAGTAGCTGCCTGAAAAATGTCATCCTAAATAGTAACATAAACTCTAAAAATCATATCTTTTAGCCCCATGGTCCAAAAATGTCATACTTCATATTAATGAAAAGATAAAAAGATAAACTTCCACCTTCAAGAAGACTTTATAAACAAATTTTACCTTCATGTGGGTCAAAATTCTACTCAAACTTACTGTCCCGAAATTGTCAACTTAGACAGCACCTAACTTCCAAAAATTTACATCTTTCAACTCCGACATCAAAAAATGACATATTATATATCATTGGAAAGCTGTGAAAGTCCTCTATAACTTTCAAGAAGGCTACTTGGTCCAATTTAACCCATATCAGTCCAGAATTTGCCTTAAAGTCAGCATACACAAAACCTACCCTTATGAACAATTACAAAAACAATGCAAAGTAACCTTTGGAACAACATTGGCAAAACACAATAAAACTTGAATATCTTCCATTAATATCAAAATATGAGTTCTTACAAAGCTTTAGTAGGCATTTCTAGCCCCAATACATTAAAGTCTCGGAAATTCAAATTACAAAGAAGCCATGTGAACAATAATTTTGCACCAAAAATGCAACTAAAGCTTTGTTTACAAAATATAGCTTCAAAATCAAAATGCAAATGGGAGTGATGCCTTGACCTCGGTTCGGTCACTCATTTTCTTGTTCATCGCCTGTGGATGGGAAGGAAAAGGGTGTGAGCTCGATGGCTTGTGAGTAACATATTTATGACTAAGAAATAAGCAAAAATCCTTGAATCGTTTAATTCCAATGCAAAATTTACATTGATAACTATGCCACATATGTGTTCCAAATTTTATAACTTATCAAGCAATTTACAAAATCAACACAACTAATGCATTAAAATGATTTCAAATCATAACCACATAAACACATCGGAAATGGTTCGGATGGATCCAAAACAGAACGTACTACACATTTTCGCGTAACGGTCATATGTAGCCGTGAACTTAGGGGAGTCCGTGAGGAGCTCCATGTCACTGGCGGGCAGGCGGGAAAATCTTGTAGACAAGTGCACTTGACTTACTTAAGGGACCACCACAAACCCATATAAGCATACATTTCACTTTTTTCAAACATATTGGCCAAAATGAAACATTTCTTAAAACAATTTTATAACCATTTCATTCTTTCCAAAATCACTTTCACATTCTTTTACAATCATCAACACAAAATGAAAACATTCTCACAATTCATTCACAAGAAAAAGACACATGTCACATTCTCAAATCATCCTAAAGAGTAATAAATACATATTTTCAAAGTTGTTGGAAAGCATTAAATTCCATTTATTGAAAGTAATTGCACTAGCTCATTTTCTCAATTATAAAGATGTTACCCACCTTAAAATCCTTTGCTTTAGACTTGCTCAAGATGTCTTTCCTCTAGCTCCTCTTGCCTCCCTTGAATTTCTTCACAATCACAAAAGCCCAAATCAAAAAAGATCTTAAAATTGGAAAACCTAAGGAAACAAAAGCATGAAATTTATCCTAGAATACTCATACCCATACTTTTCCTAAGCCATTTGAACCAAAAACCCTTCAAAATTCCAAAAGATTTGAAACAACTAACCTTAAATCTCCACCCACAATTTTTGCTCTTTGGCTCTAATGGAAGATCAAGTCTTCCTCTTTCTTTTTCCTTCTTGAAAAACTCTTAAAATCACTCTTTTAAAGCAAATAAAAGTGAAACCCTAAGTTGTTCTTCTTCTTCTCTTCTTTCTCCTCTCAACCGAACACTCACCTCTCCTTTCTTCAAAATTTCGTTCCTTCTTTCCAAACAAGACAAAAAAATGCTTTTCTTTCTTTCTTTCTTTTAATGAAGCTAATGAGACCAATCTACCCCTCCTTGTAAGACTTATACCTTTTTACCTTAAGTGATCTTCCCATTTTTCCCTTATACATTCTTATTCCTTCAATTTAACTTACACCATACTATATTCTAACTTAATCTTAATTTCTCCATTTAATACTTCTAATTCCATCAATCTAAGCAATAAATCCTCTAACCATTGACATGCTAATTAAACTCTAACCAAAAGCAATTAATCAATCAAAACCTCAAACATAAATTGAAATCAAGTTTATTCAATAAGAAAAGAATTTGGAGGCCCACATCAATAAACTCATTCACCATAAATTTGTACTATCCCTAAATATGCAGATTTGATCAAGAACCATCAAAAGCCAAAAATTCATGGTTCTTTTATTCGAAGCCTTTTATTCTTACCCTTGGAGGTCAAATTAAAAAATTAATTCCAATGATTGCAATATAGAATGCAACCTCAGGTCGTCTCACTTAATCAGAACCTAATGAAATGGACCAAAGCTAACCTAAATGTCATGAAATGCAAACTAAAGTAGTAAGGAGGGGGTTTTGATTCTTTTAGAAAACTAAACAAAATTGAATGAATTGTAAGAGAAATGTGTAAAAGGTATTTTTGGATTTTGGGAATAGAAACTTGAAAGTTAAAGACAATAATCAAATGTGATAGAATCCTCTTAAAAAATGAGCTTTGGCTATCATAGTTCGAAATAAATCTTGGTGGGAGTGAAAATCACTAAGTTTCAAATGATAAACCTTAAAGAACTCTTTAAGTCCAAGGTCTTAATCAATGGACTCCATTTCTTAAGACCTTGTTAAATGTCCTTAGTGTGTGTTGTGGGTAAAGCAATGCAACAAGTTATTTAGGATCTCAAATCAACTCAATATTAAACACAACTATGTAAGATAAAAGAGATTTAATAAGATCACAAATAAACATATACAAAACTTCATATATTTAAGCTCAAAGTTCTACATCAACAAATCCCAACAACACAATGAGTATCCAATACTTGATCAAACTCTAATTAAGAATGTTCAACTATAAGTTACAATTCCTAAACCTAGGAATTTATAAATCATAGCTAAACATAGATTGAGTCACTCCCCTTCTTAGCCCATTGAACTCAAGCCATCACTACATCTTTAAGAGGAGGGAGGTGCCTAACCACACATAACTCCAAATGACTTCACAATTGGGAACTCACTGAGAGCATCCAGGACAGCAGTCGATGGTGGAAAGGAAGAGCAGTGATATGGATGATGGTGTGTGTAGGAGAATTTCGAATGTTCAAAGCGTGATGTCTCCTCTAGGTGGTATATGATATGTCGACTCTCTCCACTTAACCTAAAATAGGTAGCTTTTACAAAAATGGGTCAATGGATTGGGTAACACAGTGGGTAGACTTCCGAAAATGGTTCAAGTTTTTGAAAATTCGCAACGACGAACTTTTCCCAAAAGGTTTGCTTGAGAGTTTATGGTTTCTTCATCACGGCGACATGAACTTCACATCGTGGTGAACTTCTCCCAAAGGTTTCAGCGAGTGGCTCTTCATTCTTTGCTACGTCGAACTTTTTCCGAAAGGTTTGTTGACTTGTTGAACCATCATTTCCAGCATCCACTCCTAGCTCTACTTCTTGAGTCTCCTGTAATAAACAAATGGTAGTTTGCAATATCAATTGTGCTTAAAAAATTAATTTAGTGCAATAGTTAATTATTTGTGACAATTTTACTCTCAAACTACACAAAGTAAAGGCAAGCACTCAAAAGTCCAATTAAACACAAAATCAAGAAATAAGAGCCAAGAAATGTAGCAAAAACCATGAAAATATCACCAATTTAAATAAGAAACTTGGGTTCAATCATTCATCCTATTCATGCTCTGTCACCTTTTCTGCATTTTCAACATTTTTCCATATTCTCAATTTTCCTCTCAACTCATTTATACACTTATACCCATCTTGGACCATCATTTTACATCTACTCTTCAACTCAAAAACCATTTCCACAACACTTGATCCCTAACAATCCATCAAAACTAAATAAACACCATAACCTAATTTTTCATATCATCAACGGTGTTCATGAATATATATATGTGCCATGATCTATGCAATGATAGTAAATTCATCATTTTATTTCAAAAATTTACAACTATAACAAATTTATTCACTAATTACTCATTGAAAACTCCAAAAACTTCAACTATCTTCAAGCCCTAACTCTATGCAAAACTCACATTCCACTATGAACACTAACCAACTTCTCCACTATGAACACTAACCAACTTCTGATTCTTCTTAAGGTAGAAGAAACACTTAGTAGTAGGGTAGAGGAAGGAAAAGCAAAGAAATTCTTTAGAGGAATTTTGATGGAAAACTTTGTGTACTTTAAGAAAATTCGAAGAAGGTGATAACAAGGAAAGAAACTTAGGAAATACCAAACCCCTTTTTAAACTCTTAGATATCAAAACTTACTTCTAACAAAAGTATAAAAAGCACCTTAACACTTGTCACTTTCCTATGGTCTAAACTCTAACTTAGTTTCCTTTGAAACTAACTCTCTTAACTCTTATCTTACAATCTAACTATCTCCAAATCTTCTTTTAAATTTCTTTCTCCTATTTTCCATAATACTCTATAAATTCCTAAATAAATCCAAAATTCACCAAAATTCACAAATATATAATTCCACTAATCAATAAAATTTCCAATATAGTTAAATTTTAAAATCACATTTTACCCAAAAATCACAACTCTATTCAATTATACCCAGAATTATTTATGAGAGCATGTACAATTTTTTTCATGTGCAACCATTTCACTATTCATGTGTATGCGTATGACATATTATGCATGAGCATGAAAAATGCATCTCTAAGCTCTCATTGATCACTCACATTAGGTAACGGGATGTTACAACTCTCCATTCCTTAAAAAAAATTTCGTCATCGAAATTCTTACCTGTTTGCTCGAACAGCTGGGGATATTGTCTCCTTATATGCTCTATGTCTCCCATATTGCTTCCTCAGTTAAGTGGTTCCTCCAAAAGACTTTCACCAATGAAATGACTCTATTTCTTAACTGCTTGATCTACAATCCCACAATCTTGATCGGCTCCTCAACATAACTTAAGTTACTAGCAACCCTAATTTCTTGAGTTGTATCATATGTGTCAAATTCGATCAGTATCTTCGAAACATACTTACATTAAACACATTATGCAACTGAGACATCTCATTTGGTAAAGCTAGCCTATAGGCTAAAGGTCCAATCCTCTCAATGATCTCATAAGGAACAATGTACCTATGGCTCAACTTGCCCTTTTTATCGAATTTCAAAACTCCCCTCTAGGGTGACACTCTCAAGAATACTCTGTCTCCCACACTGTACTTCATATCACGTCGATGTTGATCTACATAACTCTTTTGTTTATCATGAGCCACTTTAATTCAACTTCAGATTAACTTAACCTTATCCACTGTTTCTTGTATCAACTCCAGGCCTTCAACCATTCTCAAGCCCTCTTCATCCCAATACATTGGTGACCGACATTTCCTACCATACAGTGCCTCATATGATGCCATTCTGATAATAATGTGATAATGATTATTATAGGCAAACTCTATTAATGCCATATATTGATCCCAAGCTCCTCTAAACTCCAATACACAAGCTCTAAGCATATCCTTTATAGTCTTGATTGTTCTCTCACTCTGTCTATCTGTCTGAGGATAAAATGATATACTGGAGTTTAACTTAGTCCCCATAGTAGATTGCAAGCTCCTCCAAAACCTTGAAGTAAATCTAGGATCCCTATCTAATACTATGGACACTAGAATCCCATGCAGTCTCACTACCTTATCCATGTATCTCCAAGCCAACTAGTCAAGTGAGTTATTCTTTCTCACTGGTAAGAAGTGGGCCGACTTAGTTAATCGGGTCTACTATGACCCAGATCGCATCATACTGCCTCGGAGTCTTAGGGAATCCCACGATGAAGTTCATAGTGATCCGTTCCCATTTCCACTACAAAATTGGTAACGAATGGAGCTTCCCTATCAGAGCCTGGTGCTCAGCTTTCACTTGCTGGCAAGTTATACTCCTAGATACATATTCCGTCACTTTTTTCCTCATTCCAGGCCACCAGAAATGCTGCTTCAATGTGTTATACATATTGGTAGTACCAGGATGTATAACATGGGAGGCCATATGAGCTTCCTCAAGAATGTTCTTCCTTAAATTATCCACATTAGGCACACAACCTCTGTATCAACCATAATGTCTCATCCCTCAACTCAAACTCAGAATCTAGATTCACCTTTACTTTCTCCATAAGCTTCACCATATCAGGATCTTTCCTTTGTACTCTTCTGTTTCTGTCATGTAGCATTGGTCCTAACTTCAAAGTGGCAATTAGTGCTTCATCTTGCTCTAGGTTCAACTCCACATTGATAACTCTCAAAAGAATCAAATTAGGTAACCTCAATAACTGAATTTGAGCTGCACTGATATTAGACTTCCAACTCAAAGCATTTGTCATCACATTAGCTTTCCCCGGGTGATACTCAATAGTGCAATCATAATCTTTCAATAACTCAATCCATCTTCTCTGCCTCAAGTTCAACTCCCTTTGGTTCAACAAATATCTCAAAATCTTATGATCTGTGTATATCTGGAAAGTCTCTCCATACAAATAGTGTCTCCAAATCTTTAAAACAAAGACAATTGTAGCTAGCTCCAAATCGTGTACCGGATAATTAATCTCGTGAGACCTTAATTATCTCAATGCATAGGCAATCACCTTACCATATTGCATCAATACACATCCCAATCCTTGATACGAAGCATCATTGTACATCACATGTCCTCCGGTCTTCGATGGAATAGTCAACACTGATGTAATAGTCAACCGATGTTTTAGCTCCTCAAAACTTTTTTGACACTCCTCATTCCATCTGAACACTACATTCTTCCTTAGAAATTTTATCAGAGGGGCAGAGATCTGAGAAAATCCCGTAAAAAACCTTCGGTAATACCTGACCAATCCTAGAAAGCTTCGGATCTCTGACACATTCTTTGGAGCTTCTCAATTCATCACTACCTCAATTTTCTTCGAATCTACCTGTATGCCATCCCCAGTCACTATATGCCTCAGAAACAAAACTTGATCTAACCAAATTTCACACTTATTAAATTTGGCATACAACTGTTTCTCTCTCAAATGTTCAGCATTCTCCTTTCTACTCTTTGAATACACTAAGATGTCATCAATGAATACAATCACGAATCGATCCAGATAGGGCTGAAATACCTTATTCATTAAGGCCACAAAAGTTACTAAGGCATTAGTCAGCTCAAACGACATCACTAGAAACTAAAAATTCCCATACCTACTTCTGAATGCACTATTAGGTACATCAGCCTCAGCTATATTCAAATGATAGTACCTTGATCTCAAATCCAGATTAGTTTATACCTGAGCTCCCTATAGTTGATCAAAAATAGCACTGGAGCTCCCTAAGGTGAAACACTAGGTCTAATAAAACCCTTTTCCAACAATTCCTAAAGTTGAGCCTTTAACTCCTTCAATTGCACAGGTGTCATCCTATAAGGAGGAATAGATATAAGAGCAGCACCTAGAACTAGATCAATCGTGAACTCTGTTTTTTGATCTGGGGGTAAACCAAGTAGCTCACCAAGAAACACATCTCAGAATTCCTTAACCACGAGGATGTTCTGTACACTCTGCTCAGCTTTAGTATCAATGACGTGGGCCAAATAAACCTCACATCCTCCCTACATCAATCTCAATGCACTCATGAAGGATACCATCCTGACTGGCACTGCTCAACTAACTCCTTTGAATAATGCCCTCTATTGACCAAGATATTTTAACACTACCTCCTTGGTGTAGCAGTTCATAATAGCTCCATGAGTAGTGAGCCAATCCATACCTAGGATAACATCTATCTCCCTCAACTGTAGTATAATTAGGTCTTCAACTCTGTTTGATCAATCTTAATCGAGCATCCCTTGTAGAACTCTCTTATGACAGTAGTACTACCAAAAGGTGTATTTAACTCTAGCCCATATTGTATCAACTCCCTATCATAATACAGTCTACATGTCAAATGCGGTGCAATAAAGGAGTGTGTGGATCCTAGATCTAGCAGTGCAAATGCCTTAAAATCATAAATGAGAAGCACACCTGCAACTACATCTAGTGAGTCTTGGGCCTCCTACCTAGTCATAAAATAGACCCTAGCCTGGGACTGCGGTCAATTGCCCTACTCCTTAGTCCTCATGGAAGAACCCCTAGCTCTCCCTCAGCCTCTACCTCAGCCTCTAGGTCCAGATCTACCACCTCTGCTCTGTTGTACTGTAGTATTACTGTCAAATCGCCCACTAACAATAGACTGAGCTCCCAAATTAGTAGGGCAATCTCTGATCTGGTGGTCTATTAAGTCGCATTTGAGGCAAGCTCCAGTCATGATCTAGGCAGAGGGGTAGGTTTTTACAGACTGGTAGTGGAAGAGATGCAGGAAGAAATTAGTTTCCAGTTTGTAAGCACTATGAAAGGAGGCATGGTGGTGAGTGCCACCTAAATGTAACTCCACCTTACTGTAGGGTACACACCGGGATGCCCGGAGGTCATTCCGTTACATATCTTATGATAAAGGTGTTGGATCGGAAAAAAAAACATGCTTAGTATGGAGAAACGATAGATTTCAAAACTTTTTAAGAAATCATCTTGTAGCGGAAGCAATATATCCAAATCAACATGCTAATCCATACATGATATGGTATAAGGATAATAAAACCAAGAACAAGATAAAAGGAATTACCGACTTCTTCGCTACAGCTTTAAATCCTCGCTGCGCTATCCTCTCCTTCTTATATCCAAATCCTTTGCCTTTGAGTCTTTTCCTTTAGCAATCTATCTTCTTCCTTGTTGTAGTATCCTCAACCAATTAGATTTACCACTTGTTCTTCAAGGACAACTAGGTTAACAAAATCCTTTGGTGGGAAAGGAGAAGAAATATTTGGAGGAGATTTTCTTAGAAGAAGAAGAACTAAAATTGAAACTCTTTCAATTCTTTCACTTAGGAATTTCGGTTCTACCTTGCATGAAAGGAGAGAATGTCTAAAAACCATGCAAGAACCCTTTCTTACATCTCAATTTCAAAATATGCATGAATGGAAAAAGTGAGAGGCATCTAATGCATCACTTCTTACATTAATCACTCATCAAATAGCCAATAAATGAGACTTACGTCATTTATCTTTAAAATGGCTATTTGAAAAGACCATAACCTATAATTGAATACCCATTTCGGTTTTGAAAAGAAGAAAGAAGGAAGATGGTCCATCTAATGCACATCTTTCATCTTTAATCTAATGAATGCAAATAGGTTACATGCCAACATTAAAAGCCAACCATTAAACCATTTAATGGTAAGTTCATAACTCCATTTAGTAATGATGAACCATAATAAAGACCATCTTTATTTAGTATTTTAATTTCAAATGTGTGGTTACACATCTAACCTAACACAATTTCGAAATTGCTTCTTCTCCATTTAAAAAATTGTTTTAATATAATTAATCTAATCAATTACATTAAAACAAAACAAGCCCATTTCTAAATGAACATATGGGCTTCCAATTAACCATTAATTAGTATAAGCCCATCATTCAATTATGGACTTCTAAAGCCTCCAAACTACTTCTTACTTAGCTTGATAATCTTCCTTAAAGCCAAGTGGGAATCTTATTGGACTTTGATAATTCAAGCTCCAATAAGCCCAAGAAATAATTCAATCTCATTGGAATTAATTCTAGCTTATTAACTAAATGTCATTCCACTAAAGACAATTAGTTGAACTCTTGAATTATTAAATATTATGAGAATATGTCCAATTTCAAACCCTATTTAGAACCTTATTATAGCCATCCGCACAACAAAGGGTAAAATTACCGTTTTGCCCTTATGTTGGTTTTTCCTTCTAGATCTCTCATTTTACATTATATGGTGATTAACACATAAGATCTCATCTTAGTGTTAAGACTTGATGGGTAGCTAGTCCATCAAACTATCGCGCCAGCTTAATCACCAAATCTCCTTAAAACATCTAGAAGAGATGATAACACTATAAACTCTTTATTTGAGTGAATGTTCCTCGATACATGTTTCAATTAATAATTCCAACATGCGCATAATCGGATTAATACCTGTAAAAATCCATTCCGATCATATCAAGAATTATAATGAACACATATGAGTTCACCACTCATCAAGATTGTGGTTCATAATAGCGAATGCTTAAGTTGTATGTTTTAAGATTAAAGTAACGCCCACTTTATTCTTGAAAACATACTTGATTCTAGATTCATTTAATAGTGCCATTATCGATAGTCTACTACTATCATGATATGAAACTCATCATTCCCTTTAAGTAAACTCCTTTACTTATATGGAGATAAATCGCAACACTACGATCTAAACCATAATCAAACGACCAACTTGATTATTCAACTGTGAATCAATTAATTGATTCTAATAATATACATGTTTCCCATACATCCCTATGTATATGTATATTACTTACAAATGAATCTTGGTACCTTATGACCAGATATATAATGCTCATATAGATAAAACCAAACTCTTTTGTTTTATTAATAATAAATATTTTCATTACAAAACTGTAACTGAAGAAGATAAAGTTACATGTAAATACACTTGCTTTCCAGGGCACTATATTTACATAACTCCAACAATCTCCCACTTGCCCTAAAGCAAGTTTGACATATCCTTCATTCCCATCCCTTCTAGGTGACCCTCAAAGCTCTTTTGAGTCAATGTCTTTGTGAACGGATCAACAAGGTTTTGCTCTGTAGGAATCTTTACCACATCCACTTCTCCACGTTGTATTATCTCCCTTATGAGATGATACTTTCGCTCAATGTGTTTGGCAGCTTTGTGGTTCCGAGGTTCTTTAGAATTAGCCACTGCCCCACTATTATCACAATAAAGTGTAATGGCTTTTTCGCCTCGAACTACCTCCAAATCATTTAGGAACTTTCGAGCTAGATCGCTTCCTTTCGCGCTTCACAAAGCAACATACTCAACCTCCATAGTCGAATCAGCAATACAAGATTGCTTGACACTCCTCCAAACTATGGCTCCACCTCCTAAAGTAAATATAGAACCGAAGTTGATTTCCTTCAATCAACATCGATTGGAAATCGAATCCAGATATCCGCTGGAATAAGATTACTTCCAGAGTAAACAAGCATTAAGTTCTTCGTCCCACGAAGATACTTAAATATACACTTAACCACAGTCCAATGTTCCATTCTCGGATTGGACTGAAATCGCTACCGGTCCCACTACGTAATGATATCCGGTCTAGTGCACATTGCATACATCAAACTACCAACCGCCAAGCATATGGAATGTTACGCATCGCTCAACCTCCTCTTAGGTTTTAGGTGCTTGTTCCTTTGAAAGTTTGATTCCATGTCTAGTAGGAGTGAAACCCTCTTGGAATCTTGCATGGTGAACTTATTGAGCATATTCTCAATATAGGTTAGTTGAGACAAAACTATCTTCTTGTTCTTACGATCCCTTATAAGTTTGATCCCTAGAACATAGGTAGCCTCTCCCAAATCCTTCATTGAAAATCGCTCATTCAGCCATCCTTAACCGCAGATAACATTCCCACATCATTCCTAATGAGCGTAATGTCATCAACATACTGTGATTAGGAAAGTAACCTTACCTTCTTGTATTCTTTTGTAAACACAAGGCTCATCTAGGTTTTGTATGAACCCATAGGTTTTGATAGCCTTATCAAACCTAATGTTCCAAGACCTAGATGCTTGCTTAAGTCCATAAATGGACCTTTGCAACTTGCAAACCTTATGCTCATTACCTAGCTCAATGAATCCTTCGGTTGGGCCATATAAATGGTCTGCTCACGATCTCCATTCAGAAATGCGGTCTTGACATCCATTTGTCATATTTCATAATCGAAATAGGCTGCTATGGCCAAAAGAATCCTGATGGACTTAAGCATGGCAACCGGAGAAAAAGTCTCCTCGTAGTCTATACCCTCCTTTTGAGTATAGCCTTTAGCTACCAATCTAGCTTTAAAGGTCTCTACCTTTCCATCCGATCCCCTTTTCCTTTTGTAGATCCATTTACACCCTATGATTTTTAGACCTGGTGGTAGATCTACAAGGACCCAGACTTCATTAGTATACATAGAATCTATTTTCGATTCCATTACCTTGAGCCATTTTCTTGCATCAACATCATTAATAGCCTGTGTATACGTAACGGGATCTATTTCTTCTTAGTCTGAGATGGCAATTAAGCCTTCTCCTAAACCCAGATACCTATCTGGTTGTCTCACAACCCCCCCACTACGTCTAGGCACATCTTGATGTTCAAGTTGCACTTCTGATTCAATTCTTGAATCCATTTCGACATCTTGTTCTGTCATATCCAAAACAACTCTTGGTTTGGATGAAATTGCTAACTCCTTTAGTACTACTTCACTTCTTCCTTTGTGATTTCTCACAAACTCTTCCTCTAAGAAGTTTGCATTTGTCAACACAAATACCTTCCTATCATGAGGACTGTAAAAATAGTACCCTCGTGTTCCCGTAGGATATCCTACAAACAAACATACTTCTGACCTTGGTTCCATCTTTGTGGATTCAGGCTTTAGAACATGGGCTGGACAGCCCCAAGTCCTCAAGTGCCTCAATGAAGGCACTCGGCCAGTCCACAACTCCCTAGGTGTTTTAGGCACCGATTTGGATGGAGCAAAGTTAAGAAGATATGTTGCCGTTTGTATGGCATATCCCCATAACGATTCTGGAAGGCTAGCATAGGACATCATTGATCTTACCATTTCCAATAGAGTTCTATTTCTCCTCTCGCTACACCATTCTGTTGAGGTGTACGAGGAGTCGACAAATTGGAAACAATTCCATTGTCAATTAAATATTCATTGGAACTCTCCGGATAAATACTCACCACCTCGATTTGATCAAGTCGTTTTAATGGCTTGCCAAGTTGCTTCTCGACTTCAGCTTTGAATTCTTTGAACTTTTCAAAAGATTCACTCTTTTTATGCATCAAATACAAATAGCCATGTCTTGAGTAATCATCTATAAAAGTTATGAAATATTCATAACCTCCTCTAGCTTGTACATTCATGGGCCCACACACATCAGTATGTACCATGTCCAATGTGGATTCAAATCTGTTTCCTTTAGAAGGAAATGAGGCTTTTTTCATTTTTCCTTCAATACAAGATTCACAGGTGGGTAATGGATCACTATCCAAGCCCATAAGGATCCCATCCTTTACTAGCCTGTCAAGTCTTTTCTGATTGATATGACCCATCCTTAGATGCCACAGATACTTTGAATTAATGCTAGAGATATTGGAATGTCTTGGTTTTATCAATTCTGTGGTGTTTAGTGAGCCTTTCATAGGTTCTATAAAAAACAATCCCTGTTTAATTGTCGCTTCACAAATAAAATCCTTATTCTCATATATTGAAACAACCTTTTCAAAATATAACGAATTGCCAGATTTTATTAGACAAAAAATAGAAATCATGTTCCTTACAATCATTGGCATGTAATAAACATCTTCCAAATATAACCTATGACCACTAGGAAAGTCCAAGATAACTACTCCCACCGATTCTCAATGAAACATAGGAACCATCTGCTATCTTAACTTGAAACGGCCTTTAGGAAGTCTTTTCCTTCTTTGGAACCCCTGCAAAGAATTACAAACATGGTTAGTGGCTCCTGAATCTAATATCCAAGAAGTAGATAAATTTGCCACATTTCTAGTTCCTAACAAACTTAGGAAGCCCATACCTTGTTTGCTTTTGAGGACTCTAGGTAGATCGGACAGTTTCTTTTCGAGTGGCCCATCTCATCACAAAGGAAACACTTTCCTTTGATGTTCTCTTTGGCCTTCTTTTTCGGGGTTTGGCCTTGACCCTATTTGGGCCTTCTTTTCATTGACCCTTCTTCTTTTCCTTGCCTTACCCTTGGCTTAAGAAGAAGCTACATTAGCTTCGGCCCATGAGCCTTAATATTCAATATTTCCTCCGTGCTCTGAAGGGTATTCATCAACTCACTCAAGGTGTAATCCTTGCTGTTGAGCTCATGGTCCAACTTAAACTGCTGAAAAGAAGAGTTTAAGATGATCATAATCATCTGCGTGTCCGCATCCATATCCGGCCCAAGCATCTTAGCCTCAGTGACCGCAGAGATTACCTTCATCATGTAATCCCGCACCGGTTCACCAGGTTTCTGTCTGAGATTATGAAAGGTTTGGATAGCTTTCACTCTTGAAGACCTAGTCCTCACACCAAACATCTCATGTAGGTGATGGACCAATGCACTAGCAGTTTTCATACAAGCAATTTGCTTTTGCAACATGCCACGATGACGAAGCTTTAATATAACACTTAGTAGTCTTGTCGAAGATTCCGCCAACGCCATGTTGTTGGACTTGCTCAGAGTTGCATCTCCACTTAGAGGTGTAGGCTCATTTTCGTTAACACCCATGAAATACGCTCATATTGAAGAACAATGTCAAGGTTACGTCTCCATTCATTAAACTTGTCTCCATTTTCCAATTTGTTATTAGTCAAGAGCGGGGTGAGTGGATTCATTTTGTGGTTGATT
Organism: Erythroxylum novogranatense; assembly: GCA_029891385.1. NCBI lineage: Eukaryota > Viridiplantae > Streptophyta > Magnoliopsida > Malpighiales > Erythroxylaceae > Erythroxylum > Erythroxylum novogranatense. Next base: position 51,599,141 of record CM057226.1, on the reverse strand, counting down.
ATGTCCGAAAATATAAATTATTAAAACATGAGCATACTAGTCAACAATTTATGGAACTTTGTATAAAATCATGATGCATGTATGCATGATGATAGATTTAACAAAACTTAAAAATTAAAACATTATCTGACGATTATTTTTCTTATCTATATGTACTAAGTGATTTGGGTCATCTTATCTATTAAAAGAAAACGGGACCCTCCCACTCAAAAACTACCAAGCATCTCATGCTCAATTTTTAAGAAGCGTCTTAATTTGGTCCATACTTTTACCAACAGAGATACGGTGGGCGTTTATTGATAAAAATGTTGAGTGTATAACCATTTGATTCATTCACTAAAGATACCTACAAATCATGCCTCGGTGGGAGGTCACATTTGCTATCATTAAGTGGACTTATCCTTAAGGAGACCCAAACCATGCAAGATCTAGGATCCATGCCCTCCGATGGGGAGTAACACTTCACCACATGCAAACGGGCCATCATTTGGAGACCGTGGACTCTCACAGAGCATCCTCTCCCACTCAATCTTTTGGGCTTTAAGTTTTAAATACCATCTTGTCTAGATGCAATTTATTATCCATCCTATATTGTTTCATTATATATCTCATACATAATGAATGCATGGCAAGGCCTAGGGTTGGCAATTTTCTAAATGACATGCAATCACATAATATCACATATTACAAGCATTCATTTCTCCATTCATCACATGAACTAATAAAGCCACTTTTGATTGTCCATCGTAGAAACATAAAATAATTACAAGCCTTTTAGGCCCAAAATATGCTTCTTCATCTTGGATCTTCCGCTTCAACTCTTCGCTAACATGATCCGCCCATTCGGTAAACAAAATGTAATGGCATTTATGAAATTAGAATTTTGTCATTTTGAAAATAAAATTCCAGCACTAGATTTTAGAAAACCAAATCTTTGTTTTGACAAAAATTCCAGCACTTGTTTTATTAAAACCGAAACTCATTTCATGAAAATTAAACACAGCACTTAGTATTTTAGCAAAACCGAAATTGGATTCTTTGAAACAAAAACCAGCACTTGTTTTCCAATCATAACTGAAATATGATTCATTGAAACAAAATTCCAGCAACTTAGTTTTCACAAAACTTATGCCAAAACACAAAAGGATACACCAAAATTTTACCTTTCCATTTCTTCAATCCATGGCTGCTCCTTCTTCATCATTACATCAATTTGTACATTACAAAATCAAATAAAATAGAAAAAGAAACCAAGGAGGAAGCATGGTGATGATAGACCACCTCCTTGTTACAACCAAACGAAGAAATCTTCCAAGATAAAATTTAACTTCTATGGACAACCAAAAGAGCAACATACACCATATATATTTCTATCACATAAAAATATGCAGTATACATAAAAGATTGCCAACCCATGCATCCACCATATAGGAACTGAAATCATGCATGAAAAGCGGCTCGATACCAATTGTTGGATCGGAAAAAAACATGCTTAGTATGGAGAAACGATAGATTTCAAAACTTTTAAGAAATCATCTTGCAGCGGAAGCAATATATCCAAATCAACATGCTAATCCATACATGATATGGTATAAGGATAATAAAACCAAGAACAAGATAAAAGGAATTACCGACTCCTTCGCCATTCTTTTTAAATCCTCATTGCGCTATCCTCTCCTTCTTATATCCAAATCCTTTGCCTTTGAGTCTTTTCCTTTAGCAATCTATCTTCTTCCTTGTTGTAGTATCCTCAACCAATTAGATTTACCACTTGTTCTTCAAGGACAACTAGGTTAACAAAATCCTTTGGTGGGAAAGGAGAAGAAATATTTGGAGGAGATTTTCTTGAAGAAGAAGAACCAAAATTGAAACTCTTTCAATTCTTTCACTTAGGAATTTCGGTTCTACCTTGCATGAAAGGAGAGAATGTCTAAAACCATGCAAGAACCCTTTCTTACATCTCAATTTCGAAATATGCATGAATGGAAAAAGTGAGAGGCATCCAATGCATCACTTACATTAATCACTCATCAAATAGCCAATAAATGAGACTTACTTCATTTCTCTTTAAAATGGCTATTTGAAAAGACCATAACCTATAATTTAATACCCATTTCGGTTTTGGAAAGAAGAAAGAAGGAAGATGGTCCATCTAATGCACATCTTTCATCTTTAATCTAATGAATGCAAATAGGTTACATGCCAACATTAAAAGCCAACCATTAAACCATTTAATGGTAAGTTCATAACTCCATTTAATAATGATGAACCATAATAAAGACCATCTTTATTTAGTATTTTAATGTCAAATGTGGTTACACATCTAACCTAACACAATTTCGAAATTGCTTCTTCTCCATTTTAAAAAATTGTTTTAATATAATTAATCTAATCAATTACATTAAACCGTAATGCCCATTTCTAAATGAACATATGGGCTTCCAATTAACCATTAATTAGTATAAGCCCATCATTCAATTATGGACTTCTAAAGCCTCCAAACTACTTCTTACTTAGCTTGATAATCTTCCTTAAAGCCAAGTGGGGAATCTTATTGGACTTTGATAATTCAAGCTCCAATAAGCCCAGAAATAATTCAATCTCATTGGAATTAATTCTAGCTTATTAACTAAATGTCATTCCACTAAAGACAATTAGTTGAACTCTTGAATTATTAAATATTATGAGAATATGTCCAATTTCAAACCCTATTTAGAACCTTATTATAGCCATCCGCACAACAAAGGGTAAAATTACCGTTTTGCCCTTATGTTAGTTTTTCCTTCTAGATCTCTCATTTTACTTTTTATGGTGATTAACACATAAGATCTCATCTTAGTGTTAAGACTTGATGGGTAGCTAGTCCATCAAACCATCGCGCCATTTAATCACCAAATCTCCTTAAAACATCTAAGAGATGATAACACTATAAACTCTTTATTCGAGTGAATGTTCTCGATACATGTTTCAATTAATAATTCCAATATGCGATAATCGGATTAATACCTGTAAAAATCCATTCCGATCATATCAAGAATTATAATGAACACATATGAGTTCACCACTCATCAAGATTGTGGTTCATAATAGCGAATGCTTAAGTTGTATGTTTTAAGATTAAAGTAACGACCCACTTTATTCTTGAAAACATACTTGATTCCAGATTCATTTAATAGTGCCATTATCGATAGTCTACTACTATCATGATATGAAACTCATCATTCCCTTTAAGTAAACTCCTTTACTTATATGGAGATAAATCGCAACACTACGCCTAAACCATAATCAAACGACCAACTTGATTATTCAACTGTGAATCAATTAATTCAGATTCTAATAATATACATGTTTCCCATACATCTCTATGTATATGTATATTACTTACAAATGAATCTTGGTACCTTATGACCAGATATATAATGCTTATACAGATAAAACCAAACTCTTTTGTTTTATTAATAATAAATATTTTCATTACAAAACTGTAACTGAAGAAGATAAAGTTACATGTAAATACACTTGCTTTCCAGGGCATTATATTTACATAACTCCAACAAAAGGCGAGCTACATTCGATCTTTACATTCACTTCATATGGCATCACACTATTATTTACTTATAAAACATCATAAAAAAATCACAATATTTTAAAACCAACTTTTTCCTCATTTCACTTCACAAAATCGAAAGTCTACATTGCATCTGTAAACTCTTGCTACATGTACATCATGAAAACCTAATATAAAAGTACTACATGAAAGAGGAAAATATACAAAGTCTATTTAATCTATCCAAAAAGCCCAACTGACCAACCTTTGAGCCATGACTTCTCTTACCAAACACAATCTACATGACAAGAAAAGCCTCTCAGTGACTAAAGTCATCTTCGGCCCTGAAAAGACAATGTTGCAATTTTGGTGAGTTTTGCAAACTCAAATTAATTAACCATCATCGATGGTTCTCTCAATTCATGTAGCATATAATCACATATTGCACTTTACATAATATCACAATTTCACTTATGCAAAAGCAAATTTGACATTTCAATCAATCAGGAATACTTGATAAAAATGTAGATGAGACACCTTTTAATTATTACTTTGTTGTGATCAAGTACCTGAACTATCCTGTATCTATTTTGGATACCAGACTCATTAATAAATATCCCTTATCTGATGAGGATACAGGGCTCATTATACATAGTGAGCCTTAGGCTCCTATTCACTATTTGAGCACGAGGCTCTTTTCACTCGTTGAGCCTTAAGCTCTAATCAGTGGCTACTCTAATCACAACTACCATTATCTTATTGTGCGTTCATGTATGGAATGCATATTCCACATCGGACCTTCTTTTCGGAGTCAACAATCAAACTCATTCATTTCACATTCATTCATCATTTAGAACGTAATTTAAGCAAACAATAATTGAGAGCAACCATCTAGGTTACTCACTAGTTGCTCCCGAAGCTAATGTCTGGAAGTTCTGGCAACGTCTAGGGTTGACGTTCTAGTTGCTCCTCTATATCAAACAACTTACACAATATCACAATTTGTACAACCATAAATGTTTTAAAATGCACATGTATGAAATGAAATATGTACAATGCATGTTCATGTAATTTTAGGTATTTTACCATCAATTTCATCACAAATTATTCTCATATCGAAACTCATCTAAGTATAATTAGTACTTAGGTTTATGCCTCACTAAAACCATTAAATTCACAATTCATTTCTCATCGAATCACTTCAGGTTTTTCCAAGATACACGATTCAGGTCTACTGTTCACGTTCAATTAGAAGGTGTAATTGAAGTAATTTGATCATACTCTCTTATAGAAAAGTGTTACTCTATGTCTTATCTTTCTATTAACACCAAAATCACTTAATTTGGTTTATTACTTTGGAAGATATGCCTCAAACATTTTTGGGTTGTTGTATTCCAAAAACAATGTGCTATACACAACTTCCACTTAGAATTAGAATATCTTAGTGACTGAATCACAATTAGAATTCTTGAAAAAATTGGTAGGCCTATAACTCTAGTTTACTCCAAATCAAAAATCATCTCATCTGGAATCGTACAAATAAAAATATAATTAAAATGTTGAGGGGTGTTTAGTAAGATAATCCTATTTCACTGTTCCAACAGATTCCACGCTTTGATTTGATCAATCTTTTACAAATAAATTCAGAACGATATAAAATTTTGTGGAAAGATATAACAATGTGTTAGGAATCTATTGGTTCAAAAATCACTTTATTTGGAGCTTAGGTAACAAAGTTATAGTTGAAAGAACCAAACAAGGTTTTGTCCTCAAATAATTTTACACCCATCGTGGGGCAATTGATATCATTTTCACTAGAGATGTCGGATCAAGGTCTTTCTAAAGCGATTTGAAAGAACACTTTGAGATCTACAAATTTTATGAAGACCTTGAAGATAAATTCTATCATTTGAAGGGTCGAAGATGGAACAGACAATAGGATCAAACAAAACCAAACGAAAAAACAGAATTTGAAAAATTGCCTTAACTTTCCCTACAGATGTTGGATTAAGGTGTTCTTTGGATGGTTTGAAAGAGGATTCAAGATGTACAACTTTCATGAATACCTCGAAAACAAATTATATCTTCTGAAGGGTCACAAATGGAATAGACAATAGTATCATATAAAACTAAATGAAAAAGTTGACGAATTGAAAACGCAGACAAATTGGGAAAATTGATAACTTTCTGTGCAAATATTAGATTAAGGTGTTGTTTGGACGGTTTGAAAGAGGACTTCAAGATCTACAAATTTATGAAGACCTTGAAGACAAATTCTATCATTTGAAGGGAAAAAAAATGGAACAAACGATAGTGCACTGAAGAAATTTTAATCACATAAAAAGAAGTAGAAGGTCAAACATAGAAGAAGCAGAAAGTAGCAAATATGACGTCATCAAAGATGATATGACGTCATCGTAGATGGTATGTTTTTACAGATGATAAGATGTCATCATAGACGATACGTTTTTATAAACAATATGATGTCATCATAGACAATATGACGTCATCATAGACAATATGTTTTTATAGACGATATGATGTTATCATAGACAATACGTTTTTATAGACGATATGACGTCATCATAGACAATATGATGTCATCACAGATGATACGTTTTTAGAGATGACATGACGTTATCATACATGATATGATGTCATCACAGACTATATATTTTTACAAACGATATGACATCATCATAGACGATATGTTGTCATCACAGACGATACTATCTATACTCCTGAACATCTCCCCTTATAAAGACCTTAACTTTCAACTCAGATATCCAAAAATTTCATATAATATATCGTTAGAAAGGTACAAGAAAGACCTACAGCTTCCATGACGACAACTTTGTCAAAATCTCTATAGATCAGTACAAAAAATTCACAGAAGGTTCAGATCAAAAATTCAACCTCTTAACTATTCATTCCCAGAAATTTCCAAATTTCATTCTTTAAAATCCAACACTTCATATTTTTATTCCTATTCCATTTCAATCAATTCATTCACTATAAATTCATACTATCCCTAAAAATACAGATTTTATCAAGAACCATCAAAAGTCAAAAATTCATGGTTCATCCTATTCATGCTCTGTCACCATTTCTACATTTTTAGCATTTTTCCATATTCTCAATTTTCCTTTCAACTTTCATTTATACACTCATACCCATCTCGGACCATCATTTTACATCTACTCTTCAACTTAAAAACCATTTGCACAACACCTGATCACTAACAATCCATCAAAACTAAATTATCACTATAGCCCAATTTTTCATCTCATCAATAGTGTTCATGAATATATATACGTAAGTGCCATGATCCATGCAATGATAGTAAATTCATCAATTTATTTCAAAATTTTACAACTCTAATAAATTTATTCACTACTTATTGAAAACTCTAAAAGCTTCAACGATCTTCAAGCCCTAACTCCATGCAAAACTCACGTTCCACTGTGAACACTAACCAACTTCTGGTTCTTCTTAAGGTAGAAGAAACACTTAGCAGTAGGGTAGAGGAATGAAAAGAAAAGAAATTATTTTAAGGAATTTTGATGGAAAACTCGGTGTGTTTTAAGAAAATTCAAAGAAGCTGATAACAAGGAAAGAAACTTAGGAAATACAAACCCCTTTTTAAACTCTCATATGTCAAAACTTACTTCTAACAAAAGCACAAAAAGCAACTTAACACTTATCACTTTCCTATGGTCTAAGCTCTAACTTATTTTCGTTTGAAACTAACTCTCTTAACTCTTATCTTACAATCCAACTATCTCCAAATCTTCTTTTAAATTTGTTTCTCCTATTTTCCATAATACTCTATAAATTTTGAAATAAATCCAAAATTCAAGAAAATTCACAAATATATAATTCCACTAATTAATAAAATTTCCAATATAGTTAAATTCCAAATTCACAATTTTCCCAAAAATCACAACTTTGTTCAATTATACCCGAAATTATTCATGAGTGCATGTACAATTTTTTTCATATGCAACCATTTCACCATTCATGTGTCTGTATATGACATATTATGCATGAGCATGAAAAATGCATCTCTAAGCTATCATTGATTACTCACATTTACTATTCTAACCTTCCTGTAGATAACAGGATGTTACAGGTTATATGTCTATGTGTTGGACCCCGCTGTCGGAACCCAACGTCAGACATGAGAGCGTGCCGTGCAACATGCTAAAACGTGCTAATAATACATTTCGGAAAAAAGACCCGCGGAAGACTTATGGGTCCGCGGAAAAACATATTTGAAAACACGCTTTCATGATACTTAATAAACAAGGCTAACATGTAAATTAACAAGTGCGGAAGGAACCCATTGAAATGGAATGGACCCATCATGAGCATACTCAAACGTGCTTATAATCTTTAAAACAAACATATTAATGCTCCAAAAGATGAGTTTCATAAACCTTGAAGAATGTCTCATAGCAACTTACAACTTTGAATTCAAGAGCCAAAAATCTAAAACACTCTTGATCCAATGATAATTGAAATGTAACTAAAGTCTTGTCGTCCAAAACATAACATTTAAAAACAATAAACGCAACACAATGAAACTGGAGTGATGCCGTACTCGTGAATCACTCGATCTCTGGCTCGTCACCTGAATGGGGGAGATTAGAGAGGGGGTGAGCTATAAAGCTCGTGGATACACGTTTATAATATAGTAATAAGCAAAATTAATCAAAACTATCTCATTGTCGTGATACTTGTTGAAATCATAGTCATTGATCATAAAACATGCTTGATTCTTGATTCTTGAATAATTCATGATGCATGTCACATAATAACAAATCATAAACACATAACATATCATAATGGTTTGGGTGGTCCTGAAGTTAGTGATTTACACATGCCATCGAAATATTGATGTGTAGACGTAGTTTCATGAGAGAATCTATCGAGAAACCCTGCGCCACAATCGGCCAAAGTGAGAAGCCTTTTCGAGTCAATGTGCGCTGACTAATTCGAGGGACACCACAAACCCACATAAGTATGCATGATTCATGTTCTTGTAAACTTGTTTGCCAAACCGGCACTTGCTTGTAAACTTTTCGATAATCTTGCTTGTAAACTTATCGATAATCTTGCTTGTCATGTATTTCATAAAACTTGAATTCATGCACTTGTATTCATGAAAGGAGATAAACCCCCTTTTAGAAATTCTTTTTATGATTCATGATTCATGAATGCAAATTTCACAACATATATATATAATCATTCATAGTAGTAGGTAATGCGATCGTGGATGATGAAATTTAAAATGCATTGAATCTTTCTGAACTTGAACAAAACAATGAGCACTTATATACTTTATTATAAACATGAACCCACCTGGATTCCTTGCTTGATCTTGCCTAGGAATGAGTTTCCTCTAGATCTTGTTGCTCCTCTTGCCTCACTTGATTTCCTTAATCAAATAGCCAACATCCCAATCAATTCGGGGTAGAAATCGGAAAATCAAACTTTAATCATTCAAACTACAACCAAAACTGAAACAAGAATTTCATGCTCAACTTCCATCCAAATTTTAATATTCTTAGAGACTGATTCAGAACTTCATTGCTTCATGAAACTTGTAGCCCTATGTCTTTAGTTTACAACGCAAAAAGAATCACCTCATTTGGACATCTACATCAAAAGTTATGTCTAAAATACCGAAACATGTCGCAGCAGGAAATGGCCGCTCGCCGCGACGAGGAGGGAGCTCGCCTTGACCAGCGCGCGCCGCGACGAACACATCTGCAGGTCGCGACGTGCGGCGGCGTAAACCTCCCGAAACTCATTTTTTTCACTTTTCTCAACCATAATCCTCCCATCTTGCAATTACAACACATCTAAGCTATAAATCAAGTCATACACTTCCATTCTAAACTCATTCTAGCACCAAAACATCAACAAAATAACAACCCATGCAAATCTTTCAAAGTTTCACCATAAACCCTAAACCAACGATTTTTACTCAATCTATGCAAATCTAGGGTTTAATCCAACTCAAACTAAGATAAAAATGGTTAGTCTTACCTTAAGGATGCTTGAAATCTGTCGGAAAACGTCAAACGGAAGCTTTCCTCTTTTCTTCTTCTTCTTCTCCTCTCACTGCCGACTCTCTTCTCTTCTTTCTTTCTTTTTCCTTTCTTTCTTTCTTTCTATTTTCTTTTCCTCTTTTCCTTTAACTCCTAAAACCTAATGAAAATACAAAGACTCAAATGTGCTCCTTTGCTTAGCCTTAAACATTAGAACTCAAGTGCCTTGACCATTTTGCCCTTAAACATTTTTACTCTTCCATAAACATTATTCCATACTAAACTCAATTAAATTCTAAATTTTCCACTAATACTTCAATAAAATCAAACTATGCCATAAATCATAAATCAAAATAATTCATACTTAATAACTTCAAGAAAACAAAAATTTGGGGCCTAACACTATGAGTACAGTTTGTATTGGTTCAGAAAATTCCTATAGTATTCACATACTCCATATTTCCTTCTTGTAATTTCAGGCGCTTATCAATTGGATGGGGTTATGTTTGAACACATTTTACACACTTTCACTTATGCTTGTCCGACTGCACTTTGTCTCACAAAAGATGTTAGTTTCATGGATGAATTACTTACCTAATTTACTCGTCGAACATCATTGCTAGTGCCAAATTGTTATGCGTCAGCATCTATCCACTCTAGTAGGATCTTGGCTTTAATGGGAGTCTTCTCACAAAGTGCCCCACCACTTGCTATATCAACCAAATTCCTCTCCATTGGTAGTAGTCCTTTACAGAAATATTGGACTATAAGTTGTTCCGGTATGTTGTGGTGCATGATAGCTGGCACATAGCTTCTTAAACTGCTCCCAAAACTTGTAAAGAGACTCTTTATTGTGTTATTTGATGCTGCAAATCTCTTTCTGAATACTTGTTGTCTTTGAGGCCAAAAAATATTTCTCTAAGAATGGTAATTTCATCTCTAGCAACGTATTTACAATCCAGCTAGTAAATTAAATAACCACTCCTTCTCTACATCCACGAGTGAGAACGGGAAGGCTCTCAACATGATTTGCTCATCGGTTATTTCGTGAGGTTTCATCTCAAACAACCACATCGAGCTCCTTAAGATGCTTATATGCATCCTCATCTACAAGACCACTAAATTAGGTAATAAATGTAGTTTTCTATACTTTAACTCAAAGGTAACATGTCCAACAAAACTCAGAAATGTTATGTATAATAGTTTTTGAGTTAAATTTGGTGCAACCGGCTCCTTCAAAGTTCTCAGATTTTCCATCGTCTATTTAGATTTAGATTTTGATTCTTCGACCAAAGTTAACCTTACTTTCCTATGCAATCTCCACAATGTTCTCTTAATCTCTGGATCAAGTTGCTCAAGTTCTCCAAGAGGAGATCTCATAACTACCATACACCAACACTAACAAACTTTTAAAAATTAACAACTATTTAAAAAGAAATAATGATATATTCATAGAACACCAACAAAAATTAAATTACCACACTCCTTAGCAATGGTGTTAAATTTGACAGCATCTGTCAAGTCCATTGCAAAATTTGAAGTGAATCACACGTTAATACAATGCTTATAATACGATATATGAATACACGAGAAGGGGGAGATTGAATTGTGTATTTCCCTTCTTAAAAAAATCTTTAATGAAAATGTTTTGCTAAAACAAGTTCTTTTCATTGAAACTTCGGTAAATTTGAATTAATCAAAACTTTGAGAAACTTGTTTTGAAATCTAAGTAATAACAAAACATTGAACTTAAAGAAAGATAGAGTAGAGAGAAGTCAACACAGCAATTTTATACTGGTTCACCCAAAACTGTAGGCTACGTCCAGTCCTCAGAAGTATTTCTGAGATTTCACTTTCTCTTCAACTTTTACAAGTATTCTTTCTGAGCCTCTTCAGGTCTCTACACTCAGTATTCTTTTACTCTTAACCTCTGTAGGCTATCTGTACTACTTTCTTACAAAAGTTTTTGAACTCTGTTATAGTAATACTAGCTCTTAGCTAATTCGCACAATAATCTCACAAACAAGCTTTTTCGTTCGCGTATACGTAAGTCAACTAACTTTCCAATCTTCGACTTCAACTCATATTTATAGCCTTCGACTGCAGCTGCTTCTTGATTCTTGCTTTTTGAATCTTGCTTCTTGAATCTTGAAAGAAACGGTTAATCAGTTGAGTTCTGTAACTAACTCGAACTGACTCTTGCGTCTACTTTTCTCTCTTCGTCTGCTTTTGAATTCTCAATCGCTTTTCATTTCGCGCTCAGATTTCACTTAAGGTCTGCATTTTCATTCCTCGTCCTTTTTCGGGTTTGCTTTTTATACGCTTTTAAATCGCTTTCTTTCTTCTTCTTTCTGCGTCTCGCTTCGCTACCGCTTTCAGGTTCCGCTTACTTACTTCGCTTCTTTTTCACTTCTCCAAATCGCTTTCATCTTCTTTGTTATTCAATCTGTGTCTGCTTTTTCTTTTCTCCGTCTGTCTGTTTTTTTATTCTGCGTCTGCTTTTACTTCTTCTTTGTTATTCATCAAAATCATATATAAGTAAAGTAATTTTGACTCAACAAAATTTACCTAACTCTACACACTAATATTTGTAGTTATGGTAAGTCGGGATCAAATCCACAGGGAATGTTCTGTTAATTTCCACAAGAAAATTAATTGTTGCAAGGAACATATAAAAAGGGGATTTTTCGGATTTTTAACAATTTAGAAAATAAAATAAAAGTAAACTATCAAAAACAAATTAAACTAAGCAATCAAAAATGATTAAAGTGTCGAATATAAGTAAGGTCCGATTTTAGGGTCAATCATGGACTAAACACGATCAAGCATATTCCATCATCCTAATTTCTTCACACCTCTCTTCGAACTATTGATCTGAGACTAACAGTACGCTCTGATAATTCCTATTTTCCCTTAGGTTTTATTTAATTAAGATATGTTCATTAATTAAACATAACTACCAAATAACCTAGGATATGATCTCTAGATTCAATGTGGTAGAAAAATTACAAAGTGGAAACGATCAATATAGACAGTAGTCTTACATGTTCGAATTATGTAATCTATGTTATGTTGTTCCTAACGATTCAAGACCATTAGATGCTACCAACAAGCATCAAATGTAACAATTATGGATTACATTCAACATTATAGCAAAAATCTTGTAATAGAACAATCAAAATATTGCATTAAGATCATCTACACAAAACCCAACTTAATCTGCAAAAACAATACAACAATCCGAAAAAGAGTACAATGTTAATATAATGAAATAGTTTAACCATGACTTGACTTTGATATCCTCGTTGAACTGACGTCCGGAAGTTAGCCTTCCATCTCCATCTTTAAACTCTCACCATCTGCTGTCCTCTCCATTACCACGATCAATGTTGACGAACAAAGAAAACCAGAATGGAAATGAGAGAAAAATGTTTTTAGCTAGGTCTCTCCTGAATATCTTATTTATACCGTTACACTCTTCCTTATGTAGTAAAGATTTAGGTTGTAACCGAGTGGCACCTGGCTTTAATGGGACACCTAGCCTTCTCAAGCCCATAAGTTACTTCCCATGGGGGTGACTAAATTTGTCACAACCGTGAGTAAGTATGTTAGACCCCGAATTTTCTTGGAATTTTTTAATTATAAAGTGGCATTAAATGAGTAAACTTATGGTGACTTATTTGTGTGCGAAGAAAACGAATAGTCAAGAATTTGAATTGTTAAATGAGATTAAGATAGGTTATTAATAATTATGATTAATTATGGTCTAAAGCGTTGTTTTTTAGTTTAAATTAAATTGATAGTGAATACATTGTTTTAAATGGAAGTTAAAAAGCAAGAAATAATTAGTGAAAGTGTTAAATTTTGGAGAATTAAGAAAAGTTTGACTTTTTAGTCATAGATAGTTGACTTTTTGATTTAGGTAGAATTTGAGAAATTGATCTTCATGAAACTTGTAGAATATGTTGAAAGCTTTCTGTTGCTATAAAGTTTGATATTTTTCGATATCCGGATTGGAATTTATGATTTTCCGAAGTTAAGGCTATGTTACTTTGTTTTTAAAAGTGTTAGTTAAGGGTAATTTTGAGTGTATTGCTTTGAGGCCAATTTCTGTACTGATGTGTTTGAATTGGGTTAAGTGGCCTACATGAAAGTCATAGAAGATTTTTCTAGCTTTTTAATGATGTATTATATGTTATATGTGGATGTGAGATTTGGAACATATGAAATTTTAAAGTTTGGATGTGGTATGGGTGAACCAATATTCTGGTAGAATCTTTGACTGAAACATTGACCTAGTTAGAGGTTGAATTTGCAATTAAGTTCTTCATGAAAGTATTAGATTATGTTTTAATCTTTTCATACATCATTGATGTATAGTATGCAATTTTTGGACCATGGAATGTGAAATTATGATTTTTGGAAGTTTCTGTTATTGTTTAACATGATTATTAGTGGACAGAATCTTTGATTAGAAATTTGACTTCCTTAGAGGCCAATTTGGTTTTTTTTTGTCCTTCATGAAAGTTGTAGGTGGCTTTCTGATCTTTACATTGATATAAAATATGACATGTTTGGACTTTGAAGTTGAAAGATAGAAATTTTCAAAGTTGCGTCTTTGTTTAGGGATTGATTATTTGGACAGAATGTTTGATTGAGTTTTTGATCCCTTTAGAGATGGAATTGATTTTTGAGCTTTTCATAGAAGTTGTAGAGCTTCCTTGGAGCTTTCTATTGATACAAAATTTCTCAAATTTGGAGTTCTGGACCAAGAGTTATGAATTTTGGAAATTTCGGTTATATAAATATATCTATCTATATGAAAAATCCTTTTGTTTTTGCTATTCTCCTCCCCTAATCCGACCCTTGTTCAATCTGTTGTTTATAACTTTTCTGTCTGACATCCGATTGATTTGTTTTTCGAAGCGTTGGATTCCTAAGACAATTATCTTCATCAGAATTGGAAATTTATAATTTTTGATATTAAATTGAAAGAGATTGATTTAATCGAGTGAGTGGGAAAAGTTTCTGAACATGGTTCAGTATTTTGAAAAATTCTTGATTTGTGGAGATCTGATTGAATTTATTCTTAAGGAAAAAAAATAGAGACAGGGGGCTACAATTCATAAGAAGGAATTGAATTTCAATTTAGCTCCTAAGACTTTCAATTTCTGAATTAAATTTCAGATTAGTGTTTAGTGTTGGATTAGAGAAATCTGAAAGTATTTTGGCCATAATTTTTGCTCTAGTCATCCAAATGAGGTGATTCTTAATTTGGATTAAACTATAGAAATAGAGATACAATTTGTCTGAAGAAATTGAATTTTAATTCATCCTATAAGATTATCAATGTTTTGATGGAATTAAAGTGCTAGAAAATGTTTTAGCATAATGATAATCTGAAATGTTTGTAGCATAATTTTTGAAGTAGTATACCAAATTAAATGATTTTTATGGCGTTATGAAATTAAGACAATGAGGAACATTTATCTAGAAGTAAGTTTTGGCAAATTCCTTCAATTTGATGGTGAGAAAAATGTCCTAAAGTAAGCATGAATTGAAATAAAGTTCAGGGGCAATTTTGGAAGATCACTTAAAGAGTTAAGGTTTTAGGCTTATATGGAAGGCTAATATGGTCATTTGTCAATCATTAAATGACATGGCAATATAAAACAATATGGCTATCATTTTTAACAAGAGGAAGCACGACATTGAGTGAAAGAAGAAGGAAAGAAAGAAAGAGAGAAGAGGAGAAGATGGGAGAGAGGAGAAAGAAGAAACATGATTAGGGTTTTGACTTTTATGGGCTTTCAAGAAGGATTTTCATGTTGTTTCAAGAAAAAAAAGGTGGAAAAGCATGGGAGCCTCCTAAGGAACCAAGGAAATCCAAAAATGGTGGAGGTTGAAGGTAATAAAAAAATTTGATTTGTTAAATTGTGATGAGATTTAGGTTTATTTGGCTTAAGATTAGTATGGGTTTGTGAATTCTTAAGTTAATTTTGAGGATTATGTCTATTGTGATGATGAATTTGGGTGAATTTTGTTTAGGAAATTTTAACTTGGATGAGGGAAAGAAGTAATGGAGAAATTGATGCTTGGGACAAAGTTCTAGCATGGAAATGAGGTGGGTAATATATTTATATTTTGAATTATAAGTCAATTATTTGATTTTGAAAAATCAAGAAAGGAAAATATTTCTGAAATTTATTGATTTCGAATGATTTTGAAAATTTGTTACAAAGGTTTAATTCATTGTTTTTTTAAATGATTTGTGAAATTGATCGAAGAATTTGGAAAGAAAGTATTGAAATTTATTATTTCCGAATGCTTTGGAAAAATGTTACAAGATATAAATGATTTGAGAAATTAAGAAAAGTTCTGAAATTCATTACTTATGATTGAAGTGATAAATTATGATTTTAAGCAATTGTTATGATTTTTGCATTCCTTATTTATGCATGATTGAGAAATTGAATATGAATGTGATGGTTATGCGATTGATTGATGATTTGAGATTGCATTTGAATTGTTATATGAATGTATGTGAAATTGTGAATGTGAATGTGTTGAGTACGACACGATATAAAAATATGAAAAATTAAATTTTTGAAATGTGCCTTCGGGCAATTCGATTTTCAAATATGAATTATGTGTTGTGTGGGTTTGGTTAGGTCCCATAAATTTGAGTCAAGTGCACTTGTCTCGTTTTTATAGGCTTCGCCGGCCTGCTCGCTAGTGGCATTGGAGCTCCGATTTCGGACTCCCATAAGTTCACGGCTACACTGGACCGCTATGCGGGAAAATATAGTATGTTTTGTTCACAGCTGCACAGGACCGCTATGCGGGAATGTGCAGTACGCTCCGTTTTGGATTGACCCAAACCATTTTGATGTGTTATGTGTTTTAATTTGTGTATATTTTTGATGCATTCACATTTTGAATTTGTTTATGAATTATGAAAATTTTGAAAAAAATTTAGAAATGAGAAAGTGAGTTTCAACCATGAAAAATTTTGAAATTGTTTATGATTGATTTGAAAATAAGCTTTTAATGAATTTTCTGCTGTGAAAAGTTTATAAATGGAAAATGAGTTTTGAAAATGCTTTTGCTTATTGTTCAATTTATAAACATGTTATCCACGAGCTGTCAAGCTCACCCCCCCTTTCATCCCTATCTTCAGGTATCGAGCAGGAGATCGGATGAAAGAGGATCAAGACTTTTGTTTGCTTTTGTATATCTTGTATTTCGAGTAATTTGGATTTTGGTATTGGATTTTATATGGTTTGAAATGCCATTAATAATTTGTAAGCATTTATTTAGTGTTGTAAATGAATTATGGATTTGTGTGGATATAGTATGTTGATGGTTTATGAAATTCAGTTATAAATTTGTGTATGATTATGGGATTATGGAAGATGAATTGTGATTGTATATGAATATAATTGGTTTAGGTTTTGGATTGAATTATGAAATTGTATATGAGTATGAATGGGAATTGAATATGAATGTGTTTGGATTTCGGGCGAAAGGTCCGATGATTTTGAGTTTTTGACTAGGAATCATAGAAGTGAGTTTTAAAACCATTTGCAGGTTTTTGGGTTTGTTAATTACAGTCATTATGTTGCCCAAATTTTGTTAAATAAAGAATGTGTGTATGATTTGTGATTATGTTGGCATGTGTGAGTATTGATGGCAAAGGAAAGAAATAATACTTTTGTTTAAATTGATAATTATGATTCGTAATTGACGGATAGGAAATTGAGGTTATGGAATTTGTAAATTCCAAATTGAAGAGGTCTGTGCTTTGAATATAGAAGAATTAAATGAAAGAAATGAAAAAGAAAGAAAGAAAAAAATTTATACCGATCCAGATAGGTTTAGTTTAAGGTTTCCAACGCGAGCCCTTTTGTTTTTTTTAAAAAAGCTTATGTTCTCGGATGTCGAAAATTTGTTCAGTTCGATTGAACCGTTTATGTCTTTTGATTCGATTCACTTCCGATTCTTATGTCTTTTGATTTGTTTGCAACCTTTCGATTCCTTTGGTTTCCACTTTTTGCGTTCTTTAGTTTTCGCCCTCGCTTTATGATTTCAAGATCTGTTAGAAGGAAGGTTGTGTTTTAAGTGGAGTCAAATTCTGGAATTTCTGCAGACTCTAGATTCCATCCTTAGGCGTGCCCACGCCTAGTTTCTGAATTTCTTAGGCGTGCCCATGCCTAGTCTCTAATGTTCGACCATATTTGGAATTCTGGATTTTCTTTCCTTCTTTCGCCTGATTTGTGATCCAATTTGTCTTTTGTTTGCCTCCACCACTTTTTTTTACGTTATATTTTTTGAACAAGATTCTTTGTTATTGCTTTTTTTTTTTCAGTTAGGGTCCGGTTCCGAGATCAGGTCCCAACAAAGTAGCTTCTCACTGTTGTGAGAAGCTTCTTACAGTCGTATGAAGCATTTCTAGCTTAGTTGTCATGGGAATGCAGCTAGAAGATGGATTCACCATAGGAAGGCGTGGGCTATCAAGAAGCATGCATGGGAGTTAGATAATGGGCAGGAGATGCTTGGTTGTTGGGTGTCACTGTAGCATATATGGGAGTTTCACAGTTTTGGTTGTTAGCATCATCATGAGAAGGCAACTGACTAAGTGAGAAGGACAGCTAGCTATTGTTCATAGTGAGAAGCATGCATGGGGCTATCAAGAAGCATGTATGGGTTGTCAAGAAGCATGGATAGGCATGAGAAAGTCTCACACCTATGCAGTTAGCTGTCACGGCCATGAGACTTCACTTATGACTATGACAATTTCCAACTGGCCATGAGTGGTCTTCCCAGCAGCTTCCATGAATCAATAGAGTATGCTCACAAACTCATACGAAAAATTGACATTAGGAACAAAATTTATAATCTTTAAATACAATTATAGAAACCTCTACTTAGACATTAGACTTGACATTTTGAAACTCTATTTATTTACAACTTGTAAACATTTTCCTTTGCTCCTTCTTCATAAGAACAAAACACTAGAGTGATAAGAAATTTAGTGGCAAATATTTTAATGGCAAGACAACACAAATTCTTACCATCAATGAAATCTTTGCTCATCAAATTAAAGACCCATAGATGATTATAGATGACTTGGTCACTTTTCTTTCTTTTTGCATAGTTTCATTACTGATAAGAAAGTATCTAGCATCTCCTATATTTTCTAACATTAGGTCAATACAATGTGTAAAATAAGGAGACTAACAATTTCTTTTACATACTTTCAATATTTTTCTAATTGTTGTGTAAGTATAATCATTGTCAACAATGAATTGAACAATGTTGTCTATTAACAACTTTATCAAATATCTGAAACAGAGTACAAACATTTCTAGCAGCGCCATATACATCAATAGACTTCAAAATAATTTTCCCATTAGAAGAATGAACTAAAAATTTTATAATAGGCTCATGTCTTCTAATTGTTCAATCATCACATATACGAATACTCATAAGTTAGCCAAGTTAATTTTCTTTCATCCAAATAACTATTTATTTCATAAATAAATCTACTCAAAAGTTTACCGTTGTAGTCATGATTGAAGGAGTTTTATATCTTGGACCATAAAAGGTAATAGCATGTAACATCCCGTCCCCATATTAAGGGTTAGGACATGAAGTTTCAGTACATGTGAGCTCAAAGAGAGATTAAGGAAATGCATTTTTCTTGCTCATGCATAATGTTAGCATATATGCACATAAATATTGAATCTTTGCACAAAAAAAGTGGTGCATGCATTCATTGACAACTTCTGGGTATAATTGATGTTAAATGTGATTTTTTTTAGAAATGAGAAGTAGAAGGAGTAGAAAGAGTGATCTAGGTGTGAGTTGTGATAAGGAAAGAGTTGGAAACAAAATTGGTAGTGATCTGGAAAATGTTCACTAAGTGTGCTTTAGTCTATTAGCCATAAATTTTTCTCTAGTTATCTAAATGAGAAGATTCTTTATTTGGATTAAAATAGAAACATATGGATAAATTTCTTATGAAGATATTGAATTTCAATTCTATCCCTAAGAGTCTCAAAAATTTTCATGAAGTGAGAACTGAGTGTAGTACATTGGTGGATGAATGTAAAATTCATCTTCAGATTTTAAGGGAACAGTTGGGATTGATATAAATAGACTTTGACAAACTTTCCTTATTGAGAGTTGTAGATATTTCTATTATCTTTCCCATGGTATATAGTATGAGAATTTTGGACATTGGAGTCAAAAGTCATGCCTAAAACATCTTTTGTGTTACTGTTCATAAACTTCTTCTAGGTTACTGTTCATCTTACATCTTATGCTCCATTTTTGATCTCCCCAAGATGGAATTTGTCTTTGAGGTCTTCATCAAAGGTGTAGCTCTTGAAGTCCTCTTTCAAATGATCCAAAAAAAACCTAAATTTGATAGCTGTAAAGGAAGTTATGACAATTGCAAGCTTCTTTTGTGTTACTGTTCATAAACTTCTTCTGGGTTACTGTTCATTTTACATCTTCTATTCCATTTTTGATCCCACAGAAAATGGAATTTCTCTTTGAGGTCTTCATGAAAGTTGTAGCTCTTGAAGTCCTCTTTAAAAAAATTCAAAGAACACCTAAATCAAATATCTATAGAGGAAGTTAATACAATTGCAAGCTTCTTTTGTGTTACTTTTCAAAAACTTCTTCTGGATTACTATTCATCTTACATCTTCTGTTCCATTTTTGATCCCTCATAAGATGGAATTTGTCTTTGTGGTCTTCAAGAAAGTTGTATCTCTTGAAGTTTTCTTTCAAACCACGTAAATAAAATCTAAATCTGATATATGTAGAGGAAGTTATGACAATTTCATATTTCTTACGTGTTACTGTTCATAAACTTCTTCTAGATTACTGTTCATCTTACATCTTTGTTCCATTTTTAATTCCTTAGAAGGTGGAATTTGTCCTTGAAGTCTTCATTAAAGTTATATCTCTTGAAGTCTTCTTTCAAACCATCTAAATAACATCTAAATCCAATATATTTAGAGGTAGTTATGACAATTGCAAGCTTTTTCTGTGTTATTGTTCATAAACTTCTTCTGGGTTACTGTTCATCTGACATATTCTATTCCATTTTTTATCCTTTAGAAGATAGAATTTGTCTTCTAGGTCTTCATCAAAGTCGTATCTCTTGAAGTTCTCTTTCTAACCATCTAAATAACACCAAAATCAACTATCTCTAGAGAAAGTTATATCAACTGTCCCACGATAGGTTTAATTTGATTGAGGATAAAACCATATTGGATTATTTTGGCCATAACTTCTTCTTTAGACACTCAAATGACTTGATTCTTAAACATGGACTTGTAAGACATTGCTCTACATCTCCACCAGTAATCATAGCCATCTAAAATGAAGTGAGAGAGATTGAGTGAAAAACGTGGGATAGGTACAGTGTGTGTATTTTTAAATACTACTAGCGAGTTAACAACTACTAAATCTTGCGATGAAAGTGCCTGATGAATTTATCGCGAGGCAAAATTTAAGATGACAGTTAAATAAAAAATAATTTGAAAATGTAATCAGATAATCATCGGTTGGGAGAAGAGCTAAGATGAAATAACTTTCTTTCAGATAAGATAAAAATAATTTACAATGTTTTCGAAGAAGGATTAGTCAATTCGTATACTCCAAGAAGAATTATAGAATTGGTAAGTGAAATTTAATCGGAGTTGGAAATGACATCAACCGAACTGCTTTAAATAAAGAAGAACAAGAACATGCTCAAAGAAGCAAAAATACGTTCAAGTAGTAAGACGTTGAAAAGCAGACGAAAGAAGAAGAACGGACGAAAGTTCAAAAGTAGATGAAAGCAAAAGCAGTTGTTATACTGGATAGATAATCTAGTGGAAAATCTTCAACAAAGCAGACGCAGGCATAAAACAGACGCAGACGCGAATACTAAAGCAGACGCAGATGCAAATAGTAAAACAGACGAAGACGTGAATAACAGACGCAGGAGAAGAATCAAGAAGATCTGAGAGTCGATTCGAGTTAGTTAGGGAAGTCAACTGATTAACCGTTTCTGTAAAGATTCAAGAAAGAAGAATCAAGAAGCAGTTGAAAGCATTGAGTGTGGAAAAATGGTGGAAAGAATCAGACGAAGCAGAGATGCAAAAATAAGATTCAAAGCCTGTTTGAGTATGAAGATTGTGTACAAGAAAAGCACGTCTTCTGGTTCAAACATTTTGGGCGTTACCGTGTCTTTCCTTGCCACAAGTAAAAAATTATGACGGTCTGACCTATGAATTAAAACGTTAATCTGCATTACGGCGTTTATACGCAATATGTTTGGCGGTGTTTGACATTATCGTATTAATTGAAGCGTCAATCCGGTGACACAAGAAACTTGCGGTTTAAAAGGAAGAGATTGTTAAGTCAAAACAACTTGACATCAATGATTTCGATGAAGTACAAATAATGATGAAAAAGGAGACGATGAAAACAAGACGGAAGTTCAAAAGCAAACACAAGTTGAAAAGTAGATGGAAGCAAAACCAGACGAAAGTTGTGCAAAAGTAGACCGGAGTAAAAACAGACGGTCAAAAGCAGACGAAAGCAAACCACGTGTGAATTACGAATCAGTTTATGACCTATGAATTGAAACGTCAATCTCTGTTATGGTCCTCTTCTTGTCTTTGTAGTCCTCATTTTGCTTATTTCTGGAATAGGTTATTGGCATTTGGCTGGAATCGAGATTATCATAGCAAGTTAAAAGATTATTGGATACAAGACAAAGAGATGTGAAAATGATTCATACATTTTGGGAGTAACCGTAATGCGTCTGACAGATAAAATTTCGTTCTAAGTTATTTTGATGCCAAAGAAATGGCCCTTGAATGATTGATTGATAAAGGGATGCAAAAGCCGAGCTTGAAGAAGAGCAAATGATCGTAGAAGGTGAACCCGCCACGAAGAAAAGTAAAGGAAAACAATGATAGTAATTTGGAAGAAGAAAATAATTGTAGAAGGTCAACTGTCCCGAGTAGGGCGTGTATAATAATTTTATCACTATGAATTGAAACGTCGATCTCTACTCGGTGCTCTTCTTCTCTAATTACATTCATGTTTGCTTACTTCTTCAATACGTTTTGGCGAGAATCGACATTATTATACCGGTTAGAACATTATTCCATACAAGAAAAGCAGGTCTTCTTAATCTACGCTACTGGTGTTTACTTACGCAATACGCTATTGGAAGTGTTTGACATTACCTATTAATTCAAACGTCTATCTACCGAAGAAGAAATCTGCGGTTAAAAGGAGGAGATTGTTAAGTCAAAGCGACTTAACATAAATGATTTCGATGAAGTACAAATAATTATGAAAAAGGAGACGATGAAAACAAGACGGAAGTTGAAAAGCAAACACAAGTTCAAAAGCAAATGGAAGCAAAAGCAGACGAAAGTTGTGCAAAAGTATACGGCAGTAAAAACAGACGAAACCAAAGCACGTGTGAATTACGAATCAGTTTGAGTTAGTTACATAACTCAATTGAATAACATGTTCTGTCAAGAATCAAGCAATCTCTGTTATGGTCGTCTTCCTCTTGCGAAAAACAGAAAATAATTGTAGAAGGTCAACCTGTCAGGAGTAGCAGGTAAGAAATCTTTCACCTATGAATTGAATCGTCAATCTGTTATGGTCCTCTTCTCTTTGCGATCTGATTTTGCTTATACGGAATCGTGATTGGTATTTGGCGGGAATTGACATTATCATACCGAGTTAGAAGATTATTGCATAGAAGAAATACAGATGTCAAAGCTGTTGTGTCAACAATTAAGCAATCTCATTCGGTCGTCTTCCTCTTGCGAAAAACATAAAATAATTGTAGAAGGTAAACACATCGAAGTAGCGGTAAGAAATCTATCACCTATGAATTGAAGCGTCAATCGTGTTCGGTCCTCTTCTCTGCGGTCCTCATTTGCATACTTGTGGAATACGTTATTGGTATTTGGCGAGAATCGACATTATCATACCGGTTAGAAGATTATTGCATAGAAGAAAAATAGTTACGAGAGTCATTCATACATTTTGGGGTTACGGTGTATTTCCTTGCCACAAATAAATCAATATGACGGTGTCGAGAAGTCTTATCACGTATGAATTGAAGCGTGAATCGTGTTACGGTTTACTTCCAACACGCTATTGGCGGTGTTTGACATTATTATAAGCGGCTAGAAGATTGTACCTATTAATTGAAAACTCAATCTACGCGAGAGAAAAAATCTATGCGAGCGGAACCTATTGAATCGCATGTTAAGTAAAAGCGACTTGACATATATGATTTGAATGAAAACAAACGAACAAAAAAAGACGGAGAATGCGAAAGCATAAATAATATGTTGACTTTGACTCTTATTTATAACCTTCGTGTTCAACTGCTTGTCCACCCATCTGTAGTAGCATTGTCTGAGAAATTTAGACATAAAAGACGCATATGTTCAGCCATGCAGTGACGTACGAAATAAAGAAGACGAAAAGAATAAAGAATTCAAGAAAAGTGTCAGGCCCAAAATATTTTTTTTAAAATTAAGCATGATTAGATTGATTAAGTAAGTTAAGTTAGCATTATTTTGGAATTCATGTGGGTAGATGGATGATGTAAGTTTAAGTGAGATTATAGCATGTTGAGAGTGGAGTGGATGACTTGAGAGGTTTAGAAGATAAAGAAATATGTTAGGAATCCAATGCTTCAAGAATAGGGTCATTTGGAGCTCTATAGCTCAAGTTATCCCGAAAACACCGATCTATGCGCGGATTTGTTTTCTTTCAGCTGATTTTATTTCAGCTGATTTTAAACTTCATTGGTTTTCGCTTTAGCTGATTTTCCTTCACTGATTTTTGCTTCACTGATTTTTGCTTCACTGATTTTCGCTTCAATTGCTTTTTTGTTTTGGTGATTTTCCTTGGTGATTTTTGCTTCATTGGTTTTCGCTTCAACTGATTTTTGTTTCAGTTGATTTTGGTTCAGCTGATTTTTGTTTCAGTTGATTTTGGTTCAGCTGATTTTTGGTTCAGCTGATTTTGTTTCACTGATTTTCCTTCACTGAATTTTTTCAGTGATTTTCGCTTCGGTGATTTTCTTTCGGTGATTTTCGTTTCATTGATTTTCCTTGGTGATTTTTCATCGATATAAGTGGAGCGTTAGTCAAGTGTTTTGGGCATAGTTAGAGGCGAATCTCATTTTCAGTCTTCATGAGAGTTGTATATCTAGATGTACAAATGCATGAGTTAATGAAAACAGATTACATCGTCATTTTTGTTCGCAGCGTCGCTTTTAAATGCATCTTTATGTCTTCGTCTCACTTTTGTATACTCAAATCAGTATTGTTAACCGTCTACTTTTTGAACTCCGTTTATATTTTAAACTTCGTCAACTTTTAAACTCCGTCTATATTTAAGACTTCGTCTACTTTTTCAATCCATCGATTTTGAACATCGTCTACTTTCTCAACTCCCATCCCAATACACGTAGTAGATTATGGGGTCCAAAACATGTCTTTAAAGTACTTGCAGAGGACAAGGTAAAATTAGTTACTTACTTTCTATATGAGATTTTCACTTGTGCATCGATATTATCTTGAGAAAATATAAATTGCAAAGCTTTGAACTTATGGTGCATTATTGTTCAGTATAAATGCGCTTTTAAATGCATCTTTATGTCTTCGTCGACTTTTGTATTCTCCGTGTGTATTGTTAACTTGGTATACTTTTCAACCCCTTTATATTTTAACCGTCAACTTTTTCAAGTCCATCGATTTTAAGTTCGTCTACTTTTTCAAGTCCGTCTATATTTAGAACTTTGCCAACTTTTTCAAGCTGCGATTTTTAACCGTAGTTTTTCCCTTCTTAAATGCATTAGAGGTGAGAAAAGCAGACGATTGAAAGCAAAGCAAAGCAAATCACCTCCAATTAAGAAGCAGACGATAGAAGAAGCAAATCACCTCTCAATTAAGAAGCGAGACCATAGAAGTGAAACGATGAAAGTAAGATCTTGAAAAGTTAAAACCCGTCGCTTTTGATTAAATGCCTCACAGGCTTCGTCTATTTTTCTTCGTATCGTCGCTTTTAAATGCATCTTTATGTCTTCGCCTCACTTTTGTATTCTCCGTCGGATTGTTAACTTCGTCTACTTTTTCAACTCGGTTATATTTTAAACTTCGTCTACTTTTTCAACTCGGTTATATTAAAACTTCGCTCTACTTTTCAACTCGGTTATATTTTACACTTAAATACATTAGAGGTGAGAAAAGCGAGCGATGGAAAACAAAGCAAATAACCTCCAATTCATAAGCGAGACGATACAGGTGAAACGATCAAAGTGAGATATTGAAAAGTGAAAAGCACTGCTGAAGTAAGACATAAAGCGTAAAAGTTGCAAAGAATCAAACTAAGACATAAAACTTAATGGGATAGATTGCATGCTCGTCCATCCCATTCGCTCTTAATATATATCGTAATAAAACTTTTCAAAGCTGCAGCCTTCGTAGTTATATGGACAAAGCGGACGATGAATACGCTCATATCCAAGTCTGCACTATAGCTTCTTTGTTGAACGCATCCATTTTGATTAAAGCGAGATGATTCTGGTGATAATCATAAAACTTCATTTTTTCACAGAGGAGTTCATTTCGACATAAGAAAATATATGTACAAGGAAGAGGATGATGGTGGTGAAGTAATGACTTTGCAATTTATGATAAATCTCCTCATAGCTAAGTCGGACTACGCATACTGCGTTTGGGGCACTCTTTTGAAGTCTCGATTACGCATTCTTTATTCGAGCCATCGTATTACAGATGGCAACATGAAAATCTCCTCATATCCAAGTCTGTTGTAGCCCTCGAAAACATCGTACACACCAAAACCTCCGACGTGCGGTTGGTGAAAACCTTAAACAACCTTATGCTTCAGACTACGCCTTCTGCCGGTGAAGTAGCACTTTGCAATTTATGAAGCTACAATATCGATAAATATCCTCATATCCAAGTCCGCACTACGGCAAAAATAGCCAAATCTGAAACTCTTGTACAAACAAAAAAAAACCTTATGCTTACACTACGCCTTCTTTGGTGAAGTAGCGACTTTGTAGAAGGTAAACCCGTCGAAGTAGCGGTAAGAAATCTATCACCTATGAATTGAAACGTCAATCGTGTTCGGTCCTCTTCTCTTTGCAGTCCTCATTTTGCATACTTGTGGAATCGTTATTGGTATTTGGCGAGAATCGACATTATCATACCGTTAGAAGATTATTGCATAGAAGAAAAACAGATTAGAGTCATTCATACATTTTGGGGTTACGGTGTATTTCCTTGCCACAAATAAATCAATATGACGGTGTCGAGAAGTCTTATCACGTATGAATTGAAACGTGAATCTGTGTTCTGGTTTACTTCCGCAACACGCTATTGGCAGTGTTTGACATTATTATAGCGGCTAGAAGATTGTACCTATTAATTGAAAACTCAATCTCGCGAGAGAAAAAATCTACGCAGACGGAACCTATTGAATCGCATGTTAAGTAAAAGCGACTTGACATATATGATTTGAATGAAAACAAACGA
Organism: Erythroxylum novogranatense; assembly: GCA_029891385.1. Classification (NCBI taxonomy): domain Eukaryota; kingdom Viridiplantae; phylum Streptophyta; class Magnoliopsida; order Malpighiales; family Erythroxylaceae; genus Erythroxylum; species Erythroxylum novogranatense. The sequence goes on along the minus strand of CM057226.1, from coordinate 51,571,926 downwards.
ACAAAAAAGGCGGAGAATGCGAAAGCATAAATAATATGTTGACTTCGACTCTTATTTATAACCTTCGTGTTCAACTGCTTGTCCACCCATCTGTAGTAGCATTGTCTGAGAAATTTAGACATAAAAGACGCATATGTTCAGCCATGCAGTGACGTACGAAATAAAGAAGACGAAAAGAATAAAGAATTCAAGAAAAGTGTCAGGCCCAAAATATTTTTTTTAAAATTAAGCATGATTAGATTGATTAAGTAAGTTAAGTTAGCATTATTTTGGAATTCATGTGGGTAGATGGATGATGTAAGTTTAAGTGAGATTATAGCATGTTGAGAGTGGAGTGGATGACTTGAGAGGTTTAGAAGATAAAGAAATATGTTAGGAATCCAATGCTTCAAGAATCGGGTCATTTGGAGCTCTATAGCTCAAGTTATCCTGAAAACACTGATCTATGCACGGACTGTTTTCTTTCAGCTGATTTTTATTTCAGCTGATTTTCGCTTCAGCTGGTTTTCGCTTGGTGATTTTCCTTGACTGATTTTGCTTCACTGATTTTCGCTTCACTGCTTTTTTGTTTCAATGATTTTCCTTGACTGATTTTTGCTTCAGCTGGTTTTCGCTTCAGCTGATTTTTGTTTCAGCTGATTTTCGGTTCAGCTGATTTTTGTTTCAGCTGATTTTCGGTTCAGCTGATTTTTGTTTCAGCTGATTTTCCTTCAGCTGAATTTTTTTTCAGCTGATTTTCGCTTCAATGATTTTCTTTCGGTGATTTTCGTTTCGGTGATTTTCCTTGGTGATTTTTCATCGATATAAGTGGAGCGTTAGTCAAGTGTTTTGGGCATAGTAGAGGCGAATCTCATTTTCAGTCTTCATGAGAGTTGTATATCTAGATGTACAAATGCATGAGTTAATGAAAGCAGATTACATAAATCTGTTTTTTGTTCGCGTCGCTTTTAAATGCATCTTTATGTCTTCGTCTCACTTTTGTATACTCCGTCGTATTGTTAACCGTCTACTTTTTGAACTCCGTTTATATTTTAAACTTCGTCAACTTTTAAACTCCGTCTATATTTAAGACTTCGTCTACTTTTCAATCCATCGATTTTGAACTTCGTCTACTTTCTCAACTCCCATCCCAATACACGTAGTAGATTATGGGGTCCAAAACATGTCTTTAAAGTACTTACAGAGGACAAGGTAAAATTAGTTACTTACTTTCTATATGAGATTTTTCACTTGTGTATCGATATTATCTTGAGAAAATATAAATTGCAAAGCTTTGAACTTATGGTGCATTATTGTCAGTATCGCGCTTTTAAATGCATCTTTATGTCTTAAATCGACTTTTGTATTCTCCGTGTGTATTGTTAACTTGGTATAATTTTTCAACCCCTTTATATTTTTACCCGTCAACTTTTTCAAGTCCATCGATTTTAAGTTCGTCTACTTTTTCAAGTCCGTCTATATTTAGAACTTCGCCAACTTTTTCAACTGCGGCGATTTTTAACTTCGCCTGTTTTCCCTTCTTCGTGCATTAGAGGTGAGAAAAGCGAGGCGATTGAAAGCAAAGCAAAGCAAATCACCTCCAATTAAAAGCGAGACGATAGAAGAAGCAAATCACCTCTCAATTAAAGCGAGACCATAGAAGTGAAACGATGAAAGTAAGATCTTGAAAAGTTAAAACCCGTCGCTTTTGATTAAATGCCTCGCCAGGTTTCGTCTGCTTTTTCTTCATATCGTCGCTTTTAAATCTGTCTTTATGTCTTCGCCTCACTTTTGTATTCTCCGTCTGGATTGTTAACTTCGTCTACTTTTTCAACTCCGGTTATATTTTAAACTTCGTCTACTTTTTCAACTCCGGTTATATTAAAAACTTCGTCTACTTTTTCAACTCCGGTTATATTTTACACTTTATGCATTAGAGGTGAGAAAAGCAGACGATGGAAAGCAAAGCAAATAACCTCCGAATTCAGAAGCGAGACGATACAGGTGAAACGATCAAAGTGAGATATTGAAAAGTGAAAAGCACACTGAAGTAAGACATAAAGCAGAAAAAGTTGCAGCAACCGAAACTAAGACATAAAACTTAATGGGATAGATTGCATGCTCGTCCATCCCATTCGCTCTTAATATATATACGTAATAAAACTTTTCAAAGCTGCAGCCTTCGTAGTTATATGGACAAAGACTGACGATGAATCTGCTCATATCCAAGTCTGCACTACAGCTTCTTTGTTGAACGCATCCATTTTCAGATTAAAGCAGATGATTCCTGGTGATAATCGTAAAACTTCTGTTTTCACAGAGGAGTTCGTTTCTGACATGAGAAAAATATATGTACAAGGAAAGAGGATGATGGTGGTGAAGTAACAGCTTTGCAATTTATGATAAATCTCCTCATAGCCAAGTCTGGACTACGCCTTCTGCGTTTGGGGGCACTCTTTTTCAGAAGTCTCGACTACGCATTCTTTATTCGAGCCATCGTATTTGAGATGGCAACATGAAAAATCTCCTCATATCCAAGTCATTGTAGCCCTCGAAAACATCTCATACACACCAAAACCTCCGGCGTGCGGTTGGTGAAAACCTTAAACAACCTTATGCTACAGACTACGCCTTCTATTTGGTGAAGTAGCGACTTTGCAATTATGAAGCTACAATATCGATAAATATCCTCATATCCAAGTCTCGCACTACTGACAAAAATAGCCAAATACGAAACTCTCGTACAAAAAAAAAAACCTTATGCTTACGACTACGCCTACTTTGGTGAAGTAGCGACTTTGCAATTATGAAGCTACAATATCGAGAAATATCCTCATATCCAAGTCACGCACTACAAAAATAGCCAAATCTGAAACTCTGTACAAACAAAAAAATCCTAAAAGAAGATTTACAAGTAACAAAGGACAAAAGCAACATGAAGCAACTCTTTCGACAAAGCAACAACGGTCCACAAGAACGATCGAAACAACGACTATGACAACCACGATAGCGACACGAGAGATAAGAGAGGACAAGAAAAGCGTTAAGAAAATTTACAAGTAACACGGCGAAACCTAAGACCAACTGAAACCGTAACTTGTAAATCTTCTTTACGCATTCTCATCTTCTCTTATCTACGTGACGATTATCGTGGTCATCGCACTATTGTTCTGCGAAAGAGTATCGATGTTCACCAATCAACAAAGCAACAACAGCTAGACAACAGGAACAGAGGAAACCGCGATACTCTTTCGACAACAACAGCTACGACAACACGAGCGGAGGAAACCAGCGATACTCTTTCGACAACAACAAATGGAGAAAGCGGAGGAACATGAGGCGTGAGAGAAAAACAAAGAGAGAAAGGACACAACATGAATGAAGAGATATGAACACATATAAGCGGTGACAAGGGCACGCATTGGCGATCGTCTGCGCGATCGCTGACAAAATATTACAACGAAGATTGCGTCGAAGATTGAAGATTGTGTCGGAAGATTGCGTGTATATCGCGAAGAAACAACATTCAATAAACGATGCTGGATTAAATAAATGGACGAAGAAGGAGATCGATGAATATATTTGTCGATTACATGAAAAGCGAAAATGTAAATCGCTGGATTAAATGGACGAAGCAGATCTGACTGAATATAGGCCGTCAGATTAAATGAACGAATGGGATGGATTGCATGGTCGTCCATCCCATTCGCTCTTAGTATATATACTTAATGAACTGGTGTTATTCCACTGAATATACTTCAGTATTTTGATGCTTTCTAGATAGGTAGAGCTTCAAATGAGATGATTTATGATTTTTGGTAAACTAAAGACATTGATATACAAATAGTGTGAAGAAATTGGAATCTAATTTAGTTTCTAAGATGTTTAAAATTTGGATAGAATTTGTGCATAGTATACTGATTTGGACAAGAACAGTGCAAAAAAAGGTTTGAAGTATATCTTTCGAATCACTAAACCAAATTGAATGAATTTCATGTCATTAGAAACTTAAGAAAATAGGGGACATCTTCTATAAGAAAGTGTTATATTAGAGTGTTCAAGGGTAATGTTGGCAAGATACTTAAGTATAAAAGACATAAGGCATAATTGGAATGGCAAATGGGACAATTCTCAATCATTAAGGACATAATTGGAAGAAAAAGTGTTGTCTTGCTTATAAATGAAGAAGAAAAACGTGAATGGGAGGATAAGTAGAAGAGAAGAACAAAAATGAGAGAGAAAGAGAAAGAGAGTTTGGTGGTTTGAGAGAAAATAAGAGAATGGGTTAGGGTTTAGTTCTTCTTAATCTTCAAGAAAGAATTTGAAGCTTTCCAAGAAGAGAAAAAGGAAGAGAAAGAAAAGAGCTTCCATTTGAGCTAAAAATCTTTTCATTTGGTGAAGAATCAAGGTAAGATCATTTTGAATCTTTTGGATTTTTGGAAGGATTCTAGTTAATGGAGTTTAGAAAATGCTTAGGTTTAAGTATTCTAGAATCAATTTTAGTGAATTTGCATTATGGGATTTTCAATTTGGATTCCTATTGGATGAGAATTGGATATTATGAGATCATATGAGGTTAGAAAAGAGATGACGATAAATTGAGTTATGATATAAAGTAACCAAGTGTTCGTAAGGTGTAAGCTTATGAATAAGTTAGATGCATGCAGAGGGTAAAGATTGAAAGGAGAATTTAAAAAGATCATGTACAAATGGTGTAAATCTAAATTCAATTAGACACATATGAATTATGAAATGGGAATAAGCATAAAATGTGTTCTAGAACATATGCCCGGGATTGTCATTTAGCATGCATTGTACATAGTCCATTTATACAATTGTGTATAAATAAATGTTTATACGTGTGCAATTATTGATGAGTGTGCAATGTGTGTCTTACATAAATGGGTTGTGCAGGCCAAGTGTCCGCATTCAAGAATTCCCAAAATTTGAAAGCAAATGCTAATCTGAAGCATACTGTGAGTAGACCGAGATGGTCTCACTTTATTGTTTGTTATTTGAATTTTTGTATTATTTGACTACTGAATGATTTTGTAAAATGTGATTGATTATGTTGGTTTCTGGATAGGAGGTCCGATGATTGTGATGTTTGACTTAGATATTGAAGTGCTGATTGAATGTGAATTGGATGAACTAAATGTACTAAAGTAATTGCTAAATACTTTCTGAATGGGTAATTGCATGCAAGTGAAAGTGTAAATTCTCAACTATATGTTGAATACCGGACCACGGTCTGATGATAAGTGAATATGATTAAATAAGAGCATGCAAATTTGAGTGATGCATTCCATTACATAAATGTATGAAATATAAATGAGTTATGACCAGAGTAGCCACCGATCAGAGCTTAAAGCCCAACGAGTGAAAAAAAAGCCTCGAGCTCAAAAGTGATTCAAAGCCTCAGGCTCAACTTTTAATAAGCCCTATATGGAAAAGTTATCAATGAGCCCCATATGGGACAGTTAGGCACTCGGTTACAACAAAGTAACAATGGAAAGTGGGTCTCATGTGCACTGCATATGCATAATACGAATGATTAAATTGTATTGGATATGAAATATTGTGAATTATGTGTTATGTGACTGGGTGAGCCATCGATGATGATAAATCATTGAGTTCGCAAAATTCACCCAAAATTTTTAATTATTTTTTAGGATCAGAAGAATACTCAATTAGGCCAAGGGGAGTATACCTACAACATTCAAGTGAAGAATAGATGTTAGGATCAGTTCGCGTCTGCATTACATTTCTCTATTTTGTATTGAATTGTAAATTCCGCAACTTTTTGTATAAATTGGTTTTCCGAAATGACTCAAGCATTTTGTATTTATGAAAGGGCCCAAATGGCTATTGAAAATATTGTTAATGGTTTTGTGTTACTTGAAAATGTTTATGAATGAATGTGGGCACAATTTGGGTATCAATTTCCACATATTGTGTTTGTGGTTCAAAAAACATTTATATCGATTTCTGAATGATTGAATGTTTTAGCACGCCACCCTCGTGGGGCACAGACTTGGATATCACCCATCAATGTCAGGTTTGGGTCTTGTGGGAGTGGGGTGTTACATAACATGCACCATAGGCTAGTAATAATAATACTAGACAACCTTGAATGATATACTTGAATCATACCACCATCTAGTCATTTCCATATCCACATGATAAGTTGCATCTTTAGATTATAAGACACTAAAAATTGAATATTGAGCTCCAAGAGTTGTTCATGGTGCAAAAAAAATTTAGAAACCTATCTTCTTCTCTTTCTTATATTAGGTGCAACATTCCTTTTTTGTTGAGTAGGAAAACCACCTTCAGCATCCCCATTATCATCCTAACCAACAAAATAAGAACTTTCACTACTAATTTTGTAGTTCAATTTTGCTTTCTATCTTTCTTATACTGATACTATTCAAGCAAAGTTTTTATTTTCCATTTCACATCATAACTCACTTTCTTACGAGGCTCTACATTACCTTTGATCCTAACTAAGTGCTTCTTTAATATGGTTATTCCCCTAACATTCAAATATTTGTTATAATATAAACAAATTGTATGATTCTTCATTCAAGAATCAGTTTAGCATAAGCCTAAGTTGGATCACTGAATCTTCCCAAACCTAAAGCAATTCATTTATCGTAGTTCTTAAACATTCCTTAATTTATTTGTAAAAATAAACGTAATTAAATCGGTATAATAAAATAAAAAACAACACTTACACCTATTAATTATAAACCAGTAAATAAATGCAAGTCATTAAGTGAATAATCAAATTATCAAATCCCAAACATGTACCACATAGCTATCATGACATCAGTATAAAACATAATATACAACTAACATACAACTCTTTTTAATGTATACATGTTAGTAAACCTTCACAAATTGTAAGCATCAACGCAAATTCATGAGTTTATATCTTAATCTAAATCAAATGAAGTATGATGTCATAACTATCTAAATGAAATGGTATCATGTGATAACCAACTTTTAATGTCAAATTCTTCCATTTTTTGAGGACTATAACCCAAAGAACTATTTACTTTCAAGAAGTGCAAAAGAATACAATATTAAAAATATCTTTAAAAATATTAAAATATATCAAAATTTAAATTTAAATTAAATATCTTTATAAAATCTCAACACATAAAAAAGTTAAATATTCAAACAAAATTACTAATTAAAAATGAAAATTTGTTGTACTAAAGTAAAATAAGGAGATAAATTAAATTAATCCATCACATTTATATTTAAATTTAGACAAAAATGAAAATCATAATACACTATTACACATACAATACACAATTCTAGTATGCCACAAACAATAATGTATCTCTAACAATTAATTGACCAAAACAACTCAAGAATCAATAATTTATATGTACTATGTAACTTGTAATTAGGAATGCATAATATATAATACCATGTATTTTAACAACTAATAACACAAATCATCAATTCTTAAATCCTAATTACACATTTACATTAATCTACCTATATAATAACACACATAGATACACTTAATACAATTATTTATATGGTTACACTAATTACACACATAAGATATCAACTACAAAGGGATAATAACTCCAACTCTGGCCCGTCCGGAAGGAGGCCTAAGGAAACCTAAAGCCTGATTGGGCTCGATAAGCCTGAGGCCTGATAGGGCACAAGCAGCCCAAATTTCTTTAATTTTTATTTTTAAAATTTAATTTAATGTTAAATCAAATTAATTTTTATTAAATTAAATTAAATTAATAATTGAGGATATGATTATAGGCAATGAAAAAAAAAGACTTAAATTAAAGTCATCAATTCAATTACTTGAAGTTACAAATTTCAATTGATTAACAAATTTATAAAAATTGAGATTTTATAATGAATGAATATATAAAAACTTTACATGTTGATAAACTAAAAAATGAAACCAAATTCAATAATGAAGGAGGATATGATTATAGGAAATGAAAGGAAAATATTATAATTGAAGTGATCAATTCAATTAATTATAGTTACAAATTTTAATTGATTAATAAAATTGAGATTTTATAATGAATGAATATTATTGAGCAAGTTTTATATTTAATAAAATTCCTAATCTTGGTATGTATACAAATTGTAACTTGTAGTATCGAAAGGTATCAATCCCATGAGGAACTAGCTAAAAGGAATTGAACCTAACTATGTCTAAGGTGTTAAATATGATATGAGTGAAAATAATAATATAAATTAAAGGAATTAAATAAAATCAAACAAATAAAAAATAATAAGTGAGCTACCAATTTAATGTAAGGTTTATCAAGGATGAATACTTAGGATTTATTCTTTCATTATTTTGTTCCCTCAACTCTAATTAATCCAATTATGTGTCGATCCTAGATTTCCTAAGAGACTCAAGACCTAAGCAATTATCCCTAATTGATTAACCTTAATTGAAAATGAAAATTCCATGTTTTGCAACCTCTTGATTCATAAAAGCTTCCTAACGTTTTCAACTAGATCTGGCGTTATCTATTAGATAATCAAGTTCTTAAATGAGATCTCTCACCGAATGATTGTTGATTTGTTAATTGTGTGACTTATTAAACTACTAACTCTCGTTGCATAATTTAATCAAATTACTTTTGACTCACTCTCTTGATTTGCTGCCAAAGCATATGCATGCATAAGTAACACAACACCAGAATATTTTATTGAATGGAAAAAGATAAAAGTCATAAAATAATTACAGAATTAACCCTAATTTGCAAATTAAAACATCAAGAATGTAATAGATGTCTGAAAATTTAGTTTACACATTAAGTATGATGAAAATAACGAAAGAGAAAGAAAGAAAAACTCTATTCAGAGATTAATTTGGAAAACTAGAAATCTAGACGTCCTTCTCGATCTTCCTTTATTGATCCACTTTTGTAAGATGTCGACTATCTTTTTAAAGTGTTTTCACGTTCCTTAATAGATCTTAAGGATCTTAAGGCTTTTTTCTATGGTTTTCCCACATTGATCGATTCTAAAAATGACCCCAAACTTAAAAAAAATTGAAAATTTCATGCCTAGAAAGCCTCTGTCATGATCATGCATCTAGAATTTTACTCTTTACCACAATTGTGCACTACTTGATATAGCCTTATGCATGTCCAACTTCTCTGATTCTTTCATTATCTAACCTCCATCACTAATAAACACATCAACACCTCAAGAAACATAGAATTAAGATGAAATGATGTTGTTAATCCACACAACACTTAGAATATAAACAAACACTCAAATTAACATAATTCTAAGTCTAAACATATGATAATCATTTAATTTATACCTAGAAACACACTAAAACACCTATCAAAACATATTAATACACCTATCAACATCCCCACACTTAAACCTTTGTCTGTCTTCAAGTAAAAACAAAATAGAAACTCAACAAACCAAATATAAACATATGCATTCATGTGACAAGCAATAATGAGACAATGGCATCTAAATTTATAAAATCAATTTAATCACAAGCATCAATCATTCAAGTTCTGCTAACATACTCTCTTACACATTTCATGATTTTGTACTTTGAATTGAATATACATATTAATCAAAATAGTAACATCATATTCAATCACCTATATGACTTTTACACGTGCATTTATAATTAGTATTCTATCAAAATTGCAACTATCTTTAAGTATCCTTTTATGAAAATTTTGTTATTTTCAAAGATAAATAGGATTTATTATCAAAAAACCATTTTTTTCCTTTAATGTTAATCTAGTATTGAGGCAAAAGCAAACATTTTTTCATGAATGTCCCTCAATTACTCAACTAGACCATGTTTTTATCATTTAGCTTAGTTGGCATGTCATTCTCACCTTTTTACATGAAGATCATGAATACCCCTAGTTACTCAGCTGTATTACATTCTCAATTGGCTACTCCTCTATTTTGGAGTAGCAATAAGAATGTTGAAGTTGTGGGTGGATGAGCAAACTTAGATGTTATTACCTATGCACCATAAAATGAATAGTTCCTTAACTAAACACTTGTTGGTTTCAGTTTTGTCAATCACTGTTTGACACATAAACTTGTGTAACAACAAGTGTTTGGGACTAAGAATTATATTATTATGGGCATTTTAAGGTCAAAGTTATCTAACCCAGCCAGTTGGGTCCAATAATGTTTAGTACATAATCCATTGTGTTGATCCATAACAGTTGATTCCAAAAATCCATCGATGTCACACAAAATGTCATAATTTATCACATACAGTCAACCCCACAATCAAAACAACAATCCTCTTGGGTTACTCAACTCAAATTATAGGGAGGTAAAGAATTTGAGGGTAAGTTCTTTATAAATTATAATGTTGAAGTGCTAGAATTTCTCCCATTGATTTTTTTACCTAAGTCTTCAACCTTTTCCTCTCAAACCTATTTTGTTTAATAAATCAAAATTAAAGTATATAGGAATAGCAATTTGTTTCAAACTAAGGGTTCGGAACTGGTTACCTTCTTCTTTCGAGTAAATTATAAAGGCACTTCATAATCTACCATCTGATTTCGTTATTTGTAGCCCGATACTTAAACTTTGCCCTTTGGTTGAACACATTTGAGCGTTTGCTTAATTCTTGGTACCATTTGGAACGAGAGGTGTGAAGAATTTAAAGAGATAAAGACTTTTGTAAAGAGAAGGGAGTGTTTGATCGAAAAAATAAAACATGGCACGATTTGGATAAAACGGTAGATTTTAAAACTTTTTATAAATCAAATTTGTAGTGGAAGCAATATAACCAAATCAACATGCATAGCAATACATGATATGGTATAAGAATAAACATTTGCATAAACACAAGATGAAAATTATTACCGACTCCTTTGTTACAATTTTAACTCCTTGTTGTGTTATCCTATCCTTGGCAATGGATCCTCTCCTAAGTGATGTATACTCTTCTCATTATTATATCCTCTTCTTGATATTGTATCCTTGACCAATTTGATCTACCACTTGTTCTTCTTAGACAACTTGGTTAATAAGATCCTTTGACAGTAAAGGAGAAGAAAACTTGAAGAGATTTTGCCTTAGAAGAAAGAAGCCAATGATGAGACACCTCTTATGCAATTTTTAGCTCACATATGCAAGATAAGGAAAAAGAGAGAGAGATAAAAATTCAACAACCTTGTCTTTTTTTCTCTCAATGTTGGACCCTGAACCTTTCTGTAAGCTAGGACTATTAAATGAGAAATTATTGGTAATTAGTTATATGTAAAGAAAAGGAGAATCCTTGAAATTGGTTTAAATACAAGATGAGTTATATGTGAAATTTTGGAAGTTAAAAGTTGGAGAGTGCAGTTGAAAAATGTTCTTTGAGCATGCTATGGTGTTTTGGCCATAATCTGATGTATAGTTATCCAAATGAGATGATTCTATATTTGGAGTAAACTAGGGATATAGGGATATAAATTGTCTGATGAAATAAATTCCTAATTCAATCTCTAAGAAAGTCAATTTTCAGATGTAAGTCATGCGCAGGATAATGTTTTAGTATAAGAACAGTCCGAAATATTTAGGGTATAACTTTTGGATTAGCGAACCAAATTAAAAGATTTTTGTGGCGTTATGAAATTGAGACTATAAGGAACATTTGTCTAGAAGGAAGTTTTATCAAATTCCTTCAAGTTCATGATTAAAAAATGCCTTGATTTTTGGAAAGAGTTAGGCAAGGAATTAAATGAATTTTGATGTCTTAATAGAGTATTTAGTGGAATTAATTAGCATGTTAATGTGATTAATTAGCATGTTAATTTGAGTAAGCGCATATGGGATATATTGATTGGATTGAATTAAATTAAAGTGTTAGAAATGCATAAGGGCAAAATTGGAAGGTTACTTAAGCTTTTAAGTTTCTAGGCTTATAAGGAAGGGCTTAATGGTCTTTTTACACTCATTTAAAGGGCAAGGAGTGGGCTATCGTTTTTAAGGGAAAGGAGGCACGAAATTGGGGAGAAAAATGAAAGAAAAAGAGAAGAGAGGGAGAGCGTGGTGGAGAACAAAATAAAGAAGAAGAAAGATGGAGCTAGGGCTTGCTTTTTCAAGGATTTCAAGAGGGATTGTGATGGTTATTCATGAAGGAAAAGATGGAAGAAGATGAGGGCTTCCATTAGAGACAAGCAACTCCTCATTCGGTGAAGGACCAAGGTAAGAGTATTTTTGATTTGTTGAGTTTTTGAAAGGGTTATGGTTTAGATAGTTTAAGAATGGTATGGGTTTAAGAATTTTAAGATCAATTTCATGATATGTTTCTTTGGGGCTGATCAATTTGGATGTCTTTTGATTTGGGGATTTTGTGGCTATTGTTAAAGAAGATTTAAGGTGGCTATCGTGTTTATAATAGAATTAATGAGCCATAAATGTTTCCTTTTAAAGCTAGAGAAGAAAATGATTTCAAATTGCTTCATATTTGTTGCATTATTGCTTGTGAACGATTTGTGAAATTGTTATGTGATTGATATGTGAATTTGGTTAATGAAATGTGAGATATTGCATGATTATGAATAAATGTGTTTTTGAAATATGCCATTATGACAAAATGTCAAACAAAATCAAGTTTTTCGAAAAATGCCATTATGGGCAACAAGTTTTGAAATACATGTTGTGTGGGTTTTTGCAGTCCATCCAAGAACTGTCACGTGCATGTTGACCCAAGAATAGGCTTATCCAGCTTGCCCGCTAGTGACACGGAGCTCCTTCAAGGACTCCCTCAAGTTTACGACTACTCAAGGCCATTATATGGAATTGTGTTGTCCGACATGTTTATGGACTTACCTAAACCATTATTATGTGTTTATGTGTTATGAATTATGATAAGTTTTGGATGCATTCATGATTTATGAACAAGTTGAAAAAAATGAATGAGTTGTGTTGTTGCGATTTTGATTTCTTGACAAGAGTTTTGAGAAAAGCGAGATTTATGATTCAATAAGCATTTTGTAACAATGGACTTTTTGAACAATTTTTTCATGTTATTTGTTATAAGCATGTTACCCACGGGCTTTTAAAGCTCACCCCACTCTCTTTCCCTAATTCAGGTGTTGAGTAAGAAACAAAGAGAAAGAGGCATAAATCCGAATTGACATGTTTTGTTGTGTATTTGAAGTTAGATTATGTAAATACAAAGTTGTAATTGCATTTTGAACAATTAAATGATGTAATTTGTGATTTTGTGAAATATTGTAACATGGCTTGGAAATGCCATTGAAGCTTGTAAACTCTTATATATGATGTGAATGAAATATGGAATTGTGTATGGATATGAATTATGGAATTGTGTATGATGATAATGAAATGCAAAATTAGGTATGGATCAAGGTGGAGTTGAAATATGGATTAATTAAGGATGAGGTTAAATTGGAATTAAGTACATTTGAAGAAGTGATCCATGTGAGTTAATGAACTTTGCATATGAATTGATATATATATATATATATATATAAGTGAGGTAATATGGACAAGAAAGATAGGAATGTTATGATGATAATCATGAGATGTTTTGAATAAAGTGAAGTGATGATTTGATGAACTTCTATTGGTAATTGGAACTAAGTAACCTTAAAGAAGTAATCCAACTGAATTGATGGACTTTGAATATGAATTGCCATTACTTATAATTGAAATGTTATGGAAAAGAAGGATTATTATTTGAATGGATAAGAATGACGGTGTATTAGCTAAGGAAGTGAAATTGGGACAAAGTTCAAGTTTGTCATAAGGGTAAGATCTGTGTTTAGAATTCAAGGAAAATTCTGGAAAAATCTGGGTAGAATTAGTAAAAATGGTCTTCTTTGAAGTTGTAGATGATCTTCTTATATTTCCGACTCTATAAAGCTTGTAATTTTTGGACATCAGAATGAAGAGTTATGATTGTTATAAGTTGGGATGCTACTTAGGATTTTTGTGTGCATGACAGCTATGGTTATTGATGGGAATTGTGGTTTTGATGAACCAAATGAATTATGAATTGATAGTTTGATGAGATAAATATGTTATTTGAGTTGTTATGAAGTGTTTTGACATTGGAATAAGTGAATTTGTGAAGATTATAAGTGTATATGATGTTAGATTGGAGGTAGGAAGCTTTGGAGAGGGATTGGAGGGGTTTTGGGAACCCCCATGTCCGTTTAACAAAATTGATGTTTGTTTAACAGAACGGGTCAAAAAGGACCCTTTTCATTGCCCATGTTCGTTAAATGTCCGTTTAACGGACTTTCTCGGGTCATTTGGCACTCTAAGCTCGATTCATGTCCATTTAACGGACACTCACGGGTCATCTTGAGGAAATTGCGATTTTTGACAATTTTAGAGGCTTAATATGACTTTGTCTTCTTCATGAAAGTTTTAGATCTCGAAGTATTCTTTCCAATGGTACAAGAACGAAACTAATCCGACATTTTTAGTAAATGTTATGACAATCGTGCCAAGACATGTTACTACATGATTGAGGTTATGAACATGTTAGATTCTTTCGGTCATAACTCCCTCGTCCGGCCTCCAATTGAAGTGATTCTTGAAACGATAGATTCCTAAGAAATGAATTTATCTTTTCATGAAAATTGGGATCTTTTGGAGTAGATTTGAAAAAGTTTTATTGTAAGAAAGTGAGAGGCCAGTCTAGAGAGCATGATTGAGGTATAAACACGCTTTGGAATTTTAAGCATATCTTGAGCTATATATCTCCGATTGAGGTGATTCATGCTTCAAAACAAAATAGAGGCTTAGACCTACAATTTTTATAAAGAATTCAAGTTGTGATTTCGATATTTCATTAATGTGCGCTCACCACTATTGTGGAATGACAGCAAATGACCTATAGGATTTTAAACAACAAGGATTTAGACATCCGAAGTTGAGCTTCGGAAATCGGTCCCAACATTTGTGGTATCAGAGCAAGCTCAAGTTTCATGATCAAGCACGAGTTGGATTCAAAAACCAAGTGGGGTCCAACATAGGTGGTATCAGAACAAACTCAAGTTTTATGATTTCGCAAGAGTTAGATTCCGAAAGCGAGCGGGGTCCAACATAGGTGGTATCAGAGCAAGAAAATGAAGAGCATATATAGGTGTCATGGTTTTGTTAAGCGGTTGGGTTTCCGTCCCAACATTTGTAGTATCAGAGCAAGAACTGGATGTTGGTTAAAGAGATTACAAGGAGCTAGGGTCAGTATTATGGTATTCATGGGTTGGGTTCCGGAAATCGGTCCCAACACTCAATTTCAATAAGACTCTAAAGGAAGAAGTGAAATGCATCCAATTCATCACTTCCTTTCTTAATCAGTCATCAAGAAGCCAATAAACGAGACTCTTCTCATTTAATTTAAAATGGCTATATAAAAAGACCATTAACCTAAAAATATATATCAATTTCGATTTTGTGATGAAAGAAGGAAGATGGTCCATCAAATGCACCTCTTTCTTCTTTAATCCAATGTATGTTAATAGGTTACATGCTATCATTAAAAGACTACCATTAAACCATTTAATGATAAGGTTATTACTCCATTTAATGATGATAAAGCATGTTAAAAAACCATCTTAAATGTAGCAAACTAATGCTAAATGTGTAGCTGCACATTTAGCCCATTAAAAATCGAAATTCTGCCTCCATTTATCGTTAATAACTTTTCTTTAATTTTATTAATTAAATTAATTAAATTAAACCAAAACCTAGCCCATTTCTAAATGTTCATATGGGCTTAAAATTAACAATTAATTAATGTAAGACCAACATTCAATAATAGGCTTTAAAACCTCTATTTGTATTTCTTACTTTGCTTGATATCCTTTCTGGAAGCCAAATGGGGAATCTAATTGGACTTATATAATTCAAGCTCAAATAAGTCCGAAATTAATTTAATCTCATTAGAATTAATTCCAGCTTATTAACTAAATGTCATTCCACTAAAGACAATTAGTTAAACTTTTGAATTACTAAATATTATGAGAACACATGTTTCAAAAAAGATGTCCAATTGCAAACTCTAATATGAACCATATTATAGCAATTCGTACAATAAAGGGTAAAATTATAATTTTGCCCTTATGTTGGTTTTTCCTTCTAGATCTCCCGTTTTACTCTCTATGGTGATCAATACATATGATTTCATCATGGTGTTAAGACTTGATGGGCAGCTAGTGCATCAAACTACTGGTGCCAGTTTAATCACCAATCTCCATAAAACATCTAGAAGTGATGATACCACTATAAACTCGTTATTTGAGTGATTGTTCTCTGATATATGTTTTAATTAATAATTCCAACATGCAGACACTGGATTGATACTCTATAAAAATCCATTATGATCATATAAAGAATTATAATGAAACATATATGAGTTCACCACTCATCAACATTGTGGTCCATAATAAACGAATGTTTAAGTTGTATGTTTTAAGATTAAAGTGATGACCCACTTTATTCTTTAAAACATAGTCAACTACTATCTAATATGAACTCATCATTGCTTTCAAATAATCTCTTTTATTTGCATAAAGATAAATCACAACACTACAGTCTAAACCATAATCAAATGACCAACTTGATTATTCAACTGTGAATCCATTATTTTAGATTCTTATAATATACATGTTTCCCATGCATCTCTATGTATATCTATATTACTTACAAAAGAATCTCGATACCTTATTAATAGATATATAATGCTCATAAAAACCAAACTCTTTTGTTTTATTAATAATAAATATTTTCATTACGAAAGTAACTAGAAGAAAATTAAGTTATAAGTAAATACACTTACTTTCTAGGACACTATATTTACATAACTCTAACAGGGAGAGGATTTGAGAGTTTCATTGCTAGAGAGAGAGTAGAGAGACTGGTGTGGGTAAGAAAAATAAGGGTAAGGGTGAATATATAGGTTAGGGAGGAGAAAGGAGAGGTAAAATTGGAAAAAGATGAATGAAATTTGTGTGTCCCATTGTACCCCCACCGCAGGTCATGATCGTGACATTGGGAATTTTTACACTTCTTTTCTCATTTTTATTCTTTCCTTTGTATCACTCTCGAATTCCTTCCATACTTTATATCTGCACCATCACCTCATTGTTTTTCCTTCCACACCATTCCCATCTATTGTGAAAAAGAGATGGATAAAAAAAACCTAAGTCATACTTATGGTTGATTTCCTCAAGGTGTTCAATTTATATTGAAAACACACAAAAATTGGAAACCTAACCTAATACGAAAGATGAAACACACAAAGTTAAAAATTCATAGGTGCCTCGTATGTAGCGCTTCATTTATTGTTGCTAGGTTGACTTACCTCTTTTACTTACAGTGGTTCAAACTGGTCATGAAATGGTAACACTACGATAGATTTCATGAATTGTAAGTGAGCTACCAGACTGTGCTTTCTAGCACTTTTCTTTTAGTTTTCTTCTTTTGAACATTTTTTTGAATTTGTGGCTGCTTTAGTGAATCCTTGTGAGTATAACTGTACTCAATCTTTTCACAAGACTTGTTTCTCTTGATAGCGTCCACAAAGAATTCCTTTTTCCATTTGAAACTTTAAATGATACCTTTTCTTCCCCCACTCTTATAGTTAATTCACCCTTATCAACTTCTATAAAGGATCAGGATGTAGCTAAAAATGGTCATCGAAGGATAATGGGTGTCTCTAAATCTTCCTCTATGTCTAAAACGATGAAGTCCCTGGGAAAGGTGATTTTTTCAACCTTAATAAGGACGTCCTTAACTACACCTCTATGATGGTGGATTGATTTATCAATCATTTGTACACATATTGTTGGGCCTGGGTCCCAGATCTCCAATTCCTGAGGTGGCCCCTAGGGTCACGCCGGCGACGGGCGCCAAAATAACCTTGGACCCGATCCCAACATCCATATAAATACATAATTCGATCCACACCTATACTTATTCATGCAATTTCGCACACAGTAAAACATAATTAAGCACCCCAAACATTAAGGGGCTTCATGCCATTACAACTTAAAGGAAATTCAACAAATATTCTCAAATGTAGCATGATACTAAATAAAATTTAAATTCCAAAATACATAAGTATGCTCCATGATGATATGCTGGCGGGCTAACCAAAGTACTAACTTAATACAAGGCTCCTAACTAGCTTGAAGTTTCCGATGCCTTGCAAGGTTGACAATCGTCTTGATCTGCACCTGAGGAGGGGAGAGTAATGGGGTGAGCTGCGAAGCTCAGTGACATATACATTTATAACCATTGGCAACGAGCCACACAATCAAGCATATATATTTATACAAGCATATAACAAATCGTCAATCTATCACCTTACAATCATCGCATCACAATTTATATCATATGATTACACATTATCACAATTTAACATGTCTCATTCTTAGCAAATCAATCGTGTATGCACAAACAATTGGCTCGAGAGTTCCGTAAAACGATCCGGATAAACCGAAGTTAAATCCGTAAACTATCCGAGTCCGATTTCTCAAGGATCTCGTTGCCTCAAGCGTGCAGTCGGGAGAAGGCCTTATGTCAACGTGCACGTGACTCCATCCATAACTCTCTTACCCAAACAAAACACATAATCCATTCGTTTCATGTTCAAAGCATTTTATCAAAGCTTTCGAAATTCTCATTCTTTTCATCTTTGCAAAATGCCATAAGGCCGATCAAATCCATGTATAATCATAGTCATAATGCAAGTTCGATATTTCTCATATAATTTAACACAAGCAATGTCACATAATGCAAGCAAGCATACACAAGGCAATTTGCCCATACACACAATAACCATAAACATATTACCTACCTAATATTGCTTGAGTATCCGACTCACCGGTGTCCTTCCTCTTGCGATGGAATCGGGTCAGCTTGGTTTCCTAAAATAAACCAAGTTCCATTTAATCAATATCCATAGAAAATATTCGAAACTTGGAAATCCAAAATAAAGCATTAAAAGTCTATATTCGACCTCCTCCTAAAATTCCGAACCCTTCGAGGTAAAATTTTGAACTTTCCTTCTTCATACAACTTGTAGTGCCTTATCTCTAGATCACAAAGAATCCAAAATCACCTCAATCAGACATCTACAACCCAAGATATGCCCAACTCCACGTCGCGACGAATTTATTTCTTATACGTCGCGACGAACTCCACGTCGCAGCGTGTTTATACGCACGTCGCGACGTGCGGGTCTAGAGCTTGACTTCAAAACCCGTTTTCCAGCATTTTCCAACTTCAATCCATTCCCAAATTCAAATGCAACACACCTAAGCCTTGATTCAAGTCTCAAACTACATTTCTAACTCAACAGCAACTCAAAATCAGCCAAAAATGCATCAACCCAAAAAATCTAACCACTTTTACCTTAAAACCCTAAAACTATCGATTCTCTACATTCTACATTCTTCTAAGTTTAATCTAACCAAAACAAGATTAACACAAGCAGAACTTACCCGGAAATGGTTCGAAACTGTCGGAAATCTCTTATAATCACAAACTCTCTTTTCTTCTCTCTTCCTCCACCCACGACACCTTCTCTTCTTCCTTCTCCTTCTTTTCTTTTTCTTTCTTTCTTCTATTTCTTCCTAACTCTTTCTTACTTAAGTCTAAAGACCAACTTACCCCTCTTAGAAAAGCCTAAAGCTCTTCCACATAAGCCATCTTCCCAAAATGCCCTCATATCTTTTTACCCTTTTTAATCCTCACTTAACCACAATACACCTCAATTATCCACTAATACTCCAAAATTAATCAAACTAAGGCATAAACACATAATTAACACAATTCATGCTTAATGACATTATATAAAAAAAAATTCGGGGTCCAACATTTCTCCCCCTCTTAAAAAAATTTTGTCCTCGAAATTATTACCTGAGCCATCGAAGAGATACGAATACTTCTCCCGCATGGCTTCCAATGGCTCCCATGTAGCCTCATCTACCGAATGATTCCTCCACAAGACTTTGACTAGCTGAACCGTCTTATTCCTGAGGACTTTTTCCTTGGTATCCAAAATCTCCACTGGAAGCTCTTCATAACTCAGATCGTCCCGCAGCTGAACCTCGCTGGTCTGAATGACATGCGAAGGATCTAATCTATACCTTCTCAATATAGACACATGGAAAACATCGTGAATCTGAGATAATTCCGAAGGTAATGCCAACCTGTAGGCGAGTGGTCCAATCCTCTCAAGGATCTCATAAGGACCCACATACCTCGGACTCAACTTACCTTGCTTGCCAAATCTCATCACTCCTTTCCAAGGAGACGTCTTAAGAAACACTTTCTCACCGACTTCAAACTCCATCTCCTTTCGGTGTGCATCAATGTAACTCTTCATCCTATCCTATGCTGCCTTAAGCCACTACTTAACCAAATTGACTTTATCAACCGTCGTCTGAATCAATTCTGGTCCTACCAGTCTCCGTTCTCCTTCTTCATCCCAACAAATCGGAGTCCTACACCTCCTTCCATACAATGCCTCATATGGAGCCATCTGAATACTCGAATGGTACGAATTGTTATAAGCGAATTCGACCAAAGGCAAATGTTCATCCCAAGCTCCTCTGAAATCCATCACACAAGCCCGAAGCATCCCCTCAAGTGTCCGAATGGTCCTCTCAGATTGACCATCCGTTTGAGGGTGGAACGCCATGCTAAAATTCAACTTCGTCCCCAAAGCTTCCTGCAAACTGCCCCAAAATCTCGAAGTAAACCGAGGGTCCCTATCAGACACAATCGAATCCGGAATCCCATGCAACCTCACTATCTTATCAATGTACTTCTTTGCTAACACATGCAAAGAATCAGTCTGCTTAATCACCAAAAAGTGAGCTGACTTGGTCAACCGATCCACAATCACCCAAATAGCATCATGCTTCCTACTGGTCTTAGGCAAACCCATCAGAAAGTCCATGGTCACCTTTTTCTACTTCCAATCCGGAATAGGCAACGGCCTCAACTTTCCTGAAGGTGCCTGTTGTTCAGCCTTGACTTGCTGACATACTAGACACTTACTCACAAACTCCACTACATCTCTCTTCATGCCTTTCCACCAAAAATGCTCTCTCAAATCTCTATACATCCTGGTGTTACTTGAATGCATGGCGTAAGGCGCATTGTGTGCCTCATCCATAATCTCATCCTTAACCTCCTGCACATTTGGGATACACAATCTTTTCCCCACTGTCATAAACCCATCATCCCTCACTACTACTTCTAAAACTTTACCCTTTTGAATTTCATCTCTGAGCTTGCTCAAATCTGCATCTTAAATCTGCAACTCTCTAACTTTCTCCCTGAGTATCGGTCTCACTCGGAAGTTAGCTAGAAGACAATCTGACTCCTCCTGCTTTAAGCTTATCTTAAGCTTAGCCATCTCTTCCAATAAAGGAAGATAAACCGTTCGAGCATGAGCAATCAAAGATTTTCTGCTCAAAGCATCCGCCACTACATTGGCCTTGTCGGGATGATACTCAATTAGCAAATCATAATCCTTAAACAATTCGATCCATCGTCGCTGTCTCAAATTCAATTCCTTCTGACTCAACAAATACTTAAGACTCTTATGATCGGTAAAGATCCTCGTCTGGACTCCATACGGATAATGTCGCCAAATCTTCAAAGCAAAAATCACAATTGCCAACTCCAAATCATGCGTCAGATAGTTCAACTCATAAGGCTTCAACTGCCTCGAAGCATAAGCAATCACCCGATCTCCCTGCATCAAAACACAGCCAAGACCCTTCTTCGAAGTATCACTATACACAGTATATCCCTCATCTACAGAAGGCAAAACCATAATCGGAGCACTTGTCAACCTGAACTTGAGCTCCTCGAAGCTCCTCTGACACTCCTCACTCCAAACAAACTTCTGATTTTTCCTCAACAACTTCGTCATTGAAGCGGCTATCATAGAAAATCCCTCCACAAATATCCTATAATAACCTGCTAAACCCAGAAAACTTCTCACCTCTGCTACATTCTTCGGGGCTTCCCAATTCACCACTGCTTCTATTTTCTTTGGATCCACATGCACTCCTTGCTCTGAGATCACATGTCCAAGAAATGAAACTTCCCTCAGCCAAAAATTCGCATTTATCGAATTTGGCATACAACTCGTTCCTCCTCAAGGTCTCCAAAGAAATTCTCAAATGCTCCTCATGCTGCTCATCACTCTTGGAATAAACCAAGATATCATCGATAAAGACAATGATAAATTGGTCCAAGAATGGCTTAAAGACCCGATTCATCAAATCCATAAATGCTGCAGGCGCATTCGTCAATCCGAAAGGCATCACCATAAACTTAAAATGCCCATACCGCGTCCTAAAAGCAGTCTTCGGCACATCCGACTCCTTAATCCTCAACTTATGGTAACCCGATCTCAAATCTATCTTAGAGAAGACTTTCACCCCTTGCAATTGATCAAACAGATCATCAATGCGAGGAAGCGGATATCGGTTCTTCACGATGACCTGATTCAGCTTCCGATAGTCCACACACATCCGCAGCGATCCATCTTTCTTTTTCACAAAAAGAATCGGAGCTCCCCAAGGTGAAGAGCTCGGTCGAATATACCCCTTCTCCAACAACTCCTCTAACTGCTCCTTAAGTTCTTTCAATTCCGCCAGAGCCATCCGATAAGGCGGAATCGAAATCGGGGCTGTACTTGATAGAAGCTCAATGGGAAACCCAATTTCCCTAGCTGGCGGTAGTCCTGATAATTCCTCGGGAAAGACATCCAAGAATTCCTTGACTATTGGAATATCCTCCAGCTTTCCTCTATCTATCCTGGTGTTCACCGCATAGGCCAAGAATGCCTCACATCCTTTCCTCATCATCTTTTCTGTTGCCAATGCTGAAACAATTCTGGGTGGACTCGCTTTTTTGTCCCCCACAAACACCACTCTCTTTCCACTATCCAATTCAAATTCTACTGTCTTCCGCTTACAATCCAAGTGGGCATTGTACTTTTCTAATGTATCCATACCCAAAATCACATCTAATCCTCCCATCTTCAGTGGCATCAAATCAACCACTAGAAGTTCTCCATCAATGCGAATCTCATAACCTCTATACACTTGACTAATCACAATGTACTGGCCGATTGGAGTACTCACCATCAGCGGAGTATCCAAAGGGCTCACATTTCTATCACACATGGGTCTACTTGAGGAAACAAACGAATGAGTAGAACCTGGATCAATCAAAGCAATCACAGCATCAGAAAATAACTGAACCGTACCAGTGACTACATCTGGAGCGGTCTCTGCATCCTCTCTAGTCATAGCAAACACCCTAGCCAGTGCCTGCCCTTTGGGTCTCCCAGGAAGATTCACCTTCTTGGCTGCATCTGAACTGCCCACTTCTATTGCAGTCCTCTGTCCCATGGTCTCTGTCCTCCTCGGAACTTGCATCTGACTCCTCTCTTGTCTGGAGGCTGAGGACACTCTCTAGCAATGTGTCCCTTCTCCCCATAGTTGAAGCAAGCTCCTGTCAATCTGTAGCACTCTCCTCTATGAGATCTCCCGCAGTGTTCACACTTCAGAACAAAAGATCTATCTCCATCTCCCCTTCTACTGCCGTCCACCGTGAAGGCTTGGTGAGAAACAGTAGAAGTCCTCATCGGCCTAGGTCGGCTCGCACCTGCTTGCTCCTCTCCTCTCGAGGCGGGAAGCTCCTAGCACTCCTGTCTGGCATAGGAGTACTAGTGCTACCTCCCCTCCTGGACTACTCTCTGCCCTTTCTCTTCTTGTTTACAGCACTCTTGATGTTCTCAATATTTTCAACCCTCAGAGTTGCCTCAACCAACGGCTGGAAATCACAAAAATTCTGCACTATCACTTTCTCTCTGATAGCCAAATGCAAAATCAACTCAAACCGGCGACATCTAGAAGCCTCACTCAGCATCACGTCTGAAGCATACCTCGCCAACTGAGTGAACCGATGCTCATACTCACTCACTGACATCTCCCTCTGGGTGAGACTCAGAAATTCCCTCTGCTTCTGTTGAATGTAAACCTCTGATAGATACTTCTTCTTAAAAGCAGCCAAGAAATTCTGCCATGACAACCCTACGAGTCTCATCTGACTGCCTGGCACGGTCTTCCACCAATGCAAAGCATCTCCCTGAAGCAAACTTGCAGCATAGATGACTCTCTCGTCATCCTCTGATCCATCGATCCAAAGACTCTCTCGGTCTTTCTCAACCAAGTCTCGGCTTACGGATCGATGTCTAAAAAATCAAGCGCCCATACTTTCTCAACCTATCAAACCGTCTCCCCTTCTGAGCTGGGGCTGAAGCATAAGGCTGTGGCATCTGACCCATAGCTTGCACAAATGCTTGAGTGAACGCTTGAAACAGCCTCGGATCTAATGGAGGCACTTGCTCCTACATAACTGGCGACTCCTGACTCGGCGACGGAACGGGCTCACTACCTAGCCCTACAGAAGCCTCAGCATTCCCTGGGGCTACTGACTCATCAGTCCTCTCCTCTCTAGTAGGAGAGTCAGGTGCAATGAATCCTTGCAAAGCTCCTTGTGTCCTTCTACGAGGTGGCATCGTACTCCTTCAAATGGAAACACTAAGGATTAGCTACTGGTCAATCTACATGTATGCATGACATGCATGTCACTTAATGCACTCAATCAAATGCAGCGTATAAGCAATTATCAAACAAGGCGTCCTATATGCATTCTACGCCGAGGATACTAAACCTAATCGCTCTGATACCAAACATGTTGGGCCCGGGTCCCGGATCTCCAATTCTCGAGGGGACCCCTCGGGTCGCGCCGGTGACAGGCGCCCAAATAACTTTGGACCCGATCCCAACATCCATACAAATACATAATTCGATTCACAACTATACTTATTCACGCAATTTCGCACATAGTAAAACATAATTAAGCACCCCAGACATTAAGGGGCTTCATGTCATTACAACTTAAAGGAAATTCAACAAAAATTTTCAAATGTAGCATGATACTAAATAAAATTTAAATTCCAAAATACATAAGTATGCTCCATGATGGTATGCTGGCGGGCTAACCAAATTACTAACTTAATAAAAGGCTCCTAACTAGCTTGATGTAGCACCCCCTTATCATAGGATATGTACCGGGACGCCCGTAGGTCATTCCGATACACACCTACGATAAGGGTATGCTACGAACAATCACTAACACTCCACATGGCATCAAAAATCATAAAGCATTAATATGAGATCCACTAATTGTTTGAAACCATGATTTCTCATTTCATAACCTCAAAGCAGTAAATTTACACAACTAGTATGTTCTGTACATTACTCCAAAAGAAAGTCAAACATAAAGCTAGCTAGGTCATCCCTAAAAAAGTGCCAGCTGACAGACCTATGTGCCATGACTTCTCTTGCCAACTCGATCTACACGTCAAGAAAAGTCTCTCTGGAGCTATGAGTCTACTCTCTCGGTCCTGAAAAATAATTTGCAATTTTGGGTGAGTTTGCGAACTCAGTGAGGAACCATCATCGATGGTTCACCCAATTCATGCATATACACAGTATAACACAGATACACACAGTTATTTCACCAAAACACATTCAGAAGTACTACATGATTACTATACCAGTCAAAGGAACCAATTCAAATGCACATAAAATGCTTATCTGACGCTTTTCCAATTTATTACGTTGTTGTGACCGAGCGCCTAAAACTGTCCCATTAAGGGCACATTAAACGGTGTGTCTTAGGCTCTGAATCACTGTGGGCTCAAGGCCCAATCACGCTGAGCATTAAGCTCTCGTTGGCTGCTCTAGTCACAACTGCCAATTACTGATCATACAATTATGCATGAAATGCATATGTCCAAATAAAACAAAACCAACATCATAACTGATCCCAATTCAACATATTCACACAAGTCACTCACAAGTAACCACATGAAAATCACATATAGCACTTCTATGTCAGAATCTCCCAATCCATCGGACCTTCGGTCCGCAATTCAAGCATAAACAAACACAATCGTCCCACCATTATTCTCCACAGAGTTATAAGTGCAGAATTATAAACACTTACTAATCGAGGAACCATCTAGGTTACTCACCTAATAACTTTCGAGCTAATGCCGAGAAGTCTCTACAACGTCTGTGGGATGACGTTCCAACTGTGCCTTTATAACAATTAAAATAAAGACACGTTACCAACTGGATAGTTAGAAATATCAACCAACGCACATGAGATAATTAAAACGTGTATAATGCATGTTCATGGCATTCCTGGCCCTAATCCAAAATTTTTCCATAATAAAAATTCCATCTAAAATTAGAAAGTTATAGCCACTGATAGCACCCAATTTGGACCTCAATCGGTCCAAAAATAAATAAAACAGTGATCACAGAACAATTACCCGGACCCACGTCAATTTCCCGTCTAAAAATTCCCAATTTCCTACAAAATGAAATTCAATATGTTACAAATCTGATGCCTCAATTCTGGTATCTAAAAATAGCATGCTATATACCATTTTCAAGATCATTTCTTCCTCTACAAATTTTCAGAAGATCACTCACAACAATTCAAGTCACATAAATTGCTAAAATTGCTTCCAATCAGAAAGCTCACAAAATCGACAATTAGGCTAGGTTTCCACAAATGACAGAAAATCAGTCAACATTCCACAATGCATAACTCCCAATATACTGATCGAAAAATTACAAGATCAGTGGCAATGGAAAGCTAACAATGTAGGCTTCAACTCTCATGAAGACCATTTTCCCTAATTCCATATCAATTAATTTAGAAAAATCAACAAAGTAATCAGGTCATATATGCGGGTACTGTTCACAGACCCTAAAAACAGAAACTTTCCATGCAAAAATTCGCCCTTCTAACATTACAATTTAACAACACCTATTTCACACAAAGTTGTAGCCAACATCCCAAAGTTTCATTGGGCACAAACTTCACCTCATTTTCTCACCTACACAATTAGTTATGATCAAAACATTACAATAGGTCAAAGATTCATTTTCCAGCTTTCAACATTAACCTAACTCCTATTACTTCTAATATCAATAATACATCCCTAAGCATCCAATTATACCTCTAATTCAACCACAAATTCATCACAACATATACTTATATAATTATTCAAATGTTGGCAGCACCCACATAACCAACTTCCATCTTGTATTTCCATTCATTAAGCACCACAAACATCATTAATATCATCACTTTCCCATTCTTTAACTACCATAACCAATTCCTTCACACAAGCATGCATTAAACCCATTCAAACCTACTACTATGATAATCAACTACATGTATAATTGCTCTCCATGAATGCCTCTAACTACCAAAAGCATAAAAACAACCATCAAGACTTACCAATCAAGTTGCAAACTCTTGATTCTCGACACTTTACAACTCTCAAAACTTCCTAACTTACTTCACCCACGGCTATCACTTGAGCATACACACAATTCAACATCTTCACAAGGTTTAAGCTAGCTTTACATGAGAAGGAAGAAGGAGCAAGCCAAAAGAACAAGAAACTATCTTGTATGAAGAAGCCACCAACGAAGGAAGGAGGAAAGCACACGAGGAAGGAGAAAAGCAAGGTTTGGATGATGCAAGGAATAAACCAACTTTCACTTTGTTTTATTTAAAAGAAGAGTCGTAATTGACAAGGAAAACTCAAGCATAATTGATCCTTTAAAACTAATTTATTGACTTCAAGCATGAAGAGTGTCGTAGGTGATGATCATAAGAAGACAAAATCTGTAACATCCCACCCCCTCCTCGAAGGGTAAAATAGTAAAGTTGGCATAGGATGAGATTGATAAGGAATAATTAGAACTGTTCATGCATAATAGGATTGATACACAGTATCAATCGTGTACATGGAATTCTGATAAATGCATTCATGACATTCCAGTAATTGGGCCTAACGGTATTTTATTGTGATTAACGTGGTTATGGGATTTGAAAAATTGTTACATTGCGCTTATTAAGCGTTTTACATTTTTTGGGATTTATAGGAATTTTTCTGGAATTTTCGGAGAAAATTCCGGACCGCAAAATCGCCGAATGGCAGCCTAAACTTGTTTTTTTTGTGATTGAAAAATTATTTGGGGTGCCTTTGTTACTGTTTTATAATGTTAGAATTTCATTAATTCTCGGAAAAATAATTGGGAAAATTCTCGGATCGCAAATTAAGCAGTGGCGAACGGTCGATTTTCTCTTGATATTTGGCCTTAAGCTATTAAATATCATGGTGGGACTCAAAAGTGGGCCCTTAACTATTGTTGGAACCGAAAATTTGCTTGATTTAGCTTAGGATTTGATTGATTTTTTTTTTTAGGTGGACTAATGGTTTATTGCCACCTAAACCTCCTATTAATGCTTCTTATCCCTCTCCATCGGTTATGCCTCCATAAAGAGTGAAATATGAGTGTTTATGACTAAAACCAAAACTCTCCTCCATTGTTTTCTTCACCATCGATTTTTCCTCCTTTCAAGTGAAACCTTCCTTCCTTCAAAACAAAAGAGCTCCTTCATGAAATCAAGTTATGCTCTTGCCATGGTGATGATCTCTTGCATAGGGCTAGAAGATGAGGTTAGAAAGAATAGGAAAGAAAGAAGTGAAGAGAATTAAAGAGAGAAGTGAAGATTGGAAGCTTAGTAGGTAAGGTTTCTTTTAAGCTTTAATTAAGTTGTACATGTTGGTTTAATGATGAATTGAATGCCATGGTAGTTAGGAGTCATAAATGGAGCATTTATTATGCTTAGGGATGCATTAAATTGATGACTTATATGGATGGAATTAATGGGTATAAGGTTAGGTTGAATTATGAATTGAAAATAGTGGTTAGAAGTGGTTATGGCTTGATTTTGAGTTGAGTATGGATGATTATTTGAGTATATGAATTGAGGAATTAAATGCTGTAAATTTTTCAGTATTAACCTAGTATATGTATGACTGGATTAATATTTAATTTGTATTTATTTTGATGTTTAATGATGTGAAAAGGCATTGGAAGTGGTTGAACTAAGGTTAACCTTAAATCTGGAAAGTTGGAATTATAAGTGATGTTACTGTTTTATTCATAACTTATTGTGTAGAAATGTAAATGAGGTAAGGTTAGTGGCCACTGAAACTTTGGGATGTTAGCTTCAATTTAGTGTGAAATGGGTGTTGTTTAATTCCAATGATAGAAGGGTGAATTTTTGAATGGGAAAGTTCCTGTTCCATTGCCTATGAACAGTAACCGCAACCATGACATCTGAGTTTTGTTGATTTTTATGAATTAATTGAAATGGAATTAGGGAGGATGGTCTTTATGGACGTTATAGAATATTGAATTATCTTTCCATTGCTACTGATCTTGCTATTTTTAGAGTTGTATATTGAGAGATATGAACTGATTACTATTGACTGGTTTTGAGCATTTTGGATGAAACCTAGTCTAAGTGTGATTTTGTGAGTTTTCGGATTGTAGGCAATTTTAACATTTTATGTGGACTGAATTGGTGTAAGTGACCTTCTGCAAAGTTCTAGAGGAAGAGATTTCCTTGAAATTGATATATGGTGTGTAATTTTTAGAAGTCATAATTGGGAGTTATGATTTTTTCAAAGATTGATCCTACATTAGGTTATGAATGGCTGATCATAACAGTAACTTCCATAACAGTTTTGAAATTGTTAGAGATCGAATTGGATGTTGAGTGCTTCATGAAAATTGAAGTTTGAGATGTTATCTTTTCAGGGATATAAAGTTCTGAATTTACTGACTTGTATATAGGGAGTTATGCTTGTTGTAATGTTACTGCCCATATTGAAGGATTTCAGGGACAGTGACATTGAATGAATTAATTGACTGGTTTAGAAATAGAATTTGATTTTGGGTTGTTCATGAAAGTTGTAGAGGACATTGTGAACTTATTGACCATATTTTTGTGGTAATTTATTTCTGAAGAATTAGTGAGTTATGAAATTGTCAATGTACTGCCCTGTGTTGAGGGAAATTGTGAAGGCAGAAGGTTTGATGGCTTATTTGATACCCTTAGGGTTGGAATTGAATTTTATGGCCTTCTTGAGAATTGTAGAGCTTTTCATAAGCTTTCCAATGAGGTATAGTGGGTATTTTTTTGATTTGTGTGCTAAAAGTTAGAGTAGTTGAAAAGTAGGATTGAAATCTGAAAAAAAAAGGGCAAGGCAGGAGGTGACTCGCCGTCTCGCGAGGGCGACATCTCGCCTCGCGAGGGCGAGATAATCGGCCCGGTCGCGAGGGCGACGCCTCGCCCTCGCGACGAAACGAGGTGATTCAGCCTCGCGAGGGCGGCGTCTCGCCCCCGCGAGGCAGGCTTATGAATATATATATTATTTGGCATTAATTGATCCAATTGTTCTTTTGTCAATTTCTTTCCCGTCCGACGTCCGATTGACCTGATTCCAGAGGCATCGGATTCGTTGAATATTTAATTTCATATTATGAGAAAACGGGAATTTTTAGACGGGAATTTGACGTAGCCCCTATTGACGGAACATGTAAACACTGTTTTATTTAATTGAGGACCTATAGAGGTCCGAATTGCGCACCGTCAGTGCCTATGGATATCTAATTTTTCATAGAATTTTATTATGGGAAAATATTGAATTAGGACCGGGAATTCATGAACATGCATATTTCATCAACATGAGCACAAATTTCATATTTAGTGACTCGTACTTTTTCTGATTCATATAGAGGCCCAATTGGAGCGTCGATTGACCGACGTCACAGAGGCTTTTCGGCATTAGCTCGGAAGTAATAGGTGAGTAACCTAGTTGGTTTCTCAAATTTCTGATTGCTTACATGCTCAACGTGAATTACGTGCAAAAGTGAATTGAATGATCACTGTATGAATACTGGCATGTAATGTATGGGATTGTATTGTATGATTTTACTGATACTGGTAGACTGGGCTTTATAGCCACCGTACTGAACACTGATACACTGGGCTTTATAGCCAAACACTTTGGACATGTCTTGCATCGCATCTTTGCATGCATAATTGCATGATCGGATAATGGGCGTGCCCAGTTGCTATTTTCTTGATAAGAGCTTGAGCTCTCATCAGCATCTTGGCCAAGAGCCCGAGGGAGAAAATCACGAGCGTCCCCTGAATATTGGTGAGCACTTGGGCTGTCTTGAATAAGCGGAAAGAGTCACATATGCATTGCATTCGCATAAGTAATCGTTATGTGATAAGTTCTACTTTCGTGATGGGATGAATTATCGTGAATGTTTTTTATTCTTGGATATCGTTATTGACTATTCTTGGTAATTGATGATTCTTGTCTTTATCTTTATCGCCACGGGCGTAATGCATGATTTGAGTGAACCATCGATGATGGTTTCTCACCGAGTTCATAAAACTCACCCAAAATTTGCATTTATTTTTCAGGTCTGAAGAATACCGGTTGACACGGAGTATGTCTCTTGTAGGCGAGTAAAGGTTAGAGGTGGGATCGGTTAGGTTATGCATTAGTGTCTTAGTAAAGCGTATTCGCAATCACTTTGTATAACAAGGCTTTATATTTTCTTGAGCCATTGTGGTATTAATGTTTCTTGCATTGGTGATTGTAATTATGATGGATGGTGATCGGCGGTTTATCGTTCAATATTAAAATTGATCCTCGAAACCGGTCAAATTAAATTTATACCAAGGATTGCAATACAGGATGCAACCTCGAATTCGACTCTCAAGGAACCAATGCATCAATTGATCTAGACTAGCCTAATGTTTGAATGATACATGCAATTAAAGCAATAGAAGGGGTTTTGATTTGATTAATTAGAAATTAAACTAAGCCAAAATAAGAATAAATGTTTTAGAATTTTAGAAAACTAAATGATTGAAATTAAACAAGTTTGAAGTCAAATTACTAAAACTCTCACGAAAATGTAGCTCAGTCATCATCGTTCAAATAATGTGGGGTTTGAAATCCACTAAGTTTCGAAAATAAAACCTTAACAACTCGTTAAGTCCAAGAATTAATTAATCAACTCGATTAATTACAACTTGTTAAAACCCTTAGTGTATGCATGGATTGATTAATGCACTAAATCAACCAAATAATAACACAACCAATTCAATCAAACACAACTAGGCGATTAAATTAGTTAATGCAATCATTTAAGCGATATACATGAACTCCATGTATTTAAGCGATATTCAACAATAGTCAATCCATAACACAAATCAAAGTCTAACATCCTACTAAACTATAGCGAGATTCAATCGAAATATATTGCAAAAATACCAACTCGGATTGTGCAAATACATTCTTGAAATCCTAAACTAAGATTGATTACCCGTGTTTAGTTACGGAACTCCAACCTCGCAACATTTCGAAGACTATGAGCTTAGCCACTCATGACTACAGACGACTCCATCATTGTTGAAGTATCACGAAGACCATGCTCGAGACGGCGAATGCGGAAGAGTAGAGATGAAGGAAATGATGCGATGATCATCGCTTTGTGACTAAACACGAAATCAAACACGTAATGAGAGACTGTTAGATCAAAAATGTAAAATGTAAAAGAAGAAACGAAGAAAAGCGGAGAAGACGAAGAGAAGAGAAAGCGAAGAACTCTTTTGTAGGCGGCCCTTTCTCATTTGCCCTAAATGGTAAGGTTTTATAGGAAGCTGTAAGGGCCGGCCTGAACGGTGGATACTTTTGCCATTTTGGTCGGGTCACCCGACATTATTTATGGCGAATGATCGTAGTTATTCATGGCGAATGAATTTAGTCACTCGTCGCGTGAATGAATTAAACACCATTAATTAGCCATGGCGAATGGAGAGTCTGATTCGTCCCAGCGAACTCGCGGCGTGTTGACTTCTTAATTGTTGACTACTTTGGTCCTACAAAATACAACCCATTTGCAGTATCAATTGTCCCAATAAAGATTATGCAGAATTAATGACAAATGACAACAAAATATTGACAATATGCAATTTATCAAAACTCGATGTCGGGACCAAAATAAGCATGAAAATTATAGATCGAGAGTCAACAGATGCATAATTACTAAAGAAAATGGGCTGATTTATAGTATAAATTTGGTCGATCAAATTCCCCACACTTAAACCTTTGTACTCTGAACAAAGCTTATAAGAGTCAAAAGGTACAAGAGTAAAAGAAAATTCTGCCCATGTTCAAACAATAACCAAAATTGACTCAATCCACTTTATCAGAAGTCGAACGCAACAAATTGAAAGAGTGCTAATAAAACAAACATTGAAAGAATTTAAGCACATGAGATTGAACAACAGAGAATCACTCGGGATATGGTGTTTACGCTCAACTCACTTGTATAGTAGGAATATTTTCTCTCAATCTGCTTAGTACATCTCCTACCATGAAAGCTTGTATCAATTTTATTTCTCCACTACAAGGACTATCAATTTGAAAATCAAGAGGTCTTTCGAGGTTGTAATGAGCGGAAGGCTAAATGAATGGATGAAGTGAAAGAAAGAAATAGTATGAGCATGCGCATGAAGTGAGGAATTGATGTCAACAACAAAACTAAAACTAGACACCTTGAGATAAATTGAATATACACACTTTTTTTTTTTGGCTATCTCATTTTGAGATGCTAATCCCTTTGGGATACAACACATTAGTATCCCTTTTGGGATGCACAAGACTAACACTTTTTCCTTTTCAAATTTTTTTTTAAATTACAAAACATAGACTATCGACATCATCTTAATATGTATGCAAATGCTCATAACAAAAAGGCTCAAGGAGCTAGCAAGGAAAAAGTATTTAAGGGTTGGTGTTTGGGGAAAGGGTTGAAAGAAGGGCGCCTCTATCATATCAACAAAAATCTAGTCCATCAAGCTTTGAGTAAAAGCGACACAAGTTCTAGAGAAGAATGGACTAAGTAGATGCACACACAAAAATATAGAAGAAAATTTGGCTCGAATATCCTTCCAACAAGGTTTTGTCTCGATGATCAATCTCAAGTCTTAAAACTTAAAATGCTACCTTGTTAGCATGCTCCCATTTACTTAGTTTTGAAAACTTCAAAAGTTAAAATTTTGTCGAGATCAATTATCGTTCGAAGAATGGAGAGCATTTTACAAAACTCAAGTATCAAGTTGAAACTTATAAATGCTTTGCATGTAAGGCACAAAAGAACAAGTCAGAAATTGTTTGATTTGGGGACCAAATTTATCGATTAAGCGGTGGCCACAAAATTATGCATAATGTTCTAAAGGTGTACAATGCAAAATATAAAAGGAATGGCTCCCCACACTTAAACATGGCATTGTCCACAATGGCAAAAATAGTAGGGCATAGAGGAGACCATAAAAGCAGATAAAAGTAAATGTGGATATATCCTTAAACTCAAAAAGTGTGGACGAAATGAAGAATCCAAAGAACTAACTAAAATTACAACGAAGAAAAGAAAATACAGGAAAAACAATAACGACAAAAGAAAGGAAATAAACGCCTATACTATTCTGCGGGATCGATGTGGGCGGATCAGAGAGGCACTGCAGAAAGATTTGGGGTAGGAGTCGGAATAGGCAGCCCGAGGTGAGCCGCAATCATGGTCGACATCGGCGAGTGAACTCATGATCGGCGATCATTGGGCCTCGAAAGTAGATAGTCGGACCTCAAGCGAAGGGCGTCTTAGGCAGCAGAGCCACCTCGGAAGGAGCAGGTGGAGCGAGAAGGAGGGAAGACACGGGTGTAGAGATAGGAGGCGGAGAGGAAGCAGGAGGAAGGACGGAGGTGCGGAAGAGGGGCTGGAGGGATGGAGGGGAGAGGGAGAAGAAGAGGAAGCTGGTTGGGCGGGAGGTGGTGGTGGAATGGCACGTGGGCATCCTAGCGGACATAGACAAATGGAGGCGGGGAAGGTGAGGTCGGTTTGGATGTTACAGGACTCGAAAGGCCGGAATAAGTCGAGAAATGAGATGGGGAAAGAGGAGTTTATGTTTGGGGTTGGTGGCGAGGACACCTTGGCGGGGCGGAGAAATGGCGAAGCTAGGTCGACAGGGTGGCCATCATAAGCGAGTATATGTCTGAGGGCTGCTCCTTTGGGATGTTGGTGAGGTGGAGGTGGGTAAAATGTTGTTACATATAAAATGTAACCATGGGCGGGCTTGTGGAAGGAGATCGAACGCTGGATATAGCGCCGAGCCCCGGGGTTGAAGCCACCGAGTACCCTCGTATGTAGAGTCTGAATAGCGTCGCCCGTGGGTATCTGATCGATTCGAATAGGGACAACGAGGGACAACAGGAGGTGGTAGTGCTCTCGGATTATAGCGGATGTAAAAGCATCTGGAATAGAAACACCTCGGAAGTTAATTAGTAGGTGTGAGATTGACGGCATGGGTATATCTTGGCGCACAAAGGAAAGGTTGCGATGGTCCGAGGTTGGCGAGGCGGTCAACTCGAGTTGGAAGAGTTGACCTACAAAAGGGTTGGTAGCGGAGTAAGAGGAAATGATTTTCTTTTAGTAAAGTTTGGCTAGCAACTCGCGTGGCTAACTGTATATACTCGGGATCTGCTAGGTGAGAGGGAAAGCGGAAGGTTGCGAGGAAGGAGAAAGGTGTGATCGGAGGAAGAAGAGGATGATTCTTTGCCCGGTCGGGTGGCTTGTTTCATTCTAGGCATGATCCTGCACACACAAAAGTTAAAGCAGACAATTTCTTGACAAAATCATACGTAATCAAGTCTTTTAGCAATTTGCGCAGCCAACAAGATCATTACTGCGGCGAGAGAGACTTCGCCATTATTTGCAGCCAGCAGGATGTTATTGCAATAACTGGTACCTTCGTCATTGCGGCGAACAAAGATATTCGTCGCAATGAGCTGAAACCCTAAGTTCATCGCGGCGAATGGCGATTCTATGAATAAATACGACAAACGCGGCGTTATTGTTTGCCTTAAATCTAACGAATAACAACGAAAATGGACAAGAGGAAGGAATAGAAACACTTACGGAAGGGTGGCGCATTGGAAGGGATTTGAGGAGAATGGAAGCTTCAAACGGCAGAAGGCACGGAGAGGACTACGGCGAGGCGGCGAGGAAGGCGCGAAGTGAGAAGGAAAGGGAAGGAAGAAGAAGAAAAGAAGAAAGAGCGGGAGGCGAGAGGACGCGAGAGAGGAAAAAGACCAAAAAGGGCCTCGGACAAAAGAGAAATCTAACGGTCGGAAGGGTAAAAAGTCCTTATTCGGCTGCGACAAGCGATCGCTAGTCATGGCGAATAAGATGAAAACCCTAGGTTAGCCGCAATAACAGCGATGCTCATTGCGGCGAACCACCTGAAATGAATCACAAGATCTAAGGATTCTACTCGGTTTGCACAATCATTCAATTAATCATCCCAAATATGAACCATTTTCTTCAATCTAATTATGCTTCATTAGGAGAACACAGAGCTAACAAAGGGAAACATTTTATTCAAGCAGAAGGAAATCCTACCTATTACTCTAATTCTCTTGGTTTGATCCCTCCCCACATTTAAACAATATAATCATGTTCAACAATATGCACGTTGGTATAAAACATAGCACAATTATATAGTAAATGAAGGAAAGAGAAAACCCGCACTCAAGGTGGGTCTTGTAGCTCGGGATGGACGATCATTCGATATCAAGCTCCATTTCGGCTGACTTGGTTGCTAGTCGCCCCGTCCATACTGCGCCAGATGTGCTCCTGCAAAATCATCAAAGGAGAAACTTTCCCCAAAATATTGTCGATGGTAGGAGTCAAAGTTTCTACAAATTCGAACAAGCATCGTCAATCACCACATCAAGCATGTTGACACCAAGCAAGGAATAATCTTCATGGGGTGCTTCATAGCTTCATACATGTTGAAGCTAACTTTTGATCGCCCACTTCCATGGTGATCTTCCTTCCTTCATACTAATCATAGTACTTGCTTTAGAAGAAAGGGCGCCCGAGGATCGGAGAAGTGTCATGCACAACTTCAGAGGTCATGTCCAACACGTAAAAATCCAGGAAACACTAAGCCTTTGACTGGACGAGAATGTCCTCAATAATTCCCACGGATGCCTAAATGACCTATCGCCTAAGCGGAGAATAACAGATGTGGGCTTAATACTCTTCACTCCCAAGGTCTTATATCTTGACTCGGGCATCACATTTATCGCTGCCCTAGATCTAGTAAAGCTCTACCTATGGTCACTTTCCCTAATGTGCAAGGGATGGTAAAAGATCCGAGGTCCTGACATTTCTTGGTATCGTGGCTTAAACAAGGCTGAAACATTCGAGCTCACTGCACTCTCTCATTGGGCCTAAACTTCTTCTTATTTGTACACGATCCTTTAAATATTTAGCGTGGCCTAACTCGCTTTACCAAATCTAGCAAAGGCACATTCACTTCCACTTTCCCAAACAAGTCAATGATTTCTTTTTCATGTTGTTTTTCTCTTAAGCGCTTGCTCATCAAATAAGAGTTTGGAAAAGGAAGGTCTTGTATACTTACCTCTTTACCTTTCTTTGGATTGCCTACTCATTTCTCCATCTTGACTTTATCTGTGGAACTTTCTAAAGTAGTTCCTTGTTCTTTGAGGCTTGCTCCTCTCTCTCGTAAGCTCTTCTTCCCTCACACTTTTGATCTCTTCATCTTATCATGTGGTGGAGGTACTAGCTCACACTCAATCTCATCTTTACAAATCTCATCTTCTTCTTGAGGCTTGAACCTTACTTGCTTTCCACTCACGAGGGCTATAGCATTCAAACTCTTGGGTTAATCACCGTGTTAGAAGGAATGGATCCGCTACTCTAGCTTGGTTGTCACTCAAATTATTAGACAATTGAGTGACATATGAGTTTAAGTTCTCGGCCTTGGTTTCCCATTGATCCATGCGTTTCTCCAAGGCACTAAAGCGGGCAGCATTTTTAGTCGAGTCTGTTGGATGAGGTTTGCGATGGCGTTGAATTGATTTGTGGAAGTTCGTTCCTCTTTCATCAACGTCATCATACCATGCAGCAGCTTGGTTGGTGTCCTCCTTGGGTGGCGGTGGTTGTTGCCTCGTCAACGCTTGTTGATCTGGGCTGGTTTGTAGATTGTCGGCTCCACTCCCTTCTTTGAAAGCGGTTTGGTGCTCTTCCTCGTTACTCCTCCAACTAAAATTTGGGTGGGATCTCCATCCCTCATTATATGTGTTGGAATACGGGTCCCATTTCCGATCTGTCTACCTTGATACATTGGAGACTTCTTCATATCTGCCGGGACAAACACTTGAAATGTGCATCATCGACCCACAAGATTCGCAACTAGGTGCGACTAGTTGATGGAAGTTGATGGGCGATGCACATTCAAATTCTTGACTCCGTAGTGATTGAGGATAAGCTGGAAAGTTATCCGATGTTCAAAAGAATCTACCTTCGATTCCGGGCTCTCCATCCTCTTAGTTTGAGCCGACATAGCTCCCACTTCATTCACATTCACGGAATCGCGGACCTATATCGTTGATGATTGAGGGCCATTCTCTTAATCGGGGCCCAAGCTTCAGCGCGGTGAGGTCAATCAATGAACCTCCGACACAAACATCAACATCCCTTTCTCTTGATTCTTCACCCCATCATAAAATATTGAACGATTGTTCATCGGGGATCGATGATGGGGCACCGAGACAACAGATCTTGAAATCATTCCAAAAATCATCTGAGGACTCGTCATAATCTTGTTTGGCGAGAATATATCTCCTTTCTCATTGACGGCGTCTAGAAGTTGGAAAATACTTTTCCGAAAAGCTTTCAAATAAGTTGGCCTAACTGTGATAGGCATTCGCAACATGCCTTGGGAGGCTCATGTACCACTCCCGGGCCTTTCCTTCTAACGACAAATGGAAGACTTTCCACAGCACCTGGTCCAGATGTGCTCCTACAGGCTTCATACTCTGACAGATCATGGTGAGGGCACGAAGATGCATGTAGGGTCCTCTCTGTTAAACCGTGAAATTTGGGAGAGAGTTAATCAATAAACCTTTGACTTGAAATTTACATCGAAGTTAGGGCAGCAGCGATGAAAGGATCGTAGTGTACGTCCGAGGGTTGTAGCTTCTCGGATGGTCCTACGTCGATGTTCGCATTGTTGTCATCTACGCGTTCACAGTCACCGTTAAGACCGTGATCTCCATCTCGGGGTGGTTGACCGGGATATTCTTGTTGTTCAGCCATCTCAGATTCTAATCGATCTAGTGTTCTAAGTCTTTCTTGCTCTCTCTTGTTCTTCCTAAGTTGTCTAAGGTGTCGCTCAATTTCAGGTTGAAAATGAACTAGCCTAAGTCTACGGGCATGCACTGAGAAGTTCACCTAAGATAGCTCACTAAAGCGACAGCGGATAGCAAGGCTTCAATTCACTCAAGTTCATTGCGGCGTGTAAGAACTTCGCTACGGTGGCTGAATAAAGCGTAATGTTCATGCGGCGAATATAAACTTGCTGCGTGACGGATGAACTTCATTGTGGCGAATGAGGAACTCGTCACGACCAAGAAGCTACGAACAAGCAAGGCAAGCGAATTAACTTAAAATTGCGCACAATAAACAAGAACAATCAGAATAAACACTTAAAACAAAGCGTAATGAAATAACAAGCAGGATTAACACTAAAACACTTAAGCGAATGAAATTAAATGAAATTATGCAATGCAAACAAAATGCAAACAAAATTAAAATCAAAACAAACATCGCTAACCTAGAGAACCAATTAATTTGATTCCCCGACAACGGCGCCAAAATTTGATCGGCGGTTTATCGTTCAATATTAAAATTGATCCACGAAACCGGTCAAATTAAATTT
Organism: Erythroxylum novogranatense; assembly: GCA_029891385.1. Taxonomy (NCBI): domain Eukaryota; kingdom Viridiplantae; phylum Streptophyta; class Magnoliopsida; order Malpighiales; family Erythroxylaceae; genus Erythroxylum; species Erythroxylum novogranatense. The sequence continues at coordinate 51,532,092 of CM057226.1, read as the reverse complement.
ATACCAAGGATTGCAATACAGATGCAACCTCGAATTGACTCTCAAGGAACCAATGCATCAATTGATCTAGACTAGCCTAATGTTTGAATGATACATGCAATTAAAGCAATAGAAGGGGTTTTGATTTGATTAATTAGAAATTAAACTAAGCCAAAATAAGAATAAATGTTTTAGAATTTTAGAAAACTAAATGATTGAAATTAAACAAGTTTGAAGTCAAATTACTAAAACTCTCACGAAAATGTAGCTCGGGTCATCATCGTTGAAATAATGTTGGGGTTTGAAATCCACTAAGTTTGAAAATAAAACCTTAACAACTCGTTAAGTCCAAGAATTAATTAATCAACTCGATTAATTACAACTTGTTAAAACCCTTAGTGTATGCATGGATTGATTAATGCACTAAATCAACCAAATAATAACACAACCAATTCAATCAAACACAACTAGGCGATTAAATTAGTTAATGCAATCATTTAAGCGATATACATGAACTCCATGTATTTAAGCACGATATTCAACAATAGTCAATCCATAACACATATCAAAGTCTAACATCCTACTAAACTATAGCGAGATTCAATCGAAATATATTGCAAAATACCAACTCGGATTGTGCAAATACATTCTGAAATCCTAAACTAAGATTGATTACCCGTGTTTAGTTCGGAACTCCAACCTCGCAACATTTCAGAAGACTATGAGCTTAGCCACTCATGACTACAGACGACTCCATCATTGTTGAAGTATCACGAAGACCATGCTCGACGGCGAATGCGGAAGAGTAGAGATGAAGGAAATGCTGCGATGATAATCGCACCGTGACTAAACACGAAATCAAACACGAATGAGAGATCATTAGATCAAAAGCAGTAAAAGTAAAAGAAGAAAGCGAAGAAAACCGGAGAAGGCGAAGAGAAGAGAAAGCGAAGAACTCTTTTGAGGCGGCCCTTTCTCATTGCCCTAAATGGTAAGGTTTTATAGGGGCTATGGGCGGGTCGGAACGGTGGATACTTTTGCCATTTTGGTCCGGGTCACCCGACATTCGCCATGGCGAATGGTAGTTCATTCATGGCGAATGAATTTAGTCACTGTCGCAATGAATGAATTAAACACCATTAATTAGCCGGCGAATGGAAATCTGATTCGCCCCAAACAAACTCATGGCGTGTTGACTTCTTAATTGTTGACTACTTTGGTCTTACAAAATACAACCCATTTGCAGTATCAATTGTCCCAATAAAGATTATGCGAATTAATGACAAATGACAACAAAATATTGACAATATGCAATTTATCAAAACTCGATATGCGGGACCAAAATAAGCATGAAAATTATAGATCGAGTCAACAGATGCATAATTACTAAAGAAAATGGGCACGATTTATAGTATAAATTTGGTCCAATCAATGGCTGTAATAAGCGAAGCGGATTATATTGAATACAGTTTTAATTACTTACTGTGTTTGCCGTGTGAGCGTGGAGTTAATGGCTGCAAAAGAAAAGAAAAAAGTGTATATCTTGAATTTTAAATCGATCGATGTAGTACGCCACTCTCGTGGGACACGGACTCGGATATCACCAGCGATATCGGGTTGGGTCTTACTGGTGTGGGGTTTACATTAGGTGGTATCGAGCCCAAAGAGTGCGTAATGTATCGGGCACGATTTGGAACATAGGTTGCATGCATTTGAGTCGGCGTCGTTGGCATCGTGGTGGCGATCCCTAGTCGAGTCGCCGAGGATAAATCCTACGGGTGCATAAATGTCAAGTGATTAAGTGAGAGAAGAGTGAGACTGGATTAGAGTGAAAATCCCTAAAAGGGGATAATTAATTAGGAAAGGATAAAGGAAAAATGGATAAGAAGGTTGATGTTGTACTGGGTTAGAAACCCTCATATGTGATAACAGAATGGTATGTTGGCCTTGACTAATTAAGAATTTCCAAATTAAATTGACAATGTTATGGTGATGAAAAATGCGAGATGTTGAGAACTTGGAGAGGTCCATTAGAGATATGGGAAGCATATTGGTTATAGTAGATCTAAGTGAGATTAAATGCAGAGATGGTTAGGTAATTACGATTACATTGTATATGACATGAAAGGAAATATTGGAATTGAGTAAAATGTAGATGCCACTCGGGCATATTTTGATTCTTCGTATTCAAGTTAGAGATTAGTAGATTTTATAGGCGGATGATAATAGCAAAATGGAAAGAAGCTCGATAAATTATCAGCGGTTTATTGAGCTGAAAGAATCAAAAGGAAAGATGTTGATGCCTATTTGAGTGAGATAAAAGTGTATGAGATAAATGAAGAATTTGTGAAATGGTTAGGATTTGGACTGCATAAGTTTGGGACTGAAATTGTTAGGTGATTATGGTGCTTCGAGGTTGGAAATTCGTATGATAAAATCATAAAGGAAAAAAAAAAAAAAAAGACAGACAGATGATTTCTACTGATGGTGTATCGGGAAATACTGAATTAGGTGTATATGGACATGAAAATGGTAAATGGATAGGTATATAGATAGAGATAAAATGGAGTAGTATCAACGACTTTGTCGGATATTGGGGACTGTGAACACCCGATCATAGTAGAAGATAAGTAGCAGAAAACGGAATGAAAAATAAGAATAATAATCATAAGCTGATAAGCCAAATTAATATGACCTTACAAGGTCAAGTTGCACGTAACGGATATGGGAATGAGACATACAGTTTAATGATACGGGAGAATGAAATAAAGATCTTGAAAGAATGAAACCACAATAGTGGTGTATGAAAAGAGTTATTGTATTTAAATCGATTCTTGTTAGGGATATCTATTGGGACGATAATGTTGATTGTGACTAATGAAATGTATGTGATGATATATGGAAATCATAGAGGAAATGAGCGGTAAATGTTTAGAGTGATTATAAGCGTGAAGTTCTTAAGAGGTTAAAGTAAGACAAAGGTGGGTGAGTGTACTGTATGAGAGGAATTGAAAAGTGATTACGGTATAGATTACGAACAAGTGGGAAAGAAAGTGTTTAAGTGGCGCCACAAGGAACCTTGCGAAAGGAATGTTACGATACATTAAATGAAGACATAAGAGTGTCTTGATTGAGATTATGCATTATAGTGAAGAAGGATTGAAACACAATTATGAATAATCATTGGTTGATGAGACTTTTGTGGACAAAATTAAAAGTGAAATTGGGTCATAGCTCATACTGCTGAGATTATCTGCATTGTATGTACAGAAATAGTAAAGAATTCAACATGAGTGAGATTTTAATTTGAGGTGATTCTATTGCAATGTGAAGTGAATCGATCTCCATATATGATGCAAAACAGTTGAGGAATCTAGATTTAAAACAAAGAATAAAAGAGTCCCGAACTGAGAAGAGAGATACTAAAATAAAATGGAAAATTTTGGAGGTTTAAATATAGATGACAAGGTATTAACATATGTTGATAGGAATGATATGAAAACAAATGAGAAGAGAAAATGAAAAAGAGTAACTGAATAGAGACAAGAGGGTCAAAAAGGAAAACTGACAATGAGGTGATGTAGTGACACCTTCATAAAGAAATTGTAGATACATTCATTGTAGACTCAATGGAAAGGGTAAAAGATGTATGGTAAAGTCAATAAGACCCTAGTAGGGATTTATGCGAAGGAAGAAAATGGTAATAACTGTGATTAGAGACAGAATGTGTTTAGAGGTGTTGAACAGTGAAAAGTGAAAAAAACGATAGGATTAATTGAGGAATCGACATCGATGATATACATACATTGGAAAGAGTGGGCGTGAGTATTGAGCTGTGACAATATGTTGAGCAGTATGAAATAAATTGAATCGTGTGATAAATGGTATTAGTGCCATTCTCATGATTGAAAGCCTTGGAGGCGTAGATTCCTATAAGGATATCTTGTGTTAATTTGAGGAAAGAGACCGGTGTAAATCGACAATCTTTGTAATGAGCGAACAATTACGCTACTAAACTCAATGGTGAGCAGATAATGCTTCAATGAGCGGATCAATTACGGATATTGGGGTTTTCAATGATTGTCAAGCGATTATGGGTAATAGTGAGGTGTTTACGGAAAATTGAAGTTGTAAAAATAGTGATAAGAATGGTTAAGAGTGCGAGTAAAGTGATAAATTTTATGATGAGTTTGATTATACAAATTAAATTGGAAAACAATAGTGAAAATTCAAAGAAGAAGTAAGTGGACCCGATAAAAGGTACTAGAACAAGAAAGTGAGCAGTTGAAGTTAGACATTCTAGTAAGCATATGTGAAAAGTGAAATTGAATAACTATGGGTATAGAATGATGTGATTATTGATTCAAGTGCTTAAAGGTGTAAAAGTTCAACGGGAAAATGTTTGATTATGATCGTGTTATAGAGTTACGATTGATCGAGGAATATCTTGCTAATCGCGATGCCTCTTCGGGAATCAAAGATTATGATGGATTTGAGACTATAATGAGTGAGACAAAGGAAAGTGACTTAGGAAAGCTGCATGGTTAGCTAAAGTGGAATCGGATCGGACAAATGAGATAGAGTAAATTGTATATCTGGATAAAGTGTGTGAACACTATAGAATGATGAAATTGTCTTCTGAGAATCGAATTTGAATATAAAGTGAATGACATATGATAAATGGTGCATTAGGTACATTGTTCTTGATTATAGTGAAGTGAAATTAAATATTCTTGTATTGGTACCAAGGAATGTAATTAGTCACGGCGTGATTAAGGAGGTACCAAAGAAATGGAAGCGTACTCATTGGAACATAGTTGGACTATATAACATTGGGGAAAAAGGTATTGGAAGGATAAAATGTGATCAATGAATAGATTGAAAATCTTGATCGAGTTATATATATCGGAACCAAAGGAGGTGACTATTCTAGAAATGGCAAGTGAGATAGCTAAGAAATGAGATCGCCAACTAATAGTATTGTCAAATCCGTTTACTGTCCTAAGTGATAAAGAGTTAGCCAAATTAGTAACTGAACCACGGACTGAGAGTGGTTACTGTGATCACTCGAAAAGTGAATCATTAAGTGGAAAAGTGTATGAGATATGTAGAATGATATGATTACTGTCATAGTGAATCGTTGACTGAGAATTTCGAGGACGAAATTCTTTTAAGGAGGGAGAATTGTAACATCCATCCCTCCTCGAAGGTAAAATAGTAAAGTTGGCATAGGATGAGATTGATAAGGAATAATTAGAACTGTTCATGCATAATAGGATTGATACACAGTATCAATTGTGTACATGGAATTACAGTAAATGCATTCATGACATTCCCGGTAATTGGGCCTAACGGTATTTTATTGTGATTAACGTGGTTATGGGATTTGAAAAATTGTTCTGAGTGCGCTATTAAGCGTTTTACATTTTTTTGGGATTTATAGGAATTTTTCTGGAATTTTCCGGAGAAAATTCCCGGACCGGCAAAATCGCCGGTAACTGGCCTAAACTTGTTTTTTTTGTGATTGAAAAATTATTTGGAGTGCACTGTTACCTGTTTTATAATGTTAGGGAATTTCATTAATTCTCAGAAAAATAATTCGGAAATTCTGGACCGGCAAATTCGCCAAGTGGCGAACCGGTCGATTTTCTACTGATATTTGGCCTTAAGCTATTAAATATCATGGTGGGACTCAAAAGTGGGCCCTTAACTATTGTTGGAACCGAAAATTTGCTTGATTTAGCTTAGGATTTGTTTGATTTTTTTTTTTAGGTGGACTAATGGTTTATTGCCACCTAAACCTCCTATTAATGCTCCTTATCCCTCTCCATCGGTTATGCCTCCATAAAGAGTGAAATATGAGTGTTTATGACTAAAAACCAAAAACTCTCCTCCATTGTTTTCTTCACCATCGATTTTTCCTCCTTTCAAGTGAAACCTTCCTTCCTTCAAAACAAAAAGAGCTCCTTCATGAAATCAAGTTATGCTCTTGCCATGGTGATGATCTCTTGCATAGGGCTAGAAGATGAGGTTAGAAAGAATAGGAAAGAAAGAAGTGAAGAGAATTAAAGAGAGAAGTGAAGATTGGAAGCTTAGTAGGTAAGGTTTCTTTTAAGCTTTAATTAAGTTGTACATGTTGGTTTAATGATGAATTGAATGCCATGGTAGTTAGGAGTCATAAATGGAGCATTTATTATGCTTAGGGATGCATTAAATTGATGACTTATATGGATGGAATTAATGGGTATAAGGTTAGGTTGAATTACGAATTGAAAATAGTGGTTAGAAGTGGTTATGGCTTGATTTTGAGTTGAGTATGGATGATTATTTGAGTATATGAATTGAGGAATTAAATGTTGTAAATTTTTCAGTATTAACCCTAGTATATGTATGACTGGAGTAATATTTAATTTGTATTTATTTTGATGTTTAATGATGTGAAAAAGGCATTGGAAGTGGTTGAACTAAGGTTAACCTTAAATCTGGAAAGTTGGAATTATAAGTGATGTTACTGTTTTATTCATAACTTATTGTGTAGAAATGTAAATGAGGTAAAGTTAGTGGCCACTGAAACTTTGGGATGTTATCTTCAATTTAGTGTGAAATGGGTGTTGTTTAATTCCAATGATAGAAGGGTGAATTTTTGAATGGGAAAGTTCCTGTTCCATTGCCTATAAACAGTAACCGCAACCATGACATCTGAGTTTTGTTGATTTTTATGAATGAATTGAAATGGAATTAGGGAGGATGGTCTTTATGGAAGTTATAGAATATTGAATTATCTTTCCATTGCTACTGATATTGCTATTTTTAGAGTTGTATATTGAGAGATATGAACTGATTACTATTGACTGGTTTTGAGCATTTTGGATGAAACCTAGTCTAAGTGTGATTTTGTGAGTTTTCGGATTGTAGGCAATTTTAACATTTTATGTGGACTGAATTGGTGTAAGTGACCTTCTGAAAAGTTGTAGAGGAAGAGATTTCCTTGAAATTGATATATGGTGTGTAATTTGTAGAAGTCAGAATTGGGAGTTATGATTTTTTCAAAGATTGATCCTACATTAGGTTATGAATGGCTGATCATAACAGTAACTTCCATAACAGTTTTGAAATTGTTAGAGATCGAATTGGATGTTGAGTGCTTCATGAAAATTGAAGTTTGAGATGTTATCTTTTCAGGGATATAAGATTCTGAATTTACTGACTTGTATATAGGGAGTTATGCTTGTTGTAATGTTACTGCCCATATTGAATGATTTCAGGGACAGTGACATTGAATGAATTAATTGACTGGTTTAGAAATAGAATTTGATTTTGGGTTGTTCATGAAAGTTGTAGAGGACATTGTGAACTTATTGACCATATGTTTGTGGTAATTTATATCTGAAGAATTAGTGAGTTATGAAATTGTCAATGTACTGCCCTGTGTTGAGGGAAATTGTGAAGGCAGAAGGTTTGATGGCTTATTTGATACCCTTAGGGTTGGAATTGAATTTTATGGCCTTCTTGAGAATTGTAGAGCTTTTCATAAGCTTTCCAATGAGGTATAGTGGGTATTTTTCTGATTTGTGTGCTAAAAGTTAGAGTAGTTGAAAAGTAGGATTGAAATCTGAAAAAAAGAAAAGGGCAAGGCAGAGGTGACTCGCCGTCTCATGAGGCGACATCTTGCCTCATGCGGGCGAGATAATCGGGCGATCGCGAGGCGACGCCTCGCCCTCATGATTTAAGCGAGTGATTCAGCCTCGCAAGGGCGGCGTCTCGCCCATGAGGCGAGCTTATGAATATATATATTATTTGGCATTAATTGATCAATTGTTCTTTTGTCAATTTCTTTCCGTCCGACGTCCGATTGACTGATTCGGAGGCATCGGATTCGTTGAATATTTAATTTCATATTATGAGAAAGCGGAATTTTAGGCGGAATTTAGCGTAGCCCCTATTGACGGAACATGTAAACCTGTTTTATTTAATTGAGGACTATAGAGGTCCGAATTGCTGCCGTCGGCCTTTATGGATTTCTAATTTTCATAGAGTTTTATTATGGGAAAATATTGAATTAGGACCGGAATTCATGAACATGCATATTTCATCAACATGAGCACAAATTTCATATTTAGTGACTCGTACTTTTACGATTCATATAGAGGCCCAATTGGAGCGTCGATTGATGAAGCGTCACAGAGGCTTTCGGCGATTAGCTTCGGAAGTAATAGGTGAGTAACCTAGTTGGTTTCTCAAATTTCTGATTGCTTACATGCTCAGCGTGAATTACGTGCAAAAGTGAATTGAATGATCCTTTGTATGAATCTTGGCATGTAATGTATGGGATTGTATTGTATGATTTCTTGATCTTTGGTAGGTGGGCTTTATAGCCACCGTCTTGAATTCTTGATACTTTGGGCTTTATAGCCAAACTTTGGACATGTCTTGCATCTTGCATTGCATGCATAATTGCATGATCGGATAATGGGCGTGCCCCAGTTGCTATTTTTCTTGATAAGAGCTTGAGCTCTCATCTCAGATCTTGGCCAAGACCCACGAGGGAGAAAATCACGACCGTCCCCTTTGAATCTTGTTGAGCACTTGGGGACAATCTTGAATAATCGGAAAGAGTCACATATGCATTGCATTCGCATAAGTAAGCTTGTTATGTGATAAGTTCTACTTCGTGATGGGATGAATTCTTGTGAATGTTTTCTTTATTCTTTGGATATCGTTATTGACTATTCTTGGTAATTGATGATTCTTGTCTCGCATCTTGTACACCGTGGGCGTAATGCATGATTTGAGTGAACCATCGATGATGGTTTCTCACTTTGAGTTCATAAAACTCACCCAAAATTTGCATTTATTTTTCAGGTCTGAAGAATACCCGGTTGACACGGAGTATGTCTCTGTAGGCGAGTAAAGGTTAGAGGTCGGGATCGGTTAGGTATGCGCATTAGTGTCTTAGTAAGCTGTATTCGCAATCAACGTATAACAAGGCTTTATATTTTCTTGAGCCATTGTGGTATTAATGTTTCTTGCATTGGTGATTGTAATTATATTTGGATGACCGTAATAAGCTGAAATGGGATTATATTGAATACGGATTTTAATTACTTCTTGTGTTTGTCGTGTGAGCGTGGAGTTAATGGTGCAAAAAGAAAAGAAAAAAAGTGTATCTTGAATTTTAAATCGTGATGTAATCGCCACTCTCGTGGGACACGGACTCGGATATCACCAACGATATCGGGTTCGGGTCTTACGGGTGTGGGGTGTTACAAAATCAATAAATCAAGAGGGACACTTGGCTTCCAATGGGAAAAATACAATTTATCAACTAATCCTATTTAGTTAAGTGCTAATTCCAATTAAACTCTAATCATAGCACTAGAATAATTTCCCAACATCATTTATCCACTAATCTCCTGCCATGAGGCAATCACATTGATCAAAGCATTTCACCTCGGTCGGTCGGTTGGAATTTTTGGTTGGGCAAGAACTACGAAAAATCGAGAAAATTCCATAAATCCTAAAATGTAAAACACTCAATGGCGCACTCCGAATAATTTTGCAAATACAATTATCACACAAATTTCATAAAAGATCTCAATTAGAAACCTAAGCCGGGAAATGTCATGAATGCATATATACTACGTACATGTGCAAAACAATCATCATTATAGAGGCTATATGATGTATGTTCATGCCGAGATATAATTCAATATTCCTAACCCGTCCCAATTTACCAAAATACCCTTCCCATCGGTGATGGGATGTTACAATTCTCCCCTCCTAATAAAAATATCGTCCTCGAAATTCTTACCTGGTTGATCGAATAGACGAGGATACTGTCTCCTCATATGCTCCTCGGTCTCCCAAGTAGCTTCCTCAGTCGAGTGGTTCCTCCAGAGAACCTTCACTAATGGAATACTCTTATTCCTTAACTGTTTCACCAGTGTCCCGACAATCTGTATCGGCTCCTCTACATAACTCAGATTACTAAATACCTCAATCTCCTGAGCTGGTATCACATGAGTCAGATCTGACCGATATCGTCGGAGCATACTCACATGAAACACATCGTGCAACTAAGACATCTCACTCGACAATGCTAGTCTATATGCCAATGGTCCTATCCTCTCGACAATCTCATACGGACCAATGTACCTAGGGCTTAACTTGCCCTTCCTGTCGAATCTCAGCACACCACGCCACGGTGATACCCGTAAGAATACTCTGTTGCCAACATTATACTCCATCTCCCTCCTATGCTGATCCACATAGCTCTTCTGTCTATCCTGAGCTGCCTTGATGCGACTCCGAATCAATTTCACCTTATCAACAGTGTCCTTAATCAACTCTGGACCCTCAATCATCCTGACACCCTCTTCATCCCAATACAACGGTGATCTACACGGTCGCCCATACAATGCTTCATAAGGTGCCATCCCGATGCTACTGTGATAATGATTGTTGTATGCAAACTCAATCAGAGCTAAATACTGATCCCATTGATTGAGCCAAGTTTATATTATAAATTGGCTGTATTTTCATAGCTACTTATGCATGTGTTGACTCCTTATTGATGATTTTTGTGCTTAAATTGGTTCCTCATGCTGAGTTCTTTCAACTCCCAATTTGTCGATAAATTGTCATGATTTGATACTTATTTTCCATAATTTTATTGGGACAATTGATCACGCAAATTGTTGTTTTATTGTTATTTAATTTCAGAACAAAGGAGTCAACGTCGAAGTCAACAATAAGGTCTCATCAGACGTCGCGACGCATGGCGTCTCACACGTCGCGGCGAACACACTTCCACACGTCGCGGCGTATGACGATGCAGATGACGCGACGAGCAGACGAGTGCACACGTCACGACGAATTTAATTCATTTATCTTATTAAATCATGACGCATGGCGGATACGACCTATTTATGGAATGTACATCTCCATTATTACAACCGAGCCCCTGACCCATCATATAAGAGCTTCCATTTTTAGGTTACGGGCATGCGAAGAGAGCGAACACAGGAGAGACAACACGATTTAAAAGATCTGAGCGAGAGAGGCGGCTTGGAACACGGACTGGAGCGAAGACCTTCACATTCTCATCGTAGTCCATCACTATCACCAGAGTCATCATCATCACCGTCAGCATCTTCTGCAACATGAGTCTCGTTGATTCTCTAGCATCCGAGGGATCGACCGGAGACATGCGTAGCTAAACCGTCAAATCCTCTTGAAGAAGTAGCAATGGCTTGTGTTCTGAGCTTGAAGGGAGTAATCATTTAGTGTCGAAAGTTTAGTTATATCGTGTAATATCCGAAAGTTAGAGATTGCATCGGTGTAGCTAGATTAGCATGGTTATAGTTTAATCATGTGTTGAACACTATTTTGAAATTTGGACGAGTATTCTGTAAAACTTTTGTGCTTAATATATGAAGTTTCATATATGTCATTGGATTTTGCATCTACGGTTTTAATCTGCCTAGTTGTGTTTGATTGAGATTGTTGTGTTTTATTCAATCGACCAATTGCATTTGCTTGTCTAATTTTCACGCTAAGGTTTTTAACAAAGATTTAAACAATGTAGTTCATTGATTAAATCTTTGGACCTAAAGAGTCCTTTAGGGTTGTGCCTCTGAAACTTAGTGGATTGTATCCCTGAAAATCAATTTTTAACTGTGATAGCCTGAGCCTCATTTTCAAGAGGATTTTATCAATTTGATTTTATCGATTGTGTGTTTATTGCATTATTTGAAAAATACCAAAACATTCTTTACACTTTTGTTTAATTTTGATTGCTTTACGGTTTAGACAAAAGACCAAACCCCATTTTATCAACTTCATTGCAATTTTTGACAATTAGGCTAGATTAGACCATTTTTATATTGGTTCCAATTAAGTGAGACCACCTGAGGTTGCATCCTATACTGCAGTCTTGGAATTTATTTTATTTGATCGGTTTCCAAGGATCGATCGTAAGGTGAAATCGACAGAGCCACGATGAAATTCGCGCCGTTGCCGGGGAACCAAGAAATTGGTTTACCATCGGATAGCCATTGTCATTCATTTGAATTGTCGTTAATAATCGGAATCATTGTTTTTGCTTGCATTTAGCATAGTTTGATTTTCACATTTGTTCATAGTATAGGTTTCATTTCCTTTTGCATACGCATACTTCAGACTTTGATTTCATCTTTTGCTTTGCACACATTTTCACACATACACACTCATACATACATTCATACATCCATACTCTCACATTCACCGCATTTCACTTTTATCTGATTTTGTGAGACTGTGAGCAAATTTTTTTACCATTCCTTTTATTTGTGGATTGATTTTTTGTGCATGCCCAGGAGAGGTAGACTTGTTCAATTCCAACCTGAAGTTGAGAGACATTTGAGGAGACTTAGGAAAGAGAGGAAAGAACAAGAGAGAAGGAGAGTGGTTGAGCGAGATAGTGAGAACATGGCTGAGAATCCTAATATCTTTCCCAATCCTGATTTTCCTGTTCACCAACCTAGAAATGGAACTAATGGAGGAAATGGTGAGCATGAGAGAGTGGGAGAGAACAATGAGAATCAGCGACGTAGGACAATTAGGGAAGCAACTACATCTGATGTGCATTATGATCCATTTACAGCTGCTTGCCCTAATTTTGATGTTAATTTTGAGATTAAGGGTTTATTGATTAATTCACTTCCTAAATTTCATGGTTTGGCAGGAGAGGATCCATATATGCACCTTCAGGCTTTGACAATGATCTGCCAGAGTATGAAGCCAGTGGGAGCTACTTTGGATCAAGTGCTGTGGAAGGTGTTCCATTTGTCTTTGGAAGGGAAAGCGAGAGAGTGGTATATGAGTCTTAGGGCATGTGGCCAATGCTTACCATATTTGGGCCAATCGAGGAAGGCCTTTCGGAGAAGTACTTTCCGACTTCGGGACATCTTCCATGAGGAAGGAGATTTATTGACCCTTGAGAATACGATGAGTCACTGTATGATTATTGGAATCGCTTCCAAGATCTTTTGTCCAGATGCCCCCATCACCAGATTCCAGATGAACAATTGGTGCAGTACTTTTATGATGGGTTCAAGAGCCAGGAGAAGGGTATGTTAGATGTTGCATCTGGAGGATCTTTGATTGACCTCACAGCCTTGGAAGCATGGGATCTAATAAAGAAGATGGCTTTAAACCATCAGCAGTACAGTGTCAGAGATTAAAGAGGAGTGCATGAGTTGGGAGCCTTGACGGCTCAAGCTAAAAGAATGGAGAGCCTAGAGTCGAAAGTGGACTCTTTGGAGAGTCGGATATCATCTGCTGTCTTGCATCCTTCTTTGGTGAAGAATTTGAATGTACAACGCCTACTTCTTCAATGTGAGCTTCTGTACCTAGTTGTCAAAATTGTGGGTCGGTAATGCATATTTCGAGCGTTTGCCCAGGACGATATGAAGAGGTCTCGGCAATGTATCAAGGCAGACAGGATCGGAAATGGGACCCATACTCCAACACTTACAATGAAGGATGGAAGTCTAATCCTAGATTTAGTTGGAGGAATGAGGAGAACAGAGGTCAGGGCAGATTTTCACAAGGAGGAGCTGGCACTTCCAATAGCCAGTTCCCCAATCAACAGCAAGCCCTGGTGGTCCCACCAAAGGAGGATACCAATCAGTTGCTCCACAGTATGATGACCTTGATGAAGGAAGAGAGGGATTCAAATGCTAACCAGTTTAATGCAATTGCTTCTTTGATTCAACAGGATTCCTCAAAGACTGCTGCCAGATTCAATGCCTTGGAGAAGAGGATGGAACAATGGGAGACCAAGGCAGAGAACATCAATTCCTATGTCACTCAGTTGTCCAACAACATGAGTGAGAACCAAGCAAAAAGTAGTGGGACTATTCCTTCGAATACTGTGATGAATCCGAAGAGTTTGAATGCCATTGCCCTTAGGAGCGGGAAGCAAGTGAGGTTTAAGCCTCAAGATGATGAAGAGCCATGTGAGGATGAGATTGAGAGTGAGCCAGTACCTCCACCATAGGATAAGATTAAGAGATCAGAAAGTGTGAGGGAAGAAGAGCTTTTGAGAGAGAAAAAGAAAGCTTCAAGGAACAAGGGAACTACTTCAGAGAGTTCCAATGATAAAGCTGAAGACGGAGAATCGAGTAAGCAATCTAGCAAAGGTAAGGAGGTAAGTATTCAAGACCTTCCTTTTCCAAACTCTTATTTGATGAGCAAGCGCTTAAAGGAAAAACAACATGAAAAAGAAATCATTGACTTGTTTGGGAAAGTGGAAGTGAATGTGCCTTTGCTAGATTTAGTGAAGAGAGTTAGGCCTATGCCAAATATTTGAAGGATTTGTGCGAATAAGAGAAAGTTTAGGCCAAATGAGAGAGTCGGTGAGCTCAATGTATGCGCATTATTCAAGCCCCAAATACATCAAGTGTCAAGACCACGGATCTTTTACCATCCCTTGCACTTTAGGAAAAGTGACCATCGGAGAGCTTTATTAGATTTGGGGCGCTATCAATGTGATGCCTAAATCAGTCTATGAGAACCTAGGGTGAAAAGCATAAAACCTACATCTGTAGTGTTACAATTGGTGATAGGTCTTTTAGGCATCCGGTGGGGATAATTGAAGATATCTTAGTCAAGTTAAAGGTCTAGTTTTTCTGCTGATTTTTATGTACTTGACATGTCTACTGAGGTTGTGCAGGATACTTCACTGATTCTTGGACGACCCTTCCTTCGGACAGCAAGTACCATGATTAGCATGAAGGAAGGGAAGATAACCATGGAGGTTGGCGATCAAAGGTGAGCTTGACATGTATGAAGCAATGAAGCACCCCATAAGGATTACTCCTTGCTTGGAGTAAATATGCTTGACACGGTTATTGATGATGCTTGTTGTGATTTTGCACAAACTTTGACATCTTCTACTGACACTCTTCTTGGAGGACATTTGCTTGCTAATGATTTTGTAGGAGAGACTTCAAGTCAGGAGTTGGATATTGAGCTGCACCAGAGCCAAGCCATTGGGATGAAGCTCGGATTTTTGTCGGGTGACTATCCCAAGTTTCAGGACCCGCCATGAGACCGGGTTGTTTCTCACCCTACATTCTCTTTATGTTTGTGCATCTAGTTTAGAAGTGATGTGAACTGTTGTGTTGCATGAATATCTAGATTTAGTGTGGGGGAGAAACCTAGCCGATGAAGTGGCTGTAGTTAGGTAGGATTTCTATTCCTTTGTTGGAATAAATTGCTTTCCGTCGTTGGCTTTACATCTATCTGAAGAAGCATGTATTCTTTGGAGGATAAATTTTGGGAGATTGATTGTTTGTCGTTGATTATTCTGGATTAAGTCGGGTTTATGTTACATTTTTCTTTTCGGGCGGACACGTCGCGACGCGTTTTAACTTACACGTCGCGACGTACCTTACGTTTCTATAAATGCCTACGTAGCGACGTATTTTCACTTATACGTCACGACGTGTTTCATTTGTTTTGGCACCCAAATTTGACGTGACCGTGAAATATCCCTTTTACCCCTTTTGTCCAACGGTTTTTGCGTTAGTCCGGAGCACTTTCTGTCTTTTCCACGTCGCGACGTCTCATCTCCCTCGCCGTTTCTTCTTCTTCTTCTTCTTCTTCTTCCTTTCTCATTTTCTTCTCCTACCGTCACCGCCTCACCCTCTCTCAGCTTTCCTCTCTGTCGCAACCTCTCTGTCGCTGTCAGACTTCTCGCGCTACCGACCGTGACCGTTGGCTCACCGTTCTCGTCGTCTTAGCCTCCCCCACTCTTGCGTCTTTGACTTCAGTAAGTGTCGCATCTTCTTTCTCTTTTTTTTCTTATTTTTCGTCTGCGTTGTTAGAGAATTGAGTTAGGTTACTTCGCAAAGAGTGATTGCTCGCCGCGATGTTTCTGGAATTGCCGTACGTCGCGACGTATGGATTAGGGTTTTTCCTCGTCGCGACGTCCAGAGTCCTTTTCTTCGCCGCGACGTCTGCTTTTGCACGTCGCGACGTTTGGTCGAGGACTTGACCTCGTCGCGGCGTCTGTCCACACGTCACGACGAGGAGGCTGATTTTTGCTTAATTACTTGTTGATTTTTCTATTCTGTTTTCTTTTGTTTGCAGGATATGCCTCGCACAAAGAATGTTAGCAAGTCCCAGCGTCCCACGATCCCTTCGGATTTCTATACCTCTACCTCCCTTGACTAATTTGTTTCTTCTCCACCTGTTTCCCCTCATCACTCTGTCACCCCACCTTCCTTAGGAGTTTTCTCCGCTACTTCTCCCTCTTCTCAGCCTTCCCATTCTTCGCATCACCACCCTTCCCCTACCCATTCCTCTTCTCCCCCGATTGATCCGGAGTATGCTGCCCTGGCCGTCAAGACCGAGGCCAGGGCCATACTGAAGGAAAAACCTTTTCCTTTGACACCCGCTACTAACCCATTTTTCTGCCAACTCTGTACCCTCAACCTCATCACCCTTGCCCATACCTGTACCACTAGGAACCTCACCTTTGTCCGCCAGTATTACACTCATGCCCGTTCCTCCGGGTCTTATGGCATAGCATTCCGTGGTGTCTCTATTCCCCGTGCCTTCATACATTTCTATTATGGAACTTTTCACTTCCACCTATACCCGTTGCCACTACTGCACTTTTCGTACATGAGTACCCTTGGGATGATGTTCTTCATACTCTCTGCCCTGAGGGTAGTGAATGGTATCAACCTAGGGGCGCTCAGCGTTATATCCGCCACGCCGACCTTCATTCTGAAGCCCGTCCGTGGCTTCATTTTATCTACAATAACATCCTTCCTACCTCTCACCTAGCCATGGTTCCCAAGGAGCAGGCTTTGTACATTTATCTGTTGATGGTCGGTCGGCCAGTTGATCTTGCACTTGCCATCACCTCCGCCCTGCACCAGTGCATCCTCTCCACTAACCCCACCCATTCCCTTATCTTCCCTCATCTCATCACTGATATGTTCCGGGCCTATCGGGTTCCGGAACATCCGACCGACCTTACCTTTGAGCCTACCCCTGCTTTTCGGTACATCCGTCTCCGTCACCCTCGTGGCCTTCCTTCCCCACCTTCTTCCCTCCCCCGCTACTTACATCCCTATTCCTTCTTCTCTGTCCCTTCATTCCTATTCCTCCATCTGAAGCCCCACCTCATAGCCCCATCCGTCCATCCCCTTCACCTCCCGCCTCCTCTGATTCGATAGCCCTTCTTCGCGCTGACTTGCGTCCCATGGAGGCTCAGATGGCTGTCGACCGACAGTATTACTCTTCGATGTTCACCCTAATTGCAGATCGGCTGCAGCTGCTCATCCCTCCTGTTCCCCAGGATCCTTCAGCTGGTCCTAGTCCTTCCTAGGTGCCCTCCGGACCCTTGGTGATGACCTGCGGCTTAGTTTTGTGTTTTAGTTCTTTTCTTTGTTGTATTTCTTTTCTTTTGTTTTCTTTTCTTTTTGTATTTAGTCCCTTCGTTCTTTTGTTTCTTGTGCACTTGACTTAATCCACTTAATGATCAATCTTTTCTTTTTGTCCCTTCATGAGCTTCTGGGAATTTATGCTTCTTTTCCATCTTCATTGAGGACAATGTGTGATTCAAGTGTGGGGGAGTTGTCTCCCTATTATTTTTCACATTACATGCCTGTTGCTATTGTGTTTCATTGAGGACATATGAATTGTGGCCAATTGATGTGTTCTGCTGATAAACTTGGTGCATTTTTTGTCATTCTGCATTCCTTTGCCACGACGAGTGTCCATATGTCGCGGTGAAGCGTTCTTCAATTTGACCATACGTCGCGACAACTACACTCATGCATAAATGATTCTGTGCTTAATTCTTCCACTCATTTCAAATTTTTCTTGCACTGGACTTTTGTGACTTTTGTTTTCAAAGTCTTTACTAGTTTCAAAACGATACTTGAGTTATTGAAAAAATCTTCCATCCTTTCAATGATAACTTGACTTGACGAAATCTTACTTTCAATGTTTTCAATACAAAGTGGATGGAAGCATGCTAATAAAGTGGCATTTTAAGTTTTTAAGACTTGAGATTGTTCATAGAGATCATACCCTTGTGGAAGGATATTTGAGCCCAACATTTTCATTCTATCTTTGTGTGCATCTTCTTATTTCATTTTTCTCCAGAACTTGTTTTAATTCTTACTTAAAGCTTGATGGACTGGATTTTTGTTGATGTGATAGAGGCATTCTTTCTTTTAACCACCTTTCCCAAACACTGTCCCTTACACACTTATCCATTGCTAGCCCCTTGAGCTTTCCTGTTATGAGCATTTGCATTCATATCCTTATGGTGTCATTGGTTATGTTGCTTATTTCAAAATAATAGTTAAAAAAAAAGATGCAATTTTGTGTTTCTAGAAAGAGACAATATCTCTAAAATGTCCAATAAATAAATAAATAAAAAGAGCAATAGCAGAAGAAAAGAGAAAGAAAGAAATGAATAATGTTGCATTATGTTTATGCAATTGTTTAGTTTGAATTCTACTGATGACATTAGTTGGCATTTAGTGCATATGCTCATATATTTTCTTTCTTCTACTTCATCCATTCATTTAACCTTCCATACATTACAACCCTCAAAGTCCTCTTGATCTTCAAAATGATAGTTTTTGTGGTGGAGAAATAGAATTGACACAAGCCTATGGTAGGAGGTGACTTAAGTAGATCGAGAAAAAAAAAACCTTAGACACAAGTGAGCTGAGTGTAAAAACTATATCTTGAGAGTTTCTCTTGTTCAATCTCTTGTACTTGAATTCTTTTGGTGTTTATTCATTAGCTTTCTTCTTATTTCTTTGTGGTTTAATTAGGAAGTAACTTGAGTCAATTTCATTTTATTGTTTTGAGTATGGGTGCTATTTTCTTTTCCTCTTGTATTCTTTTTGACTCTTGTAAACTTTGTCCAGGAGTACAAAGGTCTAAATGTGGGGGAATTTGATTGAGCCAAGTTTATATTATAAATTGGTTGTATTTTCATAGCTACTTATGCATGTGTTGACTCCTTATTGATGATTTTGTGCTTAAATTGGTTCCTCATCTTTGAGTTCTTTCAACTCCCAATTTGTCGATAAATTGTCATGATTTGATACTTATTTTCCATAATTTTTATTGGGACAATTGATCTGCAAATTGTTGTTTTTGTTGTTATTTAATTTCAGAACAAAGGAGTCAACGTCGAAGTCAACGAGTTAAAGTCTGTCGACGCGTCGCGACACATGGCCTCACACGTCGCGACGAACACACTTCCACACGCCGTGGCGCATGGCGATGCAGACGACGCGACGAGCGAGCAGTGCACACGTCGCGGCATTTAATTTAATTCATTTATCTTATTAAATCATGACGTCTGGCGGATACAGAACTTTGTTTATGGAAAGTACGTCTCCTTTATTACAACCCGAGCCCGTGACCCATCATATAAGAGCTTCCATTTTAGGTTACGGGCATGCGAAGGGAGATGAACACGGAGAGACAAACGAGATTTAAAAGATCTGAGCAGAGAGACGGCTTGGGCGAGACTACGGAGCGTAAGACCTTCACATTCTCATCGTCGTCCATCACTATCACCACGGTCATCATCATCACCGTCGGCATCTTTCGCAACATGAGTCTCGTTCATTCTCTAGCATCCGAGGAATCGACCGGAGACATGCGTAGCTAAACCATCCGTCCTCTTGAAGATGTAGCAATGGCTTGAGTTCTGAGCTTGAAGGGAGTAATCATTTAGTGTCGAAAGTTTAGTTATATCGTGTAATATCTCGAGTTAGAGATTGCATCGGTGTAGCTAGATTAGCATGGTTATAGTTTAATCATGTGTTGAACACTATTTTGAAATTTGGACGAGTATTCTGTAGAACTTTTGTGCTTAATATATGAAGTTTCATATATGTCATTGGATTTTGCATCTACGGTTTTAATCTTCCTAGTTGTGTTTGATTGAGATTGTTGTGTTTTATTCAATCGACCAATTGCATTTGCTTGTCTAATTTTCACGCTAAGGTTTTTAACAAAGATTTAAACAATGGAGTTCATTGATTAAATCTTTGGACCTAAAGAGTCCTTTAGGGTTGTGCCTCTGAAACTTAGTGGATTGTATCCCTGAAAATCAATTTTTAACTGTGATAGCCTGAGCCTCATTTTCAAGAGGATTTTATCAATTTGATTTTATCTGATTGTGTGTTTATTGCATTATTTGAAAATACCAAAACATTCTTTACACTTTTGTTTAATTTTGATTGCTTTTAGGTTTAGACCAAAAGACCAAACCCCATTTTATCAACTTCATTGCAATTTTTGACAATTAGGCTAGATTAGACCATTTTTATATTGGTTCCAATTAAGTGAGACGACCTAAGGTTGCATCCTATACTGCAGTCTTGGAATTTATTTTATTTGATCGGTTTCCAAGGATCGATCGTAAGGTCGAATCGACAGAGCCGCGATCACCCATGCTCCTCTGAACTCCAATACACAAGCCCGAAGCATATCCTCAACAGTCTTAATCATCCTCTCACTCGCCCATCATGTTCGAGGATGAAATGTCTTGAAGTTGACTAGTACCCATAGCAGACTGCAGACTCTGCCAAAATCTCGAAGTAAATCTGGGATCCCTGTTTGACACTATCGACACTGGGACCCCGTGTAGTCTCACTATCTCAGCCACATACTTCTGGGCCAACTGATCCATGGTATTATTCTCCCTCACTGGCAAGAAATTCGCCGATTTAGTCCGGTCTACTATGACCCAGATAGCATCATGCTGTCTCGGCGTCCTAGGCAATCCCATAATGAAATCCATGGTAATTCGTTCCCATTTCCACTCCGGAATAGGCAACGAATGAAGCTTCTCTTGGAGCACGGTGCTCGACCTTAACTTCTGGCACGTCAAACATCTAGATACACACTCACTACACCTTCTTCATGTCGAGGCCACGAAATGTTGCTTAAGAGTGTTATACATCTTGGTAGTACCGGGATGCATAGCAAAGCGCCATATGAGCCTCCTCAATATCTCTCGCCTCGGATCATCCACATCGAGCACACAAAGCCTCTGTCTCAACCACAAAGTCTCATCTCTCATCAAACTCGAACTCGAATCGACTTTTCTTTCTCAATCGGTCTCACCATAACGGGATCCTTGTCACGAACTCTCGATCTGTCTAGTAGCATCGGTCTCGGTCTCAAAGTAGCCAATAAGACTCCATCCCGCTCCAGATTCAAGCTGCACATTTAAGGCTCTCAATTGAATCAAATTAAGCAACCTCATTGCTCGAATCGAATTTGTACTAGTATCGACTTCCTACTCGAGCATCGCCACTACATTGGCTTTCCCTAGGTGATACTCGATAGTACAGTCATAGTCCTTCAATAACTCAAGCCTGTTAAGTCAAACCAGACTTCACGTATTAAAGAATTTTGATGACAAACAAGAGAAATATACAAATGAAAAGTAGATGGACGATGAGAAGTAAAAAATAAAGTGAAGGAGAAAAATCAGCAAGTAAGTAAGAATCATTTAAAAGCGCATTTAAAGCTTTACAAGAGAAAAGCAGAGGGAAGCTTTACAAGAGAAAAGTAGATGAAAGCTTTACAAGAGAAAAGCGATTTAAAGCTTTACAAGAGAAAAGCGGGAAAGCTTTACAAGAGAAAAGGATTTAAAGCTTTACAAGAGAAGCGGCCGATACAAAATATCGAGACGGAAGAAAGAAACATCGGTTTGAGTTAGTTCTGAGTCAAACTGAATAACCGTTTCTTTCAAGATTCAAGAAGATATTCAAGAAATAGTTGAAGAACCCGACTATAAATAAGAGTCGAGATTGAAGAAGAAACAACTTCATGAAACCTTGAATATTCAACTTTTGATTTTCAGATTATCTGAGAGAAAAATTGTGAATGATATTTCGAGTGAACAGTGTTAAGAGCATTTCTATTGTAACAAGCTTTTACTATTCTTTCAATTAGAAAGTGTTACAGATAGCTGAAGAGGCTAAGACTAAAAGAATACTTCTTTGTAAAGAGACACGGAGAGGCTCGATCGAAAGAATACTTATAAGCAGTCGAGAAATAGTGAAATCTCGAAGGATATCGAGGATCGGGCGTATTACGGTTTGAGGTGAACCGGGATAAATTGCTGTGTTTTTCTTTCTACTCTCATATTACTTATATCGTAGTTTTCAAAATTAACAAAGTTTTTTTTAACTAGTTACGAATTGATTTACGATAAGTTTTTGAAAGAACAAGTAATTTCTAAAGGGATTAACGAAAAGTTTATCACAATTCAACCCCCCTTCTTGTGTATCTTGATCATATTATTGTTCAATATATTAACGTGTGATTCACTTCAAAGCCATCTCCTCTGTCTCAAATTCAACTCTCTCTCGCTCAATAAATATCTCAAACTCTGATGGTCAGTGAAGATCTGGAAAGTCTCACCATACAGGTAATGCGTCCAAATCTTCAGAGCAAACACAACTGCAGCTAACTCCAAATCATGAACATGATAGTTTACCTCGTGAGACCTCAACTGTCTTGAGGCATAGGCAATGACTCTTCTGTGCTGCATCAGAACACATCCTAATTCCTGATGCGATGCATCGCTGTATACCTCAAATCCTCCAGTCCCAGATGGAATAGCTAACACCGGTGCGAAGAGTCAGCGATGTTTCACTCCTCAAGCTCTTGGCACTCCTCGGTCCATCAGAATGGTACATTCTTCCTCGAAGTTTTGTCGGAGGGTTGAGATCGGTGGAAACCCTTGACAAACCTCGGTAATAACTCGCTAATCGAGAAACTCGAATCTCGACACATTCCTAGAGCCTCCCCTTGGCCTTGCCTCAACCTTACTCGGGTCCATCTGAATACCCTCTCCAGTCACTATAAGCCCCAAAAAGATTACCTGATCCAGCCAAAATTCACACTTACTAAATTTGGCATACAACTGTCTCTCCCTCATGGTCTGCAACACAATCCTCAAATGCTCACTATGCTCCTGTCTGTTCCTTGAATACACCAAAATATCATCAATGAAAACAATAACAAACTGATCCAGGTAGGGCTGAAATACCTTATTCATCAGGGCCATAAAAGCTGTCGGGGCATTAGTCAACCCAAACGGCATCACCAGAAACTCAAAATGCCCATACCTGCTCCTGAATGCACTCTTAGGCACATCAGCCTCTGCTATCTTCAGCTGATAGTATCCTGACCTCAAATCCAACTTAGTGAACACCTGAGCTCCCTGCAACTGATCAAATAAGTCATCAATCCTAGGTAGTGGATACTTATTCTTCACTGTCACCCGATTCAGCTGCCTATAATCAATACACAGCCTCAATGTCCCATCCTTTTTCTTCACAAATAATACTGGAGCTCCCCATGGTGAAACACTAGGCCTGATAAAACCCTTCTCTAGCAACTCCTGCAACAGAACCTTCAGCTCCCTCAGTTCCACAGGTGCCATCCTATATGGAGGTATAGATATAGGAGCAATACCGGGAACGAGGTCAATAGTAAACTCTGTTTCCCGATCCGGCGGCAAACCCGGTAGCTCATCAGGAAACACAATTGGAAATTCCTTAACCACGAGAATATCTTGAAGCCTCTGCTCAACCCTAGTGTCAATCACATGAGCCAGATAGGCCTCACAACCTCCCTGCATCAGTCTCAGGGCACTAAGAAAAGAGATTATCCGGGCTGGCACTGCTTGACTAACCCCTCTGAACACTACTCTAGGCTGACCAGGAGACTCTAATATAACCTCCTTGGTGTAGCAGTCCATGATAGCCCTATGGGCGATGAAGCGATCCATCCCGAATCACATCAATCTCTCGGAGGCAACACTATAAGGTGCGCCTCAACCTTTGCTGATCAATCTGGATCGAGCTTCCCCTGCAGACCTCTCCCAATGCAGTAGTAGTACCTAGAGGTGTACTCACCTCTAGCCCATACTGTAATATCTCCCTATCCCCATGCAATCTACATGCCATATGAGGTGCAATAAAAGAATATGTGGATCCAGGATCCAGGATTCAGCAATGCAAACGCCTCAATATCATAAATAAGGAGCATTCTAGCTACAACATCAGGGGAATCCTGGGCCTCCTACCTCGTCATGGCATAGACTCTGGCTTGGGACTGTGGTCAGCTACCCCGACCCTCAATCCTCACAAAGGATCCCTCAGCTCTACCTCGGCCTCTACCTCGACCCCTCTGTCCGGATCCACCGACCCTACTCTGCTGCACAGTAGTGGAACTCCCAGCTCGTCCACTACCAGCAGACTGAACTCCCAGTGTAGCTGGGCAATCCCGAATCTGATGATCCATGGAGCCGCATTTAAGCCAAGCTCCAGTCAATCGCCAGCACTCTCCACTATGCCTCTTCTCGCAATGCTCACAGAATGGGGGAATCTGCCCAAAACCTCTACTATCGCCATCGCCATCGCTTTGCCGATCTGTATAAATCTCCCTCTCATCCGATCTTTGCTGGATCCTCCTGAAAATCTGAAGGCCCTGCTCTGGCGCCTGCTAAAACTCCTACCAGAGCTGCCCTGACTGTCACTAACTCTCTTCCCTCTAGACCCTTGACCTATCTACTTTGTCTACACCACTGCTTCTCACTCTCTCGGCAGCAGCTCTCGACTCTATAAAGGCCCATGTCAGATCGGGCCAATCCTGCACGGATCTCCAGATTCAGCCCCATGTCAAACCTCCGGCACCTATCTGTCTCAGTAGAAACCACAGTAGCAGCATACCCCATCAACTCATTAAACCGCACCTCGTACTCAGACACCGACATCCTACCCTGTCTCAGCTCCAAAAATTCCTGCATCTTCATTTCCAGATACACCTTGGGCATATAATTGTCTCTAAAAGCCCTCAAAAAGTCCGCCCATGTCAGTAAATAAGGCCTGGTGGTACTGCCCGGAACAGTCTTCCACTATGTATAAGCTGGGCCCTGCAGAAGAGATACGGCATAATCGAACCTCTCATCGAGTTCATGATCCATCTGTCGAGAACCCTTTCGGTCCTCTCCGGCCATCCCTCGGCCTCGGTGAGTGCATCTTGCCATAGAAGTCTGACCCCTCGCCACGCGATAAATCATATCTCCTCTCCCGTCTCATGGGGACTCTAGGAGGTAACTCCTCGGATCGAGGCACCGAGGACTCTCGCTAGCTCAGCAGATCCACAGTCAATTTGGTTGATCTATCGATCACCAAAAGCAGATGACCTATAACAAAACAAGAACTTTGATCAGTTTCTGCATTGCTCACCATAATTCAAGCCTAATTATGTACTAATCCCAACAGATGCCAAACCATGCTCTGATACCATCTAATGTAGCACCCCCTTATCATAGGATATGTACGGGATGCCGTAGGTCATTCCGATACATACTACGATAAAGTGCTTCTGAACAATCACTAACACTCCACATGGCATCAAAATCATAAAGCAATAATATGAGATCCACTAATTGTTTGAAACCATAATTTCTCATTTCATAACCTCAAGCGATAAATTTACACAAGCTGGTATGTTACGTACATTACTCAAAAGAAAGTCAAACATAAAGCTAGCTAGGTCATCCCTCAAAAGTGCCGGTGACCGACACATGTGCCATGACTTCTCTTGCCAACTCGATCTACGGCGAAAAGTCTCTGCGAGCTATGAGTCTACTCTCTCGGTCTGAAAAATAATTTGCAATTTTGGGTGAGTTTGCGAACTTCGGTGAGAACCATCATCGATGGTTCACCCAATTCATGCATATACGGTATAACACGAGATACACGGTTATTTCACCAAAACACATTGAAGTACTACATGATTACTATACCAGTCAAAGGAACCAATTCAAATGCACATGAAATGCTTATGTGACGCTTTTCCAATTTATTACGTTGTTGTGACCGAGTGCCTAAAACTATCCCATTAAGGGCACATTAAACGGTGAGCCTCAGGCTCTGAATCACTGTGGGCTCAAGGCACAATCACGTTGAGCATTAAGCTCTCGTTGGTCGCTTCCGGTCTGGCGCCAATTATCGATCATGCAATTATGCATGAAATGCATATGTCCAAATAAAACAAAACCAACATCATAACTGATCCCAATTCAACATATTCACACAAGTCACTCACAAGTAACCACATGAAAATCACATATAGCACTTCTATGTCGAATCTCCCAATCCATGGGACCTCAGGTCCATGATCAACATAAACAAACACAATCGTCCCACCATTATTCTCCACGAGTTATAAGTGCGAATTATAAACACTTACTAATCGAGGAACCATCTCGTTACTCACCTAATAACTTCCGAGCTAATGCGGAAGTCTCGCAACGTCGTGGGATGACGTTCCAAGCGTGCCTCTATAACAATTAAAATAAAGACACGTTACCAACTGGATAGTTAGAAATATCAACCAATGCACATGAGATAATTAAAACGTGTATAATGCATGTTCATGGCATTCCCGGCCCTAATCCAAAATTTTCCCATAATAAAAATTCCATCTAAAATTAGAAAGCTATAGCCATTGACAGCACCCAATTTGGACCTCAATCGGTCCAAAAATAAATAAACCAGTGATCACAAAACAATTACCCGGACCCACATCAATTTCCCGTCTAAAAATTCCCAATTTTCTACAAAATGAAATTCAATATGTTACAAATCCGATGCCTCAAGAATTAGGTCAATCGGACGTCGGACAGAAAAGAAATTGACAAAAGAAACAATTAGGTCACTTAATGCCAAATAATAAAATAATAATAATAGTAATAATAATAATATATATATATCGTCTCGCCCCCGCGAGGCCGAGTCACCTCACTTCGTCGCGAGGGCGAGGCGTCGCCCTCGCGACCGGGCCATCTTACCTCGCCGTCGCGATCCGGCGAGGTTCTACCTCACTTCCTTCCTTTTTTTTTTTAAATATCCCATCAAAGCTACTGTCTATTCAAAACCTCTCAAACAGTGCAATACATTGCAAATTCAGTAACTACTCATTTCCTCAATCAAAAATATCACAATAAATATTATCAGTAAGTTCACAATGTTATCTACAACTTTCATGAACAATCCAAAATCAAATTCACTTGCTAACTAAGTCAAACAATTCACCAAAGCATCAGCCCTCTGAAATCAACCAATCTGGACAGTGATTTTTCAAACAGTATAACTCCTTGTAAAAATGTCAAAAAATTGCATACTTTATACCCATGAAAAGATAAAACATAGTACTACACTTCTCATGAAGGGCTCAGAATCAAATTCCATCACTAACCAATCTAAAACGGACTTGCAAGTTACTGCCCTGATCAGCAGCCCATGACCTAACTTCAGTCCAATCTTTGAAAAAGTATAAGTCCCAATTCTGGTATCTAAAAGTAGCATGCTATATACCATTTTCAAGATCATTTCTTCCTCTACAACTTTTCAGAAGATCACTCATACCAATTCAAGTCACATAAATTGCTAAAATTGCTTTCAATCAGAAAGCTCACAAAATCGACAATTAGGCTAGGTTTCCACAAATGACAGAAAATCAGTCAACATTCCACAATGCATAACTCCCAATATACTGATCGAAAAGTTACAATATCAGTGGCAATGGAAAGCTAACAATGTAGGCTTCAACTCTCATGCAGACCATTTTCCCTAATTCCATATCAATTAATTTAGAAAAATCAACAAAGTAATCAGGTCATATATGCGGGTACTGTTCATAGACCCTAAAAACAGAAACTTTCCATGCAAAAATTCGCCCTTCTAACATTACAATTTAACAACACCTATTTCACACAAAGTTGTAGCCAACATCCCAAAGTTTCATTGGGAACAAACTGCACCTCATTTTATCACCTACACAATTAGTTATGATCAAAACATTACAATAGGTCAAAGATTCATTTTCCAGCTTTCAACATTAACCTAACTCCTATCACTTCTAATATCTATAATACATCCCTAAGCATCCAATTATACCTCTAATTCAACCACAAATTCATCACAACATATACTTATATAATTATTCAAAAGTTGGCAGCACCCACATAACCAACTTCCATCTTGTATTTCCATTCATTAAGCACCACAAACATCATTAATAACATCACTTTCCCATTCTTTAACTAACATAACCAATTCCTTCACACAAGCATGCATTAAACCCATTCAAACCTACTACTATGATAATCAACTACATGTATAATTGCTCTCCATGAATGCCTCTAACTACCAAAAGCATAAAAACAACCATCAAGACTTACCAATCAAGTTGCAAACTCTTGATTCTCAACACTTTACAACTCTCCAAAACTTCCTAACTTACTTCACCCACGGCTATCACTTGAGCATACACACAATTCAACATCTTCACAAGGTCTAAGCTAGCTTTACATGAGAAGGAAGAAGGAGCAAGCCAAAAGAACAAGAAACTATCTTGTATGAAGAAGCCACCAACGAAGGAAGGAGGAAAGCACACCAAGGAAGGAGAAAAGCAAGGTTTCGGATGATGCAAGGAATAAACCAACTTTCACTTTGTTTTATTTAAAAGAAGAGTCGTAATTGAAAAGGAAAACTCAAGCATAATTGATCCTTTAAAACTAATTTATTGACTTCAAGCATGAAGAGTGTCGTAGGTGATGATCATAAGAAGACAAAATCAATAAATCAAGAGGGACACTTGGCTTCCAATGGGAAAAATGCAATTTATCAACCAATCCTATTTAGTTAAGTGCTAATTCTAATTAAGCTCTAATCATAGCACTAGAATAATTCCCCAACATCATTTATCCACTAATCTCCTGCCATTAGGCAATCCTGTTCAGTACAAAATAGCTCAGTTAGTCAGTCAGTTGGAATTTTTCGGTCCGGGCAAGAACCCCGAAAAAATCCAAAAAAATTCCCATAAATCCCTAAAAATGTAAAACACTCAATGGCACACTCCGAATAATTTTTCAAATACAATTATCACACAAATTTCATAAAAGATCTCAATTAGAAACCTAAGCCGGGAAATGTCATGAATGCATATATACCATGTGCATGTGCAAAACAATCATCATTATAGAGGCTATATGATGTATGTTCATGCCGAGATATAATTCAATATTTGTAACCCGTCCCAATTTACCAAAATACTCTTCCCATCGGTGATGGGATGTTACACTTGAAGTTTCCGATGCCTTGCAAGGTCCACAATCGTCTCGATCTGCACCTGAGGAGGGGAGAGTAATGGGGTGAGCTGCGAAGCTCAGTGGCATAAATGTTTATAGCCATTGGCAACGAGCCACACAATCAAGCATATATATTTATACAAACATATAACAAATCGTCAATCTATCACCTTACAATCATCGCATCACAATTTATATCATATGATTACACATTATCACAATTTAACATGTCTTATGCTCAGCAAATCAATCCTGATGCACAAACAATTGGCTCGAGAGTTCCGTAAATTTATCCGGATAAACCGAAGTTAAATCCGTAAACTATCCGAGTCCGATTTCTCAAGGATCTCATTGCCTCAAGCGGGCAGCCGAGAGAAGGCTTTATGTCAACGTGCATATGACTCCATCCGTAACTCTCTTACCCAAACAAAACACATAATCCATTCGTTTCATGTTCAAAGCATTTTATCAAAGCTTTCGAAATTCTCATTCTTTTCATCTTTGCAAAATGCCATAAGGCCGATCAAATCCATGTATAATCATAGTCATAATGCAAGTTCAATATTTCTCATATAATTTAACACAAGCAATGTCACATAATGCAAGCAAGCATACACAAGGCAATTTGCCCATACACACAATAACCATAAACATATTACCCACCTAATATCGCTTGAGTATCCGACTCACCGGTGTCCTTCCTCTTGCGATGGAATTGGAACCAAGTTCCATTTAATCAATATCCATAGAAAAAATTCGAAACTTGGAAATCCAAAATAAAGCATTAAAAGTCTATATTCGACATCCTCCTAAAATTACGAACCCTTCGAGGCAAAATTTTGAACTTTGCTTCTTCATACAACTTGTAGTCCCTTATCTCTAGATCACAACGAATCTAAAATCACCTCAATCAGACATCTACAACCCAAGATATGCCCAAAAATCTCCATCAGAAAAATTGGGCGTTCGCCGCGGCGAGCCAAATTTCTTCGTACGTCGCGACGAGCCATCCTCACACGTCGCAACGTCGCCCTTTTCGCACATCGCAGCGTGCCTCCTTTGTGTAGGAAAATTCCGGGAGGAACATCACATGTTCTAGCAGCGGAAAACAAAAATTTTGTTCCCGGGACCTTCCCAAAAATCCAGGATCCCGGTGTCGGTATGAAAACTCAAACTTGAATAGCCAATAGAGACTATCTCTAAAGGTATCCACGCAGAGATCAGAAAACCTAACCGAGTCAAACACTTTTGACCCGGGAATAGCTAGAACAGAATAAGAGCTGCTAGACCCTACCTCATCACGGAGACCTTAAGATCGACGTTGAACCCTTGCTTGAGTAGAGAGAAATCGATGGTTGCTTAAGGAGAAGAAGAAAATGAAGAAAACCTTTCAACTTAACACTTTAAGCTTTTCTTCTTCTTTGGAACCCTAGCTGCCGTCGATACCCACATGAACTAAAGCCTCCTTATGTTCTTTTAACTAATTAAAAGCCTCCATAAGGTTAGGACATGTGTAAGTCATTTTAACCATTAATCCATTAAATGATTAAAATAACAAGTTTGAAAAGTCAAACTCTTAACCTCTCCTCCTCATTCCGCATACATGGGCTTATATATATAATATTAATTAATTAATTACTTAATTAATTAACATATATATGATTACTAAGAGGTCTAGTCAAGCTGGGAATTCGGTCCTACCGAAACATCGGCCCCCGATCAAATGCGACTCGAAACCTTTCTTAGCAATATCGATGTCGCGATCTCATCGGGACATATCCCAATCCATTGGGATCCAATTAATCTAATGCTCTCCATAATTGGAACTCTGTTCAATTACTATTTTCTGATTCTCGAAACACTCTTATCGTGTGACCACTTTAGGTTCCGGTTATGTTGGCTACTTAGATTAACAATTAATCTGAGCAAGTCATGGCGGTATCTAGCAACACATCATGACCCCAATTGACCGGAAAGTAATCGGTTTGATGAATTCATCACAAACCAGATCACGAACCCTTCCATGAACAATTCTTGTGCAATTCGTCC
The DNA here is from genome assembly GCA_029891385.1 of Erythroxylum novogranatense. Lineage (NCBI taxonomy): Eukaryota > Viridiplantae > Streptophyta > Magnoliopsida > Malpighiales > Erythroxylaceae > Erythroxylum > Erythroxylum novogranatense. The sequence goes on along the minus strand of CM057226.1, from coordinate 51,500,843 downwards.
TTTCATCATCCTATACCCCACTTGGTTATGAGTATGGCGAATATGTCAACTCTTACTGTTGGAACCCCTCCCTGGTGCGACACGTGTCCGACGTCCTGCGTGACATCTGGACGCGCATCCCACGAGGAAGCGATTCCTCACCACAAAAGAATCCTCAAACTGGACTTATTTTCACTTCTTTCGAATAAGGATGGAAAGCACGACCCTAAGTCTCTTCCAATAGCTTTGATCTGTTTAGGGCCCATCATTGCTCCTATACTTAAACTACTACAAAAAAACCTACACCTCTAGGTTAAATGAAATCAGAAAACGCCTCAATCGGATCTTTGTAGGTCGCAAAACGACCTTTCGGGCAAAACCGACACTCATCGACTCTAAAATTCAACTAAAACCCGACACTCTCATTTTACCGAAAAGGATAGAAGATTGAGCTAGTTAATTAATGTTTCAAATCTCATGTGAATCGAAGGTCAAAAGACAAAGATACAAAGAAAATAAAAAACGATTATTATAGGTTTACTTAAAACCAACTTGATTTATCTATAATCTTTTTACCGAAATCCAATTTAAAACTAAATCCTACATTTTAGCCCAAATTCAAATTCTTATATCAAAGATTTGAAATTTCATACCTTTGATACCAAAACAAAAGAATGACTTATGGTACTTCGCTCGAAAGATTAGAAGATAGTTTACACCTTTATGACGGAAGGAAATCAAGTCATCTCAATCCTTAAAGTAGGAAATCTAGTTCATTTCCATATGACCAAATGAATAGTGTTTTCTTACCAAGTGAATAGAAAAATTTACCATATGAATAGTAATCAGTGAATTTTAAACGTCCATAACTTCTTCGTTTTAAATCGAAATTTTACTCATTTAATACCGTTTTCAAGATCTCGCTAAACTCTATCAATATTAAGGAATACCCTTTTTCCAAAATGTGACTCTAAGATACTCTAAAACACAATACAAGGTAGCTGCCCATTTTAAAAAATGGACAGCACCTCCCCTAAAATTTGATCTAGCCAAACTTTTCAACCTAACTCCTACCTGCATAAGAATACTTCTATCTTCCAATTCACAAACATACTCAACAATCAAACCATCCCAACTCCAATTGGCAACAACGCAAGCCTAGGTATCTAACAATTCATCCATTTAATTTTCTTAAGACATATCATTCCATCTTTACTTTTACAATCTCAAACATAAAACCTCATAATCATACATTCTGAAACATATACAAACATACAATGAAACTTCAAAACCTTAAAAGTTTACATGAAATACACAAATACAATGCTTTAAAGAGCATTTTAGCCCGAATACATCAACTTCCAAAAAAAAGTCTAAAATGCTAACCAAAGCATCGTTTTATAAAAGTTTAACTTTAAAAAACAAAAGCATCGGAGTATCCTTTATTCCCGATGCGCCGATCCAGTTTCTCGCTCTAAACCTGTGGAGGGAAAGGAGGGGGTGAGCACGACGGCTCCGTGGGTAACAGTCTAATAATTAAGCATAAGCCAACACATGCATCAATAATAATAATTTCATGTCAATAACCATCAATTTCATTTTCTAACAAATAGGACATTTACAAAATCACCAAATATCAGATAACATCACAAAAGTACATCACAAATGGTCAGAGTGATCCTAACAGGACGTACTACACATGTTCGACAGGCAACCATGTGTAGCCGTGAACAGAGGGGAGTCCAATTTCGGATCTCCTATGCCACTAGCGGGCAGGCGGGCGAAGCCTATGACAAGTGCGCACTTGTTAAACAGAGGGGATCACTACAAACCCACGAAATAATACATGATTATCTTAGGCATTCATTCTAAATTGCATACTCACTTTATCATTTTCAATTACGATTCCAACTCATTTTTAATTAAGCAATCATCCAGAAGGATTTGCTACAATTTGTCATTTCAACAAATCACATGTATACAATCTCCAAATTCACATATTCGACACCTTATCATTTAACAAACAATTTTATAAACCTTTACATATATACATCCAAAGGCACATAATACATGCTTAAACTATCACATTAGCTCAAAAATACACAAATCATGGCTCAATACTTAATGATTAAAAGTTACCCACCTTGACTTCGATGGCTAGGAATTGGGTTAACTTGCCCCAATGGATCGTTTGACTCTCCTCAATATCCAAACGCCGAATTGACCTTAATTAAATCATAATAAGGCTAATTAATGAAAAGAGTAAAGTGCTGGAATTTTAAATAAAAAATGAAAACCTACATTTAAGCTAATCTAATCTTCCTTATATCTCCAATTACGCTAATTTACCTTAACCAAGGCATACAACCCTTCATCAACACATAATTAGGCCAATAACTCAATGATGCCTATGCTGAAATTTTTCAAACATAACGAAACTTAAAAAATTAAACCGACGTAACCTTACCTAACCCTTCTTATACCTTCCCTAGGCTATCCCAGCATAAAACCCCCATCAAAACTACTCTAAAAGTCCAAAATTTCTCAATCCTAAGCCATGAACACATGCTGGAATTTTAACAAAACTTTCTAAAGTTTGCTTCTTTCATTTTTCTTTCACCAATACCTTTCAAACCACCATTATTAACCAAACTAATATCAAAACCAATCAAATTTCGAAAGTCATTTAACCATCACGACATCCCCTTCTATTTTCTATAGAAACCTACACAAAACACTTTCCTTTCTCATTCTTTCACTAAACCCTCATCCAATCATCCATTTAAACATGAAAGAAGATAAAACATCAAACAAACCACTCTAAAATTTCGAAATCCTAAACTAACCTAATCTGATTTTTTTTTCTCCTCCAACAACATCTCCTTCTAAACACTCTTCCAATCACCAAAATGAAATAAGAAAGGTAAAATCCCTAACAATATACCAAGAAATTCGAATTTCCTCTTACCTTGTAGGATCCCACGAAAACCTCTTTTGCTTCTCAAGATGGAAAGAACTCCTTCCCTTCCTCTTTTTCTTACATAACCCACGTGAATCTCCCTTGCCTAAGCTTAAAACACCTTCTTCTTCCCTTCCTCTTGGATGGCCAATTGTCTCTTCTCTTCTCCCTTTTGATTTTCGAAAATCCACTCACTTCTCTCTTCTCTTCAAACTTTCGGATAACTAAGCCAAAGATGACCTAATTTTGCCTCTTTCTCATTAAATCCCCTAAGCCAAAACGACATCACTCCACTCTAGCCTCCCTCCATGCATTTTCGTTGGCCACTCTCCCCTCTTTTACTTCCTAATCCATCTTACTTAATCCTAATCCTAACTCTTCCTTGACCTAAACCCTAGCCCAAGCTTTCAAGCCCATATCTTTTCCCTCCTTCTAACTTTCACTAAATTTCATTTCCCTCCTTCCAACTTAAACTTTCATGGGCTCCCACTTAAAAGCCCACTTAATTCCCTTCTTTTTTTTTTCATTTACTTTCCCATACAAACCCTAGCCCACTTAATTAATAAACCTAAAGCCTTTATAACCATTTAACCAATTTCTAATTTATTCCTAACATGACCTAATTTAATAAGTCTTATTCTTTGAAAATATAATACAAATATTAACATTCTAATTTAACTAAATTCCTGAAATTTAATATTATTGCTATAAATTCTAACTCTCAATTCCTTCAATTACTAATTGTTGCACTAAAATTCCAACTTATCCTAACCAATAGGAAATCTAAAAAAAAAAAAACCCTAATTTCATACTAACCAAGAGACAATATAAATTGCAAGCCTATTTAATAGGGAAAAAGGGATCGGGGTCTAACATTCCTTCCCCCCTTAAAAGAATTTCGTCCTCGAAATTCTTACCTGACTCAATGAAAAGCTGAGGATACTTCTCTTTCATAGCTTCCAATGGCTCCCACGTGGCCTCTTCCACCGAATGGTTCCTCCATAACACTTTTACTAACTGTATTGTCTTATTCCTAAGCACCTTTTCTTTTGTATCCAAAATCTACACTAGAAGCTCTTCATAACTCAAATCCTCACACAATTGAACTTCATCAGCCTGAATGACATGGGACGGATCTGATCGATATCTCCTCAGCATAGAGACGTGAAATACATCATGTATCCGATAACTCGAGGCAAGGCTAACCTATAAGCCAACGGACCAATCCTCTCCAAGATCTCATAAGGTCCTACATACCTCGGACTCAGTTTCCCCTTCTTGCCGAATCTCAGAATCCCTTTCCACGGAGAAGTCTTAAGAAACACCTTATCGCCGACCTCATACTCCATCTCTTTCTTATGTGCATCCTCATAGCTTTTCATCCTGTCCTGAGCTGCCTTCAGCCTGTGCTTAATCACATTGACCTTATCCACTATCATCTGAATCAACTCTGGACCCAAAAGCTTCCTGTCTCCCTCTTCATCCCAACACACCGGAGTCCGACATCTCCTCCCATACAGAGCCTCATAAGGAGCCATCTGAATGCTCGAATGATACGAATTGTTGTAAGCAAATTCGATCAATGGCAAGTGTTCATCCCAAGCTCCTCGAAAATCCATCACACAAGCCCTGAGCATTCCCTCAAGAGTCTGAATGGTCCTCTCAGACTGAACATCGGTCTGAGGATGAAAAGCAGTACTGAAACTCAACTTAGTGCCCATAGCCTCCTGCAAACTGCCCCAAAATCTTGAAGTAAAACGAGGATCCCGATCAGATACAATCGAATCCGGGATCCCATGCAATCTTACCACCTCATCAATATACTTCTTAGCTAGCACATGAAGAGGATCTGTCTGTCTTATTGCCAGAAAATGGGCTGATTTTGTCAACCTATCCACGATCACCCATATGGCATCATGTCTCCTATTGGTCCTGGGCAATCCCATCAGAAAGTCCATAGCCACCTTACGCCACTTCCACTGAATAGATAAAGGCTTTAATCGTTCGAAGGTGCTTGATGCTCACCTTAACTGGCGACACACCAAACACTTACTCACATACTCAGCCACATCTTTCTTCATACCTCTCCACCGTAAATGTTCTCTCGAGATCCTCAGACATCCCGGTATCGCTGGATGCATAGCATACGGTGCATTGTGCGCCTCATCCAGAATCTCATCTTTAACCTCCTTGACATCAGGAATGCATAGCCTATTTCTGACTGTCAGAAACCCATCATCACTCATTACCATGTTAGACTTCTTACCCTTTTGCACCTCTTCCCGCAGCTTACCCAAATCGGGATCCTGAACCTGCAACTCTTTCACTTTTTCTCTGAGGATCGGTCTTACCCTGAAAGTAGCAATCATGCACTCAGACTCTTCCTGTCTCAAGCTGATCCTGAGCTTAGCCATCTCTTCCAATAGCGGCAGATATACTGTCTGAACATATGCTATGGAAGACTTCCTGCTTAAGGCATCTGCAACAACATTTGCCTTACCTGGATGATACTCAATCAACAGGTCATAGTCTTTAAGCAGCTCAATCCACCTCCTCTATCTCAAATTCAGCTCCTTCTGACTCAACAGGTATTTGAGACTCTTGTGATCTGTGAAGATCCTCGTCTGAATCCCATACAAATAATGTCTCGGATCTTCAAAGAAAAGATCACCGCCGCTAACTCCAAATCATGGGTGGGATAATTTACCTCATAAGGCTTTAGGCTGCCGTGAGGCATATGCTATCACCTTATCTTCCTGCATAAGCACACATCCTAACCCCTTTCTCGGGCGCCACTATACATAGAAAACTCCCATCTCACCAGAGGCAACGCTAGGCTGGAGCACTAGTCAATCTGTGCTTCAGCTCCTCAAAACTTCTCCGCATTCATCACCTGCATAAACTTCTAATTTTCCTTAACAACTTAGTTAAAGGAGTAGCAATTAAGGAAAATCCTCCACAAATCGCCTATAGTAACCAAGCTAAATCCGTAAAGCTCCTCACCTCTTTCTTTGTCGTCTGAGCGTGCTAGTTCACTACGACTTCAATTTTCTTTGGGTCTACATGCACCCCATTCGCGAAACAATGTGACCAAGAAAGACTACTCACGCAACCAAAATTCACATTTCGTGAATTTGGCATACAACTCTCTCTCCTTAGTCTCGCAACACAATCCTCAAGTGTTCCTCATGGTCTCCCTCACTCCGAATATACCGTAATGTCATCGATAAACACGATAACAAAATGATCTAAAAGTCCCTAAAGACCCTGCTCATCAAATCCATGAAAGCAAAGCAGGAGCATTGGTCACCCAAATGGCATAACCAAAAACTCATAATGGCCATACCGAAGTCAGGAAGGTCGTCTTGCTCACATCGACTCCTTAATCTCGAGTTGATGGTAGCCGGACTCGAGATCAATCTTGAGAAGACCATTGCTCCTCAGGTGATCAAACAAGTCATCTATCCGAGGCAATGGATACTTGTTTTCACGGCCACCTTATTAATTCTCCCGTAATCAATGCACATCCTCCGTGTTCCATCTTTCTTTCGAATAAATAAGACCGCGCGCCCCGGGGTGAAGTGCTCGGTCTAATGAATCCTTTATCTAATGATCCTCTAATCGCTCCTTGGCTCCTTCACCACCGAGCCATCCTGTAAGGTGGAATCGAAATAGAGTCATCCCGGAGCCAAATCAATAGCAAACTCAATCTCGCCTCCGTGGCAAACCGCAACTCCTCAGAAACACATCAGAATTTCCTCACAATGGGAATATCCTCCACCTTACTCTCTTTCACACCGGTATCCATGACACACGCCAAGAAGGCTTCACAGCCTCTCCCATCGCCTAGCACTAACAAAGTTGAAATAAGTCTCGTGGTGTCAACTTCCCGCCTCCTCCGAAAACTACCTTCGACCTCTCCCGCATCAAATTCTACATCCTTTTGTCACAATCTAGCTTCACTTATACTTCTCCATCACGCCCATTCCGACGATCACATCTAACCCCTTCAGATCTAGAGGTAGCAGTCCACTACCAAACTAGATCCATCAATCACAAGCTCACAATCTCTAAAGATCCCCATAACAACAAATTCTCCCTAACGGAGTACTAACAAATAGAAACTCGTCCAATAGAACTGATCGACATCGGGCAACAACACACTCGCAGAGACAAAGGAATGGGTGGAACCGTAATCAAAAGAACATAAACATCGAATGAAAAGTCGAGCCATACCAAGAATAACCTCCGGCATGGCCGCAGCCTCCTCTCGAGTCATAGCAAACACCCGAGCCAGGCTTGCCCTCTCGGTCTCCCTGGCGGAATAGGCTTCTTCATGCACCTGTAAATGCCCACCTGTAAACCGGTCTAGTCCCCACTGCCTCCACTCTCCTCCGAGCCACAGAATCGAGATCCCGCCTCGGCCCACAGAGGAGGGCGAGCATTAATCAGTGTCCTTCTTCCACACTTGAAACAGAACTCATCAACTTGCGACATACTCCCATGTGGATTCCCACAATGCTCACATAGAGGGTCGGGTTCTGGTTCTCTCGCTTTGCTATTTCCTCCCACCGAGGAGGCTGACTGCCTCGCCTCGAATCGCCTCGCTTCATGAGGGCACGCGCTTGCCTCCCGACTCTGCACCAGGAAACTCTTCTCACCTCGAAGCGCCTCAACACTACCCCTCTCCTAGGAAACCGCTCTGCTTCTTTCTTTTCCCGCCACCTCCGTCTCGATGTTCTCTAGTTTTTCGCTCGAGTGCCGATCCACCAATCGCCGATAATTAGTGAAATTGTGAATCACTACCTTCTCCCCGATTCCTGATGGAGGACCCCTCAAACTTTCTGCACTTATCTTCTTCATTAACCACCATATAAGTCGTGACATCGAGCAGTTGGGTGAATCTCACCATACTCACTAACAGACAGCTCCTCTCGAGCCAAATTCATAAACTCTCGGCCTTTTCTTGATATAAACCCGAGAAATACTTCTTCCTGAATAATTCTCCAAAATCACTCCATGATAACAAAGGAGGTACAGCCTGACTCTGTGGCACCGACTCCCACCAGTGAAGAGCATTCCCCTGCAATAGACTCACTGCATACTCAAGCTTCTCCTCATCTGTGCATTTCATCTGCACCAGAACCCTTTCTGTTCTTTTCATCCAAGCCTTAGCTTCCTCAGGATTGGTGGTACCATGAAAGTCCACCGCACCAACCTTTCGCAACTTGTCATACTGCCCGCCCCTAATCACTGGAGCTGGAGCCTGAGATCCCTGACCCAAGGCTACGGTGAACGCTTGGGCAAAAGCCTGGAAAAACTGCGGATCCATCGCAGGCATAGCAGGAGGAGGAGGAGGAGGTTGCTCCTCAAAGTTGCACACTAGTGCCTTCGAGCCAGAACCGAGTGTGTCCCCGCATCTTGTGGGACATGAGACTCATCTGCTCCCTAACGAGAGCTAGAGCGAGAAAGAGTGTCATGATCTACGCCGAGGTGGCATATTTACTCCTTCAAAATAAAACCAGTGAAAAATTTTAGTTCAAAGAAATCATACTAAAATCAGGTGGCAATTCATCATGTAGTCGAAATTACCATGTAGGCATGTAAAATCAGTGAAAACAATACAAAAGAACACAAATCATGCAATCCCTAACATTTTCCTTCTACCCGAACCTAAACCGAAAGCTCTGATACCATAAGTGTTGGAACCCATCCATGGTGCGACACGTGTCCGACGTCCTGCGTGACATCCGGACGCCGCATCCCACGAGGAAGCGATTCTCACCACAAAAGAATCCTCAAACCGACTTATTTTCACTTCTTTCAATAAGGATGGAAAGCTCGACCCTAAGTCTCTTCCAATAGCTTTGATCCGCTTAGGCCCATCATTGCTCCTATACTTAAACTACTACAAAAAACCTAGACCTCTAGGTTAAATGAAATCAAAACGCCTCAATCGGATTCAGAGGTCGCAAAACGACCTTTCGGGCACAACCGACACTCATCGACCCTAAAATTCAACTAAAACCCGACACTCTCATTTTACCGAAAAAGGATAGAAGATTGAGCTAGTTAATTAATGTTTCAAATCTCATGTGAATCAAGGTCAAAAGACAAAGATACAAAGAAAATAAAAAACGATTATTATAGGTTTACTTAAAACCAACTTGATTTATCTTTAATCCTTTTACCTGAAATCCGAATTTAAAACTAAATCCTACATTTTAGCCCAAATTCAAATTCTTATATCAAAGATTTGAAATTTCATACCTTTGATACCAAAAACAAAAGAATGACTTATGGTACTTCGCTCAAAGATTAGAAGATAGTTTACACCTTTTATGACGGAAGGAAATCAAGTCATCTCAATCCTTAAAGTAGAAATCTAGTTCATTTCCATATGACCAAATGAATAGTGTTTTCTTACCAAGTGAATAGAAAAATTTACCATATGAATAGTAATCGGTGAATTTTAAACGTCCATAACTTCTTCGCTTTAAATCGAAATTTTACTCATTTAATACCGCTTTCAAGATCTCGCTAAACTCTATCAATATTAAGGAATACCTTTTTCCAAAATGTGACTCTAAGATACTCTAAAACACAATATAAGGTAGCTGCCCATTTTTAAAAAATGGACAACACCTCCCTAAAATTTGATCTAGCCAAACTTTTCAACCTAACTCCTACCCGCATAAGAATACTTCTATCTTCCAATTCACAAACATACTCAACAATCAAACCATCCCAACTCCAATTGGCAACAACGCAAGCCTAGGTATCTAACAATTCATCCATTTAATTTTCTTAAGACATATCATTCCATCTTTACTTTTACAATCTCAAACATAAAACCTCATAATCATACATTTCAAACATATACAAACATACAATGAAACTTCAAAACCTTAAAAGTTTACATGAAATACACAAATACAATGCTTTAAAGAGCATTTTAGCCCTAATACATCAACTTCCAAAAGAAAGTCTAAAATGCTAACCAAAGCATCGCTTTATAAAAGTTTAACTTTAAAAACAAAAGCATCGGAGTATCCTTTATTCCCGATCTACGATCCAGCTTCTCGCCTAAACCTCGTGGAGGGAAAGGAGGGGGTGAGCACGACTATCCGTGGGTAACAGTCTAATAATTAAGCATAAGCCAACACATGCATCAATAATAATAATTTCATGTCAATAACCATCAATTTCATTTTCTAACAAATAGACATTTACAAAATCACCAAATATCGATAACATCACAAAAGTACATCACAAATGGTCGAGTGATCCTAACAGACGTACTACACATGTTCGACAGCAACCATGTAGTCAGGAATGAGGGAGTCCGATTGATCTCCTATGCCACTAATGGGCGGTAGTGAAGCCTATGACAAGTGCGCACTTGTTAAACAGAGGGATCACTACAAACCCACTAAATAATACATGATCATCTTAGCATTCATTCTAAATTGCATACTCACTTTATCATTTTCAATTACGATTCCAACTCATTTTTAATTAACAATCATCCGAAGGATTTGCTACAATTTGTCATTTCAACAAATCACATGTATACAATCTCCAAATTCACATATTCGACACCTTATCATTTAACAAACAATTTTATAAACCTTTACACATATATACATCCAAAGGCACATAATACATGCTTAAACTATGACATTCGCTCAAAATACACAAATCATGGCTCAATACTTAATGATTAAAAGTTACCCACCTTGACTTCGATGGCTAGGAATTGGGTTAACTTGCCCCAATGGATCGCTTTTGACTCTCCTCAATATCCAAACGCCAGAATTGACCTTAATTAAATCATAATAAGGCTAATTAATGAAAAGAGTAAAGTGCTGGAATTTTAAATAAAAAATGAAAACCTACATTTAAGCTAATCTAATCTTCCTTATATCTCCAATTACGCTTAATTTACCTTAACCAAGGCATACAACCCTTCATCAACACATAATTAGCTAATAACTCAATGATGCCTATGCTGAAATTTTTCAAACATAACTAAACTTAAAAATTAAACCGACGTAACCTTACCTAACCCTTCTTATACCTTCCCTAGGCTATCCCAAAGATAAAACCCCATCAAAACTACTCTAAAAGTCCAAAATTTCTCAATCCTAAGCCATGAACACATGCTGAATTTTAACAAAACTTTCTAAAGTTTGCTTCTTTCATTTTTCTTTCACCAATACCTTTCAAACCACCATTATTAACCAAACTAATATCAAAACCAATCAAATTTCAAAGCCATTTAACCATCACGACATCCCTTCTATTTTCTATAGAAACCTACACAAAACACTTTCCTTTCTCATTCTTTCACTAAACCCTCATCCAATCATCCATTTAAACATGAAAGAAGATAAAACATCAAACAAACCACTCTAAATTTTCAAATCCTAAACTAACCTAATCTGATTTTTTTCTCCTCCAACAACATCTCCTTCTAAACACTCTTCCAATCACCAAAATGAAATAAGAAAGGTAAAATCCCTAACAATATACCAAGAAATTGAATTTCCTCTTACCTTGTAGGATCCCACGAAAACCTCTTTTGCTTCTCAAGATGGAAAGAACTCCTTCCTTCCTCTTTTCTTACATAACCCACGTGAATCTCCCTTGCCCAAGCTTAAAACACCTTCTTCTTCCTTCCTCTCGATGACCGATTGTCTCTTCTCTTCTCCCTTTGATTTTCGAAAATCCACTCACTCTCTCTTCTCTTCAAACTTTGGATAACTAAGCCAAAGATGACCTAATTTTGCCTCTTTCTCATTAAATCCCTAAGCCAAAATGACATCACTCCACTCTAGCCTCCTCCATGCATTTTAGTTGGCCAATCTCCACTCTTTTACTTCCTAATCCATCTTACTTAATCCTAATCCTAACTCTTCCTTAACCTAAACCCTAGCCCAAGCTTTCAAGCCCATATCTTTTCCCTCCTTCTAACTTTCACTAAATTTCATTTCCCTCCTTCCAACTTAAACTTTCATGGGCTCCCACTTAAAAGCCCACTTAATTCCCTTCTTTTTTTTTTCATTTACTTTCCCATACAAACCCTAGCCCACTTAATTAATAAACCTAAAGCCATTATAACCATTTAAACAATTTCTAATTTATTCCTAACATGACCTAATTTAATAAGTCTTATTCTTTGAAAATATAATACAAATATTAACATTCTAATTTAACTAAATTCCTGAAATTTAATATTATTGCTATAAATTCTAACTCTCAATTCCTTCAATTACTAATTGTTGCACTAAAATTCCAACTTATCCTAACCAATAGGAAATCTATAAAAAAAAACCCTAATTTCATACTAACCAAGAGACAATTTAAATTGCAAGCCTATTTAATAGGGAAAAAGGGATCGGGTCTAACACTTACTAGACTAAGTCTAGCCCAAGTGAAATTAGTTCCTGTCTGAGGACTCATTACTTTATATGTCCATGAAGACACTCTTCATGACATAGTCATGCTCTGGCCAGAGACTTAAAGTAATGATCCTGATAAGAGGTTAGGTATCTCTTCATTCTCACGTAGTGATGAATCCTTTATTGGCTACTCAATTACCTTGAATACCTCAAATCGTACTCCAAGCACCATCCTATGAGTAACCTCCGAAGGCCACAAGGAATGGAGTCAAAGTATAGGATCAAGATTCAAGATATCCTTGAGTACCTCAAGTCTAAGGATACTTGCACCATTGCTATGATGAGATTATCACTGACATTAAATCCATGTGATGATCTCATGGTAGTCATCCAATGAACTTACTACCACTAGTAAGCATCCATATGTCAACTCTAAATATCTCATATTTACAGCTTCGAGATCCACCGCTGATCCAATCAAGGAGTATGACATATGTTAGTCCGTCCGGATTAATGATGTCCATCTCATTAATCCTATGACTAGGAAAATTTAGATATCGACATAATTGCACATGATAGGAATCTCGTGATTATTATCACATCATAATTTCCTTCATGCTATGTCATATATCATGGACTTCATTAATTTGATTAAAGATCAATATCAATTTATAAAGAACATCAAATAAATGAAACATGCCTTTCTTTATTTATTCATAAAGTCTGTACATGACTATGAACAAAAAGCGCTAAAGGGGATTGCCTTTAGGGCACTATTCTAACAATCTCCCACTTGACCTAAAGCCAATCGCCTTGGTATCTAATACCATAAGCGAGTACATGAGAATCAAAATTCTTCTGTGACAATGGCTTCACAACGGATCAAGAATGTTCTACTCGTGGGAATCCTCTCGATCGCGACATCACCTCTAGAATGATCTTTCAATCGATGATATCTGCGAAATGCACGTGTTTAGATCGTTGGTGAGACCTCGGTTCTTGTGCTCGAGCAATAGCCCCATTGTTGTCACAATACAACCTGTATGGGTCCATCACACTAGAAACCACACCAAGTTCGTAATGAACTTCGATCCAAATAGCTTCCTTTGCCGCCTCGATGCAAAGAATGTACTCTGTCTTGGCCGTCGGATCGCAGATTGTCTCTTGTTTGGAACTCTTCCAACCGACCGCCCGCCGCTTAGCGTGAAAACTTAACTCGACGGGATCTGAGTCATCCTTGTCGATTGCAACCGGCATCCAGATGTTCGCCACTTGAGATTTCCATCTCCATATATCAAGAAAACATCCTTAGTCCTTCGCAAGTACTTGAGGATATTCTCGATACTACCCAAGGACCTCACCAGATCCGATTGGTATCCGCCGTGACACTCAGAGCATACGATACATCGAGCCTCGTGACATAACATAGCATACATGATCGATCCTACTGCGCAGATGCATACGGATCCGATCCATGCGAATCCTCTCATCTTGTGTCTTAGACATAGATTTCGAGTGTTATCCCATGAGTAATGGGAAGAAACCCTCTCTTGGATTGCTCCATGCTAAACCTCTTTAGCATCTTGTCTATGTACGATGATTGTGAAAGACCAAGCAACCTCTTTGATCTATCTCTATAGATCTTTATCCCAAGGATATAAGTTGCTTCACCAAGGTCTTTCATCGCAACTTCTTGACAACCAAATTTTAACCGATTGCATCAATGAGACATCGCTTCGAGTAACGAGATGTCATCTACATACAACACAAGGAAAACGATTGCATTCCCATTAACCTTCTTGTACACACACGTTGTTCATCCGGATTTTGTGAGAAACCAAACTCTTTGATTGACTCATCAAAACGGATGTTCCAACTCTGGATGCTTGCTTCAATCCATAGATGGATTTACGAAGCTTGCATACCTTTTCGCCATCATCGGAAGTGAAGCCCTCCGTTGTGTCATGTACACATCCTCGCCGATTTCCGTCAAGGAAAGTCGTCTTCACATCCATTTGCCATATCTCATAATCATAATGAGCGGCAATGGCTAGGAGTATCCGAATGGATTTGAGCATTGCTACGGGGCTGAAGGTCTCGTCATAGTCAACTCCTTGTCTTTGACGAAATCCTTTCGCCACAAGCCTTGCTTTGTAGGTAATCACATTACCATCCATGTCGGTTTTCTTCTTGAAAACCCATTTGCACCCTATAGGTTTTATCCCTTGGTGCATCAACCAAAGTCCATACTTGGTTTATGTACATGGAATCCATTTCGCTTTCATGGCACAAAGCCATTTTTCGCATCAACTTTTCGTAACCTCTTCATAGGTAGCAGCTCATCATCTTCTATGAGCAATACGTCATTCTGCTCACTTACAAGAAATCCATATCTCTCGAACAAGGCGCATCCTACTTGACCTACAAACTTTCAGGTCACGTAGGTTGAATTACATTTCATCCGAATGAGTGACGCCTCGTGTTCAGCGATTGATCGTGCTTGTTTGAGCATCTTGAACTTCTTCAAGTTCGACTTTGCTCCCACCGCCTTTTCGAGAAGAAACTCTTTCTCTAAGAAGACAAAGATGCTTTCAAACAAACACCTTTTGTTCCTCAAAGAAGATATAATTGATATCCCATGGTCTCTTTAGGATATCCTACAAACAAACACTTGTCGACTTTGCTTCAAGCTTATCGATCGAATCCGCTTCACGTAAGGTGACAACCCCATACTTTCGATGAGAAAGATAAGGTTTTCTGCTAGTCCACATCTCATATGGAGTAACATCAACTGCTTAGAGGGAACTCTATTTAACAAATAAACAATTGCCTCTATAAGATACCCCCAAAACGATTTTGGTAACTTCGAAACCCATCATTGATCGTACCACGTCCAACAAGGTTCGATTTCTCCTTTCAGCCACACCATTGTCTTTATGGCGTGTAAGGAGGAGTCCACCGAGATAATATCCCATTATCTCCGAGATAATCTGGCTGTTGGTCTAAGTATTCTCCACCACGATCGGATCGTAATGCCTTGATGCTTTTACCAAGCTAGTTTTCTACTTCATTTCAATTGTTTGAACTTTTCAAACGCTTCAGATTTGTATCTCATCGATACAAGTACCCATATCGTGAATAATCATCGATAAAGGTAATGAAGTAACGACAACCACTTCGCATGGATGGACATCGGACCGCATACATCCGAATGTATTAGGTCTAATACTCCAATCGCCGCTCACCCTTTCCTTGAAGGGTAACTTAGTCATCTTGCCTAATAAACAAGATTCGCATGTGTCTTATGATTCATAATCAAATGACCCTAAACCGCCACTCTTATGGAGTTTAGCGATGCGTGTCTCATTTATATGGCCAAGTTCGATAATGCCACAAGTAAGTTGACTTTAGATTATCTCTTTTATACCGCTTGGTGTCATTGACATTTAAAATTGGATTAGACATATCTAATATGTAAATACCATTGCACAATGTACCAGTTCCATAAAGCATTCCATTAGAATTGATAGAACAACCATTGCTATTAAAATTCATATGGAATCCATTCTATTCGACAAGAAATGTATAATATATTCTTTGTCAAACGGGTACAAAATAACAATCATCCAATTCCAAAGATAAGCCCAAGAGGGAGAAACAAAACATAGGTTCCTACGGCTAATGCAAAGAACTCTTGCTCCATTTCCAACACGTAGGTCTACTTCTCCCTTCATGAGTTGCCCATCGTCCTCGAAGCCACGTGATATCATTACATATATGTGAGCCACAACCAAGATCAAATACCCAAATGTTGTGATCAAGAATGAGATTAACTTCAATGACATACAAACCTCAAGTACTCGAGGCATCCGATGCCTTCTTACGCTTCAATGACTCCAGATAGACTTTGCAATCGCCTCCAATGGCCATCTTTACCTCAATGGAAGCAAGTTCCTTTAGGGCGCTTCTTTGGTCTTCTTCGATGGCGCTTCCTTTGGTTTCTTTGCCTTCTTCTTCTTTGGGTTTTTTTTCTTGGAACCTAAAGAAGAAGAAGCTACTACCAAGACTTTGCTTACTATCACTCTTGATAGTGCGTCATTGTCGAGCAGATTGATCACTCAGTATTGTAGTGGATATTTGGTTCATCCGATAGTTTAACACTTAATCATGCATATAACTCTTTGACAATCCAACCGTAATTAAGTCTATACTTAACTCATGATCCATTGCAAAACCTAAGACGGCCAATCTCTCAATATAGCCATTCATCTTCGTATGCATCGCATGCCAGATGTCCCTGGAGCCATCTTTGTGGTGAAGAGAAGCCTCGAGGTCTCGAACCTTTCGACCGGCTTGCTCGTCAAATGCTCTCTAAGATGAAATACTATAGTGTGAGCATCCATGGACTCGTGCCGCTTCTGCAGCTCTGGTGACATCGAGGCAAGCATGATGCAAGTAGCCATGTCACTATCCTTTAGATGCTTACTATATGCCTTCTGATCATCATCAGAAGCATCGACGATAGAGTGCATCCGAAGCGGAAAATCTAGGATATATCCTGCACCTTCAGATCTGAGAACTATTCTCAGATTCCTTAACCAGTCAAGAAAATTTGGTCCAGTTAACTTGTTGGAATCCATAAGCGAGCAAAGATTCACACTTGACGACATTTTCAAACAACCTACACGGATAGAGAGGAAGAATGTTAGAATAGGAATAGCTGCATAATCATAAGGACTTGAATGATATGCAAAAAGAGCTCCCACTAGTTTCATAGAATCCATAACCCTCATTACGAATCCAAAGAAACAAAGTGACATAATGTGCTAGTGGGTTGATATCCGATATTGCTAAGAATGACCTTGGGTTTACCCAACAAGCCATAACTTAGGTCAATCGGTAGGTATCGAACATACCAATTGCATCATCGATAACCGACATTGAGAATGACCTTGGGTTTACCCAACAAGCTACCTTATGTCTCGGGAGGTATTAGATATACCAATTACATCTTAGACACAACTATCGCATCGCTATCAACTTGTTGATGTATGCACTTACATTGGGTATCAACTCTTTGATGCGCATACATCCGATGTATGCTACCCAATTTCACCTCCGTCCACGCTGACCTTGAGTTTACTCAACAAACCAACGCTTCGGTGAAAACCAACCCATTAATCGAAAATCATATTTTCATGGTTCGAACATATCCGTATAGAGTGAGCTTGGGTTTACCCAATAACCCATCCCTATAAGAACTCTGGTTCTTACCATATTAATGGAAGGCGTTAGTTTTTCATATACCGAGGAGGGATTTAGAAATTCTAGACTCCAAGCTGAAGGATCATAGTCACTAGGACTATATGGCATGATTTAGGTTTCATCAATCAAATTGAATCAATCCTTATAATCATCCATCATCCAACCTGAGCATGTCACAAGTCGACTTTCATCGAATGTAAGTCACCTTATGCTTCTGCCCACACACAAGTCGACTTGTAGGAAACAAGTCGCCTTATGGCACTTGCCCATGTACAAGTTGCCTTGTATGGTGCTACAAGTTGACTTATACTAAGACCTTGAACAAGTTGACTTATGCCATGCACAAGTCGCCTTATCCAGGGAGAAATGCTATAATCTCTAATCGGCTAATTCCTCAATCCATGCAATTCCAATTCTCAACACCATCATACCTAGGGTAATATCTGTACATTGATGCCTCAATGAACACTTCATTGATTCATGAATGCCTTAAATAGTTAAACTATATGAAAAACTTGAAATTAGTCAAAACTCATAAATATCCAAATAATTTAGGAACACCCAAATTCTCACCCTAAGCATCTCAAGCTAGTGTATACACTCTCAAAACTACTCCGGCACTTGTCACAAAAATTGTGACGGCCAAAACAAGCAAGAAAATGAAATATACTAACGAGACACAAATGTGACCAATTCGGCATTCAAAAATTCTTGAAAAAGCAACTTCAAGCAATTCACTTTGGCGATCATACCACATCAAGATAACACATTTTTAATCACATTAAAAATGGTGCAAGGCATTGGAATTGAAAAAGCACACTCAATCAAGCCAAGCAAAACAGTCCCAACAATTTTCACCAAAACTGTCCAGTTCTGTACATTGCTCGAAATGATCAATGAAACAATTTCAATAAATTATGAGAAACTTAAATAGGTTATTACATGTTCTGAACATGCTACCTGAATTTGTTCAGGATTTTAGGCCATCAAAAACTCAGTCAACCAAAATAACAAAACCGATTCAAAATCTGTGTTCATCAGCACAGCAATTCCCAACAGTATAGAATAAATTCGTGAATAAATGTCCAATCACCTTGAAATCCAATTTACATGCTCACAGAAATTCACCAACATCTTAGAGACATGTAGGTGAAGGAAAATCCAGAAGAAGAATTTTCTAGAATTTATTCTGGATTTTATACTACTGCCTGTCCACAGAGTGTTTCACAAAACAACATCTGGAACCTTAGGGAATTAATTAGCAAAACTATATCAAATCAAATCGATAAATTCTGAAAATTCATAGACATATTCTATAACATGTTATGAACAATCCTGGGCAGAAAAATTTCGAAAACCCTATCTCTATAGCAATTAGAAATCTGAACAGAATGCATGCTACAACATCACAAGCAATTAAGGTTTATGATCTAGCTTCAGTTAAAGCTTCATACACGACACCAGACGCTCTGATACCACTGTAGGAAAATCCTGGGAGGAACATCACATGTTCCAGCAGCGGAAAACAAAAATTTTGTTCCCGGGACCTTCCCGAAAACCCAGGATCCCGGTGTCGGTATGAAAACTCAAACCTGAATAGCCAATAGAGACTATCTCTAAAGGTATCCACGCAGAGATCAGAAAACCTAACCGAGTCAAACACTTTTGACCCGGGAAAAGCTAGAACAGAATAAGAGCTGCTAGACCCTACCTCTATCCTGGAGAGCTTAAGATCAGACGTTGAACCCTTGCTTGGAGTAGAGAGAAATCGATGGTTGCTTAAGGAGAAGAAGAAAATGAAGAAAAACCTTTCAACTTAACACTTTAAGCTTTTTCTTCTTCTTTGGAACCCTAGCTGCCGTCGATACCCACATGAACTAAAGCCTCCTTATGTTCTTTTTAACTAATTAAAAAGCCTCCATAAGGTTAGGACATGTGTAAGTCATTTTAACCATTAATCCATTAAATGATTAAAATAACAAATTTGAAAAGTCAAACTCCTAACCTCTCCTCCCTCATTCCACGCACATGGGCTTATATATATAATATTAATTAATTAATTACTTAATTAATTAACATATATATGATTACTAAGAGGTCCATCAAACTGGGTCGGTCCCGGCCTCACCGGGCCCGACATCAAAGCGACTCCTAAACCTTTCTTAGCAATATCGATGTCGCGATCTCATCGGGAAATATCCCAATCCCATTGGGATCCAATTAATCCTAATGCTCTCCATAATTGGAACTCTGTCCAATTACTATTTTACAGATTCTCTGAAACACTCTTATGCGTGTGACCCTTTAGGTTCCCGGTTATGTTGGCCACTTAGATTAACAATTAATCTGAGCAAGTCATGAGCGGTATCTAGCAACACATCATGACCCCCAATTGACCGGAAAGTAATCGGTTTGATGAATTCATCACAAACCAGATCACGAACCCTTCCATAGACAATCATTGTGCAATTCGTCCTTTCATCATCCTATACCCCACTTGGTTATGAGTATGGCGAATATGTCAACTCTTACTAGACTAAGTCTAGCCCAGTGAAATCGGTTCGTCTCGAGGACTCATTACTTTATATGTCCATGAAGACACTCTTCATGACATAGTCATGCTCGCCGAGACTTAAAGTAATGATCCCGACAAGAGGGCAGGTATCTCTTCATTCTCACGTAGTGATGAACTTTATTGGCTACTCAATTACCTTGAATACCTCAAATCGCACTCCAAGCACCATCCTATGAGTAACCTCTGGAAGGCCACAAGGAATGGAGTCAAAATGCAGGATCAAGATTCAAGATATCCTCGAGTACCTCAAGTCTAAGGATACTTGCACCATTGCTATGATAAGATTATCACCGACATTAAATCCATGTGATGATCTCATGGCAGTCATCCAATGAACTTACTACCACTAGTAAGCATCCATATGTCAACTCTAAATATCTCATATTTACAGCTTCGAGATCCACCGCTTGATCCAATCAAGGAGTATGACATATGCTAGTCATGCGGATTAATGATGTCCGGTCTCATTAATCCTATGACTAGGAAAATTTAGATCTTGACATAATTGCACATGATAGGAATCTCGGATTATGATCACATCATAATTTCCTTCATGCTATGTCATATATCATGGACTTCATTAATTTGATTAAAGATCAATATCAATTTATAAAGAACATCAAATAAATGAAACATGCCTTTCTTTATTTATTCATAAAGTCTGTACATGACTATGAACAAAAAGCGCTAAAGGGGATTGCCTTTAGGGCACTACTCTAACACTTTGCACGTCGCGACGAACGCTTCTCCTCTCGTTGCGACGAATTTATTTCTTATACGTCGCGACGAACTCCACGTCGCGACGTGTACATACGCACGTCGCGACGTGCGGGTCTGGAGCTTGACTCCGAAACCCGTTTTCCAGCATTTTCCAACTTCAATCCATTCCCAAATTCAAATGCAACACACCTAAGCCTTGATTCAAGTCTCAAACTACATTTCTAACTCAACATCAACTCAAAATCAACCAAAAATGCATCAACCCAAGAAATCTAACCACTTTTACCTTAAAACCCTAAAACCACCTATTCTCTACATTCTACATTCTTCTAAGTTTAATCTAACCAAATCAAGATTAACACAAGCATAACTTACCCGGAAATGGTTCAAAACTGTCGGAAATCTCTTATAATCACAAACTCTCTTTTCTTCTCTCTTCCTCCATCCACGACACCTTCTCTTCTTCCTTCTCCTTCTTTTCTTTTTCTTTCTTTCTTCTATTTCTTCCTAACTTTTTCTTACTTAAGTCTAAAGACCAACTTACCCCTCTTAGCAAAGCCTAAAGCTCTTCCACATAAGCCATCTTCCCAAAATGCCCTCATATCTTTTTACCCTTTTTAATCCTCACTTAACCACAATAAACGCAAATACACCTCAATTATCCACTAATACTCCAAAATTAATCAAACTAAGGCATAAACACATAATTAACACAATTCATGCTTAATGACATTATATAAAAAAAATTCGGGGTCCAACACATATCCTGATGGGTGTTATTTCACCTAACTCCATCTTTCTGTATAGAGTGTAAGGCATCATGCTTATACTAGCTCCTAAGTCCACAAAAACGTTATCCACTTTGACACTACCAATAATGCATGGAATGCAAAAAATATCCTGGATCATCTTTCTTCTGTGGTAGTGCTGCCACATTGTTGGAGTCCTCCTTGCTTACGACTCCACTCTCCAACTTTTTTGGTTTCTTTTGGTTTTCCATCTTCTCTTTTATGATTATATAAGAGCGAGTTCTATTTTCAATTGCTCTATTATACTAAGAACTGCATTCAATTTTGCTTCCTTTGATTTCCTTTATGCTAGGATAGGGTATGGAATTCTAGGCTAATATTCCTTACTTTTTGTTACGTTATATTTACTATACTCATGAAATTGTTTGGGTATTATGATATCTATGTTTGCATATACATCGATAATAAATCAAAAGAATGAGTCAATAGTAATCATATTAGTTGGGTAACGAGAGTTAACAACCTAATATGTGATAATCATATAAAGAGAGATCTTATGTGAGGACTCGATTGTCTATTAGATTTCTTGAGAACTAACTAAAACGTGGGTTGTTTTTATTAATTGAGAGATTGTAAAATCAGAATTTCGGAATCACTGAGGGTTAATTGATTATATCTTGAGAGGGAGTAATCAATCCTTTGAAATTTTAGGATCGATACAAATTACATCGAAAGTAATTAAGTAGCAAAATGATGATAGATAAATCCCATCTTCTCATAATTCTTTGATCTTGTCTTATTACAATATCTCAATTGGTAAGTGGTTATACTCCTTTTCTAATTTACTTGTGTTAATTTTAGAATTTCATTTTCATTCAACCCCTACTTGATTGTTCAATTTTCTATTTGTCCTTATTTTCACTTAAATCACGTTTTTACAACCTTAAACAAAGTTAGGATTCGAGTAGTTCACTAATTCCTTACGGGATCGACACCTCAACTACTACATATACGACCCGTGCACTTATGAAACGTTAAAGGTTTTATAAGATTAAAATTTTCTTAACAATGCATGTCCAACTTCTTTCATTCTTCCATTATCTAATCTCCACAAATAACGAACACTTCAAAATGTTGGATCAGAAAATAAAATATCCAAGACTTGGATAAAACGGTAGATTTCGAAAAAAAATTTAGAAATCAAAACACAGTGGAAGCAAGATAGCTAAACCAATATGCCAAGCCATACATGATACAGTTTATGGAACATAATTATCATAAGAATAAGATGGAGATTATATTACCGACTCTTTCGTTATAGCTTTAACTCCTCTCTGTGCTATCCTTTCCTCAGCAATATATCCTCTCCTAAGTGATGTATCCTTTACTCATTATTGTATCCTTTACTCATTATTGTATCTTCTTCTCGAGATTGTATCCTCGACTAATCTGATCTGCCTCTCGTTCTTTTTCGACAACTTAGTTAACAAGATCCTTTGGTAGGAAAGGAGAAAAAAACTTTGTAGTAGATTTTCTTGGAAGAAAGAAGCCAAAGACGAGACACCTCTCATGAAAATTTCAGTTAACACATGTAAGATAGGAGAGAGAGTCCAAAAATGCAAGAACACTTCTCTAACACCTTGTCAATTTCGGTTATGCATGAAAAGAAAGAAGAGAAAAGCATCCAATGCATCACTCCATTCTTTATTCAAACATAAAGAAGTCATTAAATGAGACTCTTCTCATTTGTTTTAAGATGGCTATATAAAAAGATCAATAACCTAAAATGACTTGTCAATTTCGACTTTTAGTGATGAAAGAAGGAAGATCATCTGTCAAATATACCTCTTTCATCTTTAATCAAATAGATGCTAAAAGGTTACATTACATGTCATCATTAAAAGACAACCATTAAATCATTTAATTGTAAGAGCTTACTCCATTTAATGATGATAAAGTATGATAAATACCATCTTTATTTAGCAATTCAATGCTAAATGTGCAGCTGAACATTCAACCATAATAAGCTGAAATTACACCTTCCATTTCTTTAATAATTTTGTTTTAATTTAATTAATCTAAATAATCAAATTAAACCAAAGTTTAACCCATTTCTAAATGTTCATTTGGGCTTCTAATTAACCATTTGCAAGCTCAACATTCAATCATGGGCTTTAAAACCTCCATTTATATTTCTTACTTTGCTTAGTAACCTTCTTTGAAGCCAAGTGGGGAATCTTATTGGACTTAGATAATTTAAGCTCCAATAAGTCCAAAATTAATTTAATCTCATTAAAATTAATTCTAGCTTATTAACTAAATGTTATTCCACTAAAAAAAATTACTTAAACTCTTGAATTACTAAATATTATGAGAACACATATTTAAAATAAGATGTCCAATTGTAAACCCTATTATGAACCTTATTATAGTCATCTGCACAATAAAGGTTAAAATTACCGTTTTGCCCTTATATTTATTTTTCCTTTTAGATCTCCCGTTCTACTCTATATGGTGATTAACACACAAATCTCATCTTGGCGTTAAGACTTGATGGGTAGCTATTCCATCAAACTCCTGGCGTCGGTTTAATCACTAACCTCTATAAACATCTAGAAGTGATGATATCACTATAAACTCTTTATTTGAGAGAATGTTTCGTGATATATATTTCAACTAATAATTTTAACATGCAAACACTAGATTAATACTCTATAAAGATCCATTTCGATCGTATCAAGAATTATAATGAAACACATATGAGTTCACCACTCATCAAGGTTGTGCTCCATAATGAGCAAATGCTAAGATATATGTTTTAAGACTAAAGTAACGTCCTATTTTATTCTTGAAAACATACTTGATTCTAGATTCTTTTAATAGTACCATTATCGATAGTTGATTACTATCTATTGAGTCAACAGGACTTCATTTCTATTAATTTTGATGACAATAAAATAATAATAATCTTAGAAATGTATGAATTGTTTTGATAAATTTGTTAAGTGTGTAGAAAAATGTAACACCTAGTCAACTCAGAAGGTGCACGGTCAACACCGAACAAAGTGCGATACCAGACGAAGTGCAACAACAGACGAAGTACAACAATAGATGAAGTGCTGAACTAGACGAAGCACTGCCCTAGATGAAGCGTAACAACAGATGAAGTGTTACACCAGATGAAGCGCTACACCAGGCGAACCACATCACCAGATGAAGCATGATACCAGACGAAGCGCAACAACAGACGAAATGATATAATAGACGAACCGGAATAATAGACTAAGCGTAGTAAAAGAAGAAGAATTATTCAAAACAATAGAAAAGGAAGATATTCTAGAACGTCAAATAGCTAGTTAGTTGGTGTTAGTTATAGGACTCAACTAATGACCGTTTCTAGAAGATTCAAGAAGCAGTTTTCAAGAAGACAGTTGAAGACTTAGGCTATAAATACTAGTTCTAGTTAAAGACTAAAATAACGAATGCTTTTACATTAGCAAAAAATTATGTATTCAAAGTGTGAAAGAAGTAAGCAAATACATCTGTAACCTAAAGCTCTAAAATACTTTTCTTAGAGAGAGAAAGGAAGGCTAGAGCCTAGAGAGGCTAATATAGCTAAGAAAGAATATTTTTTTAGAGAGACCTGAAGAGGCTCTGCAAGTGTAAAAAGAATATACGTAAAGTTGGAAGAGTATAGTAAAATCTTAGACTAATTATGAGGATTAGCCCATGGCTTGGGGTGAACCAGTATAAAATCGTAGCGTCTATTCTCTAACCTTTCTCTTTAAATTTTCTTTTTATTAGACGAGTAGATTGTTTTACTTATGATTGCATTGCTTATCAACTTTAGCAAAGTGTTTTAGTAATCATTTGAATTTTCATAAAGAAATTCAAGAAGTCTCAAAAGATTAATATTTAAAAAAAAATTCACAATTCAACCCCCTTCTTGTGTAGTTTACATGTCATATCGAATTCTCTATCAATAAGTGATTTACTTCAGTTGGTATCAGAGCGAGGTTTCCAAGAAACATGATCACAAAGTGAGGACAAAGATCCATCACTGAATCATATATTTTTTATAGTTGAAGGTGCCTCGGTCACAAGACTTCCTGCATTCAACGGTGAGGATTATCATTATTGGATGAACATGATACGGATCTTAATAAAATCCACACATATTGATCTTTGGGATATCATCGAGATTGGTCCGTATACACCAACAGATTATAAAGGCAATATCATCTCTCGTGATAAATTTTTAGTCAATTAGAAAGCTTGATTTCAGTTGAATTCAAAGGCCAAGTTCTTTCTAAGTTGTGCCCTAAGCAGGAGTGAATATGACAAGGTTCGTAGATGCGTATTTACAAAGAGATGTGGGACACATTAGCCACTGCACATGAAGGTACAAATCAAGTGAAAGAGTCCAATATCAACATTCTTATTCTTCAGTATGAACTGTTTAAGATGAAAGATGAGGAGACTATTGATTAGATGTTTAAACGTTTCAAACAATTGTTAATAGACTTAAAGCTTTTGGGAGCATCTACGATAATCAAGATCATGTTAGAAAGATTCTCAGAAGTCTACCTAAAAGATGGAGACCTAAGGATGCAGCAATACAAGAGGTCAAGGACTTAAGCAAGCTAAAGCTAGATGAATTGCTTGGTTTCTTGAAGATACATGAAGTAGAGCTTGATGCAAAAGATAAACCTAGAAAAGATAAGTCTATCGCATTAGAGGTTGGTTAGAAGAATTAAAAAAAAACCACAAAAATAGAAGCACATCTTCAAAAGCATTAAAGATTGAAGAAATCAATAATGATGATGGCAGTGAATCTTATCAAGATTCAAGTGAAGATGATGATGAACTATCCTTCATTTCAAGAAAGATTAGGAGGATGTGGAAAAAGAAAGCAAAAGGAAATAAAGACTTTTCTTTTAAGACAAGAATGAAAAAACATCTATCATCTGCTACGAGTGTAACAAACCAGGGCATTACAAGTCTGAATGTCCATTACTGAAAAGAAAATACAAACCAGGGCATTACAAAAAGAGCATGATGGCAACATGGAAAAATTTGGACTCATCCGAATCTAACTCCGATTCAGAAGCATCAAAACAAAAAAATATATGCTTGGTAGTTGAAAAAGAATGCGACGATGAGGTAACTTCTAACTTTAATGATCTTCAAGAGGCATATTGGAATTGTTGGAAGATTGGCATGCTATATTAAAGCAATATAGGATTTTGAAAAAGAATTTTGTTGAAAGCTTGAAGAACATGGAAGTGTTAGAGAAAGAAAATGTCTTCCTTGAGAAACAAATAGACGATATGAAAAAGAAAGTAACTGTAGATAGATCTAAGGAGATTAATCAACTGAAACAAAGGATTAATAGTCTTTCATCAAATTTATCAACAATTATTTAAAGTACTAAAAGGATGAATGATATGATTGGAAAATATAGACATCCAAAGGATAAGAGTGGTTTAGGATTTACTAATAGTAATATTCTTATTATTTGAAGAATTATTGTAAGTATAACCCCAAAGGACCCAAGAAAATATGGGTACCTAAGAAAGACATAATATGTACTACAGATCTCCCTTCTTGGAAAAAGCAACCAGCACTAATGGTACTTGGACAGTGGATACTCTTGACATATGATGAGAAGAAGGTATATGTTCCTAGACCTCCAAAATAAGCAAGGAGGATCAGTAACTTTTGGAGACAATCAGTAGGGCAAAATACTTAAAATTTGAAAAATTGGTAAAAATTCATTTGTTTATATTGATAATGTTCTGCTAGTTAAAGGAATAAAGCATAATCTAATTTATTGTAAGTCCATTATGAGATTTTGAAGTGAATCACAAGTTAATACAATACTTAGAAAATGATATAAGAATGCACAAGAAGGGGGGGTTGAATTGTGTATTCCCCTTTTTGAAAAATCTTTCAAAACTGTTTGTTAGAAATAAAATTCTTTACAGAACTTCCGTTAGATTCTAATTAATCAAAACTTTTGAAAAACCTTGTTTACGAATTAAGTACTGATAAAACTTGAATCTAAAATATGGAGATATAGAGTGAGCGTAGTTGACACAGAGATTTATCCTGGTTCACCCCAAACCGTGGGCTACGTCCAGTCCTCAGAGTTTCTTCTGAGATTTTACTATCCCTTCAATGTTACAAGTATTCTTTGTGAGCCTCTTCAAGTCTCTACAATCAGTATTCTTTCACACTTAGCCTCTGCAGGCTATCTGTACTACTTTTTCTCAGAAAAGTGTTTGAGCACTTGTTAGAGTAAAATAGCTCTCAGCTAATTCGCACAATAAGCTCGTAGATGTAATTCAGCTAACTCGTCTAGCTTTGCTAACTTTTTCGCACTTTTTCTAACTTTGCAATCTTCGACTTTGACTTGTATTTATAGCCTTCGTCTCCAACTGCTTCTTGATTCTTGTTTCTTGAATCTTTAAAGAAACGGTTATTCAGTTGAGTTCTGTAACTAACTCGAAATGACTTCTTTTTCTTCTTTTTGAATTCCACATCTTCTTTTCTTCGTCTGTATTTTATCATCTGTGTTCTACGTCTGCGTCTGCTTTTACTATTTTGAGTCTTCGTCTGCTTTATTATTCGCATTTGCGTCTGCATCTGCTTTGCTTAGCATCTGCATCTGCTATTCTTTTTCCGTATGCGTCTTCTTTACTTCGTCTGTCTGATTTCTTCTATTTTTCTGTTTGCTTCGTCTGTCTGACTTCGTCTGTATAACTTCGTATGTTTTTCTGTTTGCTTCGTCTGTCTGACTTCGTCTGTTTTGCTTTTTTTATTGATTCTCTTTGTTATACATCAAAATCATTTTTAAGTAAAATCACTTGGACTTAACAATCTCCCCCTTTTTGATGATAACAAATTATATACAAAAGAAAACAAAATACAATGTTTTGAAAAGAACACAGAAACTTATCTTCAGAACTTCTTCTTTGACTTCTTCCTTTCTTCGTCTGCTTCAGTCACACCTTCTTTTCTGAACATCCTCTTCTCTTCTGCTCATTCTCTTCTCCTCTTGTTCATTCTTTTCTTTTTTGCTCTTCTCCCCCTATTTGTTATAATAAAAAATGATTAACAATGATGGCTCTTCAGCAGTTCTGTCATCATCTTCTTCAGATCATTCATCGTCTCCTTGATCTCGTTGACTTCTCCGCGTAATCTACTGAGTTCATCTGGTGAGTCAATCGATGAGGAGGCTTAATCAACATTTTCTGAGGGAGGAGTGAACGGTATTGTTGTAGTATAAGCATCAGAGGTCAGAATGTATTCGTCATTGATCCGAACAAGGAACTTAATAAACATCCCTGTTATTACTCTTCCTCCCACTGGACAGTCTTCCTTCTTATCAGTATAGCTACAACTAGCTCCTTCTTTATTTTCATTCGAAGCGCATGCAACATCAATTCTATGGTTTCTTTTGCAATTTGATCTGCGGACAGATCATCACAAACTTCTTCAGGAAATAGCTTCGACTTCCCCTTAGTCAAATCCAAAGGATATCTTGGCTGAATGTCTGGTGCAACCTTTATTTCGGTCTCCTCTGTGATCGGAAAAATAGTACACGGCTTACAGGGAATTTTTGTCGGGTATGGCTTGGTAGCAGCATCCCTCAAAGCATCGTAGAAAATCTTTTCATATTCTTTCAGTAATTCCCATGTGTCACTATTTATCGACATAGGTTGTACGACAACCACTGTTTTCTTCACTGGTTGACTACAGATTGCAATAGTAGTTCTCCTTCCAGCAACAACTTCAACCATTCTGATCTTCAGCTTCTGTCTTCTCAAAAACTTAAAATAGTTGTATATCATTAGACAAGGTTCATCATTATCCGACTCTGAATCTGCTGTTGCCTCTGGTTGTGCTTCAATAGGATTCTCCTGAACCAGGCTTTGCTCCACTGGTTCCTCCTGTTGAGCAATGGGGATTTCCTGAACTGTGCTATGCTTAATTTCTTTTTCTTTTTTAGTAGCATCAAAGGTTTCTCTCTTTCGACTAACTTCCCTAGCAGTTGATACGGTCTTCTTTCGACTAATCTTCTTAGTCTTTTCTTCTGCTTCAGTCAGTCTTGAAGATTTCTGTACTTGAGATTTTTCTTTTTCAGATTCTGATTTTCTCTTCTTCTCAATCTCTTTGGCTTTTCTGGCTGTATCCTCTTCCAGAATAGAGACTAAGGATCTTGTTGCTCTAGGTGCACGAGATTGAGAGGATTGTTCCTGACTCTGTTCTCTGACATTCTTCTCTTCTTATTTCCTTAGAGTCCGAATCCTCGGTGATCTCCTCGCTTTCTTCGTAACTTCACTTAAAAGACTTTCTCCTTGTCTTTTTGGCACACCTTCTTCTGTCCTTCGAGGTTGACTTACTTCGATTTTAGGACTCGCCTATTTTATCAGCGGTCTTCCTGTTGTTCTTATTATTTCATCCGCAGGAGATCTCATACTTTGTTGAGTTCGAGAACTTGAAGCGGGAGTCTTCTTCGAAACACGCTTCCCTTCAGTTTTTGTTCTCCTTGAAGAGTAGGCTTCTTCTTTAATCACTGTCCTCAGACCCATTCGCCGTAGTGTGATTGAATTAATCTTACTTTTTACTGGTACAATCCTTCTATTTCCTTTGTGTAGAAGGATTCCGGATTCCTTAAAAATCCTTGTAAGAAGCATACCGTAAGGATAGCTATTTGTATCCTTCATCCCCTTAATCATATAGTGAAATATTAAGAAGGGTAAAGCAATAGGGTTGCGATTCAGCAGGTAAAACAAACATTGTTCATCCAGGGTAGTCACCAAATGTCTTGAACCTGCTCTGGGTAGAATGCAATTAAACAAAATCCTATGAAGAACCCTAGCCTTTGGAACCAAACTAGAGGTCTTCCTCTCCCATGGATCAATGGCTCCATATAATTGTCTTCTGACATCTTCTTCTCTCATACCAACCTGGGACATCCAACCGGCCTTGGTAGACAGAGTCTCACCAACTGATGGACAATCAGTCACCTTCCTTATCAACTCCTTAGTCACGACAACAGATATACCGTCTACTGAAGATACGATAGTGTTGTCTACAAGTTGAGCGTTCTTCCAAAACTCGAATACCTCATTGGTATACACTGGTTCTCGTACCTGGAAGAAATTTCTCCAACCAGCTCTTTCAATCTTTGGTTCTACGTCCATTCCATCATTCCTCAATGACTTGAAATCCACATACCTTCCGAATATCATAGCTGCCTCCATTGTCTCAGAATGAAAACTGTTTCTGGTAAGCTTTTCATCTAGGGTAGGATGATTGGGAGAAATTTTGAAAGCAAGATGAACCTACTAGAGATGAGAGTAACCGCAATGATTTCAGCTTTAGGCTACTTATAGGGGTATAGTCCGATGTATTCTCACTGTTTCTAACGCCGTTAGTTTTGACGTTACTTTAGCCTGACTGTCACTTAACATAACCATGTTAAGGTTGCGTCTGATCTTCTAGAACCGTTCTTCACTCATTGGTTTGGTGAAGATGTCTGCCCATTAATGCTTTGTTTCGATGAACTGTAGACACACCACCTTCCTCTGAACATAGTCCCTCAGGAAGTGATGTCTAACTTCTATGTGCTTCACTCTAGAATGCTGAATCGAATTCTTTGACAGATTGATTGCACTGGTGTTGTCGCAGTAGATTGGAATCTCCTCTTCTCGAACTGAATAGTCTTCACGTTGATATTTGATCCATAACGTCTGTGAACAGCAACTTGCGGCAGACATATACTCTGCTTCGGCGGTTGATAGAGCGATTGAGCATTGTCTCTTGCTTGACCAGGAAACTAGGTTTGCGCCAAGAAAGTGATATCCTCCACTTGTGCTCTTTCTTTCGATTCTATCTCCGGCATAGCCCGCATCGCAATATTCGATTAACCTGAAATCTTTACCTTTCTCAAACATTAAGCAAAGATCAGTAGTACCTATAAGATATCTGATAATTCTTTTAACAGCGATAAAATGAGACTCTTTAGGATCAGCCTGAAATCTTGCACACAAGCATACACTGAACAAAATATCAGGTCTACTTCTCAGAAGATAAGAAAGAACCGATCATCCCTCTATATAGGGTTTGATCCACCTTCTTACCAAGTTCATCTTTGGACAAAAGTTTTGAAGGGTGCATCGGAGTCGCCATCGGTTTCACATTATTCATATCAAATATGGACAACAGTTCTTTCACATATTTTTGTTGATGAATGAAGATTTTCTCTTCGGTTTGCTTAACTTGCAACCCAAGAAAGAACTTTAATTCACCCATCATGCTCATTTCAAACTCTTTCTTCATTAGGCTCTCAAACTTTATGCATAACTTGTTTGAAGTAGCACCAAAAATAATATCATCGACATAAATTTGAACTAAAATAAAATCATTCTGAAAATTTTTCCTAAAGAGCGTCTTATCAACTTGACCTCTACTGAAACCATTTTCTAAAAGAAAAGTACTCAGACAATCATACCAAGCTCTAGGAGCTTACTTCAGGCCGTATAAGGCTTTATGAAGTCTATAGACATGATCTGGATTTTTAACATCCTCAAAACCAGGTGGTTGCTTAACACACACCTCTTCGTCTATAAAACCATTCAGAAAGGCACTCTTCACATCCATCTGAAACATTTTTATGTCATGACAGACCACATATGCTAGCAATATCCTAATTGTTGGGCCCCGAAAATTTTTTTATTTATTTTTATTATTATGGATTTAATTAATTATTCGCTTTCTTTAATTATTTTATTTTTGCCTTAATTAATTTAATTATGTGTTTATATAGATATTTTATGTTGGGCTTGGAAATTAGAAGTTGGGACTTTTAATGAAGGATTGGACCTAATGTTAGAAAGTAAGGGCTTTAGGTAAGTGGAATAAGAAGGAGGATTAGAAATAAGTGGGCTAAGGTATAGTGGGCTTGTAAGTTATAAGAGGAAGAGCCCAAAGGAGTTAAAGAGAGCTTTGGGAGAGCTCAAAACTATGTAGTTTTGATGGAGGGCTTTAAGTGAAAGCTAAGAGTTAAGTTATTAAGGGAGAGGAGTAGCAAGGAGTGTCGTAAGTTTCCAAAGAAAGAAAAAGGGAAAGCCAAAAACGTGAACAAGAGGAAGGAGAGCTTCGACCAAGAGGAAGGAGAGCCGTAGGAGGCTTGAAGGAAAGATGAAAGAAGAGGAAATAAGAGAGAAAGCTACTTGTAGAAGGTAAGATCTATCCTTGCTTGTGTTAGGTTCAAGTATGGGAAGAAATGGAAGTTAGGGTTTGTGTAGAGATTTGAGAAAGATGAAGAGAAGGGTAAGATCTATAGATTTTAGGGACTTTTAAGCCAAGGTTACGGTTATTCTAGCTTAAATGTCCTATGGGTAGGTTAGGTTTAAAGTTTATTTTCATCCTAGCTTGATTTATGAATATTATGACTTTCTTTTAAAATGTATTTATTGAATGAAGTGTGTTTTAATTGAAGGAACTCAAGAAAATCCCACTCAAGACAAAGAGGAAGGGAAATCTTCAATTCGGATACCGACGATAGGTGGGTAACATTTTTATGGTTATTGTGTAATGGGAAAATGCCTTATGTGTGCTATTTTTGTTATATTGTGTGTATATTGAAAGTGTATTCCTAATGATTTGAAAGCAAAGTACGAAACTATGATGATTTGATACAATGAAAGAAGCATAAAATGCTATTTTTGTGTTTGATATGTGAGCATAAATTGATTGCGATTGGGCAAGAGAGAGCCTATATTGATAGACACGTGCACGTGGACCCCCTAGCCTTCTCCCGGCTGCCTGCTTGTGGCCTACGAGATCCGAAAATAGACTCGATGTGTTTACGGTAAACTTCGGTTTCCATCGTGTTTACGATAAACTTCGATTTATTCATTGTTTTTTTGAAACTCTCGAACCAAATGTGTGCATCCCATCATTTGTTTGTGTTTATGATGCATAATATATGGTTGATTGCTATAAACTTTCATGTTATGCTTGTGTGATGATTTTGGGTTATTTGAGCTTTATATGATAAATTGCCATTATTTCGGATTGTTAAATTGTGTGTTGTGTGGCTCATTACCTGATGGCTATAAACATGTTAGCCACTGAGCCGTGTTAGCTCACCCCATTCTCCCTCCTCAGGTGCAAATTCAAGTTGAGAACTGAACCTTGCAAAGCTTCGGGCATCATTCCAAGAAATTTAGCTACTTTTGTATTAAGTTAGTAACTAGCTTTTGGAATAGCTTTGTAAGCATATTGATCATTGAGCATCTCATCTTTTGTATTTTGTAGTTGATCTTGATGAATATGCCAATATGTAACCAAAGCTATGCATAAATCTTTGTGATGATTTGGAATGTGAATGAGAGCCCTAGTACTCTCCATCTTGTGAAAATGTTGATTTCCGATCTGTGTCTGGCCTTGAAATAGTATGTGTATGATTCTTGTAATTATATGAGTTGTTGTTGGGTTTTGGCTTTGGGAGAGGTCGCTGGAAGATTTGCTATGGTCTATGTATTGTTGAAGTTGAGAAGAGTGCTGCAGAAAGGCTAGGTTGAAGTGTTCATGTGGGAAATTTTGGGGTTGTTTTGTTTTCTGCAAATTTCTGGGTTGATATGGGTTGTATGGGATCATTTAGATCTCTTGAGAGTGGTAGGAGAGCTGTAGGACTCTCCTAGGATGATTTATGAGCCATTTATGATGAGTTAAATTGGTAGGTATGAGTAGTTGGATTTAAATGCAAGTGCTGTCCAAGTGACAAATTGTCAGGCAAAGCTTTGAGTCCACTTTTGACCCTCATAGAGTTAGAATATAGGTCTGTGGTCTTCATGAAAGTTGTAGATAATTCTTTTACCTTTCCATAGACACTAAGTTTGCTAAATTTGGAGTTCTAGGTCAAAAGTTATGGAGGTCGCAAGTTTTAGTGCTGTTTGTGGAGAGCTAGTCGATCGGCCTTTGAGTAAAATTTGGATTTCCTTAGTGGCCGAACTTGTCTTTAAATCCTTCTTGAAAAATGTAGATTTTTCTTCTAGCTTTCCAACGCTTTAGACCGTGTCTGATTTGGAGCTTGGAGTCAAAAGTTATTGAGGTTAGAAGTCTGATAGGTCGGATCGCCGAGCAGGTCGCTCGGCTCGGTACGCTAGCGCCCAAGGCGCTCGATAGGCCGAGCGAGGCGATGGCTTCAAGTTTTGCTACTGGAGTATATGTCTCATTGTAGTCTATTCCTTCTTGCTGATTATAGCCTTGTGTTACTAATCTAGCCTTATTTCGACTTACTCTTCCTGATTCGTCTAACTTATTCTTAAAGACCCATCTGGTTCCTATGATGGATTTCTTAGGAGGTTTCGGAACTAAGGACCACACATTATTCCTAGTAAATTGATTCAGCTCTTCTTGCATGGCTAACACCCAAGCTTCGTCTTGAAGAGCTTCTTCAACCTTCTTAGGTTCTATTTCAGAAATAAAAGCCACATTAGCTTCTCTTCTGAATCTGGACCTTGTTTTAACTCCTTCTGAGGTCTCTCCGATAATCAACTCTTCTGGATGAGAACTTTTATATTTCCAGTCTCTTTTCAGTCCGATAGTTTCTGGAATATCTTCAACTTTTTCTACATGAGTTCCTGATGATGGAGTTTCTGTTCTATCATCTAAGTTCTTTGAAGGACCTTCACTTTCCATGTCATCTTCCTTATGGGGTTGGAACTATCATCAAACTTGACATGGATGGTCTCCTCAACTGTCTTTGAAGTAAGGTTGTACACCCGAAATGCCTTAGACGATGATGAGTAGGCTAGAAAGATTCGTAGATAGGTCTTTGAAAATCGAATTTATCCAACAGCTCCTTTGTATTCAGAATAGAGCATTTGCACCCAAATGGATGAAAGTAAGATATGTTTAGTCTTCTTCCATTCCATAACTCATAAGGAGTCTTCTTCAACATGGGTTGCAACAGAATTCTATTCTGAATATAGCATGTTGTATGCACAGCTTCTGCCCAAAAGTACTTAGGAAGATTCATCTCACACAGCATGGTCCTTGCAATCTCTTGAATCGTCCTGTTCTTCCTTTCAACAACTCCATTCTGTTGAGGAGTCATAGGAGCAGAGAAATTGTGGGAAATTCCATTCTCCTCACAAAATAATCTAAACTTCTCATTCTCAAACTCTCCACCATGGTCACTCTTGATACTGGCTATAGACATTCCTTTTTCATTCTGTAACTTCCTGGATAAGGTCCTAAAGCACTTAAAAGATTCATCTTTGTGTGATAAAAATAATATCCAACAAAATCGAGTAAAGTCATCAACAATAACAAGTCCATATTTCTTTCTGCCAAGACTTATTGTCCTTGTTGGACCAAATAAATCTATATGTAACAACTCTAAAGGTCTAGATGATCTTACAAAACTTTTAGAAGAAAAAGAAGTTTTAACTTGTTTTCCTTTCAAACAGTTTTCACAAAAAAACTCTTTGTCAAAACTTATTTTTGGTAATCCTCTCACCAAATCATGTTTTGACAACTTTGAAATATGTTTAAAAGAGACATGACCTAGCTTTTTATGCCAGATTAGTCTTTCTTCTTCGGAAGATAGAAAACATGAAATGTTTTGACTTTGAAAATCTTCTAAATTAATTTTGTAAAGATTGTTTCTTCTCTTGGCAGAGAAAAGTATAGACCCATCTTTGTTTCTGACTTCGCAAAGATTTTGATTGAATGTGACTGTGAAACCATAATCACACAATTGACTGACGCTAATCAAGTTATGCTTCAGACCATCAACAAGCAGTACATTATTTATACATGCAAAGTAATCTTTACTTATTTTGCCGATTCCAATAATCTTGCCCTGCTGGTTGTCTCCGAAAGTTACCGATCCTCCCTTCTTATACTGAAGGTCTAGGAACATAGACCTTCTTCCCATCATATGTCGCGAGCATCCACTGTCTAAATACCAATGGTGCTTGCCGTATTTTCCAAGGAAGAATATCTGCAGGAGAAACTATTTTATTTTTTGGTACCCAAATTTTCTTGGGTCCTTTATGATTAGTAGTATGCATATGATGAGTTCTTTGATGCATATAACTAGAATGTTGATTAAAATGAGATTTATTATGGTTTCTCTTTTGAAAGAAAGTTTTTTTATGAGACTGAGTCTTGTTACCTGTAAACCCTAATCCAGTTTTATCACTCGGATGTCTACATTTTCCAAGCATCTCATTCATTTTCTTAGTGTTCTCTGTGAAAATAGCTAAATCAGCTGGCATATTCTTAATCCTTAGTTTAAGTTGATTAATCTCTTCTGATCTGTCTACAACTTTATTCTTCTTTTCTAATTTCTTTTTCAGACAGATATTTTCTCTCTCTATTTCTTCCGTATGTCTAATATTTTCTGTATACTTTTTCTTTTGCAGTTTGTATTGTTTCAGAATAGCATGAGAATCTTCTAACAATTCTGAGTAGGCATCATGCACATTATCGTAGTCAGAGTTTACCTCCTCATCACTATCTTCCTCAGCTATCAGGCAGATGTTTGCATGTTCAGACGATTCAAAACCTGTATCTGATTCTAATGAATCTAGGTCCTCCCATGTTGCCATCATGCTTTTCTTACCTTCTCTACTCTTCTTTGGTTTCTTCTTTAGAGTTGGACATTCGAACTTGTAGTGTCCAGGCTGATTGCACTCGTAGCAAATGACATATGACTTTTCTAGTTTGGCTTCATCTTTGCCATTCTTCTTGAAAGTCTGATTCCCTTTGGACTTCTTCTTCCATATGCGTCTTATCTTTCTGGAGATGAAAGATAATTCGTCATCTTCATCACTAGACTCTGGTTCTGATTGGCTGGAGTCTTCATCCTTTGATTCTTCAATTTTCAATGCTTTTGATGACTTCCTCCTTCTTTGAGTCTTGTGATTCTTTTGTTCAGCCTTCAGCGCTATCGACTTGTCCCGTTTGGGCTTGTCTTCAGCATCGAGTTCAACTTCATGAATCTTCAAGGATCCAAGCAACTCGTCAAGCTTTAACACGCTCAAGTCTTTGGCTTCTTGCACCACAGTAACTTTAGGTCTCCATCTCTTCGGAAGACTTCTTAGGATCTTTCGAACATGATCTTGATTGTTGTATGTTCTTCCAAGAGCTTTCAATCCATTAACAATTGTTTGAAATCTTCCAAACATTTGATCAATAGATTCATACTGGTGTACAAGAATACTTATCTTGGATTCTTTAACTTGGCTTGTGCCTTCGTGAGCAATGGACAATGCGTCCCACATCTCCTTTGCGGTATCTCATCCGTGGACTTTGTCATACTCGCTTTTGCTTAGGGCACACGTCAAGAAGAACTTCGCCTTTGAGTTCAGCTGTATTCTTGCCTTTTGATCAGCCGTCCATCTGATTCGTGGAATAGAATTGCCATCTTCATCTATGGGTGTATAGGGTCCGTTCTCTATCATGTCCCAAAGGTCGACATGAGTAGATTCAATGAATAGCCACATCCTATCTTTCCAGTAGTGATAGTCTTCTCCATTGAATGCTGAAGGTCTAGTGACTGAGGCTCCTTCTGCGATGTATACATGTGATTCCGCCATTATCTTTGATCCATACTTTGCTATAGTGATTTTTGGATACCATGCTCTAATACCAATTGAAGTGAATCACACGTTAATACAATACTTAGAAAACGATATAAGAATGCACGAGAAGGGGGGGTTAAATTGTGTATTCCCCTTT
The DNA here is from genome assembly GCA_029891385.1 of Erythroxylum novogranatense. Lineage (NCBI taxonomy): Eukaryota > Viridiplantae > Streptophyta > Magnoliopsida > Malpighiales > Erythroxylaceae > Erythroxylum > Erythroxylum novogranatense. Next base: position 51,462,422 of record CM057226.1, on the reverse strand, counting down.
TTGAAAAATCTTTCAAAACTGTTTGTTAGAAATAAAATTCTTTACAGAACTTCCGATAGATTCTAATTAATCAAAACTTTTGAAAAACCTTGTTTACGAATTAAGTACTGATAAAACTTGAATCTAAAATATAGAGATATAGAGTGAGAGTAGTTGACACAGAGATTTATCCTGGTTCACCCCAAACTGTGGGCTACGTCCAGTCCTCAGAGTTTCTTCTGAGATTTTACTATCTCTTCAATGTTACAAGTATTCTTTGCGAGCCTCTTCAGGTCTCTACAATCAATATTCTTTCACACTTAGCCTCTGCAGGCTATCTGTACTACTTTTTCTCAGAAAAGTGTTTGAACACTTGTTACAGTAAAATAGCTCTCAGTTAATTCGCACAATAAGCTCGTAGATGTAATTCAGCTAACTCGTCTAGCTTTGCTAACTTTTTCTTACTTTTTCTAACTTTGCAATCTTCGACTTCGACTTGTATTTATAGCCTTCGTCTCCAACTGCTTTTTGATTCTTGTTTCTTGAATCTTTAAAGAAACGGTTATTCAGTTGAGTTCTGTAACTAACTCGAACTGACTCCTTCGTCTTCTTTTTGAATTCTGCATTTTCTTTTCTTCGTCTGTATTTTATCGTCTGTGTTTCTGCGTCTACGTCTACTTTTACTATTTTGCGTCTTCGTTTGTTTTACTATTTGCATCTGCGTCTGTGTCTGCTTTGCTTAGCGTCTGCGTCTGCTATTGTTTCTCCGTTTGTGTCTGCTTTACTTCATCTGTATGACTTAAATGCGTATGACTTTATGCATCGACTTCGTTTGTTTGTCTGCATTTTGCTTAAATCATCGACTTCGTCTGTATGACTTCGTCTGTTTGCTTCTTCTGTCTGACTTCGTCTGTTTTGCTTTTCTTTTTATTGATTCTCTTTGTTATACATCAAAATCATTTTTAAGTAAAGTCATTTGGACTTAACAGATTTTGGTATTGAAGTATCCTTTAATCAAAATTTTTGTGTAGTCAAAAACAAGGCAGTTCCATATTCTTTTCTACCAAGAGATGAAACAATCTCTATAAGATTAACTTAGATGGTTTGAAAAGTGAAAATATTTCATGTTTTATATCAACAGATAAGGAAAAACTGATTTGGCATAAAAAACTAGGTCGTGTTAGTTTTAAACATATTTCCAAGTTGGTTAGACATGATTTGGTAAGAGGATTACCAAAAATAAGTTTTAACAAAGATTTCTTTTGTGAGAGTTGTCAAAAAAAAAAATTAAATCATATTTTTCTTTTAAAAATGTTCTAACTTCGTCTAGACCTCTAGAGTTGTTACATATAGATTTGTTTGGTCCAACCAGAACATTAAGTCTTAGCGAAAAAAGTATGGTCTCGTAATTGTTGATGATTTCACTAGATTTTGTTGGATATTATTTTTATCACATAAAGATGAATCTCTTAAGTGTTTTAAAGTTCTATCCAAAAAGTTACAAAATGAAAAAGGAATTTCTATTGCTGAAATTAGGAGTGATCATGGTGGAGAATTTGAAAATGAAAAATTCAGAATGTTTTGTGAAGAGAATGAAATTTTCCATAATATCTCTACTCCTAGAACTCCACAACAAAATGGAGTTGTAGAAAGAAAGAACATGACGATTTAGGAAATGGCAAGGACAATGCTATACGAAATGAATCTTCCTAAGTATTTCTAGACAGAAGCTGTGAATACAGCTTGTTATATTCAAAATAGAGTATTTCTACGACTTATTTTAAATAAAACTCCATATGAGTTATGGAAAGGAAGAAAGCCAAATATTTCTTACTTCCATCCTTTTGGTTGCAAATGCACTATATTGAATACAAAAGAAAAATTGGATAAATTTGATTCTAAGATCAATTTAGGAATTTTTCTAGGATATTCGATGTCTTCTAAAGCTTATAGGGTTTATAATCTTGTTTCTAAATCTGTTGAAGAATCTATGCATGTTAAGTTTGATGATGATTCTCATTTGGATAGAAGAGACTATTCTGATGATGAAACTCTATCTGTTCCCTTAGCTGATAAACTAGACTTATCACCTATAGTTGATCCACCTGATAAGGTAGAAGATATTCCTGAAACTTTAGTCTTAGGAAAGACTGGAAGTATAAATCCTCTCACCCTGAAAATCTGATTATAGATGAAACTTCAGAAGGAGTGAGAACTAGGTCTAAATTTATAAAAGAGGCAAATGTAGTTTTTTTTTTGAATTAGAACCTAATAAAATTGATGAAGCTCTTCAAGATTAAGCTTGGATTTTAGCCATGCAAGGGGAGTTAAATCAATTTACAAAGAACAAAGTTTGGTCTTTAGGTCCTAGGCCACCTAATAAGTCTATCATAGGAACTAAATTGGTATTCAAAAATAAACTAGATGAATCAGGTAGAGTAAATTGTAGTAAATCTATATTAGTAGCTCAAGGCTATAATCAACAGGAAGGAATAGACTATAATGAAACCTATGCTCCCGTAGCCAGAATAAAAGCTATTAAGATTTTGCATGCATATACTGTATATGTTGTTTATCATGATATAAAACTATTTCAAATGGATGTGAAAAGTGCCTTTTTGAATGGTTTTATAGATGAAGAAGTTTATTTAAAACAACCTCCCGGTTTTGAAGATACTGATAAACCAGATTATATCTATAGACTTCATAAAGCTTTGTATGGATTAAAAAAAACACCTCGTGCTTGGTGTGATCGTCTAAGTTCATTTTTTATTGGAGATGACTTTATTAGAGGACAAGTAGATAAGACTCTGTTTAAAAAATGTATCAAAAATGATTTCATTATAGTACAGATATATGTAGATAATATTATTTTTAGTGCAAGCTATGTTCTAGTTTTGAAAATCTTATGAAAAGTGATTTTGAAATGAGTATGATGGGTGAATTGAAATTTTTCCTTAGTTTACAAATTAAGTAAACCGAAGAAAATATTTTTATTTATCTATAGAAATACATCAAAGAACTGTTAGTCAAATATAAAATAGAAAAGGTTAAATCTATGTCAACTCCTACGTATCCTTCAAACCTTTTATCTAAGGATGAAATAGGTAAGAAGGTTGATCAAACCCTCTTCAAAAGAATTATTAGCTCTTTACTTTACCTAACTATAAGTAGACCTGATATATTGTTTAGTACTTGTTTGTGTGCAAGATTTCAAGTAAATCCTAGAGAATCTAATTGCATTGCTGTTAAAAGAATATTGAGATACTTAGCAGGTTTTACTGATCTTTGTTTAATATATGAGAAAGGTAAAGATTTCAGGTTAATTGGCTACTGTGATGCTGATTATGTTAGAGATAGAATTAATAGAAAGAGTATAAGTGGAAGTTGTCACTTTCTTTGTCATAATCTATTTTCATGGTCAAGTAAGAGCTAAAGTTCAATTGCTCTATCTACTACAAAAATCGAATACATGTCAGCTGCAAGTTGTTGTTCATAAATGTTATGGATTAAATATTAGTTAGAAGAATACTCCATACAAGAAGATCAAATTCCAATCTTTTGTGACAACACAAGTGCTATCAATCTATCAAAGAATTCAATAAAACACTCAAGGGCAAAGCATATTGAAGTTAGGCATCATTTTATATGAGACTATGTACAGAGAGGAATCATCAGTCTACAATTTGTTGAGACAAGTCAACAATGGGTGGATATCTTCACTAAACCTTTATATGAAGATAAATTCAAGGAAATCAAATAGAACTTAAATTTGGTAATGTTGAATGACCATTCATTTGACACGTCATGACCCAGACAATTCATACAAGAAGAAGATAAAAAGTTGAAAGTTTTCAAGTAATAATAATGGTAAGTTATGAACAGTAACTTTTCAAAATCAGTTATAAGAAGGAAATCTTCTCAAGATTCTAAAATACCTTCTGCTTTAGAATGTTCTTGAAATACTTTGAAACTAACTTGTTTAGTGCTCTCAACCAAGATGATGCAATACTCTGTTCTAATATTCAAGTTTATTTCTCATATTCTTACTTTTAGAGACTAACATTGCTACTTTGAGTGAAATACTTTTGTGTGTTCAGTTTTTATTTGGTACAGATTACAAATGAAGCAATCACTTATCTATGGGAGACACGTTGATTTCAAATCATTGAAGGAAAATCATATGGACATTGAACTAGGGATTTAAGCAGTTATCTGGAGAAACTTCTTCAAGGTTCGTGAAAAGGTCTATTTGAATGAGATATATTAGTTTTGGAAGAATGTAAAGTTGGTAGATGATACCTTAGTATCAATGGTAGATGGTTTGACGGTTATCATGATGTAAGATACTATTGAGAGGGTCAATGGGTGTCCTAGTATTGGAGTAAAGTTATTTAACAATACAAAATGGATTACTCATAGTCGTGTAGATAGAATGCACATTAATCGACAACTCTATAAAAGTAGTGATCCTGAAGTTAAGAAGGTGGAAACTCTTTTCCGAAGGCTAGGGTTCTACATTCACTACTTCTTTATTGTGTTCTACCAAGATTAGGCTCGAAGGACCTTGTGGAAATGAACGATGAACATTTTCTGTATCACCTACTAAATTACCAACCCATTAATCTTCTATACTTGATTTTCAAGTACATAATGAAGTCAAAGGGGGATTCTAACTCTTTACCGTATGGAATGCTATTGAAAAGGATTTTTAGAGAATCTGGAATCTTTCTTGATAGAGGTGACAGGGTAAAAATGGATGTGAAGAGTATTATTAATTTCACAACTATTCACAAAATGGGGATAAAGTTTGATGATAAGGCAGATATAGGTTCTACACCCAAAGCAAGTTTTGAAGGGTAGCTTATAGTAAGACGGGGCAAAAGTGAACATGGTATGTCTGTAAGAAAAACAAAACCTTGATCAACAGGAAGAACATCTGTAGAAGAAAAGACTGAGAAATCGTCTGATGCACCAACAAAACCTAAGACGATTCTACAAAAAGAGGAAACCAAGTTCAACAGTCATCGCAACAAGTGTCATTAAAGAGAAAGGCAGAGAAACTTCAATAATAAAAATCCAAATAGCCAAGAAGGTCACCAAGACTATTGAACTTACAACAACAAGAATAGAAGAAAAGGAAATCTCTGATTCTTGATGGAGATTCTGAAAAGCAAAAGAAAAGAAAGCAGTTTACAAGATCAATTGTCTCTATTTTGCAAAGCCAATCAGCAAAATCATCTAGAGAGACAGAAATTAAAAGGAAGTTGGTATTTGAGAGGAAGAAGCCTAACAGTAACTTTCTTCTAAACCGGTAAAAGAACAAAAGAAGGTAAAGCCTAATCAGAAGAAGGTTTCTTCATCTGATATTCAAAAGAAGGTAAAAACAGTTGAACACCAATTGGAACCTTACAATCCTTCTCAACCAATCAACAAAAAGGATTTGAGAATGAAGATTATAAAAGAATCAGTACCTGTTCAAAGTAGAAGCTCAATTATTATCAGAGAACCTTTGAAAAAGTTAGTCAAGGTACTAGTCAAACTGATATCGATTAATGATCCAACAATACATCTTCTAAGTCATGAAGAACGAAGATTATATGGTATTTTATGAGATGAGAAGGCAAAACCATATCCATTGAATATTTTAAAGGATCGGCATACAATCTATCTGATTAGGAGCAGAAGATTAATAAAAATTGTTCCAGATTGATACGCGTTTCGTCTTTCAATTTCATCCTTAAAGGTGGAATCAAAAATTGAATTCCAAGGATTGCAATATAGAGTGCAACCTCAGGTCGTCTCACTTAATTGGAACCTAATGCAATGGATCTAAGCTAGCCTAAATGTCATGAAATGTAAACTAAATTGGTTAGGAGGGGGTTTTGGTTCTTTGAAGAAACTAAAAAAATTGGACTAATTGAAAGAGAAGTGTGTAAAAAGTATTTTTGGATTTTTGGGAACGAGAAATCAAAAGTTAAAACAATGATCAAATGTAATAAAATCCTCTTGAAAAATGAGCTTTGGCTATCATAGTTCAAAATAAATCTTTGTGGGAGTGAAAATCACCAAGTTTCCAAATGATAAAACTTAAAGAACTCTTTAAGTCCAAGGTTTTAATCAATGAACTATATTCCTTAAAACCTTGTTGAATGCATCTTAGTGCGTGACAAGGGTAAGTTAATGCAAGTGGCCAATTTGTGATCTAACTTCATCTCAATATCAAACACAACTAGGTAGAAAAAATAGAATTAACAAAATCACAAAATCACATATATGAGATTTCATATATTCAAACTCCAAGTTATACATCAACAAACCTAATAACACAATACATTATTCAACACTTGATTAAACTATAATCAAGAAAATCCAACAACAAAGCATAAATTCTCACTAGGGAGCTCGTCATAATGTAGCTAAACATGAACAAACTACTCCCCTTTGAAGCCCATTGAACTCAAACCTTTACTACGTCTTCAAGAGGGAATGGTGCTTAGCCAAGCATTGCTTTCGGAGAACTCACAACCAGAAACCCACCAAGAGCATCCATGGTAGCAACAACTGATGATAAAGGTGGCGATAGAAGAATGGAAAGAAGTGATAGATGATGGTCAAGTTGAGAGAGGAAGAGCTGAGAGTATGTGTATGTTCTGCATGCTTGTTAATTATTGTCGGCTATAACCTAATTTGGTAGGTTTTTAAACAAAGGATGCTTAGGTCGGGTCGCACAATGGTTGATTTTGCAAAATTGGTTCAGGTTTTTGAAGGTTCACCACTGCGACAGTTGTTTTTTGCCACGACAAACTTTTCACGAAAGGTTTTACTTCATTGCTGGTTCCTTCGTTCTGGCGAAAGAATTAATCTTCGTCGCAGCGAACTGTTCCCGAAAGTTCCGTTTGGATTCTTTGTATTTCGCCATGACGACAAATCCACTTCTCTACATAAAACTTCCTATTGTGCCTCTTCTCTTGTTTACTTCACATCAGCCTTCTTTCACTTTACATCTTCTTTTTGAGTCCCTTTTTCTTGAGACTCCTACAATAAAAATGGTAGTTTGTAGTAGCAATTACTCTCAAAAAATTAATTAGTGCAATTAATATTGATTTGTAACAATTTTTACCCTTAAATACATTAAATAAAAGTACACACTCAAGAGTCAATTTAAGTACGAAAGCTAGAGATAGAAGTCAAAAAGTGTAGCAAGAGTCATGAAAATGTTGCCAATTTATATAATAAACTTGGGCTCAATCAAATTCGCCCACACTTAGACCTTTGTACTCCTAAAAAAAGCTTATAAGAGTCAAAGAGACACAAGTGCAAAAGAAAAATTCTGACCATGCTTAAAATAAAAGTAGGAAATTGGCAAAAATCACTTTCTCATAAATCAATCCAAGCAGACTGAAAGAATGCTAAGAAAATAAACACTATAAGAAATTAATCCAAGAGATTAAGCAAAAGAGATTTCACTCAAGGTAAGGTGTTTGCTCTCATCTCACTTGTTTTGAGATAATTTCACTTTAAAAAATCTGCTTAGTCCATTCTCTACCATAAGCTTGTAATAGTTCTACCTCTCCACTATAAGAACTATGATTTTGAAAATCAAGAGGACTTTTCAAGGTTGTAATGCACGGAAGACTAGATGAAATGGATGGAATGGACGAAAGAAGAAACAAGTATGAGCGCATGCACCATAATCATGAAATAGATGTCAATAGTAAGACAATATTTACACAAAAGACAACATAATTATTTCTCAACCGCTTTTTTTTATTTAATGAGAAAATGTTCTTTTGAGAACATATATATATATATTTTGGAAAATATTTTTTTCATCAGCTTTTTCAATAACCAATTTCTTGAAATAACTATAAGAAAATGCGAAATAAACTATTGACACCATATAAAGATTTGTGTATGTGCTCATAAAATATGGCTCAAGGGGCTAGCAATGGATAGGTGTTTATGGGATTGTGTTTGGGTCAAAGGGTTATGAAAGAATTCCTCTATCATGTTAACAAAATTCTAGTTCATAAAGCTTTGATTAAGAATTGAATCAAGTTCTAGAGAGATATGAAATAAGCAGATACACACAAAAATTGAAAAAAAATGTAGGCCCAAATATCCTTCCAACAAGGTTAATATCTCAATAAACAATCTCAAGTTTTAAAAACATAGAGTGCTACTTTGTCAGCATACCTTCAATTACTTTGTATTGAAAACATTGAAAATGAAATTAGCCAAAACCGACTATCATTTAAAGACTGGGAGGTATTTTCAGAAACTCAAGAATCACTTTGAAACTTATAAAATATTTTAGATACAAGAGTGACAAGAATCTAATTAGGAAGAATTGTTGAATGTAGACAAAATTTAAAAATCACTTCTGCAAGAATATTGCGCCGCGGCAAAACTAAAATGTGTCGCGGCGAACTGTTCGACTCATAAGCATTGTCGTGATGAACAAAGAGTTCGTTATGGCAAAAATCATGCATATGGCTACAGTGAAGGCATAGTGCACCCAAGCGAAAAACATCAAAAACTAAATTTTTCCACAATCACCAAGTTTAAAATTTTGAACATTATGCACAATTGACTAACACAAACAATTAAATGGCCAAAATGAAGCACAAACAAGAGATGCAAGATGGGAAAACCTCCCCCACACTTAAACATCATATTGTCCTCAATGTGAAGAACAAGTAACAAAAATAAATACGGTGAAAGGGAAAGGTGCAGGAACAAGAAATTGAAATAACAAAGAGAATTATATACAAATGGTGTGGAAAAAGTTGGACATTACAAAAAGGAACTGAACATCCAACAAACTAGCTAGAAAAAGACAACAAAAAGAAAATACAAGAAAAACACTCGAAGTATTCCCAGGGGTGATCATTCCTAGCATTTGTAGGATCAGCTCCCGACGGACTAGCACTAACAAGCAGGTCATGTTCATCGGAAGGAAGCTGAAAGTGGAGGTGTTTGGCGAGCAACACATCCATTCACCGTCGATATCATCGATCTCGCTCCTACTAGGCTATGGCCTAATGAAGAGTGGCCCGGAGGGTAGCTAGGTCAGTCGATAAACCATCGACCCAACTAGTGAGGGATTGCAGAGTGATAGGCTCAGGCAGAGCCGAAGCTGGAATATCTTCCTTGCAAAGCAAGGCCTCAGTATGGTTGGCAGCAACATCAGGAAAGGAGGTGGAATGGGTAGGGGTGGTGTGGGTTAGGGTAGAGGTAGAAGGTCGAAGGTCGAAGGCGAGGCTATTTGAGCCAGACGTACCGAAACAGCGAAGCCGGGTCAAAATAGCTATCATTGGGATATTTCGAGACATTATGAACCCATAATATGTTGGTGATGAGGTGTGGGAAGATTATGGAGTTAGTGAGCTTGACGGTCATGATGGAATCGTGGAGGGCGGAAGCAATGGCGTGGGCTATATCCACTGGGCGACCAACCGTAAGAAGGTATAAGTATAAAGCTTGTTGTTTGGTGACGTAGACTAGGTAAGAGGTGGGAATGATGTTTTTGCTGACGAGATGAAGCCAAGGACGAGCTTCAGGGCAAAGATTGGAATGCTTGAGGTAGCGTTGATAGATGCAGGGTTGATGCCAGTTAGCACCCTCAGGACAGAGGGTACGAATGACATCATCCCATTGATAATGGTGGATGAGCTGGTCGTAATGGAAGTGGAAGATGGGAGGAAGGTTATATTGTTCGTGAATTTTGGCGGTGGTAAATGTTGTAGGGATTGTTACACCATAAAAATTAATTTCCATGTTGTTGTGGAGGCCGGCATATGTGTAAAAGTAGTGAACAAATTTGTCATTGCCCTAGTCCCGAGGTTGGACTAAGCTCGTGAGCTGGGATTGGACCAGTTGGTGAATAAAGGGATTGTTGTGGGAGGTCAACAGAAAGGGTCACTCCATTTGGAAAGGCCTAGCATCTACTTTGGTGGCTAGGGCAATATAATCTGAGTTAGCAGGAGGATCAGAGTGAGGGGAGGAAGGGGAAGGATGGGAAGATTGGGATTGATGGGAGGATTGGGAGTGATGGGAGGAAGCGGAGGAGCTAGAGGAGGTTGTGAGGAAGTGATGGGTAGGTTTTTTGGTTCGAGGCATATTCCTACAGAAAACACAAAAAAATAAATATAAGGAATAAAAAAATTCACTAAAAATCAAAACGTATAAAGCTCGCCGTGGCGAAGACTACACTTCTTATGTTGTGGTGAAAAAAGGTTTCCTCGCCGCGACGAGGAATGTCAGTCTGCCACGCCACGGCAAAACAAGTGTCTTCACCGCAGCGAACTAACCCTAACATTAAAAAATTAAGCAAAGAAAGAATGAAACAAAAGAGGGAAAACTTACGAGAAGGAAGAAGGGGACGTAGACACCAACCACGTACTTGAAATGGCTAAAGGAGAATGAGAACAAAAGGGGATGTCGTAAGGTAACTTGGATTGGTCGCGATAAAATTGAGTGAAAGAGACGAAAATGAAAGAGGTAGAAGAGGGCGGTAAGTTGAGAAAGAGGGGGAAGGGAAATGACGAAAAAGACAGAGGGTAGCTGAAAGATGAAAAGAACTTGAAGGGTGAAAGAGAAATTTCACTCGAAGATTTTATGCTGAATGGTCCGCGACGAAGATATTCGCCATAGAAAAAGAGATAATGTACGTCGCGGCGAGGGCTACATAAAAATATTTTTCCGGGGCGAAAAAATTAATTCACGCCATGGCGAATTAGTTTGAGAGACGTTAAGATCGCGACGACTGATGAGTTCACCGCGGTGAAATGTACCACGCCGTGGCGAAGTTTTCCTAAGAGACAAAGGAAAAAAGACATGACAATTGCTAAATGGATACTCAGCTCATATGCAAGTCCTTAATCATGCAATTCATCATCTAAACCAATTTCCTCTATCATAGAAGATGTGTCATGCATCTAATAACATAAAAGAATTCAAAGAGAAGATGAATTATTGAAGCAGAATACCTAAACCTAAGTCCTACTAAAAACTAAGCCTAATCCTACTGATGTAGTTTCTCCCCCACACTTAATCAACATACTCATGCATAACAATGTCATCTTCAATCATAAAGCGGAAACACATTGTAATTGAGGGAAAAGAAACAACCTGTTGCTTATGGTGGATCCTTCAACTCCTGGGGGATGTTTGGCTCATAGCCATGTTGTGGCGAGGTAACTCGATCACTTCCTACTTCTGTGTTCACGTCCGCACTTTGTAGTTCACCTGAAACATCAACAAAAGATACTTCCTCCAAAGAGTCATTAGTTAATGGGTTCATTGCCAGTTCAAACTCAATGCATGCATCATCAACAATAATATCAAGCATGTTAACTCCTAGGAGTGAATAGTCCTCATGGGGGTGTTTCATGGCCTTATACATGTTAAAGCTTACCTGTTGGTCTCCCACCTCCATGGTGATTGTACCCTCTTTCATACTAATCATGGTACTAGTAGTAACTAAGAAGGGTTAACCAAGAATCAAAGATTTATCCTGCACAACTTCAGAAGACATATCAAGTACATAAAAATTAGTAGTAAAAACTAAACCCTTGACCTAGACCAAAATATCCTCTATAATGCCCACAGGATGCCTAATTAATCTATCAGCCAGTTGGAGTACTACAGATGTAGACTTAAGATTTTTAACTCCTAATGATTGATTAACAGACTTAGGCATAACATTAATGCCTGCTTCTAGATCTAATAAGGCACCCCCTATGGTAACTTTACCTATAGTGCAAGGGATAGTGAAAGATCCAGGGTCTTAGCATTTCATAAGGATTTGAGGTTTGAAAAGGGCCGATACATTTGAGCTCACCTGGACTCTCTCATTGGGCATAAACTTTCTCTTATTGGTACAAAGGTCTTTAAGGTATTTGGCATATGCAAGAACCCGTTTCACAAGATTAAGCAAAGGAATGTTGATTTATACTTTACCAAACAAATCAATGATATCTTTTTCATGCTTTATGTCAATCGTTCGCTTACTCATCAAATATGAATTAGGAAAAGGAAGGTCTTGAAGATTTACCTCCTTACCTTTAGCTTCATTGGCTCCATGCTTGTTTGATTCCCCATGTTCATGTGTTGGTGCTTTTCTTTGTAACTATCTGAAGTAGCTCCTTTGTTCTTTGCTTCAGACTTCCTTTCATTCAAAAGTGATTTCTCCTTGCAGCTCTCGGATTTCTTGATGATGTTCTATAGTAAGGGCAATTCTCCACTATCAATCTCCTCATCACATTCTTCTTCCTCCTGGTGATTGAACCTCACTTGTTTCCCACTTCGGAGAGCAATTGCATTTAAACTTTTGGGTTCATCACTGTATTTGAAGGAATGGTTCCACTGGTTCTTGCTTGATTTTCACTTATATTGTTGGACAATTGAGTGACAAAAGAGTTAATATTTTCTATTTTTTCTCCCATTGCTCCATTCTCTTTTCCAAGGCATTGACTCGAGCAACATTCTTTAAAGAATCTTACTGAATTAGAGAAACAATCACATTGAATTGATTATTGTTAGAATTTTGTTCTTACTTCATAAAAGTCATCATATTTGGCAGCAGTTGGTTGGTATCCTCCTTTGGTGGGACAATCATGATTTGATGTTGGTTAGGGAACTAGTTGGTGGAAGTACTAACTCCTCCCCCTTATTGAAATCTGTTTTGAACTCGTCCCTCTTTGTTCCTCTAACTAAACCTAGGGTTGGCCTTCCATCCCTCATTATAAGTGTTGGAGTAGGGGTCCCATTTCTGATTTGGTCATCCTCGATACACTGCAGACACTTCTTCAAATCGATTGAGGCAAACACTGGATATGTGCATCACTGATCCACAAGTATCACAACTAGGTTCTGTGAGATCCATAGAAGATATCGGGCGATGCACATTCATATTCTTCAGTTCTGCAGTGATGAAGGATAATTGTGATGTCACTTTACTCTCTATTTCCGATGCCGCATCTAATATACCTTTGTCTTGACTTTTCAATCCATCATAGAAATATTGCACTAACTATTTATTAGCTATTTAATGGTGGGGGCATCTAGATAACAAATCTTAGAAGCGGTTCTAATAGTCATAGAGAGACTCATCATAATCCTGACGTGCCGAGTAAATCTCCTTCCTCATCGATGAAGTGTGGGAAACTGAAAAGTACTTCTCCAAAAAAGCCTTCCTCAGATTAGCCTAGCTATGGTAGGCATTCGCCACATGCCTTGGAAGACTCATATACCACTCTCTTGCTTTTCCTTCTAAAGACAGGTGAAAAACCTCTCATAGCACTTGATCAAGTTAAGCTCCCGCTGGTTTCATACTCTGACAGATCATAGACAAGGATTGCAAATGCATGTAGGGATCCTCTCCTGTCAAGCCATGAAATTTAGGAAAAGAATTAATGAGTAATCCCTTAACTTCAAAATTAACATCAAAATTAAGATAAGCAGCAGTAAATAGATCATAATTCACATCAGAAGTTGTTGCCTCCTTAATAGTCCTTCTCCTTTGATTCCCATTATTCTCACCTACTCTCCCATGCTCCCCATTGCCTCCATTATCACCATTCCTAGGTTGGTTAACATGAAAGTTAGGGTTTTGGAGAAAAGCTGGGTTCTTGGCCATATTCACTCCTTCTAAAGGGTTGCTCTCACTACCTTGCTCACTTTACTCTTCTTCAACAAATCCCTTACTTCTCTCTTTTGCTATCCTCTCCTTTTTAATTTTTCTCAAACGTCTCTCAATATCAATATAAAAATGTAGGAGTTTTGTTTTTCGAGGCATGCATAGGGACAATTCAGAGGAAAATAAAAAATAACAAAATTTACTCGCAAGCACACAAAGTCAAATAAAAGATGAGATGTGATGGACGCAATTGTATGGTATGTGAAAGTATGTATCAAATTATGTATGTATGGCTCAAACAGTAATCAAAGAAAAAAAATCAAAAACTATTCGAATGCAAAAAAAAAAGAATGCTAAATATGAAAAGTCCAACTGTGATTGTATGTTTGTGTTTATGTTTTCAAAATTTTAAAACTATGCAAAGGAAAATAAAAATCCTTTACTATTGAAAAATATGACACTAAACTATGGAAAATGAAACGTAGAAGAAAAAGTTCCTAAACTTGATGAGAACAAAAATGACAACGGCTAACCTAAAAAAAACCAATTACTTGGTTCCCCGACAACGGTTCCATTTTGATCCGCGTTTCGTCTTTCGATTTTACCCTTGGAGGTCGAATCAAAAATTGAATTCTAAGGATTGCAATATAGAGTGCAACCTCGGGTCATCTCACTTAATTAGAACCTAATGCAATGGATCTAAGCTAGCCTAAATGTCATGAAATGCAAACTAAATTGGTTAGGAGGGGGTTTTGGTTCTTTGAAGAAACTAACAAAATTGGACTAATTGAAAGAGAAGTGTGTAAAATGTATTTTTGTATTTTTGGGAACGAGAAATTGAAAGTTAAAACAATGATAAAATGTAATAAAATCCTCTTGAAAAATGAGCTTTGTCTATCATAGTTCAAAATAAATCTTTGTGGGAGTAAAAATCACTAAGTTTCCAAATGATAAACCTTAAAGAACTCTTTAAGTCTAAGGTTTTAATCAATGAACTCCATTCTTTAAAACCTTGTTGAATGCATCTGAGTGCATGCCAAGGGTAAGTTAATGTAAGTGGTCAATTTGTGATCTAGCATCATCTCAATATCAAACATAACTAAGTAGATAAAATAGAATTAACAAAATCACAAAATCACATTTATGGGACTTCATAAATTCAAGCTCCAAGATCTACATCAACAAATCCAATAGCACAATATTCAACACTTGATTAAACTATAATCAAGAAAATCCAACTACAAAGCATAAATCCTAACTAAGGAGTTCATCACAATGTAGAAACATGAACAAACTACTCCCCTTTGAAGCCTATTGAACTTAAGCCATTGCTATATCTTCAAGAGCGAATGGTGCTTAGCCAAGCATTGCTTTCGGTGAACTCACAACCGAAAACCCACCAAGAGCATCCATCGCAGCAGCAGCAGATGTTGAAGGTGGCAATAGAAAAATGAAAATAAGGGATGGATGATGGTCAAGTTGAGAGAGGAAGAGTTGTGAGTGTGTGTATGTTCTGTATGCTTGTTAATTATTGTCGATTATAACCTAATTTGATAGGTTTTTAAATGAAGAATGCTTAGGTCGGGTTGCATAGTGGGTGATTTTTTCAAAATTGGTTCTGGTTTTCGAAGGTTTGTCGTAGCGACAAATGTTTTTCACCACGGCGAACTTTTCCCGAAAGCTTTTGCTTCAGTGATAGTTCCTTCACCGTGATGAAAGAATTTATATTCGCTGCAATGAACTTTTCCCGAAAGTTCAGCCTGGATTCTTTGTATTTCACTGCGGCGACAGATCCACTTCGCCACAACGAACTTCCTGTTGTACCTCTTCTCTTGTTGACTTCATTTTAACCTTCTTTCACTCTACATATTCTTCTTGAGTCCCTTTTCCCTGAGTCTCCTACAATAAAAATGGTAGTTTGCAATATCAATTATTCTAAGAAAATTAATTAGTGCAATTAATACTGATTTGTAACAATTTTTACCCTCAAACTACATAAAATAAAGTACACACTCAAGAGTCAATTTAAGCATAAAAGCTAGAGATAGAAGTCAAAAAGTGTAGCAAGAGTCATGAAAATGTTGCCAATTTATGTAATAAACTTGGGCTCAATCATAGACATACAACTAAGATGCTTAACCCTTGTGAGAAATGAAGAAAAAGGGAAAAAGAATATGTTTCCTGAGGGAAATAAAGATGATCTTACAGATGTAACGTCGGACTTTCGAAGTCTGTTTATGTTGTACTGTATTTGGAGATACTACTATATATTGATATATACATATGGTTGGATATGAGTTCAAAGATGTATTTAAGCCATTTAGGTGTATATGTAAATGATTTATAATGTTATATGCCCTTACATGAACATGGAATTCATCAGTAATGCGGAATCTTGGACATTTCTGACATATGAGCTTTTAAGTGAATAAAACCGAGTCCATTGGATGTATATGACCATGGTGATTAAATTAAATGAGTTCTAATGCGTTAGAGGTGATTAGACATGATTTATAGACTCATGGGACACTTAGAAAACTTAATTGGAAAAGTTGATGTATATAAGGGCTTATTTGCAATTTGTCAAAAGTTAAAGGACTTAAATGTAATTTTTCAATTCTTGGAGGACCAATTCGTAATTTTGTAAAGTTAAGGGACTTAATTATAATTTTCAAAAGTTAAGGGACCAAAATGAAGATAAAAGTTTTAGTGATTCCCAAATTTTACGCTTAATTGCAAATTTAGGAAAGTTTAGAGGGTATAATGGTAATTTCACATAACTAAGGGCAATAAGGTAAATTATCATTCTTGTTCAAAGAAGAGTCAAATTCTAGACCCTTCTTTATGTGTGTGGCCATGCAACCCCTTGATTTGGCATTAAAATATGTTTTTTTGTAATTAAAAGAGAGGAGAAAGAAGGAGAAGAGAGGAAAGAGAGAGTTTTTACCATCATCAAAATTCACCCTTCTTTTTGATTTTTCAACTCAAACCAAGGTGTTTTAAGCTAATTTGGGGTCAAGGAACTCAAATCTATCATTAGATTTGAAAAATTCTCAAAGGCTTGGAAGATATCACTAAAGGAAGGTTTTGGTAAATTTTGTCTCATCTCTCTCTACATTAGGATTTTGAGTTTGGTGTTAAGATATGATGTTCTCCATGCTTGATTGTGCATGAAACATGGTTTAGATGAATGAAATATGTCATAGAGAGGGTTCTTTAAGTCAAAACTGAAATTGTCCCCTTTAGGTAAAACTTTGTAAATTTTTTAATATCTTTTGAAATTGATGGTTTAAATGAACTCTATGATGTTAATTGTGTATGTATGAGGTGGATTGATGATGGAAAATAAGGAAGAAGTGCATTAGGATAAGGCTTTCAAGTTTATGCCTTTAGGTGTTTGATAAAATGCCTAAGTGAACTTGACTTAGGATTTAAGGATTTTGATGGTGTGCATTGGGAAGAGGCTTTCATGTTTACCTAGAGTAAACTTGAATTGTTGCTTAGATTAACAAGTAAAGGACTAATGTGTTTGGATAAACATGGGCTTAATTATGCTTTGAAATGAGTAAGTATTACATTAAAGGCATTAAATGCCTTAGAAAATGCAAAAGAAAAACTAATGTGGATAGTAGGGAAGTAACCATGTGAGAAGCTTAATGTTCAAATTCTATAACTTATAGGGAATGATATTGTGTTTTATACACCTAAGTGAGGGTGTATAAATAGGAAATTTAAGTTTATATTGTAATTTCATTGTATATCCTTTTTACGTATAAAGGTTTAGGAGCAGTGAATTAAAAAGCCCGTACCCAAGATTGTTGAAGCTAAGAGAGTGCATACCTTATTTTGAGGTGAGTTGGGGAACCATATTTCTCTTATGGGATTAGATCACTCTAAGACATGTATGATGACTTGTATGTGAATTTTGGACATAGGTAATGAATAGTAGAATTTAATCTCCAATAGATGCTAGTATATTTGTGTATTTACTGAACAATTTTGTTTTGAATAACTCTTTACTATTGGAGCGCAACTAATTTTTTTATTTCGTATTTTGAGAAATGACGTTGTTTTCAACAAACCTACACTCGAAGTGTAAAAAAAATGTTTCATTTTCTAAAACTATGTTTTTGAACAACTTTGCACTTAGAGTGCAAAAGATGACTTTTATGAAATGAAATAATGTTTTCGAACTTACTTATGCATAAATGAGTCATATATGCTACGTTTATGTTTTCTCTTTTGGCTTAGATTTCTCTTTTGACTTAGAGCCACAGCAAGGCCTTATTTTATCGATTGGATCAATAAATAAAGGCATGATGCCTTACTTGATTTTTGATACTTAAATGTTGTATATGATTTTGTGATTGGTGAGGAAACGATTGGCCAATCGTGTGTTGGTGTAACACCCCCTTACCATAGGGTATACACCGGGATGCCCGTAAATCATTCCGATACATATCCTATGAAAAGGGTGATCTACGAACAATCACTACTGTACCTCACATGGTATCAAATCATAAAGAATCAATATTGAAAATCACTAATTTTTGAAACCATAAATTTTCTTCATTGTATTTCATCAAAAGTAGTAATTTACATAACTGTCAGTTTTTGACTGTCTATACATTACTACAAAAAAAATAAACTACAAAAAGCCTAACTAGGTCATCCCTCAAAAATGCTAGTTGACCGACCTGTGAGCCATGACCTCTCTTGCCAACACGAACTACATGATAGGAAAAGTCCCCCTGGAGCTAGGAGTCTACTCTCTCGGTCCTGAAAAATAATTTGAAATTTTGGGTGAGTTTGCTACTCAGTGAGAAACCATCATCGATGGTTCACCCAATTCATGCATAGTCAAACAAATCACAGTTATATCATAATAACCCATTCAGATGTACCACATGATTATTCACATAAACACAAGGCGATTTGCCTTTCACTCAATCAAAACATTCAATCAAATGTAAATGTAACGTGTATGTGACCCTTTTTCCAATTTATTACGTTGTTGTGACCGAGCGCCTAAACTGTCCCAACAAGGGTGCATTAATCGGTGAGCCTAAGGCTCTGAATCACTGTGGGCTCAAGGCCCAAATACATTGAGCTTAAAGCTCTCGGTGGCTGCTTCGGTCACAACTGTCAATTACTGATCATGCATTTATGCATGGAATGCATATGTCTAAATAAAGCAAAGCCAACATCATAATCGATCCCAAGTTAACACAGTCAACACATAGTTCACACTCAATCACATTAAAATCACAATCACAAGTAGAGTGCTCCCATGTCATAATCTCCCAATACATCGGAAACCTTTGGTCCAAAATTCAGGCATACGCACAAGTCCACCATTATTCTCCACAAGTTCACATGTTACTAAATGCACAATTAGAACTATAAATATTAAATAATGCACATGCAGCAATTTAGATGTGTACAATGCATGTTCGTGACATTCCCGGTACCATTCTATAATTCACATCACAAAATAGTTCCCTATGTCTTAGGAACCCATAGACACCAGAATTACTCAATTTGGACCTCTATAGGTCCAGATATTGTCAAAATTTAATCAATTCTCTCACTTGAATTCAATCCCTAAATTTCAATTAAATCCCACAATTCCGTATGGAGAGGTGTATAATTGTCTTATGAATCCGACGCCTCGAGAACTAGGTCAATCGGAGGTCGGATGACGAAGATATAAGCAAAAGAAGCTTTAGGACAAAACAAAAGATAAGAGAGTTTGCACTTATTTCCCTCTCTTCCACCATCTGAATTTCTAAAATGCATAACTCTTCACCCACTTATCCAAAAATTACAAACAAGATCTCATTGCAAAGATCGCAAGAAACCCTACAAATTCCATGAAGGGCTCACAAACCAATCTCACCTCTAAGGGTGCCAAAAATTACTTCAAAGTTGCTTCCCATAAAATGACCATATGAACAGTAACTGTGTTCTTCCAATCCTCATAAATTCTTGCTCCAAATCCATAAAATTGCATATTATACCTCAATGTAAAGGGTAAAAAATAATCTAAATCTTCTATGAAGGATGCAAAAATCATTAAAGGCTCTAAAAGGGTGAGAAACCCTTCCAAAGATTCTGCCCAAATTTACCATATGAACAGTAAATGAACTAGGTCCAACCCCCAAAAGTTTGTATTCCTAACTCCAAATAAGGTACATTATATACCATTAGAAAGATATAAACATTTTCTACAATCTTCAAGAAGACCCCCCAATCCAATTCAATCTCTAAGAGGGTCAAAAAAAAAACAAAGCTTCCACCCAATGAAACAGTAAAACTACCATATGAATAATAACTGCACTCTACTAAAAATCCTATCTTTCCATTCCTTATGCCAAAAATTCCAAGCTATAAGTCAAACGAAATATAAAAACATGTTCTACAAGTTTCATGAATAAATTGGAAGCAAATTCAATCTCTAAATAGCTCAAATTCTCAAGCAACGTTTCTACCTATATAAGTCTCATTCTCACAATAACAGAATCTTCCAACATTCATAACTCCATGTACCCTTGGCGAAAAATTTCATACCATATAGCAATAAAAGGATCAGACAATATACTACAATTCTCAAGGACTTAGAACCAAATTCCATCTCTAATTAAGTCAAATCCTCCCATTAATGTGGCTGTCCTGTTAGGGTTTATGAAATCAACATTTAACCTAAACCATAACAAAACTTTACAAATTTATATCTAACAATCCTTACAATACCTCATTGGAAAGCTACAACAACCCTCTACAACTTTCCAGAAGATCACTAGAGCCAATTTCACCCTTAACAGTCCAAAATTAACATCAGAATACAAAAAACACAAAACCTATGCACTTAGAGCATTTGCACACCAAAACACATTTTGAGTTGAATTACCCCTTGAACATTAACAAACCATAACTTTCAATCTATAGATCAAAAAAATTCATACTTAGTGGCGTTAGAAAACTAACACAAAAATATTCAACTTTGATGAAGAAAAAATTAACAAATTCAATCCAAATCAACCTAAAAAAATCATCAAAGTTTTAGGTCACAAGGTTCGGATTACTGTTCATATAGCACCTACAACTCACTTTCAAGGCCAAATTCAAGCTCCTTTAAGGCACAATTTAGTATCACTTCCTTCATATGAATTCTAGCCATACTTCTTAAGTTTAATTTAAGCTAAATCTCATCTCCATAGAACAACAATATCAAAAGTTATAAGCAAAAATCTGAAACCTATACAAAGTAAAAATTTCCAGATTTCCTATCTACTTCAACTTCTTTCAATTCAACACCAATCCTACATCAATAAGCATCCAATTTAGTCTCTAATTCAGCCACAAGTTCAGGTAGACATTCACTTAAATAATTAATCAAAATTTGGCAGCACTGAACACACAACATTTTCTTACTTGAATTCTCCACTCATTTAACATTATTCAACATCAAAATCAATCCAAAACCAATCCACAACATATTCATCATTCATCCTCACACATACTTACACTTATAACCAAACAATACTACCCCAAAATTTATCAAATTAATGCATAATTAATCACAATAAATGCTTTTAATTACCAAATTAAAGAACATAAATGTAAGTTCTCACCTAAATAAACTTCAAGCTTTAATTTCTTCAAATCTTACTTCAACTTTCTACCACTCACCAACACCTACGGCCATCACTTCCTCACACACTAATCATCATCATCACAAGGCTTAAGGTTGGTTTTGTATGTGAAGGAAGAAGGAGTAAGCAAGTAGACAAGAAAAATTCTTCGTATGGATGAAGCACACCAACGAAAAAGGAGAGGAAGAACACGTACGGATGAGAGAACTTCTTAAACTTTCAAAGTGATTTTTTTAAAAAACTTTCAAGGAGAGAGTCGTAGAAACTAGAACACCTTAGGTTAATTTAATAACAAGATTAAGTAGGCAAGTGACATGTGTCACTTGCCACTTGTCTTTTTCTTAAACCCCTTTTTGGTTCTTTTTACTTTCAATTCAATTTTTAGTTCAATTTGTATCCAAATTCCAATGGATCAAAGTTCAAAATTCCTAAAATCATATGTCTAATAGTCCAGTGCCATTGGACAGTCATTTTCAGTACCGAAAATCCAATCAATCTGCCACTTGGTAATTTTTTCGGTCAAGACATTTTTCTCCAAAAATTCCAGAAAATTTTCTAAAAGTCCCTAAAAATGTAAAACACACATAAATCACTCCAATTCAAGTTTTTAAACAAAATTATCACATATTTCACAAACTCTTACATTTAGACACATATGCCGGGAAATATCATGAATGCATGTACAATCATGTGCATGTGCAAAAATTACCATTCATATCTATAGAGAGGCTATATGATGCATGACCATACCGAGGTATATTTACACTCACCTAATCCGTCCCAAATGACCAATTTACCCTTCCTATCGGTGATGGGATGTTACAATTCTCCCCTCCTTATAAAAATTTTGTCCTCGAAATTCTTACCTGCTTGGTCGAACAGGTGAGGATACTGTCTCCTCATATGCTCCTCGGTCTCCCAAGTTACTTCCTCAATTGAGTGGTTCCTCCATAGGACTTTCACCAATAGGATAACCCTGTTCCTCAACTGTTTAACCCTTGATCCTACAATCTGGATCGGCTCCTCAACATAGCTCAAATTGCTAGCCACCTCAATCTCTTGAGCCAGTATCACAGGTGTCAGATCCGATCGATACCTCCGGAGCATACTCACATGGAAGACATTGTGCAATTGAGACATCTCACTCGGTAAAGCCAGTTTATAGGCCAAAGGCCCTATACGCTCAATGATCTCATATGGACCAATGTACCTAGGGCTTAACTTGCCCTTTTTCTCGAATCTCGGTACTCCTCTCCACAGTGACACTCGTAGGAAGACCTTGTCTCCCACATTAGACTCCATCTCCCTCCGATACTAATCCATATAACTCTTCTGTCTATCCTGAGCCGCTTTTATTCAGCTCCGAATCAATTTTACCTTGTCCACGGTATCCTGAATCAGTTCTGAACCCTCAATCATTCTCTCACCCTCTTCATCCCAATACAGAAGTGATCGACACTGTCTTCCATATAAAGCCTCATATGGTGCCATCCCGATGCTACTGTGATAATGATTGTTATAGGCAAACTCAATCAAGGCCAAATACTGATCCCATGCTCCTTTAAACTCCAATACACACGCCTGAAGCATATCCTCAACAGTCTTAATCGTCCTTTCACTCTGCCCATCTGTCTGAGGATGAAATGTTGTACTAAAATTCAACCTGGTATCTATTGCAAACTGCAGTATTTTCCATAATCTCGAAATAAATCTAGGATCCCGACCCGATAATATAGATAATGGAACTCCATGCAGTCTCACTATCTTAGTCACATACTTCTGGGCCAACTGATCAAAAGAATTGTTCTGCCTCACCAGCAAGAAATGGGCCGATTTAGTTAACCGATCTACTATGACTCAGATAGCATCATGCTACTTTAGCGTTCTAGGCAACCCCATAATAAAAATCCATAGTAATTCGTTCCCATTTACACTCAGGAATAGGCAACGAATGAAGCTTCCCCATTGAAGCCTAGTTCTCAGCCTTAACTTGCTGGCACGTTATACACCTGGAGACATATTCTGCCACCTACTTCTTCATGCTAGGCCACCAAAAATGTTGCTTAAGATTGTTATACATCTTGGTAGTACCAGGATGCATAGCATAGCCGACCATATGTGCTTCCTTCAGAATCTCTCGCCTTAAATCATCCACATCAGACACACATAACCTCTGCCCCAACCATAACGTCCCATCTCTCAACTCAAATTCAGAATTTAAATCAGACTTCACTTTCTCAATTAGTTTCACCATAGCAGGATCCTTGTCCTGAACTCTCCTGATCTTGTCGTGTAGCATCGGTCTGAGCTTCAGAGTGGCTACTAAAGCTCCATCATGTTCCAGATTCAACTGAACATTCAAACTCTCAATTGAATCAAATTAGGCAATCTCAATACCTGAATCTGAGCTGAACTGCTGTGAGAGTTCCTGCTCAACACATCCGCCACCACATTAGCCTTCCTTGGGTGGTACTCAATCGTACAATCATAATCCTTCAGTAGCTCTATCCATCTCCTCTACCTCAAATTTAACTCTCTCTGACTCAGCAGATACCTCAAACTCTTATGATCAGTGTAAATCTGAAATGTCTCACCATGCAAGTAATGTCTCCAAATTTTCAGGGAAAAAACAACTGCAGCTAACTCCAAGTCATCCACTGGATAGTTTACCTCATGAGACCTCAACTGTCTCGAGGCATAGGCAATCACTCTGCCATGCTGCATCAAAACGCACCCTAATCCCTGATGCGATGCATCACTATACACCTCATAACCACCAGTCACAGATGGGATAGCCAACACTGGTGCAGTGGTCAACCGATGTTTCAGCTCCTCAAAGCTTTTCTGGATCTCCAAAGTCCACCTGAATGGCACATTCTTCCTCAAAAGTTTTGTCAGAGGGGCAGAGATTAATGAAAACCCTTCGACAAACCTCCAGTAATAACCAGCCAATCCGAGGAAACTCCGAATCTCAGACACATTCCTAGGAGCTTCCCACTTCATCACTGCCTCAATCTTATTAGGATCGACCTGAATACCCTCTCCGGTCACTATATGGCCCAGAAACACTACCTCATCCAGCCAAAATTCACACTTACTAAATTTGACATATAGTTGTTTCTCTCTCATAAGCTGCAAAACAGTCCTCAAATGCTCAGCATGCTCCTGTCTACTCCTCGAATACACCAATATGTCATCAGTGAACACAATGACAAATTGATCTAGGTAGGGCTGAAAGACCTTATTCATCAAGGCCATAAAAGCTGTCGGGGCATTAGTCAACCCAAACGACATCACTAGAAACTCAAAATGCCACACTTGCTCCTAAAGGCACTCTTAGGCACATCAACCTCTGCTATCTTCAGCTGATAATACCCTGACCTCAGATCCAGCTTAGTGAACACTTGAGCTCCCTACAACTGATCAAACAAGTCATCGATCCTAGGCAGTAGATACTTATTCTTCACTGTCACCCAATTCAGCTGCCTGTAATCGATGCACAATCTCAGAGTCCCATCCTTCTTCTTCACAAACAATACCGGAGCTCCCCAAGGTGAGACGCTGGGCCTGATAAAATCCTTCTCCAATAACTCCTGCAACTGAGCCTTCAGCTCCCTCAGTTCCACAGGTGCCATCCTATATGGAGGTATAGATATAGGAGCAGTACCTAGAACGAGGTCAATAGTGAACTCTATTTCCCGATCTGATGGTAAACCCGGTAACTCATTAGGAAAAACATCTGAAAATTCGCTAACCACGGGAATATCTTGCAGCCTCATCTCGACTCTGGTGTCAATAACATGGGCCAGATAGGCCTCACATCCTCCCTGCATCAATCTTAGGGCATTAAGGAAAGAGATCATCCAGGTTGGCACCGCTTGACTAACTCCTTTGAACACTGCCCTAGGCTGACCAGGAGACTCTAAGACAACCTCCTTGGTATAGCAGTCCATGATGGCCCTATGGGCCGTAAGCCAGTCCATACCCAGAACCACATTGATCTCTCTCAATGGTAACACTATAAGGTCTGCTCTCAACACTACTTGATCAATCTGGATCGAACACCCCTTGCAGACCTCTCCCAGAGCAGTAGTACTACCTAGAGGTGTACTCACCTATAACTCATACTGTAACATCTCCCTATCCCCATGCAATCTACATGCCAAATTTGATGCAATAAATGAATATGTAGATCTTGGATCCAACAGTGCAAATGCCTCAATATCAGAAATAAGAAGCACACCTGCTACTACATCGGGAGAATCCTGGGTATCCTGTCTAGTCATGGCGTAGACCCTGGCCTGGGACTATGGTCGGCTACCCCGTCCCTCATTCCTCACAAAAGATCCCTCAGCTCTACCCCGGCCTCTACCTCGGCCCCTCTGCCCGGATCCACCACCTCTACTCTGCTGCACCGTAGTATTACTGCCTGATCTCGCACTAACAGCAAATTAAGCTCCCACAATAGCACGGCAATCCCTGATCTGATGATCCATGCAGCCGCATTTAAGGCAAGCTCCAGTCAATCGCCAACACTCCCCACTGTAACTCTTTTCGCAGTGCTCACAAACTGGGAGAATCTTCCTTGTACCTCTACCACTGCCACTACTAGCCTGTGCAAACCTCCCTCTCTATCCAAAACCAGACTTCCTGGATCCACCTGGTGATCTGAAGGTCCTGCTCTGGTGCTTACTAAAACCTCTGCCAGAACTGCCCTGACTGTCACTCGGTCTCTTCCCCCTGGATCCCTAACCAATCTTAGCCTGTCGCTATCTCATTAGCTGCTCAACTCGCACTGCAACAACTCTCAGCTCAACAAAAGTGCCCATATCATATCGGGCCAACCTGGTACGGATCTTCAAATTGAGGCCATTCTCGAACCTCTGGCACCTATCAGCCTCAGTGGAAATCAAAGCAGTAGCATATCCTATAAGCTCATTAAACCTCACCTCGTACTCTACACTGTCATCCTACCCTGCTTCAACTCTAAAAACTCCTGCATCTTCATCTCAAGATATACCTTGGGCATGTAATTGTCTTTAAATGCCCTCAGAAAATCCTTTCAGGTCAGTAGGCAAGGTCTGGTGGTACTGCCCGGGATAGTCTTTCACCACTGATAAGCTGGGCCTGGAGGAGAGATACTGCATAGCCAAATCTCTCATCTGAATCACAGTCCATCTGGTCGAAGACTCTCTCAGTCCTCTCAAGCCATCCCTCAGCCTCAGCAAGGTCTGTGCTGCCATAGAAATCCACAGCCCCCTACTTGCGCAGTCTATCATACCTCCTCTCCCTTCTCACAGGAACTCTAGGAGGCAACTCCTCAGAACGAGGCACCGATGACTCCCTACTAGCTCCGACTGATCCCTGGTTAGCTGGTTGATCAATCTGATCACAAAGAACGGATGACCTATAACAAAACAATAATCTCGATTAGTTTCTGCATTTTTCACAATAATCCAAGCCTAAATATTTGACTAGTCCCAATAGATGCAAAACCATGCTCTGATACCACCAAAATGTAGCACCCCCTTACCATAGGGTATACACAGGGATGCCTGTAGGTCATTTCGATACATATCCTATGATAAGGGTGATCTACGAATAATCACTACTGTACCTCACATGGCATCAAATCATAAAGCATCAATAATTAAAATCACTAATTTTTGAAACCATAAATTTTCTTCATTGTATTTCATCAAAAGCAGTAATTTACATAACTGTCAGTTTTTCACTGTCTATACATTACTCCAAAAGAAATCTACTACAAAAAGCCTAACTAGGTCATCCCTCAAAAATGCCAGCTGACCGACCTGTGAGCCATGACCTCTCTTTCCAACACGATCTACACGGTAGGAAAAGTCCCTCTTGAGCTAGGAATCTACTCTCTCGGTCCTGAAAAATAATTTGAAATTTTGGGTGAGTTTGCTAACTCAGTGAGAAACCATCATCGATGGTTCACCCAATTCATGCATAGTCAAACAAATCACAGTTAAATCATAATAACCCATTCAGATGTACCACATGATTATTCACAAAAACACAAGGCGATTTGTCTTTCACTCAATCAAAACATTCAATCAAATGCAAATGTAATGTGTATGTGACCCTTTTTCTAATTTATTACGTTGTTGTGACCGAGTGCCTAAATTGTCCCAACAAGGGCGCATTAATCAGTGAGCCTGAGGCTCTGAATCACTGTAGACTCAAGGCCCAAATACGTTGAGCTTAAAGCTCTCGGTGGCTGTTTGGGTTCCAACTGTCAATTACTGGTCATGCATTTATGCATGGAATGCATATGTCGAAATAAAGCAAAGCCAACATCATAATCGATCCCAAATTAACACAGTCAACATCAAAACCAATCCAAAACCAATCCACAACATATTCATCATTTATCCTCACACATACTTACACTTATACCCAAACAATCCTACCACAAAATTTATCAAATTAATACACAATTAATCACAATAAATGCTTCTACCTACAAAATTAAAGAACATAAACATAAGTTCTCACCTAAATAAACTTCAAGCTTTAATTTCTTCAAATCTTACTTCAACTTTCTACCACTCACCAACACCTACGGCCATCACTTCCTCACACACTAATCATCATCATCACAAGGCTTAAGGTTGGTTTTGTATGTGAAGGAAGAATGAGCAAGCAAGTACATAAGAAAAGTTCTTCGTATGGATGAAGCACACCAACGAAGAAGGAGAGGAAGAACACCTACAGATGAGAGAACTTCTTAAACTTTCAAAGTGATTTTTTTAAAAACTTTCAAGGAGAGAGTCGTAGAAACTAGAACACCTTAGGTTAATTTAATAACAAGATTAAGTAGGCAAGTGACATGTGTCACTTGCCACTTGTCTTTTTCTTAAACCCCTTTTTGGTTCTTTATACTTCGAATTTAATTTTTAGTCCAATTCGTCTCCAAATTCCAATGGCTCAGAGTTCAAAATTCCTAAAATCATATGTCTAATAGTCCAGTGCCATTGGAAAACCATTTTCAGTATCGGACATCCAATCAATCTACCACTTGGCAATTTTTTCGGTCCGGACATTTTTCCCCAAAAATTCCAGAAAATTTTCTAAAAGTCCCTAAAAATGTAAAACACACATAAATCACTCCAATTCAAGTTTTTAAACACAATTATCACATATTTCACAAACTCTTACATTTAGACACATATGTCGGGAAATATCATGAATGCATGTACAATCATGTGCATATGCAAAAATTACCATTCATATCTATATAGAGGCTATATGATGCATGACCATACAGAGGTATATTTACACTCGCCTAACCCATCTCAAATGATCAATTTACCCTTCCCATCGGTGATGGGATGTTACAGTTGGGCACAATTGATTATGATTAAGCGACCCCCGCACCCTTAATGTTGGTACATTAAAGTCGAGTTGCTATATCGACACCTTTTTACGGGACTTGCGGGTGATTCCACACCTAGGGTTTAGACACCGATGAGGTCATCACCTAGGGTCATGACGCTCTTGTCGACTATATTCTGGACTCACCACGGATGAAAGTTGAGCCAACATCGAGTATCGATGGGTATGCACATTAGTTTGGCCAACTAATGGTGTCACACATAATTGTTTTGGCTTATCCTGATATTGGCTTTCCTATCAAGATTTGATTGATACATATGATGTTTTTATGCTTTTGTGTACTAAAACTAGGACTTATATTCACCGGATGAGTGAGATAATAGGCTAAGCCTCTATGGTTCCTAACCAGTATATATTAAGTCATAGGCTGGGCCTATGTGTTTTCTATGCGTGATATATTCACTTCATAGGTTATCTACACTGTCTTGGTATGAACCAATTCTATCTGTGATATATGTTTTGCCTGCTCACTGAGTACCTAATGTACTCACCCCCTCTGCTTTCCAACCATGTAGACTAATTTAAAGAGCTTGAAGCTCTGTGAGGATCATGCGACTTTTTGATATTTTCGGGGTATTTCTGCACGTGGGTAGTCTCCTATTTTGTACTTTATTGTCTAGTGGCTCATGAACTATGTTTATGTAGATACATTTTATGATTTTGTGAGTTAACTTTTGATTACCTTGCATTTTGTAAAAAGATTTTATGTATGAACTTTTGATACTGTTGTTAAGATTGCTTTGAATTAAGATTGCCTGGAGTTGAGATTGCCTTGAGTGGACTAGAGAGTCCTGAAGTTGTGGTTGGATGTGCATATAGAAGTGTGTTCGAAATCGTTTGTAAGTTTTGGGATTTTTAAAATACAAACATTGTGTTGCCCAAATTTTTCCAAAAAAAGAAAAAAAAGATATTCGGTTAGCCTTGCAAATTCGGATTAAGGATACTACGAGTGTCCTTAGCTTGAGTATGCGGCGGTTATCATGGGCCTGATGTGGTACCGGGTCGTGACAACAAAAGAGCATATTCAAATAGTTATGAAGAACATAGGTGATGCATGCAATGCAGCTTAACCTGGAGATATCTATGTTTCAAACCTCATTTCAAAAGCATCAGGAAGTAAATTTGGAGTTTCAACCACCGATGAAAACTTCAAAGTATTTGGCAAAGTGAAAGAAGGACAGCACAGAAGTATCATGGTTGAAGGTATTAATTTCAACTTAGAAACCTTTGTTTATTTGGTCATGCATTTCAGACCTTTAGGTTTCATACCTTCAGTCAAAGATGTGTTACACCTTCTTAGGCAATCAATTCTAAAACTACCTAGACCTGATGATCTTGATCTCTTAGAAGGGAAAAAAACCTTACCCTCTATCAAAATAATAGAGTTAGATGTTTTACCTTCAGAACCATATGCTATGGAAAACCTTCATCCACTTAGTGAAATACAACAAGATCCTACTGATAATCCATAGTTCTTGAAGCATTTCGTAAATTGGACAGAAGCAAGTCACAGTCAGAAGGAAGTTTAGGAAACATTAGCAAAAGAAATTGAGGAAGTTCATAGTAAGGTTGATGAAGTTGCTGAATCAATGGGCGATCTTCATGAGGAAGTAGCACTACTACGGGGTTATTATTGAATAAGACCTTAAGATGATCCGCAATGACATGCAACGTATGTTTTCTAAAGTTCTAAAGTGTCTACAATGAGCAATCTTTTTGATTAATTTGGCATAATAATTAAACTCCAAATAAAATGGTTTATCTAACAAGACCACAAAATTTATTCAAATCATGTTTAATAAATAAAAAAAAATTGTGGTCCAACACACCTAGATTGCTTCAACTGTGATTGGCAAACCTCACCGTGAAAGACCCAACATCAACTGCATCACACTCGCTGCCACGAGCCGCTATAGTCTATCTATTGTCGCAATGCATGAGCACCATGCGTCACCATTTGACAAGTGTTTCACCATAGCTCTTTCTCCACCAATGTCGCCGACCTCTTACGTCTCCTCTGGGGGTGTCAGATGCAACCTCCAACCTTCTGCCAGTGCCCTTTCTCTCTTGCTTCCCTTCGGTTCATTTTTGTTTCTAGTATTTTTCTGCCCATATAGAAGCATTTTTTTCAGACATATTCTACTTACTTTACATGCATGGTTTTTGTTGGATGTCTTGATTAATATTGGAGAAGATGGAGGGAAATAAGGTCATTATATTGAGTTTCAATAATCCTTAACTTCAAATCAGTCCCGTAAAATTTGACGGAACTAATTATCTTGTTTGGTCAAGATCCTGTTTATTGTTCATCAAAGCTAGAGGATTATAGGGTTACATTATTAATGACAGTAAGAGACTCGACGTCAACAATTCTAATTATAATCAGTGGGAGTCTGAGAATTCTCTCATCATATCTTGGCTCATAAATTCAATGAAACTGGAAATTTCTCAGACATACTTGCTACTTGACACAGTAGCAAAGATAAGGAAAGTTGCTTCTCTGACCTATTCTCAAATAGGTAATAAAGCTCAAATTTTTTATCTTTATAATAAATTACACAATATGAAGCAAGGAGATATGACTGTATCACAGTATTTTGCAGAGTTATATGGGTTATGATAGCAATTAGACTATTATCAAGATTTTGAAGCAGAATGTTGAAAATATGCTGCTAGATTCCAAAAATTGATAGAAGAAGGTCGAGTATTTGATTTTTTAGTAGGTCTTAACCCTGAGTATGATCATATATGAAGAACAATACTTGGAAAAGATCCTTTTCCTTCTATTTAGCTCACACATTCTCTAGCACAACAAGAAGAAAGCAGGCAAAATGTTATGCTACATACACCTATCAATGAAAAAGCAGGATTAGAAGCAAGTTCTACCGAAAAGTTGAAACCTGCAAATACCTTATCTAATAAGGATCACTTACAATGTGATTACTGTGAAAATTGAAAACATACATGAGAAACTTGCTAGAAATTGCATGGAAGGACTAATTAGAGTCATGGAAAATGAAACAACTCGGTGGTAAAGGGTCAGGCTCACTTAGCTGATGGAAATGAAGTGTCTGCAACATCGTTAGTTGGGGGATTATCTAATGAGGAACTTCAGGCCTTAAGACAACTTCTCTCAAAAACAGACTCTACTTCTATAGTTAGTGCATCAAACCTTGCCATATCAGGTATTGAGCATTACAATTCTAAAGATAATCCTTGGATTATAGACTCTGGAGTTAACAGACATATGATAGGCTCTCAAAAGAAATTTTTAGCATACTTTCATGGAAACAATAGGGATAATGTTAGAATAGCAGATGAGTTTTTTACTTCCGTATCTGGTACAGGTTTTTTTAACTGTACTCCCAATATTACCCTATCCCCAGTACTTCACTTACCTCGTTTTCCTATTAATCTTCTCTCTATCAGTTCTATCACTAAGGACCTTAATTGCAAAGTTAAATTTTTTCGTGACTATTATGTTCTTCAGGACCTCCATATAGGGTAGAGGATTGGAACTAGTAGGCTATAGTATGGCTTATATGCCTTGGAAGAAGAGCATTTGATAGTTTCACACTAAGCGTTTTTTGGAAACGATGTGATTACTAAGGAAATTCTACAATGGCATAGGCAGTTAGGACATCCCTCATTTTTTGTTATAGCAAAATTTATCCAAACTTGTTTAAAAGCACTTCTTTTAATTCTATGTTTTGTGAAGCATGTGAACTTGCTAAACATACTAAAAGTTCTTATCATTTATCAAGTAGTAAGAGTTTTACTCTTTTTATGACTATTCACTCCTATTTTTGGGGTCCTACTCAAATTCCCTCTCTTTCTAGCCATAGATGGTTTGTGACCTTTATTAATTGTTGCACCTAATTGACAAGGGTTTATCTGATGAAAACAAAGAATGAAGTTTTTTCATGCTTCCAATCTTTTCACAAAATGAATTGTACTTAACATGATGTTAGAGTTAAGATATTACAGTTAGAAAATGGAGGGGAGTATATGGATGGCAAATTTTGTGCTTATCTGGATTTTAATGGAATAGTACATCAAACTAGTTATTCCTATACTAGTGAACAAAACAGAGTTGTGGAAAGGAAGAATAGACACATTCTAGAGGTTCCACGATCACTCATGTTCACAATGAATCTTCCAAAGGGATATTGGGGTGATGCAATCCTTTTAGCCGCCTATCTTATTAATAGAATGCCACTTCAAATTTTAGATTTTAAAAGAACTATTGAAATATTATAAAAAACAAACTCTTATACTGTACCTTTGAGAGTCTTTAGTTGTGTTTGCTTTGTTCATGCTCGAAATGTTGGCAAGTTGGAGCCAAGAGCTTTGAAATGTGTTTTTGTTGGATATTCTCCCACACAAAAAGGATACAAGTGTTATCACCCCCAGTCTAAGAAACACATTGTAAGTATGGATGTCATTTTCTAGAGTATAACTCCTATTTCACCACATCCCCAACCCTTCTTCAAGGGGAGAATGAAATTGAAAAAGAATTGTTGCTTGACTCTAGAGATAATGTGATCTAAGGAGAAAGAATAATTTAGGGGGAGACAACAAGTTTTGTTCAAGAGGATCAAGGTCAGTTCTTAAATAAACCAAACTTAAAGACATACTCAAGGTGAGATAAGACAGAAAAAGCCATCATGCAATTTGTGTCAATGTCGTCCTCTTCCCTAAAAAACATTGGTGAGCTAGAATATTATTTACCTGATGATTTAGATAAGCCAATTTCTTTTTGAAAAGGTGTTAGAAGTTGCACCAAACACCTAATTTCTAACTTTGATACATATGACTCATTATCTCCTATCTATAGAGCCTTTGTCTTGTCTATTTCTTCTGTCTTTATTCCATAGGATTAGAGGGAAGCAATGAAAATTGTCCAATAGAAAGAAACTATGATTAAAGAAATGAAGGCCCTGGTAAAAAATAACACTTGGTAACTTATCACTACTCTAGAAGGAACATGGACAGTTGGCTACAAATAGGTATTCACAGTGAAGCATAAGCTAGATGGGTCTATTGAGAGGTATAAGGTGAGATTGGTGGACTATTGACAAACCTTTGCTCTGGTTGTTAAGATGAATACAATCAGAATCTTACTCTCGTGTACAACTAACTTGGATTGGGACTTATAGAAGTTCGTTGTTAAAAATGCATTTCTTCATAGGGATCTAGAGGAGGAGGTGTATATGGAGATTCCTCCAAGGTTTGAAGATGAGAAGACACAAAGGAAAGGTTGTAGGCTAAACAAGGCCTTGTATGTTCTTAAACAATCACCACAAGCATGGTTTGAAAAGTTCAATCAGGCTATGATCTCCTTTGGTTATCAACAGAGTAATGCAGATCATACCCTATTTATCATGTACTCCCAAGGTAGATCACACTTCTTATTGTCTATGTTGATGACATTATTGTAATTGAAAGTGATACAAAAGAGATGGCAAGGTTGACGAAACTACTTGATCAAGAATTTGAAATTAAGGACCTAGGAAAATTGCAATATTTCTTGGGAGTTGAAGTCGCTAGATAAAGAAGAGGAATCTTTATCTCCCAGAGAAAATATGTCCTAGACTTACAAACTACAAGCAGACACTGGTATGAGAAGACACTGGTATGATAGGTTGTAAACCAGATGAATCTCCTATTGAAATCAATCACAAACTACAAGCAGGAGTGGGTACATCAGTAGACATGAGAAGATATCAGAGGTTAGATAGGAGACTCATCTATCTTTCTCACACTAGGCTAGACATAGCATTTGCAAATAGTCTGGTAAGTCAGTACATGCATGAACCACGAGAACCACACTTACAAGCTGTGTTTCACATTTTGCATTATCTAAAGTCTACTCTAAGAAAAGGCCTTATGTCCACTAACAATGGTCATCTTAAGATAAAAGCATTTATAGATGCTGATTAGGCTAGATCTCTAGATGATAGGAGGTCAACCACTAGTTATTGTATGCTCATAAGAGGAAATCTAGTCACTTGGAGAAGCAAGAAATAGAATGTAGTTGCTAGATCCAGTGCAGAAGTTGAATATAAAGTTATGAATCAAGGTGTGTGCAAACTATTCAGGGTAAAGAAGCTAATGAATGAATTAAAATTGACAGATGAAGGAAGTTCATCTATCTATTATGATAACAAAGCTGCCACTAGTATAGCTCACAATCCTGTTAGCATGATCGAACAAAACACATTGAAATTGACCGATATTTTGTGAAGGAAAAACTTATGAATGGCTCTCTGCAATTATTCCATGTGGGGTCAAACGAACAACTGGTAGATGTCTTCATCAAAGGACTCTACAACAAACAGATTCATAAGCTTGTTTGCAAGTTGGGCATGTGCGATATCTATATACCAACTTAAGGGGGAGTGCTGACCAGGGTTTATTAGCATTGATCTTGTATTGATATTGTTATAATTGCTCCTCTAATATATCCTATAATTAGGAGATTTCCTATAGCTAATAGCTAGATTACTTCCTAAATAGTCCTAGGAATTTTGTATATAAACCTTGTTCCTATGTACATAAAGTAATTCAACATTCAACATATCCAACATTAAGATTAGTATAAAGGGGTGTGAGAGACATTATGTCATGTAGGTTTCCAACAAAGTTTCTCTCCATTACTATAAAATTTTATGCCAATGACAGAGAGGTAAAGGTTTAAATGGTAGTTAATAAAGAAGGAAAAAATGATTAAGGATAGAAAGAAGTATTTGGATAAAGACTAATTAGCCCTTTAGTTAATAGTCCCAGTTATGATGGTGTCCAAGAACTTAAGAGATAAGAAAGGGGAGGTTTAAGGGAGAAGAACATGGAAAAGATGGAAGGAGTAAGGAAAAGAAAAATAGTATCCTTCACTAAGAGGATAAAATAGGAATATTAGAAAGACAAGAAAATATTTTAAAAGACTAATAAGAATTTCAAAAGAGAAGGAAGACCAACAATGAGGAAGCATAAAATGAAAAACCAAGATGAGTGGCAGGAATTAATCAAAAGAACACAAACCAAAAGAGAAGAAGGAATATGCATATGAAATATAACCATTCACCATTATGTAGAATATGCAAACCATTCACCACAATGTAGAATATGCAATTTCTAGAGAGAAGAAGGAGCTTTCTCTTCATTATTGAAAGTATTTAATACCGACACTTAAACCAACGACTCTTTATGAGTCTTTTAGTTGGACTTATCCACAAGCCCTTTATTCATCTTGGATTTATAATTAAGGGCTTGCTTCCACTTTCAGAATCCAAGACTCCTTAAACTTTTTCATATTCTAGTAACTACAGATTATCCATCTTCCCTTCTTCTCCTTACAAGATGTAGGAGCACTCTTCAATTAAATTAACCACTAATAAATCCTCGTGCATCTTCTTACTAAAAAAGAGCTCCTCTAATGCAACATCCCGTCACTCATGTTAGAGCTAGAATTGTCAATTTTGAAACATTTTTTAGAAATTAAGAAAATGCACATCATGCATAAATTAATTGTGACACACTTTTTTTTTGCACATTCATATTATTGTACATGCATTCTTTGACATTTCTAGGTATAATTGAGTTAGTAAATATGATTAAAATGTGTTTTGAAAATTTTGGTATTATTTAGGATATTTTGGTATTTTTGGTGAAATTTAGAAAAATATCGATTTATTGGCCAACTATGGTGTGACACGTGGCATCCTATAATTGGAACAAATGGCTTGTATGTATGGTGACACGTGGACTACTAGTGGTGACAAATGTATGACATGCAAAGAGCCCACGTATTTTATGTTTTGAAAAGAAAACAATAGGAAGAGTTACGGTAGTTTTTGAGCATATGAAGAATTTTCTGCTTGGTTTGTTCATCACCGATCATTGAGTTGCTTTTGATGGTTATCTGTGAGTTATTCGTATTGTTGGAAATAAAAGTTGAAACAGGTAAGTAACTTAATGATATTTTATGGTGTAGGAATATGCATGCATACATGGGATTGAGAAGTTTGGTTTCGGTGTTAAATAGATTAGATGATTAATTTGAGAG
Source organism: Erythroxylum novogranatense (assembly GCA_029891385.1). Classification (NCBI taxonomy): domain Eukaryota; kingdom Viridiplantae; phylum Streptophyta; class Magnoliopsida; order Malpighiales; family Erythroxylaceae; genus Erythroxylum; species Erythroxylum novogranatense. The sequence goes on along the minus strand of CM057226.1, from coordinate 51,425,656 downwards.
TTAAGAATTGTTTAAAATGGTGTTGAATGGACTCTAGATTGGAAGATATGTATATACTATGTTCAGGTTTTGAGAAAGTCTAAACGGTACTTGCATACATTGTGCCCGTTGTTTATCTGTCGAATTGAAGTTGATGTTTAAGTGTGAATCTTGGATTTTAAATTGTGTTTATTGACGAGCTAAAAATGAGTTAGAAGAATTGTTTTGAGTGTTATCTGAGTTAATTGATGTGAGAATAAATGTGAAGAATGGAGAGAAATGAGAAATTATTACAATGTGAGAAAGTGAAATCTGGATTTAAAATTTGGAAAGTGGGGAAGATGAGTCTTTTGTGAAAGTCCACCACGGTCAACTTTTTTTAGTTCGTCGTAGTGATCTTTGCAAAATTCTCGAGAAAATCTAGTTTCTGGAAGGTTCGTCGCGACCATCTTTTTTGTTCTCACCGCGGCGAAGTCTTATCCTTTACAATTCAAACATACTTTAGTATTTTGACCATAACATTCTTTGTAGTTATTCAAATGGGATGATTTTTAATTTGGAGTAAACCAAAGACATAGGGCTACAACTCTTATTAAGAAATGGAGTTTTAATCCTGTCTCTAGAATTTTCAAGCTTTGGTTGGAAGTTAAGGTAAGAATTCTGCTAAAGCTTAAGAATAGTCTAAAATATTTTGAGTATATCTTTTTGTATACTGAACCAAATTAAATGATTTTAGTGTCAATAGAAATTTGAGACATTGGAGAACAACTTTACAAAAGGAAATTTTGCCTAATCTGGTCATTTACTATATCAAATTTAGTATGGAAAGTTGACCCATATGTGTATTAGAGGAAAAATCTGAAGTGGTCAATGAAATTATGAAATTGTTTGACATTGTTTTGTTTCGATTCAATTGTAATTATACATGGTATTAATGGGGGCTTCGATATCTGAATGATTTTTTGATAAGGATCGTAATATTGTACCCCAAAATTGTCATTGAACATGCATTGTGCATACTTTCTGTTAGACCCTGAATTTTTTTTAATGATGTCATTAAGCATGAATTGTGTTAATTATGTGTTTATGCCTTAGTTTGATTAATTTGGGAGTATTATTGGATAATTAAGGTTTAATTGTGGTTTAAATGCGAATTAAAGGATAAAATATGTGAGGGTAAGTTGGGGAGACCACTTAAGTGGGAGAACATAAGGCTTTGCATGGAGGGGTAAAATTGTCTTTACCTATCTCATTTAGACTTCAGAGTAAAACTTAGAAGGAAAGAAAAGAAAAAGAAAGAAGAAGAAGAGAGACTATCGTGGGTGAGGAAGGAAGAAGAGAAGAGAATAGGTTTTTCAATCTTTGCATTTTCCGACCGATTCGAAGTGATTTCTGGTAAGTATAGCTTCCTTCCAACTTGTTATGGTTAGATTTAAACTTAGAAGATTGAAGAATGTAGAGAATCGGTGGTTTTAGGGTTTTAGGGTAAAAATGGTTAGATTTCTTGGGTTGCTGCGTTTGTGCTTGATTTTGAGTTGCTACTGAGTTAGAAAGGAAGCATAAGACTTGATTTAAGGTTTAGATGTGTTGCATTTGAGTTTGGAAAAGGATTGAAGTTGAAAATGCAGAAAATCGGGTTTCGGAGTCGTTCTTCAGACCCGCACGTCGCGACGTGCGTATGAACATGCACGTCGCGACGTGCGAGGAAGGAAAGCAACATCGCGATGAATAAATGTTTATTCACCGCGACGTGCGGCAGCTTGCTCGTCGCGACGTGCGAAGGTATGCACGTCGCGGCGTGGGGCATTTTGTTCGCCGCGGCGAGTGATCCGACGCCGCGGCGAGCCCCTGTTTCAGCAAAGATGATTTTCGATATTTTAGGCATATCTTTTGGAGTAGATATCCAATTGAGGCGATTTTGGAGTCGTTGTGATCTAGGGAATAAGAACTACAAGATGTATAAAAAAGGGAAGTTCGGAATCAGCCTTTAAGGGTTCGGAATTTTAGGAGGAGATCAAATATAGACTTTTAGTGCTTTATTTTGGATTTCCAAGCTTTCAATATTTACTATGGATATTGATTGAATGAGAACTTGGTTTGTTTTAGGAAACCAATCTGATCCGATTCCATCGCAAGAGGAAGGGCACCAGTGAGTCGGATACTCAAGCGATATTAGGTGGGTAATGTACTTATAGTTATTGTGTGATTAGGCAATTTCATGTCTATGTATGAATATATGTTATATGTTATGTGTGTTTACATGTGATGATTTGAATGATGTTGATTTCATATACTTTGAAGGAATCATGAGAATGGATAGCATTAACTTTTGATTCTGAGGATGTTATGCCTCGACTTCGGTCATGGCATTTTGACTAAATGCAAAGTATGAAACCATACCATATGATAAAATGATTATGAGCATAATTATGTGCTTTTGTTTGTCCGAGAGTGGAACCATTTTGTTCGTCACGTGCACGTCGACAAGAGCCTTCTCCCGGCTGCCCGCTTGTGACATATGAGCTCCGAATGGACTCATTTCGTTCAGGGTGTAAACTTCGGTTTCTCCCTTTTGTTTTACATGGAACCCTCGAGCCATTGTGATGTGCATTGCATATGCGAATTATTGTTGTGAAACATACTCTGTGACATATTTGTGAGTAGAATTAATTATGTTGAATGCGTAAATTGTTTAATTAGCATGTGAGTGCCTGAATTGATGATATATATATATATAACGTATATATGTGCATATGCCTGAATTTGTGCTAGTTACCGATGGCTATAATTATATTAGCCACTGAGCTGTGTAGCTCAACCCATTACTTTCCCTCCTCAGGTGCAGAACAGGCCGACTATTGATCTTGCAAGGCATCGGAAACTTCGAGCTAATTAGGAGCTTTGTATTAAGTTCGTATTTTGATTGGCCCTCCTAGCATATTATCATGGAACATATTTCATGTATTTTGGATTGAAACTTTATTTTATACTACGTATTGTTAAAAGCACATGTTTAATTTATTAACTTGATGGCTTATGTAATTGTGATGGTTAATTCATGGTTAGAATGCATGCATAGGTGATCGATTGTATGAGAATGTATGTGTATGAATCGAACTATGTATAAATGTTGGGATCGGGTCCGCTATGTTTGGGCGCCCGATGGTGGGAGCAACCCGAGGGGCCTCCTCGGGAATCGGGGATCCAGGACCCGGGCCCAACATGTTTGGTATCAGAGCCCTAGGTTTAGTGTCCTTGGCTTAGAATGCATAGTAGGATGAATTGTGTGATATATGATTGATTTGTTGCATTGATTAAGTGACATGCATATCATGCATACATGTAGATTGACCAATAGCTAATCCTTAGTGTTTACCTGTGAAGGAGTACGATGCCACCTCGTAGAAGGACACGAGGAGTTCTGCAAGGATCTGCTGCACCTGACTCTCAGACTAGAGAGGAGAGGACTGATGAGTTAGTAGCCCTGTGGAATGCCGAGGCTTCGTAGGCTAGAGAGTGAGCCCATCTTTGTCGCGATCTCGAGTCGCCGGTTCGCAGAGGCAGTGCCTCCACTGGATCTCGAGGTTGTTCGAGCTTTCACCGGGCATTTGTTCAAAGCTATGGGTCGATGCCACACCCTTACCTTCATTTTTTTCGGAAGGGCGGGGCGATTCGATAGGTTGAGAAAGTATGGGGCAGTTGATTTCTTCGGGACTTCAGATCCAGAAGAAGCTGAGAAATGGTTGAGAAAGACTGAGAGAGTGCTGGATCAGATGGAGTGTGAGGATGACGAGAGAGTCATCTATGTTGCAAGTTTGCTTCAGGGAGATGCTCTGCATTGGTGGGAGACCGTGCCAGGCAGTCAGATGAGACCAACTTCTTGGTTGCTTTTAAGAAGAAGTATCTATCAGAGGTTTACATTCAGCAGAAGCAGAGGGAGTTCCTTAGTTTGACTCAGAGGGAGATGACAGTCAGTGAGTATAAGTGGTGGTTCACTCAGTTGGCGAGGTATGCTTCGGATTTGATGCTAAGTGAGGCTGCTAGATGTCGCCGATTTGAGACGGGTCTGCACTTGGCCATCAGAGAAAAGGTGATTGTGTAAAACTTTTGTGATTTTCAGCAGCTGGTTGAGGCAGCTCTGACGGTTGAAAATATTGAGAATATCAAGAGTGCAGTGAGCAAGAAGAGAAAGGGCAGAGAGCAGACCAGGAGGGGAGGTAGCACTAGTACTCCTATGCCAGACAGGAGTGCCAGGAGTCTCCCAGTTCAGTCAGAGGAGAGGAGTAGTGGTGCGAGTAGATCGATGCCGATGAGAACTTCTACTGGTTCTCACCAAGCCTCGACGGTGGGCGGAAGTAGAAGGGGAGATGGGGACAGGTCATCCGTCCCTAAGTGTGAGCACTGCGGCAATTTCCATGGTTGAGTGTGTTACCGACTGACGGGAGCATGTTTCAATTGCGGACAGAAGGGACATAGGGCTAGAGAGTGTCCTCAGCCGTCCAGGAGAGAGGGATCTCAGATGCAGGCATCTAGGAGGCCAGAGACTGTGGGTCAAAGGACTGCAATAGAAGTGGGTAGTTCTGATGCAGCCAAGAGAGTGGGTCTTCCGGGGAGACTGAGGGGACAGGCACCAGCTAGGGTGTTTGCGATGACTCGAGAGGATGTAGAGGCCAATCCAGATGTTGTCACTGGTATGGCTAGATTATTTTCTGATGATGTGCTTGTTTTGATTGATCCAAGTTCTACTCACTCGTTTGTTTCTTTGAGAAGACCTGTGTGTGATAGGATTGTGAGCCCATTGGATACTCCGCTGATGGTGAGTACTCCAATCGGCCAGTACATTATGATTAGTCAAGTGTATAGAGGCTGTGAGCTATATATTGGTGGAGCACGGTTGATGGTAGATTTGATGCCACTGAAAATGGAAGGATTAGATGTGATTTTGGGTATGGATACGTTAGAGAAGTACAATGCCCGTTTGGATTGCAAGCAGAAGACAATAGAATTTGAATTGGATAGCGACAGGAGAGTGGTGTTTGTGGGGGACAGAAAAACAGGTCCGCCCAGAATTGTTTCAGCATTGACAGTAGAAAAGATGATGAGGAAGGGTTGTGAGGCGTTTTTGGCCTATGTGGTGGACACCAGGGCAGATAGAAGGAAGCTGGAGGATATTCCAGTAGTCAGGGAATTCTCGGACGTTTTTCCCAAAGAAGTTTCAGGACTACCGCCGCCTAGGAAAATTAAGTTTCCTATTGAGAGCTCTTTTCAGGTACTGCACCGATTTCAATTCCGCCCTACCAGATGGCTCCGGCGAAATTGAAAGAGCTTAAGGAACATTTGGAGGAGTTGTTGGAGAAAGGGTACGTTAGACCGAGTTCTTCACCTTGGGGAGCTCCGGTCCTATTTGTGAAGAAGAAAGATGGATCGTTGAGGATATGTGTGGACTACCGGAAGTTGAATCAGGTTACAGTGAAGAATCGGTATCCGCTTCCTCGCATTGATGATCTGTTTGATCAATTGCAAGGGGCGAAAGTCTTCTCAAAGATAGATTTGAGGTCGGGTTATCATCAGTTGAGGATTAAGGAGTCGGATGTTCCGAAGTCTGCTTTTAGGACGCGGTATGGGCATTTTGAATTTATGGTGATGCCTTTTGGATTGACGAATGTGCCTGCAACATTTATGGATTTGATGAATCGGGTTTTTAAGTCATTCTTGGACCAATTTATCATTGTCTTTATCGATGATATCTTGGTTTATTCCAAGAGTGATGAGCAGCAAGAGGAGCATTTGAGGATTTCTTTGAAGATTTTGAGGAGAAATGAGTTGTATGCAAAATTTGATAAATGCGAGTTTTGGCTGAGGGAAGTTGCATTTCTTGGACATTTGATTTCAGAACAAGGAGTGCATGTGGATCTAAGGAAGATAGAAGCTGTGGTGAATTGGGAAGCACCGAAGAATGTAGCAGAAGCGAGGAGCTTTCTGGGTTTGGCAAGTTACGACAGGAGGTTTGTGGAGGGATTCTCTATGATAGCCGCTACGATGACGAAGTTGTTGAGGAAAAATCAGAAGTTTGATTGGAGTGATGAGTGTCACAGGAGCTTCGAGGAGCTCAAGCACAGGTTGACCAGTGCTCCGATTTTGATTTTGCCATCGAGAAATGAAGGCTATACCGTGTATAGTGACGCTTCGAGGAAGGGTCTTGGTAATGTTTTGATGCAGCGAGATAGGGTAATTGCTTATGCTTCGAGGCAGTTGAAGTCGTATGAGTTGAATTATCCGACGCATGATTTGGAATTGGCAGCTGTGATCTTTGCTTTGAAGATATGGAGGCATTACCTATATGGAGTTCAGACGAGGATCTTTACCGATCATAAGAGTCTGAAGTATCTGTTGAGCCAGAAGGAACTGAATTTGAGGCAGAGAAGGTGGATTGAATTGCTTAAGGAATATGATTTGCTGATCGAGTATCATCCGGGCAAGGCCAATGTAGTGACGGATGCTTTGAGTAGAAAGTCTTCGATTGCTCATGTTCGGACGGTTTATCTTCCCTTAATGGAAGAGATGGCCAAGCTTAAGATAAGCTTCAAGCAGGAGGAGTCAGAGTGTCTTCTCGCTAATTTCCAAGTGAGACCGATTCTTAGGGAAAAGGTTAGGGAATTGCAGGCTCAAGATGCAGATTTAAGCAAGCTTCGAGATGAAATTCGGAATGGCAAGGTTTCTGAGATAGATGTGAAGGATGATGGGCTTATGACAATGGAGAACAGGTTGTGTATTCCTGATGTGCAGAAGGTTAAGGCTGAGATTATGGATGAGGCACACAATGTGCCTTATACTATGCATCCAGGTAGCACCAGGATGTATCGAGATCTGAGAGAGCATTTTTGGTGGAAGGGCATGAAGAGGGATATAGCAGAGTTTGTCAGTAAGTGTCTAGTGTGTCAGCAAGTCAAAGTTGAACACCAGGCACCTTAAGGCAAGTTGAGGCCATTGTCCATCCCGGAATGGAAGTGGCAAAGGGTGACCATGGATTTTCTGATGGGTTTGCCTAAGACTAGTAGGAGGCATGATGCAATTTGGGTTATTGTGGATCGATTAACGAAGTCAACTCACTTCTTGGCGATCAAGCAGACTGATTTTTTGCATGTGCTGGCAAAGAAGTACATCGATGAGATAGTGAGATTGCATGGGATTCCGGATTCGATTGTGTCTGATAGGGATCCTCGGTTTACTTCGAGGTTTTGGGGCAGTTTGCAGGAAGCTTTGGGGACGAAGCTGCATTTTAGTACGGCGTTTCACCCTCAGACAAATGGTCAATCTGAGAGGACCATTCGGACACTTGAGGGAATGCAAGGTATAAGGCACGATTGGTTGCAAAGGGCTACACTTGTGTGATGGATTTCAGAGGAGTTTGGGATGAGCATTTACCGTTGGTCGAATTTGCTTATAACAATTCGTACCATTCGAGTATTCAGATGGCTCCATATGAGGCATTGTATGGCAGGAGGTGTAGGACTCCGATCTATTGGGATGAAAAAGGAGAAAGGAAATTGGAAGGACCAGAATTGATTCAGACGACGGTCGATAAAGTCAATTTGGTTAAGTAGCGGCTTAAGGCAGCACAGGATAGGATGAAGAGTTATGTTGATGCTCACCGAAAGGAGATGGAGTATGAAGTCGGTGAGAAAGTATTCCTTAAGACGTCTCCTTGGAAAGGAGTGATGAGATTTGGCAAGCAGGGTAAGTTGAGTCGGAGGTATGTGGGTCCTTATGAGATCCTTCAGAGGATCGGACCACTCGCCTACAGATTGGCGTTACCTCCGGAATTGGCTCAAATTCACGACATTTTTCATGTGTCTATGTTGAGGAGGTATAGATCGGATCCTTCTCATATCATTCAGACTAGTGAAGTACAGTTGCGGGATGATCTAAGTTATGAGGAGCAACCAATGGAGATCGTGGACACAAAGGAAAAAGTCCTCAGAAACAAGACGGTTCAGTTAGTCAAGGTCCTGTGGAGGAACCATTCGATAGAGGAGGCTACATGGGAGCCATTGGAAGCTATGCGGGAGAAGTATCCGTATCTCTTCGATGGCTCAGAAAATAATTTCGAGGACGAAATTTCTTTTAATAGGGGGAGAAAATGTTAGACCCTGAATTTTTTTTTATGATGTCATTAAGCATGAATTGTGTTAATTATGTGTTTATGCCTTAGTTTGATTAATTTGGGAGTATTATTGGATAATTAAGGTTTAATTGTGGTTTAAATAGGAATTAAAGGATAAAATATGTGAGGGTAAGTTGGGGAGACCACTTAAGTGGGAGAACATAAGGTTTTGCATGGAGGGGTAAAATTGTCTTTACCTATCTCATTTAGACTTAAGAGTAAAACTTAGAAGGAAAGAAAAGGAAAGGAAAGAAGAAGAAGAGCAGAGACTATCGTGGGTGAGGAAGGAAGAAGAGAAGAGAATAGGTTTTTCGATCTTTGCATTTTTCGATCGATTCGAAGTGATTTCTGGTAAGTTTAGCTTCCTTCCAACTTGTTATGGTTAGATTTAAACTTAGAAGATTGAAGAATGTAGAGAATCGGTGGTTTTAGGGTTTTACGGTAAAAATGGTTAGATTTCTTGGGTTGCTGTGTTTGTGTTTGATTTTGAGTTGCTACTGAGTTAGAAAGGTAGCATAAGACTTGATCTAAGGTTTAGATGTGTTGCATTTGAGTTTGGAAAATGATTGAAGTTGAAAATGCAGAAAATTGGGTTTCAGAGTCGTTCTTCAGACCCGCACGTCGCGACGTGCGTATGAACACGCCGCGATGTGTGAGGAAGGAAAGTAACGTCGCGATGAATAAATGTTTATTCGCTACGACGTGTGGCAGCTTGCTCGTCACGACGTGCGAAGGTATGCACGTCGCGGCGTGGGGCATTTTGTTTGCCGCGGCGAGCCCCTGTTTCAGCAAAGATGATTTTTGGTATTTTGGGCATATCTTTTGGTGTAGATATCCAATTGAGGCGATTTTGGAGTCGTTGTGATCTAGGGAATAAGAACTACAAGATCTATGAAAAAGGGAAGTTCGGAATCAGCCTTTAAGGGTTCAGAATTTTAGGATGAGATCGAATATAAAATTTTAGTACTTTATTTTGGATTTCCAAGCTTTGAATATTTACTATGGATATTGATTGATTAAGAACTTGGATTGTTTTAGGAAACCAATCTGATCCGATTCCATCGTAAGAGGAAGGACACCAGTGAGTCGGATACTCAAGTGATATTAGGTGGGTAATGTACATATAGTTATTGTGTGATTAGGCAATTTCATGTCTATGTATGAATATATGTTATATGTTTTGTGTGTTTACATGTGATGATTTGAATGATGTTGATTTCATATACTTTGAAGGAATCATGAGAATGGATATCATTAACTTTTGATTCTGAGCATGTTATGCCTCGACTTCGGTCATGGCATTTTGACTAAATGCAAAGTATGAAACCATACCATATGATAAAATGATTATGAGCATAATTATGCGTTTTTGTTTGGGCGAGAGTGGAACCATTTTGTTCGTCACGTTGATCAAGGCTCTGTCGATTTGATCTTACGATCAATCCTTGGAAACCGGTCAAATAAAAAAAATTCCAAGATTGCGGTATAGAATGCAACCTCGGGTCGTCTCACTTAATTGGAACCAAATAAAAATGGTCTAAACTAGCCTAAATGTCAAAAATTGCAGTCAAAGTTGATAAAATGGGGTTTGGTATTTGGTCAAAATGATAAAGTAATCAAGATGGACAAAAAGTATAAAAGAATATTTTTGGAATTTTAGGAATAATGCAATTAACAAAATCAGATAAAAATAAAATCGCTAAAATCCTCTTCAAAATGGGCGCAGGCTATCACGATTCAAAAATGATTTTTAGGGACACAATCCACTAAGTTTTGAAAGATCAACCCTAAAGGACTCTTTAGGTCCAATGATTTAAATAATGGAGTAAGATTTAATTAATGAACTCCATTATTTAAATCTTTGTTAAAAACCTTAGTGTAAAAATGGACAAATGAATGCAATCGGTTAATTGGATAAAACACAACAATCTTAATCAAACACAACTAGGCAGAAGAAGACAGTAAATGCAATATCCAACGACATATATAAAACTTCATATATCAAGCATCAAACATTCTACAAATCACTTTATCCAACTCTCAACGTAGTGTTCAGCACACGGTTAAACTATAACAATGCTAATCTAGCTATAACCATGCAATCTCTAACTCAGAGCTTACAAAACCATAACTAAACTTCGGACACTAAGTGATTACTCCCCTTTTAAAACCGGTGAACTCAAACCGCTACTACATCTTCAAGAGGAAATGGGTTTAGCTGCTCATAACTCCGGAATCTCTCACAACTTGTGGATATTGGACGGCTTCCATGGTAGCAGAAAATGCGGACTGTGATGTAGCAGAGATGATCGAAGATGATGAAGATGAAAAATGATGGTGGCTTCTTCCCGAGTCTGTCCCCAAGAATCCCTATCTTTTTGACCTAAAAATAGCAAGTTTATAAATGATAGACGCGGGTCGGGTCAAAACAGTGAGAGATGTTCCCCAATGAAAGTCCGGGTATTTATCTGCTCGCCGCAGCGAGATGTATGCGCCGCGGCGTGCTCTTCTGGTCTTCTCGCCGTGGCGTATGCTCGTAGGCGTCGCGACGTTCTCCATTTGTATCCTCGCCGCAGCGAGATGAGTTTAGGCGCCGTGGCGTGCTACTCTGATACGCCGCCACATGAGATGAAAGGTAACGTCGTCGTGGCGCTTGACTTCTCTTAATGCTTTGACTCTTCTTTTCCCCTACAAATTAAACAACAATATGGCAGAATCAATTTTCCTTGAAAAATTACGATAGAATTAAAGTTAATTTGTGACAATTTTATTATCAAATTGTATAAAGTGTAAGCTCATTATGATGGAAAAATTAAAGCACAATGTCACAAATTAAGAGTCAAAAAGTACATTAAGAGCAGTAAAAATGTAGCCAATTTATTTAATAAACTTGGGCTCAATCACACGTGCACGTCGACAAGAGCCTTCTTTTGGCTGCCCGCTTGTGGCATATAAGCTCCGAATGGACTCATTTCGTTCAGGGTGTAAACTTCAGTTTCTCCCTTTTGTTTCCATGGAACCCTCGAGCCATTGTGATGTGCATTGCATATGCGAATTATTGTTGTGAAGCATACTTTGTGACATATTTGTGAGTAGAATTAATTATGTTGAATGCGTAAATTGTTTAATTAGCATATGAGTGCCTGAATTGATGATATATATATATATATATAACGTATATATGTGCATATGCCTGAATTTGTGCTAGTTACCGATGGCTATAATTATATTAGCCACTGAGCTGTGTAGCTCAACCCATTACTTTCCCTCCTCAGGTGCAGAACAGGCCGACTATTGATCTTGCAAGGCATCGGAAACTTCGAGCTAATTAGGAGAGCTTTGTATTAAGTTCGTATTTTGGTTGGCCCTCCTAGCATATTATCATGGAGCATATTTCATGTATTTTGGATTGAAACTTTATTTTATACTATGTATTGTTAAAAACACATGTTTAATTTATTAACTTGATGGCTTATATAATTGTGATGGTTAATTCATGGTTAGAATGCATGCGTAGGTGATCGATTGTATGAGAATGTATGTGTATGAATCGAACTATGTATAAATGTTAGGATCGGGTCCGTTATGTTTGGGCGCCCGACGGTAGGCGCAACCCGAGGGGCCGCCTCAGGAATCGGAGATCCGGGACCCGGGCCCAACACTTTTGATACATTGATATGCATAAAAGAACACTTGTGCATTTGTGCAAAAAATGTGATTTTGGTGAATTCGTTTTGTATATTTTAGAGGAGCACATCAGACGTCAGTCAGGCATTACCGGACCATCCAGGCAATAGCTTATTAGAGTGTACTGTGAGTCAACCTAGATGATTTCCTAGGATTGATTTGATTTGATTTGTTTAAACTTCCAACATTGTTAAGCTATTTTTGATTTGTTTATGAATTCCAGACTTTAATTGTCCGAGGATATCAATATTTGGGAATGTATTGGAAGTGCTCTAATTGCGGCTTTGATTGTTATGGAATTTTGAATGTTATGTGAATTCTCAACGAAAGTTGAATGCCGAACTTAGGTCTGACGATTATGAGTTTTATTTGAGCATCATATGTGATTGCCTTATATGTCATATTCAGTTTTGATGCATTTCATAAAAATGCATGCTCAGATAAAGGCGTTGTGATTTGAGTTGCCAGTATAAAGCCCTTCCATATAAAGCTTTGCTCCGTGATATATGTGTGTGCACGTAGAGCTATGCTCCGTGATTCTGTTCTGACTAAGCCCTATGGGCCAGTATTTGTATAAGTATGTGATAGGCATTCAGTCACAACAATAAGAACGAATGTGAGTCTCATAAGCATATGTATTTGTTTATATATGATCTGTTTTGTAATGATTAAATGTTATACCATATTGTGTGAGTTTTTGAATAATAAATGTATGTTAGAATGAATATTTGTGTAGTATGTGATGTATGTATATGATTCGGTGAATTCATCAATGTAACATCCCATCATCGATGGGAAGGGTAAAATAGTATTTTGGAATGAGTTATGAGTGTTTAAACTTACCTCGACATGTTCATGCATATTATGGCCTATATATATACATAAATAGTACTTGTTGCATATGCACATGACTGTACATGCATTCATGAAATTTCCCGGTCTATTTCGTCATAAATGTGATTTTTTTGAAAAATATGATTTTTGTGCTTAAAAAATTAAATTGGAGTGGGTCTTTGTGTGTTTTAAATTTTGGGAGAATTTTAGAAATTTTTCTGAAAATTTTGGGGATACTTTTTTGGACTAGGAAAAATGTCAAGTGACAGACTGACTAGTTACCGGTAGTAAAAAGTACTGTCCAATGGCGCTAGAAAATTAGATACATGAATTTAGGAAGTTTTGATTTGGAGACATTGAAATTTTGGGACAAATTGGAGTAGAAATTGAATTTTATTGGAAAGGAAATAAGAGAGGGTTTAGAAGGTGACATGTGGCAAGTGACATTTGTCACTTGCTTAACATGCCACCATATCATAGATTTAAATAAATATCACCTTTCTTAGTCAATCATCGATGCTTTCTTTTAAGGAGACAAAACTCCTATATTTTTCTTCTCATCCCTAGCCCCCTTTTTCCTTCTTCTTCGTAGTCTTCTTTCTTCCTTGTCCTTTTTACTCTTTTGCTCATCTTTTCTACCATCTTTTCCTCTTGGCTTGCTCTTCTTTTGGTCATTAAAAAACCAGACCTAAGCCTTGAGAGTTGATGACTATCGTGTATGGTGTTGGGAGGAAGGAAGTGAATTTGTGAACTTTTGAAGAATTGAAGAATTAGAAGCTTGATAGGTAAGAGTTGTGTTTTATGTTATAAATAGTTAGTTAAATGCATTAATTGTGATGTCTTGTGAACTAATTTCATGGAACTTGTGTTTTGATTGTATGGGTATAAATTCATGTTTGTGTAAGGATAAATGATATAGCATTTGTAGTATGTAAATTGAGTTGTTTTGGATTGATTTTAGTGAATAAAGATAAGAGGTTATTAAAGGAAGATGATTTAGTGTGTGTGCTGCAATTTTGTGGACTAAAGTTCAAGGATAGGTTGTGAGTTAGTTATGGTAGATATATGAAGTGAATTGAATGATAATTGGTTTAGAAATGGTATGGAAGAGGTAGAAATTGAGTTAGGTTGAGAATCTGGAAATTTGGATCTGTATATGTTTCAAAGATTTGATCATAACTTTTAATATGGATATGAAATTGAGATGAGGTTTAGTTTGAATTAAACTTGAGAAGTTTGGCTAGAATTCTTATGAAGGAAGTGCTGTCCAATTTTGTAAGTGATAAGTCGACTTGTACCATGTGTAAGTCGACTTACACATGTTCGGTACCGATAAGTCGACTTGTTCATTCGATAAGTCGACTTGTTCAAAATCGATCTTGTTTATTTGTTCCCTAAAGGCAATCCCCTTTAGCGCGTTTTATTCAAAGTCGTGTGCAGACTTTATGAATAAATAAAGAAAAGGCATTATTCATTAATTTGATATTCATAAACATTGTTTATGAATTGATTGGATCTTTAATCGAATTAATGAAGTCCATGATATATGACATAGCATGAAGGAAATTATGATGTGTTCATACTCCTGAGATTCCTATCATGTGCAATTATGTCAGTATCAGAATTCTCCCTAGTCATAGGATTAATGAGACTGGACATCATTAATCCGGATAGACTAGCACATGTCATGTTCCTTGATTGGATCAAGCAGTGGATCTTAGAAACTGTAAATATGAGATATTTAGAATTGACATGTGGATGCTTACTAGCGGTAGTAAGTTCATTGGATGACCTGCCATGAGATCATCACATGGATATCTTATCTAAGTGTCAGTGATAATCTCATCATAGCAATGGTGCAAGTATCCTTAGACTTGAGGTACTCAAGGATATCTTGAATCTTGATCTGTGCTTTGACTCCATTCCTTGTTGCCTTCAGAGGTAACTTATAGGGTGGTGCTTGGGTGCACTTGAGGTATTGAAGATAATTGAGTAGCCAATAAAGGATTCACCACTACGGATTAGCGTAAGAGATACCCATGGCCTCTTATCGGGATCATTACTAAGGTTTGTAAAGCATGTATGTCATGAAGAGTGTCTTCATTGACATATAAAGTAATGAGTCCCGTGGGCTAGAACCGATATCACTTGGGCTAGACTCGGTCTAGTGAGAGTTGACACTTTGACCATACTCATAACCAAGTGGGGTATAGGATGGTGAAAGGACGAATTGCACGGTAATTGTCTATGGAAGGGTTCGTGATCTGGTTCGTGATGAATACATCAAACCGATTACTTTCCGGTCAATTGGGGGTCATGATGTGTTGCTAGATACCGCTCATGACTTGCTCAGATTAATTGTTAATCTAAGTGGCCAACATAACCGGGAACCTAAAGGGTCACACGCATAAGAGTGTTTCAGAGAATCTGTAAAATAGTTATTGGACAGAGTTCCAATTATGGAGAGCATTAGGATTAAATGGATCCCAATGGGATTGGGATATGTCCGATGAGATCGCGACATCAATATTGCTAAGAAAGGTCTCCGGGGCGTTTTTAGCACCGGGGCCCGGTAGGCCAGTAGGACCGACCCCAGTTGGACTGGACCTTAACATTTATATTCTAATTAATTAATTAAGTAAATTAATTAATTAATTATTATATATATATGGACATGTGCGTGGAATGAGGGAAGAGAGGATAAAACTTTGAAAAAGTCAAAGTTTATTTCTTTATTCATTAATGAATGAATGGCCATTAACTCACCATTTGTCCATTTCTTATGGAAGCATTTTTAAAAGGTTAAAAATCAACATAAGAGGGGATGGAAGGAGATGGCCGACGGTTTTTGATAGGGGAAACAAGAGAAAATGCTTAAGTGTTAAGCAAAAGGTGAAAAAGAGTTTTGATTCCTTGTTTTCTCTTAAGCCATCATCGATTCTTCTCTTCTCCAAGCACAAGGGTTCAACGTGAATCTCAAGCTCTCCAGGACAGAGGTAGGGTCTAGCAGCCTTTAATCTGTTCTAGCTATTCCCGGGTCAAAGGGGTTTGACTCGGTTAGGTTTTCTGATCTCGGCGTGGATCACCTTTAGAGATAGTCTCTTTTGGCTATTTAGGTTGATGTCTTCATACCGATACCTGGATCCTGGGATTCGGGAAAGTCCTGGGAACAAAAATTTTTGTTTTCCGCTGCCGGTACATGTGATGTACCTCCCGGGATTTTCCTACAGTGGTATCAAAGCGTCTGGTATCCCGTATGAAGCTATAACCTAAGCGAGATCAGAAATGCTAATGGAATTTTCTGTTGATGCATCCTATCTGTTCAGATTTCGAATTTATATTGTGATATACTTTTCGAAATTTTTCTGGCCAGAATTGTTCATAACATGTTAGAGAATATGTCTATGAAATTTGAGAATTTATCGAGTTGATTTGATATAGTTTTGCTAATTAATCCCCTAAAGTTACAGATGTTGTTTTGTGAAACGATTCTGGAACAGGCATGAGTATAAAATCGAGAATAAATTCTAGAAAAATGGTTTTTCGGATTTTCCTTCACCTATATGTCTCTAAGATGTTGGTGAATGTCTGTGAGAATGGAAATTGGATTTCAAGCTGATTGGATATTTATTCACGAATTTATTCTATGCTGTTGGGAATTGCTGTGCTGATGAACACAGATTTTTAATCGGTTTTGTTATTTAGGTTGACTGAGTTTTTGATGGCCTAAAATCCTGAACAAATTCATGTAGCATGTTCTGAACATGTACTAACCTATGAAATTTTCTCAGAATTTATTGAAATTGTTTCATTGATCATTTCGAGCAATGTACAGAACTGGACAGTTTTGTGAAAATTGTTGGGACTGTTTTGCTTGGCTTGATTGAGTGTGCTTTTTCAGTTCCAATGCCTTGAACCATTTTTAATGTGATTAAAAATGTGTTATCTTGATGTAATATGATTGAAAAACTGAATTGCTTGAAGTTGCTTTTCCAAGAATTTTTGAATGCCGAATTGATCACATTAGCGTCTCGGTAGTATCTTGCATTATCTTGTTTGTTTTGACCGTCATATTTTTTATGGCATGTGCTGAAGTAAATTTGATAATGTATGTGCTAGCTAGAGATGCTTAGGTTGATAATTAGGGTGTTCCTAAATTATTTGGAAATTAATGAGTTTTGACTCATTTCAAGCTTTTCATATAGTTTGACTATTTAAGGCATTCATGAATCAATGAAGTGTTCATTGAGGCATCAATTCTGAATATTACCCTAGGTATGATGGTGTTGAGAATTGGAATTGTACTGATTGAGGAATTAGCCGATTAGAGATTTTAGCAAAATTCCTGAATAAGTCGACTTGTATATGGTATAAATCGACTTGTTCAAGATTTTGGATAAGTCGACTTGTGGATGAATAAGTCGACTTGTTCAAGATTCTCGATAAGTCCACTTGTAGTACCTTGTAAGTCCACTTGTTCACGGGCAGATGACATAAGTCGACTTGTGTCATACAAGTCGACTTGTGTGTGGGCAGAAGCATAAGTCAACTTGCATTTGATGAAAGTCGACTTGTGGCATGCATAGGTGGGATGATGGATGATTTTAGGTATAGACTCAATGTGATTGATGAAATGCCCTAAATCATATCATATAGTCATGGTGACTATAATCCTACGGCTTGGAGAAGAAGTAAATGAGACCCGAAATCCCTCCTCGGTATATGAAAACTAACGCCTTCCATTAATATGGTAAGAACCAGAGTTTTTATAGGGTTGAGTTGTTGAGCTAACCTCAAGCTCACTCTATACGAATATGTTCGAACCATAAAAATGAGATTTTCGGATTAATGGGTCGGTTTTCCTAGAAGCGTTGATTTGTTGAGCTAACCTCAAGGTCAACGTGGACAGAGGCGAAATTGGATAGTATACATCAGATGTATGCGCATCAAAGAGTTGATACCCAATGTAAGTGCATACATCAACAAGTTCATAGCACTGATCGATAGTTGTGTCTAAGATGTAATTGGTATATCTGAAACCTCCCGAGACATAAGGTGGCTTGTTGGGTAAACTCAAGGTCATTCTTAATGTCGGTTATCGATGATACAATTGGTATGACCGATACCTACCGATTGACCTAAGTTGTGGCTTGTTGGGTAAACCCAAGGTCACTCTTAGCAATGTCGGATATCGACCCACTAGGACATTATGTCACTTTGTTTCTCTGGATTCAGAAAAGGGTTATGGATTCTAGGAAACTAGTGGGATCCATATGCATATCATGCAAGTCCTTATGATCATGCAGCATATCTATTCTATCATTCCTTCTCTCTATCGCTAGGTTGATCAAGAAGTCTTTCGAAGGTGAATTTTCGCTCTCTATTCGGACCGAATTTTCTTGATTGGCTAAGGAATCGAGAATTGTTCTTAGATCCGAGGCGGGATCGCCCTAGATGTTCCACTTCCAACAGACTGCCGTCGATGCTTCGATAAGGATCGAAAGCATATTGTAAGCATCTAAGGGCGTTGATATGGATACTTGCTTTATGCTTGCCTCGATGTCACTAGAGCTGCAGGAGCAGCACGAGTCCATGGATGCTCACTCTATAGTATTTCATCTTAGGGAGCTGTTTGATGAGTAAGCTCGGTCTGAAAGGTTCGAGACCTCAAGGCTTCTCTTCACCATTAAAGATGGCTCGTGGATATCTCGCATGCAAGATGCCCTGAAGATGAATGGCTATATTGAGAGATTGGTCGTCTTAGGATTTGTAATGGATTATGAGTTAAGTAGAGACTTAATTCTAGTTGGATTGTCTGATGGTTATTCACAGTTTGTGATAAACTATCGGATAAACCAAATATCCACAACAATTCCTGAGCTGATCAATCTGCTCAAGACAGCTGAGCAGGCTATCAAGAAGGATAGCAAGCAAGTGCTAATGGTGGATGCTTCTTCTTCTAGTTCAAAGAAGAAAAAGGCCAAGAAACCAAAGGAAAGTGCCATCAAGGAAAAACCAAAGATTCTCCCCAAAAGGATTTTGCTTTCATTGTGGCAAGTCTAGCCACTAGAGGCGAAACTGTAAAATCTATCTGGAGTTCCTGAAGCAGAAGAAGGCATCAGATGCCTCTACTTCTTCAAATATGTTTGTCATTGAGGTTAATACTATTCCTGATCAAAACATATCAGTATTAGATACCGATTGTGGCTCATACATATGAAATGATATGGTGGCCTCGTGAGCGATGAGATGACTCATAAAAGGAGAACTAGACCTTCGTGTAGGTAATGCGCAAGAGTTGCTACATTAGCAGTGACACTTATGTCTTGTTCCTCCTAGTGGGCTTATATTCAAATTGGATAATTGACATTTTGTACTGTTTTAAACAAAGAACATATTGTATGTTTTATGTTTAAATAGAGCTGATTTCCATTGGACTTTTAGTAGCAATGGTTGTTCTATTAGTTCGAATGGAAGGCTCTATGCTACTGGTACATTATGCAATTGAATTGACATATTAGATATGTCATATCCAGTTCTGAATGTCAATGACGCGGAAAGACATAATCAAGATAATTTAAAATCAACATACTTATGGCATTGTCGGCTTGGCCATATAAATGAGACACGCATCGCTAAGCTCCATAAGAGTGGCAGTTTAGGGTCATTTGATTATGAATCATATGACACATGCGAATCTTGTTTATTAGGCAAGATGACTAAGTAATCCTTTATAGGAAAGGGTAAACGAGTGAATGGAATATTAGACCTAATACATTCGGATGTATGTGGTCCGATGTCCATCCATGCCATAAGTGGTTGTTTTTACTTCATTACTTTTATCGGTGATTATTCACGATATAGGTATCTGTATCTGATGAGATACAAATCTGAAGCGTTTGAAACGTTCAAATAATTCAGAAATGAAGTAGAAAACTAACTTGGTAAAAGTATGAATACATTACGATCGATCGTGGTGGAAAATGCTTAGACCAATAGTTTTGATTATCTCGAGATAATGGGATTTTATCTCAAAGATACTCCACCTTACGCCGCAAAGACAATGGTGTGGTGAAAGGAGAAATCGAACCTTGTTAGACTTAGTGCGATTGATGATAGGTTTTGCTGATTTTGGCAATATCGCTATGCGCCAAGACAATTTGTTTACTTGCTAAGCAGAGTTCCATTAAAAGCGGTTGTGGTTACTCCATATGGAGATATGGACTAATTGAAAGCCCTATCTTTCTCATCTGAAAGTTTGGGGTTGTCCTACTTATGTGAAGCGGACACAGTCAGATTAGCTTGATGCAAAATCTGATAAGTGTTTGTTCGTGGAATATCAATTCTACCTTGCTGAGGAACAAAAGTTGTTTGTTTCCAAGCATGTTGTTTTCTTAAAGAAAGAGTTTCTTTTACAAGAGGACAGTGGGAGCAAAGTTGAACTTGGAGAAGTTCAAGATGCTCGAACAAACATAGATCAATTGCTCAATCAAAGCGTAACTCATATAGATGAGGTAGCAGTTCAACCTTCTACTACACACTAATTTCAGAGGTTAAGTAGGATACGACTGTGTTCGAGAGATATGAATTTCTTGTAAGTGAACAGAATGGCGTATTGCTCATATGAGATGATCGCTACTACTACCTATGAACGAGTTACAAAAGTTGAGTCGGAACATGGCTTTGTGCCATGAAATCAAATGGATTCCATGTATGAAAACCAAGTATGGACTTTGGTTGTTACACGAAGGATAAAACCCACGAGGTGCAAAGGAGTTTTCGAAGAAAACCAACATGGATGGTAATTTGATTACCTATAAAGCAATGCTTCGGTTAAAGGATTTTAAATCGCATAAAGAGTTGACTATGACAAAACCTTCACCCGTAGCAATGCTTAAATCCATTAGGATACTCTAGCCATTGCCACTCATTATGATTATGAGATATGGCAAATGGATGTGAAGACGACTTTTCCCGAGAGGAAATCACCCGAGGATGTGTATGACACAACCTGAGGGCTTCACTTCCATCGATGGCGAAAAGGTATGCAAGCTTCGTAATTCCATGTATGGATTGAAGCAAGCATCCAGAGTTGGAATATCCGTTTTGATGAGGTACTCAAAGAGTTTGATTTCTCACAAAATCCGGATGATCATGTGTGTATAAGAAGGTTAATGGACCGCAATCGTATTCCTTGTGTTGTATGTAGATGACATCGTTACTAGGAAGCGATGTCTCTATGCTTGCAATCGATTAAAATTTGGTTGTCTAATCAATTTGCGATGAAAGACCTTTGTGAAGCAACTTATATCCTAGGGATATAGATTTATAGAGATAAATCAAGAGGTTGCTTGGTCTTTCACAATCATCGATACATAGATGAGATGCTAAAGAGGTTTAGCATGGAACAATGCTATATGACGAGGCCCGATGTATCGTATGCTCTAAGTGTTACGGCGGATACCAATCGGATCTGGTGAGGGTCTTTGGGTGGTGTCAAGAATATCCTCAAGTACTTGCGAAGCACTAAGGATGTTTTCTTGATCTATGGAGATGGAAATCTCCAGTGAGCGTGCATTGGATGCTAGTATTTAATCGATAAGGATGATTACGAATCACAATCGGGTTATATACATTCACACCTTGAATAGCGTGGCGGTCGTTTGAAAAGTTCCAAACAAGAGAGGATCGCGATTCATCAACCGAGGCAGAGTACATTGCGCGTGAGACGCGCAGGAAGCGGTTTGGATCAAGAAGTTCATTCTTGAACTTGATCTGGTCCCTAGCCGTGATGGGCCCATAGGATTGTATTGTGATACAATGGGGCTAGTCTTGTGAGCAAAGGAACCAAAGTCTTATCGACGATCCGAACTCGTGCTTACCGATTCGGAGATCATTAGTCGAGATGATATCCCGATAGAGAGAATTCCACGAGCAAAGTGTTCTTTGTTCGTTGACAAAGCCATTGTCACAGGAGAATTGTGATTCTCATGGACTCGCTTATGGTATTAGATACTAAGGCGATTGACTTTAGGTCAAGTGGGAGATTTGTAAGTGATAAGTCGACTTGTACCATGTGTAAGTCGACTTACACATGTTCGGTACCGATAAGTCGACTTGTTCATTCGATAAGTCGACTTGTTCAAGGTCGGTACTGTTTATTTGTGCCCTAAAGGCAATCCCCTTTAGCGCGTTTTATTCAAAGTCGTGTGCAGACTTTATGAATAAATAAAGAAAAGGCATTATTCATTAATTTGATATTCATAAACATTGTTTATGAATTGATTGAATCTTTAATCAATTAATGAAGTCCATGATATATGACATAGCATGAAGGAAATTATGATGTGTTCATACTCTTGAGATTCCTATCATGTGCAATTATGTCAAGATTTAATTCTCCTAGTCATAGGATTAATGAGACCGACATCATTAATCCGGATAGACTAACACATGTCATGTTCCTTGATTGGATCAGCGGTGGATCTTAGAAACCGTAAATATCGGATATTTAGAATTGACATGTGGATGCTTACTAGCGGTAGTAAGTTCATTGGATGATCCGCCATGAGATCATCACATGGATATCTTATCTAAGTGTCGGTGATAATCTCATCATAGCAATGGTGCAAGTATCCTTAGACTTGAGGTACTCGAGGATATCTTGAATCTTGATCCTGCTTTGACTCCATTCCTTGTTGCCTTCGGAGGTAACTCATAGGGTGGTGCTTGGGTGCGACTTGAGGTATTGAAGATAATTGAGTAGCCAATAAAGGATTCACCACTTACGGATTAGCGTAAGAGATACCCGTGGCCTCTTGTCGGGATCATTACTAAGGTGGCCAACATGTATGTCATGAAGAGTGTCTTCATTGACATATAAAGTAATGAGTCCCGTGACGAGAGCGATATCACTTAGGCTAGACTCGATCTAGTGAGAGTTGACACTTTGACCATACTCATAACCAAGTGGGGTATAGGATGGTGAAAGGACGAATTGCACAGTAATTGTACATGGAAGGGTTCGTGATCCGTTCGTGATGAATACATCAAACCGATTACTTTCCGGTCAATTGGGGGTCATGATATGTTGCTAGATACCGCTCATGACTTGCTCAGATTAATTGTTAATCTAAGTGGCCAACATAACCGGAACCTAAAGGGTCACACGATAAGAGTGTTTGAGAGAATCAGAAATGCTTATTGGACGAGTTCCAATTATGGAGAGCATTAGGATTAAATGGATCCCAATGGGATTGGGATATGTCCTGATGAGATCGCGACATCAATATTGCTAAGAAAGGTCTCAAGGCGTGCCAAAGACGGGGCCCTAAGAGGCCAAGAGACCAGACCCAGTTGGATGGACCTTAACATTTATATTCTAATTAATTAATTAAGTAAATTAATTAATTAATTATTATATATATATGGACATGTGCGTGGAATGAGGAAGAGAGGATAAAACTTTGAAAAGTCAAAGTTTATTTCTTTATTCATTAATGAATGAATGGCCATTAACTCACCATTTGTCCATTTCTTATGGAAGCATTTTAAAAGGTTAAAATCAACATAAGAGGGATGGAAGGAGATGGCCGACGGTTTTGATAGGGAAACAAGAGAAAATGCTTAAGTGTTAAGCAAAAGGTGAAAAGAGTTTTGATTCCTTGTTTTCTCTTAAGCCATCATCGATTCTTCTCTTCTCCAAGCACAAGGGTTCAACGTGAATCTCAAGCTCTCCAGATGAGGTAGGGTCTAGCAGCCTTTAATCTGTTCTAGCTATTCCGGGTCAAAGGGTTTGACTCGGTTAGGTTTTCGATCTCTGCGTGTATCACCTTTAGAGATAGTCTCTTTGGCTATTTAGGTTGATGTCTTCATACCGATACGGATCCAGGATTGGGAAAGTCCAGGAACAAAAATTTTTGTTTTCCGCTGCTGGTACATGTGATGTACCTCCCGGGATTTTCCTACAAATTTTTGCTTGAATGGTTCTTAATTGTGACTTGAAAGTGAACAATATGTACAGGATGAATAGTGCTATTTTGTGACACTAGTATGGAAAATTGTGATCTGAAACTTTAGGAATTTTTCTAGGAGGATTGAGACATATTTTGCAAAATTGACCTTCATGAAAGTTGAAGATTTTCTTGTTATCTTTCTATCGCCACTAAGTACGAGATTTTTCGATTTTGAGGTGGAAAGTTATGCATTGTCAACTTTCAGATGGTTTTTTAAAGATTAATGTGTTTTGTGTGTGGAAGTGTCTCTAAGTATGGGTTTTGTGGTTACTGTACTTTGAAGTCAATTCTGGACTGTTATGGTTTAAATTAGCTCAAGTGGTCTTATGGAAAGTTGTATAGAAATGTTTTAGCTTTGTAATGATGTATAATATGTCATCTTTGGATGTAGAAAATGAAAGTTGTGAATGTTGGAAGTATGGATATGGTTTAGGTGATGTTTAATAATATGAAAACTGGGAAGCAACAATCATGTAGGAAATTGACCTTGTTAGAGGTGGAATTGGTTTTCAATATCTACATAGAAAGTGTAGACCTTTCTTTTCTCTTTCCATTGATATCAAGTTTCCACAATTTGGACTTCTGGATTGTAAGTTATGACTTTTTAAAGTTTGGTTATGGTTTAGGGTGGCATTATGGGGGCAGAAACTTTGGTTGAGGAATTGACATTGTTAGAAGTCGAATTTGCTTCTAGGTTGTTCATGAAAGTTGTAGGATATGGTCTGATGTTTCTTTTGATATAAAGATTGTAATTTTTGGCTAAGGGGATAAAAAGTTATGATTTTTGGAAGATTGTGGTACTGTTTTGGATGATAATGTGTAGGCAGTAACTTTGATTGCATTTTTGACACCCTTTGGTGTGAAATTGGTTTGTGAGTCCCTCGTGGAACTTGTATGGTTTTTTGGTATCTTTCCAATGAGACCTTATTTGTCATTTTTGGTTACTTGTGTGAATAGTTATGCATTTGGGAAGAAGAGAAGGAAAATTGGTTTTAAAAGGAAAAAAAATTAGGCGAAAACTCGCCCCTCGTGAGGGCGGTCACGAGGATGCAGAAGCTGGGTGCAACGCCCAGCTTCTTACAATTTTTTTATTTTTTTATTTTTTTATTACTTTTCTTAAATGATGTCTTTTCCAATGTGCTCATTCTTTTGTGTATAACTTTTTCATCTGACCTCCGTTTGACTTGATTCTTAAGGCATCGAAGTCATGAAATATTTAATTTCATTTTAATGTAAAATTGTGAATTTTTAGAGATGAAATTGACGTGGATTGATTAGGTCAAAATGAGGGGACCGAGTAATTATTTTTCTAGTCCGTGGTTTAACAATAGTTGGACCTATAGAGGTCTAAATTGAATGATTTTGGTATTTATGAATTTCTAAAATTTAGAGGAAAATTTTTGTGATGAGAATTTTTAAAATAATGCTAGGAATGTCATGAACATGCATTGTACACATTTTAATTTCTCCATGTGCATTATTATATATTTCTGATTGTACACTTGGTAATATTTGTGTATTTTAACTGTTATAGAGGTGCATTTGGAATGTCAACCTACAGACGTTGCTGAGACTTTCAAGCATTAGCTTCAGAAGCTATTGATGAGTAACCTAGATGGTTTCTCAACTATTATTTGCTTATAATTCTGTGGTGAATAATGGTGGGATTGTGTTCTGATTGTGGATTCTGGACAGAAGGTCCGATATATTGGGGAGTTATGACATAGAAGTGCTACTTGTATGTGAATTTGGGACCTATGTGTTTTAATGTGATTAATTGTGATCGTGTTTTTAATGTGATTAATTGTGACATATGCATACGTGATTAATTGTGACATATGCATTCTATGCATGAATGCATGATCAGATAATGACAATTGTGACCGGAGCAGCCACCGAGAGCTAAAAGCTCAACGATTGTATTTGGGTCTCGAGCCCCACAGTGATTTAGAGCCTCAGGCTCAACGATTAATGTGCCCATATTGGGACAGTTCAGGCGCTCGATCACAACACAATAATAAATTGGAAAAAGAGTCACATGAACATTTCATATGCATTTTCTTACATATATTTGATTGAGTGAAAGGCAAATTGCCTTATGCTTATGTGAAAATAAAATGTATTACTGATGTAATCATGTGATACTTCTGATTGATGTGAAATTATGAAATACCTGTGACATGCTTGATTGTTGCATGAATTGAGTGAACCATCGATGATGGTTACCTCACTGAGTTCGTAAACTCACCCAAAATTGCAACATTATTTTTTAGGACCGAGAGTAGACTCCTAGCTCCAAAGAGACTTTTCTTGTCGTGTAGATTGTGTTGGTGAGAGAAGTCATGGCTCACAGGTCGGTCAGCTAGGACTTTTGGGATGACTTAGATAGATCTGCTGTATTTTTCCTCTTTCATGTAGTATTTGTACCAAGTTTTTGGAATTGATGTATAGACAATAAATGCTGACAGATGTGTAAATTCTTGATTTTGATGAAGTGAAATGAGGAAAAAAATATGGTTTCAAAAAGTTTGTGATTTTATATTGATGTTTTATTATGACGCCATGTGAAGTATTTGTAGTGATCATTCGTAGCTCGCCCTTATCGTAGGATATGTACCGGAATGACCTGCAGAAGTCCCGGTGTATACCCTGCGATAAGGAGGCGTTACAATCAATGATGGTTCACTCACTGAGTTGCAAAACTCATCAAAAATTACAATGTGGCTTTTCAGGTATGAGCCAAGAGACCTAGTTCCTTAGTCAGGATTTAAGGAATCTTTTAGACAGAGAAATGGCTCAGAGGTCTGTCAGTTGACATCAGAAGTACTCTAGCATTATTTTTGTAGTTTTGCTAGAATTTGTATAAGGTTTTGTAAATATTGTTTGATGGAAATAGTGTAAGCTTTATAAATGAATCGAATGAATGATTTTTTTAAATTTGATGACTTTGGAGTATGTTAGATGATGCCATGTGTAAGTTGGATTTGTTTTTGCTCCAACATACCATTATCATAAGGTATGTATTTAAATGTCCTTCGGGTATTTGGGTATTTGCCTTATGGTAGCGAGATGTTGCAATTTTGATATCAGAGCGTGATTTGGCATCCTTAGGGAAACAATACGATTTATTAGAAAGATTCAGACAGTAATCTCAGCTTTTGTTTGTTATAGGTCATCTTCCATAGGAGATCAAATTGGTGAATCAGCTAACGTGGAGCCTGTAGGAGCCAATATAGAGTCTCATGTACTTGAATTTTCTAGAATGCCTTCGAGAATTCCCGTGAGGCTAGAAAGGAGATATGATAAGCTGAGAAAGCAAAGGGCTATGGACTTATATGAAAGTATAGACCCGACTGAAGTAGAGGGGTAGCTTGAGAGAACCGAAAGAGTGTTTGATCAGATGGATTGTAAAGCATATGAGAAATTTGACTATACGGTTTCACTCCTGCAAGGTCCTACATTTCAGTGGTGGAAGACTGTTCCAGGTAGTACCACCAACCTTATATCTTGACTTGGGAGGATTTCCTGAGAGTGTTCCTGTAATATTCCGTTCCCTTGTGAAGGGTTGGAAACCTAAACTGTGATATGAGTGAGCTCAAAGAGCATAATGTGTCAGGAAAAATGAGTGTGAGACCAGAGGCCTTAAAGAGGGTTTATGTGAGTCATGTCCGTTTAACGGACAACCTCGGGTGAATTGGAACAAGTTGGGTGATTAATGTCCGTTTAACGGACATGTAGGTCCGTTTAACGGACCTTCTCGGGTGAATTTGGATTGCTTGGCCAGTCTATGTCCGTTTAACGGACATACTCGGGGCTACTTTGATAAATTGCAATTTTGACCATTTTATATTTGGTTCATGTGGGCTTAAGTGAAATTAAGATACAAAGCCATCATATGGGGGTACTCATGGATGAATTGGATTATTGCACACATTAAAATCATTGATCATGCACTCAATTGACAATACATGGGATTGTTTTGAGAATCTCGAGTTGTGGTTATCGAAAATTATTTTGGATAGTGAACTTATTGATTTGGCATTTTTGGAAAATTTTAGGAAATTTTCCTAGAATTTTTCGGGGAAAAATTTAGACTAGAAAAAATGTCGAGTGGCAGATCAATCAATAACTGGTAGTAGAATTTATTGTCAAATATTAGGATTTTGGACATATGGCTATAGGAATTTTTGAAAAGTATTATTATTGGAATTTGGGCTTGAAATTGACTATTGGGCTTGGAAATGATAAATTAAGAAGGGTTGAGGTTGAGCTTGACACATCGCCAATTTATAGCCATGTATTTGTTTAATTTAATCTAAGTTTGCTTTAACTTAAGCTCTCCCTCACCCTACTCACAACACCCTCCTTTCAATTTTATTTGGAGCTTTGTTTTGGTTCTCTCTTCTCTTCTTCGTGTGTCACCCTCTTTCTCCATGGATTGTGTGTTCTTCTCATGCTAAATCTAGCCATCATCTCTCCCTTATTTCTTTGTTATCTTGCTTTCTTATTCTGGCTCTCCATATAAACCTATCTCTATCACTTTGGATGATGATGAATGTTGGAGATGGTGAAAGCTAGGTCTTGGTGATTTCTTTGGAGAACTTGAAGATTAAGTGGTTAAATCAAGTAAGTTTTAGCTTTAAATGTTATGGTTATGGAAAAATTGAAGTTAATATGATGAGACCTTGATGATTTCGTTTTGCTTGTGTACAGGAGTCAATAGATGTTGTTCATGTGTGTGATGATTGTGTATGTAGAGCCTAATTCATGTAAATGTATAGAGAAAGTTGGAAAATTGAATGATATGTTAATGGAGGAATTAGATGAGTACATAGGTGTAGATGCCCCATTTTCTCGGTTGTAATTAAGTGTAGGTCATGAAATGTTTATGAGTGATAGCTTGAGTTGAAGTGAGTAGTGAATGATGGGGGAAGAGAGGAATTAGGCATAAGTGGTACTTGATGAGTTAAATGGTAGGAAAGAATAAGTGTAAAATCTAGAAATTTGAAATGGTTTGAGCTTTGTAGTGTGCTCTAATTGGATAGTCATAATTGATTGTATAATTGTCTAAATGAGTTGAAATTTGGCTTAAATGAAACTAGAGATAATTGGCTACAAATTTTATGAAGCTATTGATTGTGAGTGTGGTCTTGGAGAGTCCCATATGTTGGTATGAAGTTAGGAACTTAAGTGTTGAAATTGTTGAGAATAAATGTATATGATTGTGTTTCATGTCAATTGTTTATGATCAATAATGGGATATCATTTGGCTATGGATGATGTAAAGTTGAAAGGGAGTTAGAATATAGGTAATTGATAAGCATTGCACTAGAAATGATGGGCTAAACATGAGGAATTAAATGTTGTTAGTGAAGAGTTCAAAATCTGAATTTTTGTTAAAACTCAATTGAACATACTTTAGTGAAAGGGGCATAACTCTTTGTGTAGAACTCGGAATGAGATGATCTATATATGGTTTTGATAGTAGATTTCGAGATCTACAACTTCTATTTCAGGCAAAATTTCGAAATTCTGATGTTTTGAGGGTCGAATTTTCAAAGTTGTATAAGTGACCCGTAGCAATCCGTTAAACGGACATGCAAGTCCATTTAACGGACATTCACTGGATTAATGGTACTAATTAAGCCTCAAATGGGTGTTTAAGTGAACCTAGAATGATCCTTGGTCTATGGGACTCATGTATAAAAGGTTTGAAGTGAAATCGAAGGTTAAAACTTAGTGAATGAATGGGTGGAATCAAAAGTGTCAAATGCATGTGTAAATGGGAATGGAAATGTTTACATGCTTGTGATATTGTTCAAGGAAGTTAAGTAAATGGTACTAAGTGATTTATTATGATAGGGAATTGGATATGAGGAGATCATAGAAGGTTAGAAATGAAATGACGGGAAATTGAGTTATGTTATCAAATGAGCTTATACCCTGGAATTGTCATTGAGCATGCATTATACCTTACGCATATACACATGTGAAAATGGGATGGTTATGATTGTACTTTTATTAATGTGTGTGCAAATTGTGTTTTGCATATGATTGATACAAAACAAAACGTCCTCAGCCAGACGTTTCCGGATCATGAAAGCAAATGCTAATCTGGAGCGTACTGTGAGTAGACCTAGAAGGTCTTATTTATTGGTTTATTGCTTTTGTTATAAATTGAATGAATATGGGTTCCAGACAGGAGGTCCGATGATCGTATACTGGGAATTGTGATATTGAAGTGCTCATTGAATGTGAATTGGACGAACTAAGTGTGCGTGATGTGAATTCTAAATTTGTTTTGAATGCAAACTTGCATATGATTGCACGTGTGATTTCTTGACTATATGTTGCATACCGGACTATGGTCCGATGATTCAGTGATTATGATTGAATAAGTGCATATAAATGTGAACAATGCATTTCATTTCATGAATGCACGAAATATAACTCGTTGTGACCAGAGGAGCCAATGATCAGAGCTTAAAGCTCAACGAATGAAAATGAGCTTCGACCTCAAAAGTGATTCAGAGCCTCAGGCTCAACGTTCAATGAGCCCTATATGGGACAGTTTACAATGAGCCCTATATGGGACAGTTTACAATGAGCCCTATATGGGATAGTTTACAATGAGCCCCACGTGGGACAGTTATCAATGAGCCCGATATCCAATGGATACGGGACAGTTTAGGCACTCGGTCACAACGAAGAAATAAATGGAAATTGGGCCTCATATATATATGCATGATATGATTGATTTAATTGAATTGAATGGGAATATGAAATTGCATTGAATGGGAATATGAAATGGTATTGAATGTGATTGGTTTACTTGAATCGAATGGAATTGACTTGATTGTATTGAATGGGATTGGTTTACTTGAATTGAATGGAATTGACTGAATTGAATTGGATTAGTTTATTTGGATTAAATGGAATTGACTTCATTGTTTTCAATGGGATTGACTTAATTAAATTACATGGGAACGTTAATTGGCGTTGAATGTGAACATGAAATTGAATTGATTAAGAATATAAACTGTGATAGTGAATGTGAAATGCGATTATGGGAATGTATTTATGTATTGTGTGACTGGGTGAACCATCAATGATGGTCACTCACTGAGTTCACAAAACTCACCCAAAATTTGCATCTATTTTTTAGGTTTCAGAAGGTTACCCCGTTATGCAACGAGAGTAGGCTTTCTGTAAAATTAGAGGTTGGGATCAGTTCATGTCCGCATTAGGATTTTTGTATGAAGTGTATTCTGCGATTTTTATGCAATGTATAATTGAACATTTCAGTTTGTAATAAGTGCTGAAATATGGGAAGCTGAGTAAATGGGATTGATTAAATATGAATATTCTTGTGTATATCAATATGTATCAATTGTAAAGGTTTGTGAGTGTTTTGTGTATTGAAATGAGCCCCAATGGCTCAAAGTGAAATGAGTTGCAACTGAAATGCATTAGAAATGGAATTGGGCCCCTATTCGACTAGTGACACTGTATTGATCGTAATGTGTTGAAAATAATGTTTTATCAAATTGTGAATTGATTTGGCCCAAATTGAAAATGGACTTCTGCATTTTTTAATGCTTCTTTTTTCAAAAAAGAAATGGTACCAATTATTGATTGATTGAGTGTTATAGCATGCCACCCTCGCGGGTCACGAGCTCGGATATCACCGTCAATATCGAGTTCAGGTCTTGCGGGAGTAGGATGCTACAGTTCCGAGAGAACTACATGCCGAAGATTTACATGGATCAAAAAATGAAGGAATTCTTAGATTTGAAGCAATGCAAGCTCACAGTGGCAGACTCTGAGATAAAGTTCAATGAGTTAATGGGGTATGCGACCGCACTGATTCCAACTGGGCAAGATAAATTTAGGTGGTTTGAGGATGGTTTGAATATAGAAATTAGAACAAGGCTTTCCATATCTAACTTGAGCAATTTTACAAAACTCCAAGTTGTAGGAAAATCCTGGGAGGTACATCACATGTACCGGCAGCGGAAAACAAAAACTTTTTGTTCCCAGGACTTTCCCGAAACCCAGGATCTAGGTGTCGGTATGAAGACCTCAAACCTGAATAGCCAATAGAGACTATCTCTAAAGGTATCCACGCAGAGATCAGAAAACCTAACCGAGTCAAACCCTTTTGACCCGGGAATAGCTAGAACAGAATAAGAGCTGCTAGACCCTACCTACATCTGGAGAGCTTGAGAAAACGTTGGAACCTTGTGCTTGGAGAAGGAGAAGTCGATGGTTGCTTAAGGAGAAGAAGAAAATGAACCTTTTTAAAACAAAGCTTAACTATTAAGCTTTCATCTTCTCTTCCTTTCTAAAACCTACGAACCATGCTCTTCTTCTTCCCCTTTTATATGTCTTTTTAACTAATTAAAAAGGCTTCCATAAGGTAAGGACAAGTGGTGACTTAATGACCATTCATTCTTTAATGAATAAAGTAACCAAGCTTTGACTTTTCAAAGCTATCCTCTCCTTTCCACTTTCCAACGAACATGGACATATATATATATAATAATTAATTAATTAATTACTTAATTAATTAATTAGAATATATTGCTAAGGTCCGATCCAACTGGAGAATTCCCTACCTACTACCGGCCCCCCGATCAAACAACTCAAAACCTTTCTTAGCAATATTGATGTCGCGATCTCATGGGACATATCCCAATCCATTGGGATCCATTTAATCCTAATGCTCTCCATAATTGGAACTCGTCCAATTACTATTTTCTGATCCTCTGAAACACTCTTATCGTGTGACCCTTTAGGTTTCGGTTATGTTGGCCACTTAGATTAACAATTAATCTGAGCAAGTCATGAGCGGTATCTAGCAACACATCATGACCCCCAATTGATCGGAAAGTAATCGGTTTGATGAATTCATCACGAACCAGATCACGAACCCTTCCATAGACAATTACTGTGCAATTCGTCCTTTCACCATCCTATACCCCACTTGCTTATGAGTATGGTCAAAGTGTCAACTCTTACTAGACCAAGTCCAGCCCAAGTGATAACAGTTCTCGTCCTAGGACTCATTACTCTATATGTCCATGAAGACACTCTACATGACATATTCACTCTGGCCAGAGATTTCCGAGTAATGATCCTGACAAGAGGCCATGGGTATCTCTTCTGCTAATCCAGAAGTGGTGAATCCTTTATTGGCTACTCAATTATCTTCGAATACCTCAAACTGTACCCAAGCACCACCCTATGAGTTACCTCTGGAAGGCAACAAGGAATGGAGTCAAAGAACAGGATCAGTATCCAAGATAGCCTTGAGTACCTCAAGTCTAAGGATACTTGCACCATCGCTATGATGAGATTATCACTGACACTTAGATAAGATATCCATGTGATGATCTCATGACAGTCATCAATGAACTTACTACTACTAGTAAGCATCCATATGTCAACTCTAAATATCTCATATTTACGGTTTACGAGATCCACCGCTGATCCAATCAAGGAGTATGACATATGTTAGTCTATCCGGATTAATGATGTCGGTCTCATTAATCCTATGACTAGGAGAATTTGAATCTTGACATAATTGCACATGATAGGAATCTCGGTAGTATGATCACATCATAATTTCCTTCATGCTATGTCATATATCATGGACTTCATTAATTTGATTAAAGATCCAATCAATTCATAAACAATGTTCATGAACATCAAATTAATGAATTATGCCTTTTCTTTATTTATTCATTCGATGCGCACGATTGTGAATAAAACGCGCTAAAGGGATTGCCTTTAGGGCACAAATAAACATCAGATCCTTGAATAAGTCGACTTATCCAATGTACAAGTCGACTTATCGGTACCGAGCAAGCATAAGTCGACTTACACATGGTACAAGTCGACTTACCACTTACACAAGTAGCCTCGATCAGAATAGAATAGCTATTAAAGGATGGTCAAGTAAAGTACAGATAAGAAGCCAGAGGTAAGAGATAGGAAGAATCTCAGGCTGATTCTAGCAGAAGCTTCAAAAAATGCCAAAACAGATCGCCTCAATTCCAGTCTAGATCGAGACTATCTTGATTCCAAGGAAGAGGTAGATTTGTTCAGTTTGGGGAAGGCAAAGGACAGATGCCTACTAATCAGTCACAACAATTTCCTAAATGTGAACACTATGGTAAAAAGCATGGTGGTGAGTGTTGAAGGATATCAGGAGCATGTTGGAAATGTGGCTCTTATGAGCATCAGATCGGGGATCGCCCTGAGTTGTTGGAATCACATTCTGGAGCTAGAGGAGGAACTATGACTGAGGTTTCGATTCAACAGGGTAGAGCTGACAGATCTGCACAGAGGGGTAGAGGTAGAGGTCGAACTCAGTCATGATATGTGATTAATTGGTGATATATTTAATCATTTACACTTAGCGATTATTGACATAAAAATATTTAGGATACTCACTTTAATTCATATATAATTTGAGGTACAATTTGGGAGCAAAGAAATTAAACAACAGGAAAAAGAGGC
Source organism: Erythroxylum novogranatense (assembly GCA_029891385.1). Taxonomy (NCBI): domain Eukaryota; kingdom Viridiplantae; phylum Streptophyta; class Magnoliopsida; order Malpighiales; family Erythroxylaceae; genus Erythroxylum; species Erythroxylum novogranatense. The sequence continues at coordinate 51,391,453 of CM057226.1, read as the reverse complement.
AAAAACGACAGTACCATATGTAGAAAACGAAGGACAGCAAGGAAGAAAACGCTGGCACGTATACGTACATATTGCATTTAATGCAGGCAGAAAATGGATGCGTTTAACGCATACGTTGTCTGCATTTCATGCCTAAGAAACAGCGTGGAACAGCGGTGTGAGTAGAGCAGGGTTTTAAGGAATGGCAAGTTTATTTGTCTAATCACAACTATAGGGGAAGACGAAGTAGAGAGGAGAAGCTTGCGGCTTCCTGCGTCTGCGGCTTGGCTGGAGAGCAAGCTAGGCTGGAGAGCAAGCTTATGGCTTGGCTGGAGCACATAGACGAGGAGCAGGAGTTGCATGAATAAAGACCCTCCCATCTTATTCGTCTAATCACCTACGGTATACGACGCTACAGTGGAGTGCTACAGGAACTAGGCAGTAAATAAGAACGAAGGAGTTTTTGGGTAGAGATTAAAATAGGGCTAAAGTATCTTTTACAGGAAAGATTTATGAAGGGCTAGACGTCCCGATGCCGGTTCAGAGGTGACATCGACACTAACGACTCGGATTAAGTATTTTTTTTCATTATTTTGTTGTTTCTTTCTCTCATTAGGAATTGATTGTGTTATCCTATTTTAATTTATATGGGTTTTGTGTATGGATAATCGGATTTTCGTAATTGTTCAGTTATTTGTGTATAAACCCATTGGGTATTGTGAATTGATGATTTTAATGTGTTCATTAAATCGTTAATTTCAAACCCATTGCTAGAATTTTGATACAATCCGTAATTGTTATGTCAAAATTCACGTGTAGCAACTAATGATTCGTAATCATTAGGGATAACATGACCTAAGTTAAATGACACATTGTATGTGGTTGTTGTCTTGATTAATTGATTTTCCTAATTCATAATGCTACTACCTAATTAAATCTAGAGATCGAATCTTAGGTTGTTCAGTGGTTAGGTTTAATTCACGATCGTATCTTGATTAAACAAAATCTAAGGGAAAACTCGGGTTAATTTTTAACCCACCTTTAATAGTTTCTAGGAGAGGTTAAAGAATAACAAATTAATAAAATATGCTTGATCAGGGTATATGCCAAGTTTGAACCAAAGAACCGGGTCCCTACCGAATTCCCTACTTTTATCATTTTTGCATGTTTTCTTTAATTTGTTTTTATTAGTTAGTTTTATTTTATTTTCTTCTCTAAAAATCCAAAACCCTCTTTTTCCTAAACACCGGTTAATTTCATTTCATAAACTTTATACACACTCTTTGTGGGATCGACTTAGACTTGTCACTGCTATAGTAGTAGTCTAGTTATTTTATTTTAACTAGCATAACGACGCGCGGTCAAATTTTGGCACCATTGTTGAGAAGTGTAGTGTTTTAATTTTTGTTTATGAGTTAATTAGTGTTTTGTATATATTTGTTTGTGATTAATTTCCTTTTTATTATTTTTTGATCTTTTCATTTTTATTTTGTGTTTTAAACAAACAAAAATTATGGACAGAAGTAATTTCTTTTACAACTCATATTTTCAACCCTATAACAATGTTTGGATTGATCAACCTAACTTTTGTTATGGATGGAATAATCATCAGAATTACTTCTATGATAGTCTGCAGGATGCATAACAATTCTCGTACAGACCAGAAGCTTCCTATCACAACTCTGGTCCATCTTTTGAAAAGTTGATGTTGCAATTGTAGGAGAATACTTTACAATTCCAGAAGGATGGAAGGCAATTTTCAAAACACACATGGTCTAATGCCCAAGATTCAGAGAGCCATCACGATTCAGTTGCATCTCTTGAAAAACTTGTTAATAATATGGCTGCTAACAATTTACAATTTCTACAAGATATGCAGCAATAGATGCAAGAATTCTGAAAAAAGACGAAAGCAAGACAACAGAGGATGGAACACCTAATGGGTCATGTAACACCCGCTCCCGCGTGACCCGAACCCAATATCATTGGCGATATCTGAGTCCGTGCCCTGCGAGGGTGGCGTACTACATCAGTCGGTCAAAACTCAGTATACATTTTTCTTTTTTTAACCATTCAATTACGTGGAATAGACAGTAATCATCTGAGCCCACGTTCAGAAATAAACAGTTTCAGTTTCAGAATAAACATTTTCAGTTATTACAATCATTCAACAATAAGTTACAATCCTTTAATGTACAAAAAGCCATAACTAAATTGGGCTCATTACAAATACAAACATCCTTTACAGAAAGTTCAGAATACAATTATGCGACCCTAATGCAGACACGAACTGAAATCGACCTCTATCCTTCACTTGCCTACAGTAGATATACGCCCGTGTCAATCGGGGTATTCTTCAAGACCTAAAAAATATATGCAAATTTTGGGTGAGTTTTGCAAACTCAGTGAGGAACCATCATCGATGGTTCGCCCAATTCATGCATCATACAAACAAATCTGATCCACAAGAAGAATAAGTCGGTATCATATCATTATATACAACAAAAGGCATTCCGGGCATTCGATTATTCAGATTCGGTATGTATGCAATGCACATATAACACTTTCCCGATTTATTACCGTGTTGTGACCGGCGCATAAACGGTGAACGAGATTCGATGGACGCTAGCGTCTAGGAGTAGGACTCCTTTGAGCTCGAGCTCTTTTTAGTATCGATGTCGATCCGTGGCGACTCTGGTCACAACTATTGTTATTATCAGTTTATGCATTGATGTATGCAATGCATATGCCCAATTTAACGATCGGTATAAAACGATGCGCCCCAAGAGAGGCGCATTTAAATGCGATCTGATGTAGCAAGCAATGAATCACAGTATAGCCATTGATCACAGTATAACCAGCAGATCACAGTATATCACAGTGGGTCACAGTACACCACAATTGATCACAATACAGTATCTCACAATTGATCACAGTAGAAGCAATTCAGTTTACAGAATACACTTCTATGTCATGATTCCCCATACATCGGGCCCTTCGCCCAGAATCCATAGTCAGAACAAACGTAATCCTAATCCCTCCATTATTCTCCACAATAAACATATAATAATTGAACGAAAGCCATCTCAGTCACTCACCTTTACTTTCGAGCTAATACCTGGAAGTCTCAGTGACGTCGGTGGATCGACGCTCCAAGAGTTCCTCTATAACAGTGACAGTATACAAACATTACTAATTGGTCATTTAGAAACATGTCAGAATGCACATGTAACAATTAGAAGGTGCACAATGCATGTTCATGATATTCCCGGTATCATTTCATAAATCATACTGTGAAAATGTTCCCCTATGTCCAAAGAAACCATAGACACTAAAATCTCTCAATTCGGACGTCAAAAGGTCCAAAAATCGATACCCGATCCCATCACTTTGACCTAACCCATTTCTGACAATTTTGCCTCTAAAATTTCCAATTTCACATAGAAATGAAATTAAATGATTCACAAATTCGATACCTCGAGAATCAGGTCAATCGAAGGTCGGATGGAAAAGTTATAAGCAAAAGAAGGAAAATATATGATCCTAATCGACTTGCCTGAGAATCCTAGTCGACTTATGCTACTGTATATGTTCTAGTCAACTTATCTGAGGGTGCAAGTCGACTTATGCTACTACAATGGCAGTTCTGGACAAACGTCCATCGACATCCCAACTTTCACGACTCATAACTCCTTGGTCCGAATTCCAAATTGGACAAACTTGGTGTCTATTTCATAGAGAAAAGAGAGATCTACAAGTTTTATGAAGGACACAAAAGCCAATTTCCCATCTAAGGGTGCTAAAAATACACTCAAAGTTACTGCCTTCACCATGCCTCTCAAAACAGTGCAGGACTTTGTCAAAACAGTGCAACATTTTGTAGAATCCACAACTTCTCATTCCCTTTGCTAAAAATTACAAGATTTATGCCAAAAGAAAGATCAGAATGTGACCTAAAACTTTCATGAACAACATGAAATCAAATTAAGTTTCTAAGTAGGTCAAACAATTCAATGAATGATTCTGCCCAGTGAAATCATCTGAACTGAACAGCAATTTTATAAAAAGCATATTTTCTTGTAAAAATATCGAAAATTTGCATACTTTTATACCCATGAAAAGATCAAACAGAATACTACACTTCTCATGAAGGGCTTAACAGCCAATTCCATCTCTAATAAACTCAGAACTGTCATGCAAGTTTCTGCCCTGACCACTAGTCAATGACCTAACTTCAGTCCAATCTTTGAAAATTCATAAGTCCCAATTTTGTTATCCAAAATTAACATACTATATCTCATTTTCAAGATAATTGCTCCTATACAACTTTCCAGAAGATCATTTGAACCAATTAAAATCAATGAAAACTCTAAATTTGCCTTTAATCACAATGCTCACAAAACCTACCCTGATGTCTAGGTTTCAACAAAATGCATATAACCAGTCAATATTTAACAGATCATATCTCCCAATATACATATCGAAAAATTGCAAAATCAGTGGCAATGGAAAGCTAACAATATAGGCTTCAACTTCCATGAAGACCATTTTTACCAATTCCTTCTAAATTAATCTAGAAAAATCAACAAAACAATTAGGTCATCAATTCAAGTACTGTTCACACAGCCCATGTCTCTGATTTTCCAAGCCAAAATTCAACCTCTTAGAGATACAATTAGAGAACACCTATTTCAGACAAAATTGTAGCCAATCAACTAGAGTTTCATTCTCACAAACCGCGCCTCATTTTCACAACCACACCATTAGTTATGATCAAAATAGTATAGTAGGTCAAAAACCAATTTCCAGCTTTACTACTCAAATACACTTCCTATCATGCCAATTGAACTTCTACTACCATAAACATCCCAATTGGACACACAATCAGTCCCTATATCATTCATACACTCTCTAGGAATACCTACCACAATTTGGCAGCACCAACCCCTTAATTTTCATGCAAGATTAGTCATCAATATACAATCCAAAATCAAGCTAAAAACACTTCAATCATACTTCTTTCAAGTCATACTTAAACCTAGTCTTATACCCACCAATTCAAACAATAATTATCATCAAATTAATGCATCAATAAGCATAATAATTACACCAAAACTCCCATTGAATGCATCTAACAACCATGATTCATTAACTACATAATTAAAGCATAACTAAAGCTTAACAATACAACTTACCTAATTAGCTTCCAATCTTCAATTCCTTTCAATTCTTTCTTTGCTATCTACCTCAACCACTTCTCCACTCACTTCTAATCCCAAACATGTGTAGGTTTATCAAGGAAAGAAAGTGGCTTGGTAAGATTTGGAGGAAGGATTTCTTAAAGAGAAGAAAATCGATGGAGAGGTAAAAGGGGGGTGGAATGAAGAATTAAGCAAAAACTTGATCCTTTTTTTCAATGAGTTGTCGTATTCAATGGGTTGAAAAGAGTGAGGATAAGACAAAACCATTAAATGGTGGGACACTTGGCAAGGACACTTGGCATTTGAGGAAAAGGCCAAAATAAAGATAAGACAAAAAGATGTAATGGATTTATTAAGAAACCCTAATGAAATATGACACATTCAAGTCCAATGGCTCTAATTTCAAACCCAAAATAATATACCCAATATTGTAGTGCCATTGGACAACAATTTTCGATACCAAAAATCAATCGATTCGCCACTTGGTGATTTTTCCGGTCTGGAAATTTTCTTCGAAAAATTCTAGAAAAATTTCCAAAAATCTCTTAAAATGGAAAACTCGCTATGGCTCACTCAGAATAATTTTTTCACACAAAATAACCACGTTAATCACAATACAATGTCGTTTAGGCCCAAATACCAGGAATGTCATGTATGCATGTACAGTTATTTCATGTGCACTATTTTCGCTGATCACCAGTACAAGTATGCATAACAATGTCAAAGCAGTCCTAATCACTCTGACCTCTATCCAATTTACTATTTTACCCTTCCTGTCAGGGGTGGGATGTTACAACTCCCCCTCCTTCTAAAAATTTCGTCCTCGAAATTCTCAGTCGATGATTCACTATGAAAGTTATCATATGTTCTTACATTTCTCATACACTGTGTCATTCAATGGCTCCCTTTTCGCAAGATCACAGTAAACAACCTCAGTCAGTCTTTCAGTCACTTATTTGGCAAATCTTACTATCTTAACTATCTCACTATACTATTTCAAAATAGACACCAACTTTATTTCGGATGTTATGGAATCAAGTCATTAATTCTGAACCTATTCACTTATCACATTTTATCAATCCAATACCTTTTTCTCCAGTAATATGCAGACTAGGGTACACCGTAACAAAGTGGTACTTACAAAAAGACCCTTCGTCTCGTCTTTACCACTTCCCTTTCCTTTGTTACTAACACAATGACACTTATGTCCATTTCGCTATAACCGGTGATAATTCGCCTAACGCATTTATTCTTTCTATTCCATTGGCTCTCATCTCCTTTATCAATTCACTGTTCTTTAGTGTTCATATACTTTATTCGGATATGCATTTTATGCTATTTCATTTGTCACCTCATCTAGCCCATTCAGCTTTCCTCAGTCACTTTCCTTTTTCTCACTCATTACTCGTATCTCGACTCAATTTTGTTCTTTGACTCTTATTAGGCACTTTTCAGTTTAATGCAAACATGTACAATCCCTTCTTGTGGTCACCAATAGCCCTATAGTCATTCGGTCAAAACTATATATCAAGGTCATGATCCTTTAAAGCCCAAACTACTTAAGCACTTTTCCTGTGGAACATTCAAACCTATAATTACTTGAACCTATAATCACTTCGTTCTATACCCGTAATAACTCAATTTCACTCTTCCCGTATTCTTACTAGAATGTCTAGCTTCGATTGATCAATTTCTTTGCTCACCAATTCCTTTGTTCAATCACTTTTGTCAGGTACATATGCTTCTTCCTTAAATCACCCAATATCGTTCTTCCGATTGCACTCGAAAATTCAGACTCATTATGGGACTCACCACTGTAACTCCTGAACTCTTCAACTTTCTTGCTAAAAATTTACCTCTGTCCAGCAAAACTCAATCTAAAACTTCAATGCTCTAGTAACACTTCATGTTACCCCATATTCTACTTGACATTTTTCCTTCTTCATTATTCTAGCTTTGGAAACCCCAATGTCTGCATTTGGTCTATTCATTTCAGAATTGTCTGTTCACTATTAAGACTACACTCGACCTTTACCAGTATAATATTCATTTGTGTATGCCGTTCAACTCTAAACTTTTCTCAAGTTACATGATGTATACCTTATAGGAATCTAAGGTCTCCAAGGCTTTAAACAATTTCGATCACAGCACCAATACCATTTATCAAAAACCATTCCTCAATTATTCCTCTAACTCTTTTACTTTGCAACATTTTCAAACACATTACATCTATGATGATAGTCATCAGTTGATACCATTTGTTTACCTCACATCAATCTCTATTGGGGTATTGTCGACTTCAACAGACATTACTCACATTTTTGTTATTCATTGGGTCCATGATTACTTTATTTTTCAATCCCTTAATGAAGGTAACATTACTTCACGTCAGTCTCAGTGTCCCGCTAGGACTTCTTGTCTCTACTTATTTTCTCTTCATTCCACTTCTGTTCATGCACATCGACATATGCTACTGCCTATTCATTCTCTTTATTTCCTTACATTCCACTCCATTTGAGTATTTCGCTTTGCGGTTTGTGATTAATCTATTCTTAGATCCAATTTATGATCTCCCAACATTTTTCGTAGTATTTCCCAAAAATCAATATCAACGATACTTATTATCTCAGTACGAACAATTTTTTTATACTATGACTAGAGTAGAAACATCCTTTGCACTCGGGTTCTGTAAGGCACTAAACAGTTGCTTTCACAATACTTAAAACCTCAGGAGTATTCCACTGTGTATGCCTGAGTCTCCTCTTGACATATGACTCAATTTCACTTTTGATTTAGTTCATATTTAATTTCAATTTGTTCCTGTCATGACAGCTCTGATCGTGAATTCATCTTAACTCGCTTTGAGAAATGCTTCTTTGAAAGAAGATTTCTTACTACAATCAGTGATACCGTTAATGTAATTCGCATCAACCAACTATTTTCTATCAAATGTCAGTTCATCTTATCCAGAAACTCATTAGTAGCTTATACTACTCAGGATTCCCTAAAACTCCTTTCCGTTTGTGCCAATCCGCGAATAAAGAAACTATGCTGTTTGGAGACGGATCTTCTTCTTTCCTCAAATTCTGTACATATGATGCATCATTTAAAATTGTACTTTCTTCCCAAACGAACAGTCTAAATTCCTTGACCTATAGGAACTATTATTAGCACTTATTCGCTAAATCATCAATCGTTCCCTCTCTTATTTCCATGTAAATTTTTTCCACATAAGCTCAATTGTTCCATTAATCGTGATAAACTCACTATCCAACATATACTCCCAACGGTAAATAAACCTAAATGCGACAACTCTGTTCATATAGTGTAGGAAAATCCCGGTGTGAGCATCACATGCCCACGGTGCGGAAACAAAAAATTTTTGTTCCAGGACCTTCCCAAAAGCCAGGATCCATGTGACTATATAACAAAGTCAAACCAAAACGACCAAAGCAGACCGTCTCTAACGGTATCCACGCAGAGATCAGAGAACCTAATCGGGACAAACCCTTTGACCCGGGAATAGCTAGAACTAGTTGAAGACTGCTAGATCTTACCTTGTTCTTGGAGAGCTTGAAGAATAATGATGAAGAAGGAGGGTGGGAACCTTGAAGGAGATAGAGAACTTGATGATCGATGAAGAGAGATCAAAATCTCTTTGGTTTTTACAAAACTTCTCTTTTTCAATCTAAACCAACGACCATCTTTCATCTCTTCATCAAGTTTGTCTTCTAGCCATTAAATATACTTAATGACTAAGCAAAATGGAAGCTTCTTCCATCCATCCACGTTAGCTTCATTATATATATATATATATATATAAAGTTAAAGCTTCCTCTCCTCCTTTTCCCACGTATAACATATATATATATATATTAATTCATTCTTTAATGAATTAATTAATATATATATATATATAAATAAATGCTGAAGTGGTCCAGTCACACTAGGGTCGGTCCTACCGGCCTACCGGGTCCCGGTATGGGAAAAACTCCCGGAAATATTTTTCAGCAATATCGATGTCGCGATCTCATCGGGACATATCTCGATCTTATCGGGATCCATTTAATCTGATTGCTCTCCATTTATTGGATCTCTATCCAAAACTATTTTACGAGTTCTCCGAGACACTCTTATGCGTGTGACCCATTAGGTTCCCGATTATGTTGACCACTTAGATCAACACTTAATCTAAGCAAGTCATGAGCGGTATCTAGCAACACATCATGACCCCCAATTGACCGAAAAGTAATTGGTTTGACGAATAAACATATATTCATCATAGACCATATCACGAACCTTTCCATAGACAATTGCCGTGCAATTCGTCCTTTCACCATGCTATACCCCACTTGGTTATGAGTATGGGCAAAGTGTCAACTCTTACTAGACTGACTACGTCAAATCTAGTCCAAGTGATTTCAGTTCTTGTCCTGGGACTCATTACTTAATATTTAATATGTCAACGAAGACACTCTTCATGACATATGTACTCTGATCAGAGATTTCTAAGTAATGAACCTAACAAGAGGCCATGGGTATCATCTTCTACTATCAGAAAAGTGGAGAATCCTCTATTGGCTACTCAATTACCTTCGAATACCTCAAACTGTACCCAATCACCACCCTATGAGCGACCTCTGTGAGGCAACAAGGAATGGAGTCAAAGCACGTAATCAAGATTCAAGATATCCTTGAGTACCTCAAGTCAAGGATACTTGCACCATTGCTATGATGAGATTATCAACGACATTAGAATAGTACATCCATGTGATGATCTCATAGCGAGTCAACCAATGTACTTACTACCTCTAGTAAGCATCCACATCTCAACCCTAAATATCTCATATATACGGTTTTGAGATCCACCGCTTGATCAAATCAAGGAGCTTGAGATGTGCTAGTCTTTCCGGATTACCGATGTCGGTCTCAATAATCCTATGACTAGGATAATTTAGAATCTTGACATAATTGTACATGATAGGAATCTCAGTAGTATGATCACATCATAATTTCCTTCATGCTATGTCATATATCAAGGACTTCATTAATTTGCTTATAGATCAATATCCATTCATAAATAATGAACATCAAATTAATGAAACATGCCTTTCTTTATTTATTTATAAAGAATGTACACAATTTTGTACAAAATGCGCTAAAGGCGATTGCCTTTAGGGCACTACTCTAACAATCTCCCACTTGACCTAAAGTCAATCGCCTTGATATCTAATACCATAGGCGAGTACATGAGAACCAAAACTCTTCTGTGACAATGGCTTTGTCAACGGATCTGCAATATTCTGCTCGGTGGGAATTCTCTCTATTTGCACATCACCTCGACCAATGATCTCCCTGATCAGGTGATATCTGCGGAGTACGTGTTTGGATCATTGATGAGACCTTGGTTCCTTCGCCTGCGCAATAGCCCCATTGTTGTCACAATATAACTGTATGGTCCCATCACTGCTAGGAACCACACCAAGTTCAGTAATGAACTTCTTGATCCAAACTGCTTCCTTTGCTGCATCTGAAGCGGCAATGTACTCTGCCTCGGTCGTTGAATCGGCAGTCGTCTATTGTTTGAAACTCTTCCAACCGGCGCTTGCCGTTCGATGTGAATATGTAACCTGATTGGGATTTGGAATCATCCTTATCAGATTGAAAACTGGCATCTGTATACCCGCTCACTTTGAGATCTCCATCTCCATAGATCAAGAAAATATCCTTAGTCCTTCGCAAGTACTTTAGGATATTCTTGACAGCCACCCAGTGACCTTCACCAGGATCTGATTGGTATCTGCTCGTAACACTTAGAGCATATGATACATCGGGTCTCGTACATAGCATTGCGTACATGATAGATCCTACCGCAGATGCATACGGGATCATATCCATGCGCATCCTCTCATCTTGTGTCTTAGGACACATAGATTTCGAGAGTGTTATCCCATGAGTCACGGGAAGGTACCCTCTCTTGGATTGCTCCATGCTAAACCTTTTTAGCATCTTGTCTATGTACGTTGATTGTGAAAGACCAAGCAACCTTTTTGATCTATCTCTATAGATTCTTATCCCAAGGATATAAGTTGCTTCACCAAGGTCTTTCATGGCAAATTGTTTGGACAACCAAATCTTGACTGATTGTAGCATAGAGACATCGTTTCTTAGCAATAATATGTCATCTACATACAGCACAAGGAATACGATTGCAGTCCCATTAACCTTCTTATACACACAGTATTCATCCGAATTTTGTGAGAAACCAAACTCTTTGATTACCTCATCAAATCGGATATTCCAACTCCTGGATGCTTGTTTCAATCCATAGATGGATTTTTGAAGCTTGCATACCTTTTCACCATCATAGGAGATGAAGCCCTCAAGTTGTGTCATATACACATCCTCAGTTAGATTTTCGTTTAGGAAAGCTGTCTTCACATCCATTTGCCATATCTCATAATCATAATGAGTGGCAATGGCTAGGAGTATCCTAATGGATTTAAGCATTGCTACTTTGAACTTGAAAGTCTCGTCGTAGTCAACTCCTTGTCTTTGACGAAAACCTTTAGCCACAAGCCTTGCTTTATAGGTAATTACATTACCATCCATGTCGGTTTTCTTTTTGAAAACCCATTTGCACCTTATGGGTTTTATTCCTTCGGGTGCTTCAACCAAAGTCCATACTTGGTTTTCATACATGGAATCCATTTCTGACTTCATGGCTTGAAGCCATTTCTTAGACTCTGAACTCCTCAGAACCTCTTCATAGGTGGTAGGCTCATCATCTTCTATGAACAATACGCTATTCTGTTCATTCACGAGAAATCCATATCTCTCGGGAACAGAGCGTATCCTACGTGACCTACTAACTTCGTTTGTTGTAGAAGGTTGAACTGTTACTTCATCTGTGTGAGTCACAGTTTGAGTTCGAGCGATTGATCTGCGTCATTCGAGCATCTTGAACTTCTTCAAGTTCTATTTTGCTCCCACTGTCTTCTTGTAAAAGAAACTCTTTCTCTAAAAAGATAGCACGCTTTGAAATAAACACCTTTTGTTCCTCAGCAAGGTAGAACTGATATCCCATTGTTTCTTTAGGATATCTTACGAACAAACACTTGTCAGATTTTGCATCAAGTTTATCTGACTGTGTCCGCGTCACATAAGCTGGATAGCCCCAAACTTTCAAATGAGTAAGATAGGGTCTTTTGTTAGTCCACATCTCATATGGAGTAACATCAACTGTCTTTGATGGAACTCTGTTTAGCAAGTAAACAACTGTCTCGATTGCATATCCCCAAAAGGATTTTGGTAACTTTGCAAAGCCCATCATTGATCGTACCATGTCTAACAAGGTTCGATTTCTCCTTTCTGCCACACCATTATGCTGTGGTGTGTAAGGAGGAGTCCATTGAGATAAAATCCCATTATCTCTGAGATAATCCAAAAATTGTTGGTCTAAGTATTCCCCACCACGATCAGATCGCAATGTCTTGATACTTTTTCCAAGTTGGTTTTCTACTTCATTTCTGAATTGTTTGAACTTTTCAAATGCTTCAGATTTGTATCTCATCGAATCTGGTACCCATATCGAGAATAATCATCAATAAAGGTAATGAAGTAAAGAGAACCACTTCTAGCATGGATGGACATCGGACCACATACATCTGAATGTATTAGGTCTAATACTCCAGTCGCTCGTTCACCCTTTCCCTTAAAGGGTAACTTAGTCATCTTGCCTAATAAACAAGATTCGCATGTGTCATATGATTCATAATCAAATGACCCTAAACTTCCACTCTTATGGAGCTTAGCTATGCGTCTCTCATTTATATGGCCAAGGCGACAATGTCATAAGTAAGTTGATTTTAAATTATCTCGTTTATGTCTTTTCGTGTCATTGACATTCATTATTGGATGTGACATATCTAATATGTAAATTTCATTGCATAATGTACCAGTACCATAAAGCATTCCATTCAAACTAATAGAACAACCATTGTTACTAAAAGTCAAATGGAAACCAGCTCTATTTAAACAAGAAACAGACAATATGTTCTTTGTTAATACAGGTACAAAATAACATTCATCCAATTTAATTACAAGCCCAGTGGGGAGTGACAAAAAGTAAGTGCCTACGGCTAATGCAGCAACTCTTGCTCCATTTCCCACACGCAGGTCTAGTTCTCCTTCATGAAACATCTCTCGTCCCGAGGCCCTGCATATCATTGCATATCGTGAGCCACAACCGTATCTAATACCCATATTTTATGATCAGAAAGAGTATTAACCTCAATGACAAACATACCTGAAGAAGTCAAGGCATCTGATGCCTTCTTACGCTTCAATTCTTCAAATAGACTTTCGGTTCCTCTTCCGGTGGCGGTCTTGCCACTGATGGAAGCAAGTTCCTTTAGTGCGATCTCTTTGGTTTCTTCTTGGCTATACTTCCTTTCGGTTTCTTAGACCTCTTCTTCTTCAATTTCTTTTTCTTGGAACCAGAAGAAGAGTCCACCATAAGCACTTGCTTGCTATCCTTCTTGATAGCTTGCTCTACTGTCTTGAGCAGATTGATCAACTGAGGGATTGTCGTGGATATTTGATTCATCCGATAGTTTAACACAAACTGTGAATAACTATCAGACAATCCAACTAGAATTAAGTCAACAGTTAATTCATAATCCATGACAAAACCTAAGACAGCCAACCTCTCAATATACCCATTCATCTTCAGTGCATACTGCACTGCAGATGAACCTGGAGTCATCTTAGTAGTGAAGAGTAACCTCGAGGTCTCGAACCTTTCAGACCGAGCTTGCTCATCAAACAGCTCCCTAAGATGAAACACTATAGTATGAGCATCCATAGACTCATGTTGCTTCTGCAGCTCTGGTGACATCGAGGCAAGCATAATACAGGTTGCTATGTCACTGTCTTTCAGATGCTTTCGATAAACTGTCTGATCCTCATTAGAAGCATCAATAGCAGGTGGATCAGGAAGTGGAACATCAAGGACATATCCCAGTTCCTCAGATCTGAGAACAATTCTCAGATTTCTTAGCCAATCGAGAAAATTTGGTCCAGTTAATTTGTTTGAGTCCAAAAGCAAGCGCAAGTTCACACTTGAAGTCATCTTCAATCAACCTAAAGAGAAAGAGAGAAAGAATGTTAGAATAGAATTAAATGCATGATCATAAGGACTTGCATTTCATGCATATGGCTCCCACTAGTTTCAATAAATCCATAACCCTCAGTACGAATCCAAGAAACATTATGACAAAATGTCCTAGTGGGTCGATATCTGATATTACTAACAATGACCTTGGGTTTACCCAACAAGCCACCTTAGGTCAATCGGTAGGTATCAGTCATACCAATTGCATCTTATATATCCAACATTACTAAAATGACCTTGGGTTTACCCAACAAGCCACCTTAGATCAATCGGCAGGTATCGGTCATACCAATTACTTTATAGATGCAACTATCGACTAGTGCTATCAACTCGTGATGTATGCACACCCATTGGGTTATCAACTCTTGATGCGCGTACATCTGATGTACACTACCCAATTTTGCCTCTGTCCACGTTGACCTTGAGTTTACTCAACAAATCAACGCTTCTAGTGAAAACTGACCCATTAATCCGAAAATCTTATTTTCATGGTTCGAACATATTCGTATAGAGTGAGCTTGGGTTTACCCAACAACCCAACTCTATAAGAACTCTGGTTCTCCCCATATTAATGGAAGACGTGAGTTTTCATATTAAGTGTGAGGGTTTTCAGGTCTCATCTTCTTCTTCTCTAAGCCGTAGGATTATAGTCACCATGACTATATGGAATGATTTAGGGCAATACATCAATCACATTGAATCTATACCTAAAATCATCCATCATCCCACCTATGCATGTTATAAGTCGACTTGTGAATGTATAAGTCGACTTATGCCTCTGAGTAAGTCGACTTATGCAAGTGTAAGTCAACTTATGCCACTGTGCACGAACAAGTCGACTTGTAACATTGTGCAAGTTGACTTATGCGTCTACAGTGCACAGACAAGTCGACTTATGCATGTATAAGTCGACTTATCCGTGTGGAATTGTTATCTAATCGGCTAATTTCTCAATCCGTGCAGTTCAAATTCGCAACACCAAGCCTAATACACTTTACCTTGATGTACTAATGAAACACTTTCATTGTTGCTTACCATATATAGTCAAACTATACATGAAAAACTTGAAATCGATGAATACACTCTTATTCATTTAGATTTCCAAACAATTTTGCGAATATCAAACTATCACCCTAAGTATCTCTAGGTAGTCTACACTTTATCAAGACTACTTCGGCACTGGTCACAAACTTTGTGATGGCCAAAACAATCAAGATAAGGGAATATACTAATGAGACGCTAACGAGACACATTTGGCATCCGAAAATTGTTTGGAAACCCAATTTCAAGAAAATCAGTTTGGCAAGCATGCAACATCAATGTAACACATTTTTAATCACATTAAAAATGATCCAAGGCATTGGAACTGAAATCTACACAATTTCTTATTTCAAACAAAACAGCTCCAGCAACTTTTTCAAAACTGTCAAGCTCTGTATTTTGCTTGAAAAACTCATAGAAACAATTTCAATAAATTCTGAGAAAATTACAGAGGTTACAAAACGTTCACAATATACTCCATGAATTGTTTTAGGATTTATTTCCATCAAAAACTTATTCAACCTCAGCAGCAAGGCCAATGTAGAATCTGTGTTCCTCAACACAGTTATTCCCAGCAGCACACAATAAATTCTTAAATAAATAGTAAATCACCTCGAAAACATTTTTCCTTTCTCATAGACATTAATAACATCTTAGAGACATTTCGGTGAAAGAAAATCCGAAAAAAAAATTTCTACAATTTATTCTCGAATTTATAAGCATGCCTGTTTAAGGAATGTGCACAAAGACAGCAACCAGAACATTAGGGAATAAATTAGCAAAACCATATCAAATCACATTGATAAATCCCGAGCTTCCACAGACATATGCAACAACATTTTGTGAACATATCTGGGCAAGAAAATTTGAAAAACTATATTTCTATACTGAATTCGAAATTCACTCAATAAACATGCATCATCGTCACAAGCAATAGGGAACTCCGACCTAGTCATGGTTTCCTCGTTATATATGACACAACCTCGCTCTGATACCACTGTAGGAAAATCCCGGTGTGAGCATCACATGCCCACGGTGTGGAAAACAAAAATTTTTTGTTCCGGGACCTTCCTGAAAGCCAGGATCCATGTGACTATATAACAAAGTCAAACCAAAAGGACCAAAGGAGACCGTCTCTAACGGTATCCACGCAGAGATCAGAGAACCTAATCGGGACAAACCCTTTGACCCGGGAATAGCTAGAACAAGTTGAAGACTGCTAGATCTTACCTTGTTCATGGAGACCTTGAAGAATAACGACGAAGAAGGAGGATGGGAAGCTTGAAGGAGATGGAGAACTTGATGATCGATGAAGAGAGATCAAAATCTCTTTGGTTTTTACAAAACTTCTCTTTTTCAATCTAAACCAACGACCATCTTTCATCTCTCCATCAAGTTTGTCTTCTATCCATTAAATATACTTAATGACTAAGCAAAATGGAAGCTTCTTCCATCCATCCACGTTAGCTTCATTATATATATATATATATAAATAAAGTTAAAGCTTCCTCTCCTCCTTTTCCCACGTATAACATATATATATATATATATATATATTAATTCTTTAATTAATTAATTAATTAATTATATATATAAATAAATGCTGAAGTGGTTCAGTCACACTGGGGTCAGTCCTACCGGCCTACCGGGTCCCGGTATGAGAAAA
Source organism: Erythroxylum novogranatense (assembly GCA_029891385.1). Classification (NCBI taxonomy): domain Eukaryota; kingdom Viridiplantae; phylum Streptophyta; class Magnoliopsida; order Malpighiales; family Erythroxylaceae; genus Erythroxylum; species Erythroxylum novogranatense. The sequence continues at coordinate 51,374,391 of CM057226.1, read as the reverse complement.
ACCCCCGGAAACGTTTTTCAGCAATATCGATGTCGCGATCTCATCGGGACATATCTCGATCTCATCAGGATCCATTTAATCTGATTGCTCTCCATTTATTGTATCTCTGTCCAAAACTATTTTACAAGTTCTCCGAGACACTCTTATGCGTGTGACCCATTAGGTTCCCGGTTATGTTGGCCACTTAGATCAACACTTAATCTAAACAAGTCATGAGCGGTATCTAGCAATACATCATCACCCCCAATTGACCGAAAAGTAATTGGTTTGACGAATAAACATATATTCATCATGGACCATATCACGAACCTTTCCATAGACAATTGCCGTGCAATTCATCCTTTCACCATGCTATACCCCACTTGGTTATGAGTATGGACAAAGTGTCAACTCTTACTAGACTGACTACGTCAAATCTAGTCCAAGTGATTTCAGTTCTTATCCTGGGACTCATTACTTAATATTTAATATGTCAACGAAGAAACTCTTCATGACATATGTACTCTGATCAGAGATTTTCAAGTAATGACCCTGACAAGAGGCCATGGGGATCATCTTCTGCTATCAGAAAAGTGGTGAATCCTCTATTGGCTACTCAATTACCTTCGAATACCTTAAACTGTATCCAATCACCACCCTATGAGCGACCTCTGTGAGGCAACAAGGAATGGAGTCAAAGCACAGAATCAGCATCTAAGATATCCTTGAGTACCTCAAGTCTAAGGATACTTGCACCATTGCTATGATGAGATTATCACTGACATTAGAATAGTACATCCATGTGATGATCTCATAGCAGGTCAACCAATGTACTTACTACCTCTAGTAAGCATCCACATCTCAACCCTAAATATCTCATATGTACAGTTTCTGAGATCCACTGCTTGATCAAATCAAGGAGCTTGAGATGTGCTAGTCTTTCCGGATTACCGATGTCGGTCTCGGTAATCCTATGACTAGGATAATTTGAATCTTGACATAATTGCACATGATAGGAATCCCAGTAGTATGATAACATCATAATTTTCTTCATGCTATGTCATATATCAAGGACTTCATTAATTTGCTTATAGATCAATATCCATTCATAAATAATGAACATCAAATTAATGAAACATGCCTGTCTTTATTTATTTATAAAGAATGTACACAATTTTGTACAAAACGCGCTAAAGGCGATTGCCTTTAGGGCACTACTCTAACATATAGCACTATCATTGTTTCATTATCATTGTCATTGTTTCACTATCACTATCATTGTTTCATTTTCCACTTGTCATTGTACTTCATTTCACATAGATTCCTTCTCATATCATTTACGTGCCAGCTTGACCTTTATCCACTTGCTTATACACTTTTATCTCATTTTTGCTACTTATCTCTTTATTTTCCTCATTCAATCCAGGATAGGGTTTGCACATTTCTATCACATTCGGGGACACATCACCCAAAATACAACAACATATTACAGTCATTGCATCTTCATCTGTTTACCCATCCATTTACCATTTTTGTTTGCATGTACCCATATTCAACCAATCCAGAATTTTCCGATGCACATTCAGTAGAAATTTCCAGTCTTCCTTTCACCCTACTATCCTCTTATACTGATTCACAAACTCTTAAAAAAATATTCGCATAACCATTTGGGTCCCAAACTCAAGCGCTCATGATCATAACCGTTTCACGACAGTTCATCTGTACACTTTCGTCTCACCATTTCTACTTCTTCGCTCTTTACGGTCTTTTGTTTAATCTCATTGCAATCTCGCTATCATCATCTATGATATCCACTAACACAAATGTAGTGAATCCATATCTGCCTGATTGGACCATATACTTTTTGCTCATTTCCAATTATCCCCATTTCGTTGAATATACAAGTCACAACTCTAATTACAATGATCTCGAACTTTTACTCTCACAAAAGCATACTTTAGCCACTATGTTTCTCATATCCACAGTGAACCTTTCCAAACTATAGACATTTCCGTTTTCTTTCGCCGTAATATTGCCACTTTTAATCTCCTGATTCATTTTGATATCATTCTTTCCTCAAACAGCCCATGCTAACGTAGTCATACTTATACCACATTCCGGGTTTATAGCAACAGTACAATATAAGTCTCATTATCCATTTTTCCTTTTTTTTCCTTCCTACTTGCTCATACACTTCCATGGGTTCACATTCTGATACATTCTCACCTTTCTCACACTTAATCACGTAACACATGTTCACACGTAAGATTTCTACTCGTACGACTCAAACTGGGGATCAGTTGCTATAGTCTGTAAGGACACGACTCAAATGCATGCACTTAACCTATGTTTCATACTGTGCCCAGATACATTCGTATTGCTGGGCTCTGATACCACCTAAATGTAACACCCGTTCCCGCGTGACCCGAACCCAATATCATTGGCGATATCCGAGTCTGTGCCCCGCGAGGGTGGCGTACTACATCAGTCGGTCAAAACTTAGTATACATTTTCCTTTTCTTAACCATTCAATTGCGTGGAATAGACAGTAATCATCTGAGCCCACGTTCAGAAATAAACAGTTTCAGTTTCAGAATAAACATTTTCAGTTATTACAATCATTCAACAATAAGTTACAATCCTTTAATGTACAAAAAACCATAACTAAATTGGGCTCATTACAAATACAAGCATCCTTTACAGAAAGTTCAGAATACAATTATGCGACCCTAATGCAGACACGAACTGAAACCGACCTCTATCCTTCACTTGCCTACAGTAGACATATGCCCGTGTCAATCGGGGTATTCTTCAAGACCTGAAAAATAGATGCAAATTTTAGGTGAGTTTTGCGAACTCAGTGAGGAATCATCATCGATGGTTCGCCCAATTCATGCATCATATAAACAAATACAGTCACAGTAAGAATAAGTAAACGGTATGATATCATTATATACAGCAAAAAGGCATTCCAAACATTTAGTTATTCAGTCCAGTATGTATGCAATGCACATGTAACACTTTCCCAGTTTATTACCGTGTTATGACCAAGAGCATAAACAGTGAACAGTATTCAGTTGACGCTTAGCGTCTAGGGAGTAGGACTCCCTTTGAGCTCGAGGCTCTTTTTCAGCATCAGTATCAATATCCGTGGCGACTCTGGTCACAACTATTGTTATTATCAGTTTACGCATTGATGTAAGCAATGCATATGCCCAATTTAACAGTCAGTATAAAACAGTCTGCCCCAGTAGAGGTGACGAAATGCAGTACAGTGTAGCAAGCAATGAATCACAGTATAGCCATTGATCACAGTATAACCAGCAGATCACAGTATATCACAGTGGGTCACAGTACACCACAATTGATCACAATACAGTATCTCACAATTGATCACAGTAGAAGCAATTCAGTTCACAGAATACACTTTTATGTCATGATTCCCCATACATCGGGCCCTTCGCCCAGAATCCATAGTCAGAGCAAACGTAATCCTAATCCCTCCATTATTCTCCACAGTAAACATATAATAATTGAACGAAAGCCATCTCAGTCACTCACCTTTACTTTCGAGCTAATACCTAGAAGTCTCAGTGATGTCAGTGGATCGACGCTCCAAGAGTTCCTCTATAACAGTGATAGTATACAAACATTACCAATTGGTCATTTAGAAACATGTCAGAATGCACATGTAACAATTAGAAGGTGCACAATGCATGTTCATGATATTCCCGGTATCATTTCATAAATCATACTCCAAAGAAATCATAGACACTAAAATCGCTCAATTCGGACGTCAAAAGGTCCAAAAATCGATACTCGATCCCATCACTTTGACCTAACCCATTTCCGACAATTTTGCCTCTAAAATTCCCAATTTCACATAGAAATGAAATTAAATGATTCACAAATCTGATACCTCGAGAATCGGGTCAATCGAAAGTCGGATGGACAAGTTATAAGCAAAAGAAGGAAAATATATGATCCTAGTCGACTTGCCTGAGAATCCTAGTCGACTTATGCTACTGTATATGTTCTAGTCGATTTATCTGAGAATGCAAGTCGACTTATGCTACTACAATGGCAGTTCTGGACAAACGTCCACCGACATCCCAACTTTTACAACTCATAACTCCTTGCTCCGAATTCCAAATTGGACAAACTTGGTGTCTATTTCATATCGAAAAGAGAGATCTACAAGTTTTATGAAGGACAGAAAAGCCAATTTCACCTCTAAAGGTGTTAAAAATACATTCAAAGTTACTGCCTTCACCATGCCTCTCAAAACAGTGCAGGACTTTGTCAAAACAGTGCAACATTTTGTAGAATCCACAACTTCTCATTCCCTTTGCTAAAAATTACAAGATTTATGCCAAAAGAAAGATCAGAATGTGACCTAAAACTTTCATGAACAACATGAAATCAAATTCAGTTTCTAAGTAGGTCAAACAATTCAATGAATGATTCTGCCCAGTGAAATCATCTGAACTGAACAGCAGTTTTATAAAAAGCATATTTCCTTGTACAAATGTCGAAAATTTGCATACTTTTATACCCATGAAAAGATCAAACAGAATACTAAACTTCTCATGAAGGGCTTAACAGCCAATTCCATCTCTAATAAACTCAGAACTGTCATGCAAGTTTCTGCCCTGACCACTAGTCAATGACCTAACTTCAGTCCAGTCTTTGAAAATTCATAAGTCCCAATTCTGTTATCCAAAATTAACATACTATATCTCATTTTCAAGATAATTGCCTCCTATACAACTTTCCAGAAGATCATTTGAACCAATTCAAATCAATGAAATCTCTAAATTTGCCATTAATCACAATGCTCACAAAACCTAACCTGATGTCTAGGTTTCAACAAAATGCATATAACCAGTCAACATTTAACAGGTCATATCTCCCAATATACATATCGAAAAATTGCAAAATCAGTGGCATTGGAAAGCTAACAATATAGGCTTCAACTTCCATGACGACCATTTTTACCAATTCCTTCTAAATGAATCTAAAAAAAACAACAAAACAATTAGGTCATCAATTCAGGTACTATTCACACAGCCCATGTCTCTGATTTTCCAAGCCAAAATTCAACCTCTTAGAGGTACAATTAGAGAACACCTATTTCAGACAAAATTGTAGCCAATCAACTAAAGTTTCATTCGGCACAAATCGCACCTCATTTGCACAACCACACCATTAGTTCTGATCAAAATAGTACAGTAGGTCAAAAACCAATTTCCAGCTTTACTACTCAAATACACTTCCTATCATGCCAATTGAACTTCTACTACCATAAACATCCCAATTGGACACACAATCAGTCCCTATATCATTCATACATTCTCTAGGAATACCTACCACAATTTGGCAGCACCAACCCCTTAATTTTCATGCAAGATTAGTCATCAATATACAATCCAAAATCAAGCTAAAAACACTTCAATCATACTTCTTTCAAGTCATACTTAAACCTAGTCTTATACCCACCAATTCAACCAATAATTATCATCAAATTAATGCATCAATAAGCATAATAATTACACCAAAACTCCCATTGAATGCATCTAACAACCATGATTCATTAACTACATAATTAAAGCATAACTAAAGCGTAACAATACAACTTACCTAATTAGCTTCCAATCTTCAATTCCTTTCAATTCTTTCCTTGCTATCTACCTCAACCACTTCTCCACTCACTTCTAATCCCAAACATGTGTAGGTTTATCAAGGAAAGAAAGTGGCTTGGTAACATTTGGAGGAAGGATTTCTTAAAGAGAAGAAAATCGATGAAGAGGTAAAAGGGAAAGAAGGTTTTTGGGTGGAATGAAGAATTAAGCAAAAACTTGATCCTTTTTTTCAATGAGTTGTCGTATTCAATGGGTTAAAAAGAGTGAGGATAAGACAAAATCATTAAATGGTGGGACACTTGGCAAGGACACTTGGCATTTGAGGAAAAGGATAAAATAAAGATAAGACAAAAACATGTAATGGATTTATTAAGAAACCCTAATGAAATCTGACCCATTCAAGTCCAATGGCCCTAATTTCAAACCCAAAATAATATACCCAATATTGTAGTGCCATTGGACAACAATTTTCGATACCGAAAATCAACCGGTTCGCCACTTGGCGATTTTTTCGGTTCGGAAATTTTCTCTGAAAAATTCCAGAATAATTCCCAAAAATCTCTTAAAATGGAAAACTCGCTATGGCTCACTCAGAATAATTTTTTTCACACACAATAACCACGTTAATCACAATAAAATATCTTTTTAGGCCCGAATACCGGGAATGTCATGTATGCATGTACAGTTATTTCATGTGCACTATTTTTGCTGATCACCAGTACCAGTATGCATAACAATGTCAAAGCAGCCCTAATCACTCTTACCCCTATCCAATTTACTATTTTACCCTTCCTGTCGGGGGTGAGATGTTACAGGTCAAATGGCAATAAGCCTTGATCGCCTAGATTTGAAAAGTGAAGAGGAGCAGCCATATCAACCTGATGTGTACCCAATTGAAGTCTGTGCAGAAAATTTGCAAAGTGATGAGGAGCTTGAGAATTTTGAGGTCAACCCTCAACGAATTGTTTGTGCTAAAAAAGTTGAGAACGAGCTCGAAGCTGAAAAGGACACTTCTTTTAGCTCGGAGGTAAGTACTAAGTCCATAATTATTTTTTAAACTATCTCTTTACCTTTACATAAAAGACTGGAGGAGTTAAATGAAGAAGAAAAAGGTAAAGAGACGTTCGAAATATTTCTGGAATGTATGGACTCAGCTAGAATTGAGAAACTGAAGTTAGGGAAGACACTAAAGGAGGATGATGATCAACTAGGGCCCTATCCGGAACTACCTCACGTGGAGGAGTCGCATGTGACACCCGAAGATCACAATTTTGTCATAAGAGGAGGAAATAAGGAGTCGAGCCAGTGACCTAAACAAAGGTGCTTCTTGGGAGACAACCCAAGGGAAGTAATTTTTTTTTCTTTCCATTTTTGTTCTACTTTTCATATGTATGTATGTTCTTGAATTTTTCTGTTTTACATATTTTTAAGTTTTCAATCAAAATGATAGAAAGAATAAAACAAACGAAACAAACATTTTCTCATTTTTTATTGCTTCTAGGATTCCATAATCATGATTAGAGTGTGGATTGACTAGAGAATTTCATAGCAACTTTAGCATGTGCTTTTGCTCTTGTGATTGGTTAATATGCATTATCTTTAGAAGAGTGGTGACTAATGGTAGACAAAACCGGTGAGATTTTTAGCCTTATTTGACTGACACATCTATATCAATCTTATTGCCTTTTGATAATGCGTAACCTTCAAGACATGTACATCTTGATTTTGCGTTGAATTTCTATTCGAGACCACATTTTATTGCATGCATTAACATGGATATGATTAGGCATTCTTTATTTTTCATAAACTACATTGGCCAAATAACCCATCCTATTGACATGATTTTTTCCTTGATAAACCCCTTTGAGCTTTAGCCTTTCTTTTTGTATAAATCACATTTTATGCTTTTAAAATAAACCAAATGTCCTACACAAGTCATAAAGCTAGTGGAACATTTGTGATTGCTGAGTTTGTTGATGTACAAAATTCTAAGTGTGGGGGTGTACATATGTAAAGGTTGGTTATAATATTGGGAGATTATTTTATGTCTTATCATTGAAATTCCCATGTTGGTGTAGTTTATTTTAATTTTATAAAGAAAAGAAAGAAAGAAAAAAAGAAAAAAAATTGCTTAAATAAATATATCAAGGAAGAATTGCATGTGTGCTGAAAAGTTGTTTTTGGTTTATGCATCTTCCTAGAGTTGTAATGGTTGTCTTATTTGAGCATGTTGAATATGAGGTAGAGGTTGGCTTGGAAGGTTCACTCTTGGGATTTCATTGGTATAAATTGTATGAGTGATTCATTCGGATTGGTATATGCTTCATGTGGTTTGTATATGGGAGCTGAATGGGGTTATGAAATATAAATTTTTCATTTGTCATAGCTGATGTTACCCAGTTTTATATAAGTGTTTCTTTGTTTCACTAGCTTTGTTGACTTTCATCCTGCTTAACCCAAATATATGTCGCCTTACCTTTGCCCACAATACAACCTTGAAAAGTCCTTTAATTCATGATTTTGCATGTGAACATTAGTGGTGGGGAAATGAAATGATATGCAAAATTGTGGATTGTCATGATCATGAATAGTGTTGAGTGTACCCATATATATTTTTTAGTTAAACACATTTTGATAGGATTGAATATCTTATATTTTCTTATGTATTTACATGTGATTTCAATCCACTTTTTATGATAAAATGCTCAATTTGTGTTCAATTTGTGTTGACTGTTAGGTTGGAAATCTTGATATATTTTTTAGACCAAAAGGTCAAAATTTTCTAAAAGTAAATCGGAGCATAATTATTTATCAAGTTAAATAAAAAAGAAAAAAAAGAAAAACAGAATTTGATGTGAGCTGCGTTTCAAGCAGCGTTGCTTTGAAACGCAAAGACATCACAGCAGACATACTGCAGCGTCTTTGTGCGGCGTATCTTCGCGTCGCGACATTCACGCTATGCTTGAGGTTTTTAACAAAAGAGCATGGAGGGTTTTTAACAAGCACATTTTAATTGTCTTGTCCAACAACAGGAACGTGAAGACTGCGGCGCTTGAAGAGAAGCAGAGGAGCAGCTGGGTCACGCCTGCGGCTTGGTGGTTGCGGCTCGATGAGGCTTGCATCAGGTGAGCCAGCTCTGGCGCAGGAAGCTGCAGGCGTGGAGTCATCAAACTGTAGATAGAAGCTACAGAGTAGAGGAATAACGCAGGGCGCAAAGCAGCGGAGAGCAGCATGAACTTCCACAATTAATTGTCTCATCGATGAACAGTAACAGTGGAGTGAAGCTTTGAACACAAATTAGGGGTATTTGAGTGGAGACTTTGGATGGGAGTTGAAGCAATTTATCAGGAAAGACCCATGAAGAGCTAAATATCCCGACGCCGGTTCTGAGGTAACATCGACGCCAACGACTCGAGTTAAGTATATTTTGATTATTTTGTTATTTCTTTCTCTCATTAGGAATTAATTGTGTTATCTGATTTTAACTTATTTGGGTTTTGTGTATGGATAATCGGATTTTCGTTATTATTCGGTTATTTGTGCATGAACCCGTTGGGTATTGTGAATTGATGAATTTTAATGCGTTCATTGAATCGTTAATTTCAATCTCATTGCTAGAATTTCAATATCATCCGTAATTGTTATGTTGAAATTCATTTGTAGCGGCTAATGATTCGTAATCATTAGGGATAACATGACCTAGGTTAAATGACTCGAGCGTATGTGGTTGTTGTAACACCCCACTCCCGCACGACCCGAACCCGACATCGACGGTGATATCCAGGTCCGTGCCCCGCGAGGGTGGCATGCTACATCACTCAGTATAAAACATTCATTAACGCTACATAAACAGTAAGAAACTTGAGCCCATGTTCACAATTAATCATTTTCAGTTATTACAGTCATCCAATAAAAATTTTACAATCAGTCAATGTAAAACAATAGAACCACAATGGCTCATTATAAATACAAAGCATTATTGCACAATGATTGCGGAATACAATTCAATAAGACACTAATGCAGAGACGAACTGATCCCGACCTCTATCCTTCACTTGCCTACAGTAGACATACTCCCGTGTCAAACGGGGTATTCTTCAAGACCTGAAAAATATATGCAAATTTTGGGTGAGTTTTGCGAACTCAGTGAGTGACCATCATCGATGGTTCACCCAATCACATAACATATAACACATACTTTCATTTCCATTAAGTCACAATTCATATTCTCTATCACACCTCACATTCACATACAGTTTCATATTTTCATTATGTCGATACAATGTCATATTCAATATAATCAAATCGATCATTCAATTCAATTTATCATTCCCATTCAACACAATGTCACATTCCCATTCAATACAGTGTTGCAGTCTCATTCAATACAAGTTATTCAACCATTCCCATTCCGTACAATTAAATCAATCATGTTATGCATATGTGCATGAGACCCACTTTCTATTTAATTACTTTGTTGTGACCGAGTGTCTAAACTGTCCCATACCCATGGATATCAGGCTCATTGAAACTGTCCCATATAGGGCTCATTGTAAACTGTCCCATATAGGGCTCATTGTCGTTGAGCCTGAGGCTCTGAATCAGTATCTGAGCACGAAGCTCTTTTCACTCATTGTTGACTACTCTAGTCACAACTCCCATTATCTTTCATGTATTCATGCAGTGGAATGCCTTATGCATATTTGCATGCGCTCAGTCAATCATAATTACTATCATCGGACCGTAGTCCGTCATTCGACATCTAATTAAGAAGTCACATTTCATTTATGTGCAATTATGCATGCAAGACATTTTAACAATCTCAATATATACACTTAGGTCATCCCATTCACATTCAAGGAGCACTTCAATAACGCAATTCTCAATACATAAACAATCACCGGACCTCCTGTCCGGAACCCATATTTAATCACAATCAATAAAATAAATCAATACTCATTCAACATATAACAAAAGCAAATAACCAATAAATAAGACCATCTAGGTCTCCTCACAGTACGCTCCAGATTTGCATTGGTTTCCAATTTCTGGGAACGTCTGAGTGCGGACATTTATCCTGCACTGCCAATTTATGCCATATGCACACATTAATCACTTTGCATAAGAATTCCCATTTATGCACAAATATAGAATAAGGACAATGCATGTTCATGATATTCCCGGCCCTAATCCCATTTTGTTCTATCAGAAAAATCCGTTTCAAAATAAGAAATCCAATGGCGCTGACGGCGCTCAATTTGGTCCTTTATAGGTCCCCAATTAAATAAAACAGTGAGTAAAGGCTCCGTTACCCGGGCCCACGTCAATTTTCCGTCCACGAATTCTCAATTTCTCAAAAAATGAAATTAAATAATCATTGAATCTGATACCTCAAGAATCAGGTCAATCGGACGTCGGACAGAAAAGTTATTCACGAAAGAAACCAAAATTCAAATAAAACAATTAATATATCTATATCTATAAGCCCTTATTTCCTCCTTTTTTCCTGTTTTTCAACCGAAATTCAATCCTTTATAACTTTTTGTACACAATTTAGAAAATTCCAAACCATACCTTGTTGGAAAGTTAATGAAACCCTCTACAAGTTTCATTTAGACCATTCAACTTAATTCCACCCCTAAGGGTGTCAAAAATTCCATGAAATCTACTGCTCACTCAAAGTCACTCAACACAGTACAGTATCTTCTAAATTCAGTAACTTTCATTCTCTTGAGTAAAAAATTACACAATAAATATGCTCATCAAGATAACAATGTGATCTACAACTTTAATGAACAATCTAAATTCAAATTCAATGACTAACTAGGTCAAACAATTCAGTGAATGCTGCTGCCCCTGAAAGTACTCAAACTGGACAGTGATTTTTCAAACAGTATAACTCCTTGTAAAAATGTCACAAAATTGCATACTTTATACCCATGAAAAGATAAAACACAGTACTACACTTCTCATGAAGGGCTCAGAATCAAATTCCATCATTAATCAATTTAAAACAGTCTTGCAAGTTACTGCCCTGATCAGCAGTCCATGACCTAACTTCAGTCCAATCTTTGAAAAATTATAAGTTCCAATTATGTTATCCAAAAATAGCATGCTATATACCATTTTCAAGATAATTGTTTCCTCTACAACTATTTAGAGATCACTCAAGCCAATTCAGTTCACAGAAATTGCTAAAACTGCTCCCAATCAGAATGTGCATCAAATTCACACTTAGTCTAGGTTTCACCAAATTGCTCAAAATCAGTCAATATTGTACAATGCATATCTCCCAATATACAGATCGAAAAATTTCCAAATCAGTGGCCTTGGAAAGCTAACAATACAGGATTCAACTTTCATTTAGACTATTTTCCCTAATTCCATCTCAATTAATTTAGAAAAATCATCAAAACTAGTAAGTCATTGATCCGGATACTGTTCACATAAGTCCCAGCAGTAACTTTCCAAGCCAAATTTCAACCTCTTAAGGATAAAATTAGACAACACCTATTTCACACAAAATTGTAACCAACAAACCAAAGTTTCTTTGGGCATAAACCTCTCCTCATTTGGATAACCACACAATGAGTTATGCTCAAAACAGTACAGTAGGTCAAAATCCATTTTCCAGCTTTCATCTTCAACTTACACTTCCTATCTTGCCAATTCAATTTCTACTACCATAAGCATCTCAATTGGACACAAAATCAGTCCCTATATCATGCCTACATTCACTAGGAAAAACCACCATAATTTGGCAGCACTTACCTCTTACATTTCATGCAAGAATAAACATCAATATTCAATCCAAAACAAGCTAAAACACTTCAAGCATATGACTTTAGCAAGTCCTACTTAAACCTAGCCTTATACCCACCAATTCACACAATAATTTTCATAACATTAAAGCATCATAAATCATGATTAATGAACAAGAACTTCCAATCAATGCAATTACTTACTACTTCATGCATTAAAACCACAATTAAAACACAAACATCATCTTACCTAAAGCTTCCAACTCCACCTCCTCAAGCCTTTAATTTTCCAACTACCCTACTTCTTCTCCATCCCATGCATGGTTATCATCAAGATAAGAGGGTAGAAGATTTAAGTTTGCAAGCTTGTAAGGAAGAAGAAGAAGAGACCATCGAAGAAAGGGGAGGAATATCACTCACGGATGAGAGAGCTTAAGAGCTTTCAAATGACTTTTTTGTTCAAACTAGCAAGGAGAGAGTCGTAGATAAATGGATGGAATGAGACAAATCTAATAAATGAGCATGGACACTTGGCATGTTTCTAAAAACCAAACAAAATAAGGTAAAGACAAAAGCTATAATAGGATTTCCTTAATTTGACCCAATCAATTTCAATGGCCCTCATTTCAATCCCAAAATAATATACCCAAAATTGTAGTACCATTGGATAGTAATTTTCGCTACCGAAAATCAACCGGTTCGCCACTTGACGATATTTTTTCGGTCCGGGAATTTTCTCCGGAAAATTTCAGAAAAATTCCTGAAAATCCCTTAAAATATAAAACACTCAATGGCGCACTCAGAATAATTTTTCAAATCCAATAACCACGTTAATCACAATAAAATTACACTAGGCACGAAAACCGGAAATGTCATGTATGCATGTACAGTAATTTCATGTGCACAAATGATACTGTGTACCAATCCTATTATGCATGAACAGTCCTAAGTCATTCTGATCCATCTCATCCTATGCCAAATTTGCTATTTTACCCTTCCAGTAGGGGGTGGGATGTTACAGTTGTTGCCTTGATTAATCGGTTTTTCTAATTCGTAATGCTATTGCCTAATTAAATCTAGAGATCGTATCCTAGGTTATTAGGTGGTTAGGTTTAATTAACGATCGTATCTTGATTAAACAAAACCTAAGGGAAAACTCGGGTTAATTCATAATCCACGATTAATAATTTCTAGGAGAGGTTAAAGAACAACAAATTAATAAAATCTGCTTAGTCAGGGTGTAAGCCGAGATTGAACCGAAGAATCGGGTCCCTACCAAATTCCCCACATTTATTATTTCTTGCATGTTTTCTTTATTTTGTTTTTATTAGATAGTTTCATTTTCTTTTCTTTTCTTTGAAAAATCCAAAATCCGCCCATTAGTGTAAACACCGATTAATTTCATTTCTTAAACTTTACACACACTCTCTGTGGGATCGACCTAGACTCACCACTGCTACAGTAGTAGTCTAGTTAATTAATTTTGACTAGCGTTACGACGCGCGGTCAAATTTTGGCGCCGTTGCTGGGGAGTGTGGTGTTTTAGTTTTAGTTTGTGATTTAATTGGTGTTTTGTATATATTTGTTCGTGATTGATTTCTTTTACATTATTTTGTGATCTTTTCATTTTTGTTTGAAAAAGAAAAATTGTTATGGACGGAAGTAATTTCTTTTATAATTCATATTCTCATTCCTATAACAATGTTTGGACTGATCAACCTAACTTTTGTTATGGATGGGATAATCAGCATAATTACTTCCATGATAGTTTGCAGGACACACAACAATTCTGGTACAGAACAGAAGCTTCCAATCACAACTCCGGACCATCTCTAGAAGAGTTGATGTTGCCATTGCAGGATAATACTTCACACTTCCAGAAGAATGGAGGACAATTTTCAGAAAACACTTGGTCCCAAGATCCGGAGAGCCAATTTCATTCAAGTGCATCTTTAGAAGAAATTCTTACCAAACTTATTGATTCCAACTTGCAATTGAACCAGGATTTTTAGGAAATCATAACAAGTCAACGGGAGATGCAGCAGGAAATGCAAGAATTTGTACAAGAGACAAGAGCACACCAACAGAGGAGGGAAAACCTAATGGGTCAGATGGCAATAAGCCTTGATCACCTCGAATCGCGACGAGAAGAGGCACAGCCGTATCAACCCGAGGTGTATCCAATTGAAGTCTGTGGGGAAAATTTGCAAAGTAATGAGGAGCTTGAAAATTTTGAGGTCAACCCTCAACGAATTGTTTGTGTCGAAGAAGTCGAGAAGGAGCTCGAAGCCACAAATGACATATTTTTTAGCTCGGAGGTAAGTACTGAGTCCATAATTATTTTTTAGACTAACTCTTTATCATTACATTACAGATGGGAGGAGTTAAATGATAAAGAAAAAGGTGAAGAGACGTTCGCAATATTTCCAGATTGTATGGATTCAGTCAAGATTGAGAAGTTGATGATAGGGAAGATACTGAAGGAGGATGATGATAAACAAAGGCCCTATCCGAAACTACCTCACGTGGGAGTGGCGCTAATTGTAATTCTCGAAGATCACAACTTTGTCACGTGAGGAGACAAAGGAGTTGAGCCAGCGACCCTAAACAAAGGCGCTTCTTGGGAAGCAACCCAAGGGAAGTAAATTTTTTTTCCTTTACATTTTTGCATTACTTTTTATTTGCATGTGTGTTTTTGAATTTGTTTGTGTTATTTGTTTTTCAATTTTCAATCAAAATGAGAGAAATAATAAAACAAATGAAACAAGCATTTTATCATTTTCTATTACTTCTGAGAGTATATAAACATGATTGGAGTGTGAATTGACTAGATAATTTCATAGCAACTTTAGCATGTACTTTTGCTCTTGTGATTGGTCGATATGCATTATCTTTGGAAGAGTAGTGACTAATGGTGTAACATCCCACCCCCTCCTGGAAGGGTAAAATAGTAAAATTGGCATTGGATGAGATTGATGAGGAATAATTAGAACTGTTCATGCATAATAGGATTGATACACAGTATCAATTGTGTACATGGAATTAAGATAAATGCATTCATGACATTCCCGGTAATTGGGCCTAATGGTATTTTATTGTGATTAACGTGATTATGGGAGTTGAAAAATTGTTCTGAGTGCGCTATTAAGCGTTTTACATTTTTTGGGATTTATAGGAATTTTTCTGGAATTTTCCGGAGAAAATTCCCGGACCGACAAAATCGCCGGTAACTGGCCTAAACTTGTTTTGGGGTAGAAAAGGTGATTTTTGTGATTGAAAAATTATTTAGAGTGCACTGTTACCTGTTTTATAATTTTAGGAAATTTTATTAATTCTCAGAAAAATAATTCGGGGAAATTTCCGGACCGGATAAATCGTCAATTGGCGAACCGGTCGATTCTCGGTAGCAAAAATCGCTACCCACTGGTACTGTACTATTGTGTATTTTATTATGGGACTGAAATTAGGTTCATAGGAATTAAATGGAGTAAAATTTTGGACTGGATTAAAGAAATAATATATTGACTTTTCTTTAAATTATGGACCAATCACTTTGTGCCATTGAAAAAGGCATCATTTAATGCCTCTCTTCATGCTTCGGACGTGTATGGTTATTAAAGAAAGGAAAGATGCATTTTGTATCTTTGGTTTTAAACTCATCCGAAACACACTCTTCATTTCAACCATTGAAAATTTTGCCTCTCTCAACTTTCTCCCCAACTGTAAGCTACCATCTCTTGATTCCATCAAAGCTTAAAGATGAGCTTTGTACATATTTGAGAAGGGAAGGAGGTTGGTACTTAGGTGTAGAAGTTGGAGAGTGATTGTTGAAGGTTTGAAGGAGGTTTTGATTTGGTAAGTTTTCCTTAAGTTTTGATCTTTAAATGTATTTTACATGGAAATAAATGTCATGATAGTATGGGGTAGTTAATATAAGGATTTAAAGCATGTATAAGGTTCATGTAGACATTAAAGTGTTGATTATATGATTTAAAGTAATGGGTATAAAGCTAAGTGATGACTGAATTGAAAGTAATGATATGGTTTGATTTTGAATTGATTATGGATAATTATTTGAGTATTTGAATTGAGGACTTTAATGTTGTAAATCTTTCAGTATTAACCCTAGTATATTTATGACTGGAGTGATATTTACTTTGTATTTATTTTGATGTCTAGTGATGTGAAAAAGGAATTAGAAGTGGGTGAACTAAGGTTAACCTTAAATCTGGAAAGTTGGAATTTTAATTGATGTTACTGTTTTATTCATAACTTATTGTGTAGAAATGAAAATGAGGTAAGGTTAGTGGCCACTGAAACTTTGGGATGTTGGCTTCAATTTAGTGTGAAATGGGTGTTGTTGAATTCCAATGATAGAAGGGTGAAATTTTGAATGGGAAAGTTCCTGTTCCATTGCCTATGAACAGTAACCGCAACCATGACATCTGAGTTTTGTTGATTTTTATGAATTAATTGAAATGGAATTAGGGAGAATGTTCTTCATGGAAGTTGTAGAATATTTGATTATCTTTCCATTGCTACTGATATTTCTATTTTTGGAATTATATATTGGGAGATATGAATTGATTACTAATGACTGGTTTTGAGCATTTTGGATGAAACCTAGTTTAAGTGTGATTTTGTGAGTTTACTGATTGGAGGTAATTTTAACATTTTATGTGGACTGAATTGGTGTGAGTGAGCTTCTGAAAAGTTGTAGAGGAAAAGATTACCTTGAAAATGACATATGGTTTGTAATTTTTAGAAGTCAGAATTGGGAGTTATGATTTTTCAAAAAAATGACCCTACATTAGGTTATGAATGGCTGATCATAACAGACACTTCCATAATAGTTTTGAAATTGTTAGAGATTGAATTGGATGTTGAGTGCTTCATGAAAATTGAATTTTTAGATGTTATCTTTTCAGGGATATAAAGTTCTAAATTTATTGACTTGTATAATGGAAGTTATGCTTCTTGTAAGATTACTGCCCAAATTGAAGGATTTCAGGGACAGTAACATTAGATGAATTAATTGACTAGTTTACAAATAGAATTTGATTTTGGGTTGTTCATGAACGTTGTAGAGGACATTGTGAATTTATTGATCATATTTTTGTGGTAATTTATTACTAAGGAATCAGTGAGTTATGAAATTGCAAATGTACTGCCCTGTGTTGAGGGAAATTGTGAAGGCAGAAGGTTTGATGGCTTATTTGATACCCTTAGGGTTGGAATTGATTTTTATGGCCTTCTTGAGAATTGTAGAGCTTTTCATAAGCTTTCCAATGAGGTATAGTGGGTATTTTTCTGATTTGTGTGCTAAGAATTAGAGTAGTTGGAAATTGGGATTGAAATTTGGAAAAAAGGGCAAAGCGTGATAGGGAAACTTCGCGGCTCGCGAGGGCGAGATTAACGGGCCGGTCGCGAGGGCGACGCCTCGCCCTCGCGACGAAACGAGGTAAATCAGCCTCGCGAGGGCGGCGTCTCGCCCCCGCGAGGCAGGCTTCTGAATATATATATATATATATTATTGTTTTTGATTTTATTTGGTATAAATTGATCCGATTGTTCTTTTGTCAATTTCTTTCCCGTCCGACGTCCGATTGACCTGATTCCAGAGGCATCGGATTCGTTGAACATTTAATTTCATATTATGAGAAAACGGGAATTTTTAGACAGAAATTTGACGTAGCCCCTATTGACGGAACATGTAAACACTGTTTTATTTAATTGAGGACCTATAGAGGTCCGAATTGCGCACCGTCAGCGCCTATGGATTTCTAATTTTTGTATAGAATTTTATTATGGAAAAATATTGAATTAGGACCGGGATTGCCATGAACATGCATATCTCATCAACATGAGCACAAATTTCATATTTAGTGACTCGTAATTTTTCTGATTCATATAGAGGTCCAATTGGAGCGTCGATTGACCGACGTTCTGAGAGGTTTTCGGCATTAGCTCGGAGTAATAGGTGAGTAACCTAGTTGGTTTCTCAAATTTCTGGTTGTTTACATGCTCAACGTGAATTACGTGCAAAAGTGAATTGAATGATCTTTGTATGAATCTTGGCATGTAATGTATGGGATTGTATTATATGATTTTCTTGTCTTGAATGATACCGATATTGATAGATCGGGCTTTATAGCCACCGTCTTGAATTTCTTGCTATCTTGGGCTTTATAGCCATATCATTGATTCAACGATACCTTTGGGCTTTATAGCCAAACACCGTACATTCTTGCATCTTGCATCGCATGCATAATTGCATGATCGGATAATGGGCGTGCCCCCAGTTGCTATTTTCTTGATAAGAGCTTGAGCTCTCATATCGCATCTTGACAAGACCCACGAGCCCGAGGGAGAAAATCACTCGACGCGTCCCCACCGAACACCGGTGAGCACTTGGGCTGTCTTGAATAATCGGAAAGAGTCACATATGCATTGCATTCGCATAAATATTTGTTTTGTGATAAATCTTGCTTCGTGATGGTATGTATTCTTTGTTAATGGTTTCTTTATTCTTGGATATGGTTAATGATTGCTTATTGGTAATTGATAATTACTGTACTGTACTGTACGCCATGGGCGTAATGCATGATTTGAGTGAACCATCGATGATGGTTTCTTACTGAGTTCGCAAAACTCACCCAAAATTTGCATCTATTTTTCAGTCTGAAGAATACCCCGGTTGACACGGGAGTATGTCTCTGTAGAGCGAGTAAAGGTTAGAGGTCGGGATCGGTTAGGTATGCGCATTAGTGTTTTAGTAAATTGTATTCCGCAAATCAACGTATAACAAGGCTTTATATTTTCTTGAGCCATTGTGGTATTAATGTTTTCTTGCATTGGTGATTGTAATTATTCTTGGATGGTGTAATAAGCTGAAGCGGGTTTATCTTGAATCTGATTTTATTTACTTCTTGTGTTTGCCGTGTGAAGCGGAGTTAATGGCTCCAAAAGAAAAAAAAGTGTGTACTGAATTTTAAATCGATGATGTAATACGCCACCCTCGTGGGACACGGACTCGGATATCACCAACGATATCGGATTCGGGTCTTCTGGTGTGGGTGTTACATTTAGGTGGTATCGAGCCAGTGTATGCGTAATGTATCAGGCACGATTTGGAACATAGGTTTCATGCATTTGAGTCGCGTCGTTGCGCACCGTGGTAGCGATCCCTAGTCGAGTCGACGAGGATAAATCCTACTGGTGCGTAAGTGTCAGTGACTAAGTGAGAGAAGTGTAAGATGGATTAGAGTGAAAATCCCTAAAGGGATAATCAATTAGGAAAGGATAAAGGAAAATGGATAAGAAGATTGAAATTGTCTTGGGTTAGAAACCCTTATAAGTGATAATAGAATGACCGTGTTGGCCTAGATCGATTAAAATTTCGAATTAAATTGACAATATTATGGTGATAGAAAAATGCAGATGTTGAGAACTTGGAGAGGTCCATTAGAGATATGGGAAGCATATTGGTTATAGTAGATCTAAGTGAAATTAAAAGATCGGGATGGTTAGGTAATTACAGTTCTGACTGTATATGTCACGAAAGGAGAAATATAGGAATTGAGTAAAATGTAGTGGTTCAATCGGGCATATCTTGATTCACTGTATTCGAGTTAGAGATCAGTAGATATTATAAGCGGAAGATGATAGCGAGATGGAAAGAAGCTCAATAGAGTACTGTAACGGTTTATTGAGAACTGAAAGAATGTAACAGTGTAAAAGTGTACAGATAGATTAAAATGAATTCGGGAAATGGTTATGAACTAGACCGCATCAGTTTGAGACTGAAATTGTTAGGTGATTATGGTGCTTCGAGGTTGGAAATTCGTATGATAAAATCGTAAAGAAACAAGACAGACAGATGATTTCTACTGATGGTGTATCGGGAAATACTGAATTAGGTGTCTATGGACACGAAAATGGTAAATGGATAGGTATATAGATAGAGATAAAATGGAGTGGTATCAACGATTTTGTCGGGTATTGGGGACTGTGAACACCCGATCATAGACTGTTTGAGGAAAATAGAAGCTAAGTAGCAGAAAACTGAATAAAAAAAAATAATAATAATGATCATAAGCTGATAAGCCAAATTGATATGACCTTATAAGGTCAAGTTGCACGTAATGGATAGGGGAATGAGTCATACAGTTTAATGATACGGGGAGAATGAAATAAAGATCTTGAAAAGAATGAAACCACAATAGCGGTATATGAAAAGAGTTATTGTATTTAAGTCGATTCTTGTTAGGGATATCTATTGACGGTAATGTTGATTGTGACTAATGAAATGTATGTGATGATATATGGAAATCATAGAGGAAATGAGCGGTAAATGTTTAGAGTGATTATAAGCGTGAAGTTCTTAAGAGGTTAAAGTAAGACAAAGGTGGGTGAGTGTACTGTATGAGAGGAATTGAAAAGTGATTACGGTATAGATTACGAACAAGTGGTAAAGAAAGTGTTTAAGTGGTATCACAAGGAACCTTGCGAAAGAAATGTTCTGATATGTTCAATGATGGCATAAGAGTGTCTTGATTGAGATTGTACGAATATTGAAGAAGGATTGAAACACAATTAGGAATAATCATTGGTTGATGCGATTTTTGTGGACAAAATTAAAAGTGAAATTGGGTCATAGCTCATAATGCTGAGAGTATCTGCATTGTATGTACAGAAATGTAAAGAATTACATATGAGTGAGATTTTAATTTGAGGTGATTCTATTGCAATGTGAAGTGAATCGATCTCCAGTTATGATGTAAAACTGTTGAGGAATCTAGATTTGAAACGAAAAATAAAAGAGTCCCGTACTGAGAGAGATACTAAAATAAAATGGAAAATTTTGGAGGTTTAAATATAGATGACAAGGTATTAACATATGTTGATAGGAATGATATGAAAACAAATGAGAAGAGAAAATGGAAAAGAGTAACTGAATGGAGACAAGAGGGTCAAAAAGGGAAACTAACAATGAGGTGATTTAGTGACACCTTCATAAAGAAATTATAGATACACTCATTGTAGACTCAATAAAAAGGGTAAAAGATGTATGGTACAGTCAATAAGACCCTAATAGGGATTTATGCGAAGTAAGCAAATGGTAGTAGTTGTGATTAGAGATAGAATGTGTTTGGAATTGTGGAGCGTTGAAAAGTAAAAAGAGCGATAGGACTAATTGAGGAATCGACATCGATGATATTCATACATTGGAAGAGTGGGTAGTGAGTATTGAACTGCGACAATATGTTGAACAAGTATGAAATAAATTGAACTGACTGTGATAAATGGTATTAGTGCCATTCTCATGATTAAAAGCCTTGGAGACTGTAGATTCCCATAAGCATACACTGTGTTAATTTGAGGAAAGAGACGGGTATAAATACGACAATGCTGCAATGAACAGATCAATTACAGATATTGAGATTTTCAATGATTGTCAAGCAGATTATGGGTAATAGTGAGGTGTTCAAAAAAAAAAAGAAGTTGTAAGAATAGTGATAAGAAAGGTTAAGAGTGCAGAAAGTAAATGGGGAGAAATCTTATGATGAGTTTGAATATACGAATGGAGTTGGAAAACTATAGTGAACAAAAGTTGAAGAAGAAGTAAGTGTGCAGATAAAAGGTATAAGAACAAGAAAGTGAAGCTGTCAAAGTTAGACATTCTAGTCAACATATTTGAAAAGTGAAATTGAGTAATTGTAGTTATAGAATGAAGTGATTCTTGGCTCAAGTGTTTATAGGTTGAATGTCCAATAGGAAAAGGTTTGATTATGTTCTTGTTATAGAGTTTTGATTCCTTTGGAGAATATATCTTTGTTACCTTTGCATAAAGGCCTACTTGAGAGTTAAAGACCATAATGGGTTTGAGACCGAAATGTGTGAGAAAAGGAAAGTGACTTAGAAAAGCTGCATGGTTAGCTAAAGTGGAATCGGATCGGACAAATGAGACAGAGTAAACTGTATATCCGGATAAAGTGTGTGAACACTATAGAACAGTGAAATTGTCTTACGAGAATCGAATTTAAATATAAAGTGAATGGCATATAAAAAAATGACTGCATTAGGTACATTGTTACTGATTATAGTGAAGTGGAATTAAATGTTACTGTATTGGTACTAAGGGAATGTAAATCGTCCCTGACGTGATTAAGGCAGGTACCAAAGACATGGAGATGTCCTCAATGGAATACGAATTGGACTATATGGCATTGGGGAAAAAGGTATTAGAGGAATAAAATGTGATAAGTGAATAGGTTCGAAAATACTGAACTGAGTTAAATATCGGAACCAAAGGTAGTGCCTATTCTAGAAATGGCAAGTGAGATAGCTAAGAACATGAGATCGCCAACTGATAGTTTGTCAAATCCGTTTACTGTACTAAGTGATAATGAGTTAGCCATAGTAACTGAACCACGGACTGAGAGTGGTTACTGTGATCACTTGAAAAGTGAATCATTAAGTGGAAAAGTGTATGGGATATGTAGAATCATGTGATTACTATTATAGTGAATCGTTGGCTGAGAATTTCGAGGACGAAATTCTTATAAGGAGGGGAGAATTGTAACATCCCACCCCCTCCTGGAAGGGTAAAATAGTAAAATTGGCATTGGATGAGATTGATAAGGAATAATTAGAACTGTTCATGCATAATAGGATTGATACACAGTATCAATTGTGTACATGGAATTAAGGTAAATGCATTCATGACATTCCCGGTAATTGGGCCTAATGGTATTTTATTGTGATTAACGTGATTATGGGAGTTGAAAAATTGTTCTGAGTGCGCTATTAAGCGTTTTACATTTTTTGGGATTTATAGGAATTTTTCTGGAATTTTCCGGAGAAAATTCCCGGACCGGCAAAATCGCCAGATGGCGGCCTAAACTTGTTTTGGGGTAGAAAAGGTGATTTTGTGATTGAAAAATTATTTAGAGTGCATCGTTACTGTTTTATAATTTTAGGAATTTCATTAATTCTCAGAAAAATAATTCGGGGAAATTTCCGGACCGGATAAATCGTCAATTGGCGAACCGGTCGATTCTCGGTAACAAAAATCGCTACCCACTGGTACTGTACTATTGGGTATTTTATTATGGGACTGAAATTAGGTTCATAGGAATTAAATGGAGTAAAATTTTGGACTGGATTAAAGAAATAATATATTGACTTTTCTTTAAATTATGGACCAATCACTTTGTGCCATTGAAAAAGGCATCATTTAATGCCTCTCTTCATGCTTCGGACGTGTATGGTTATTAAAGAAAGGAAAGATGCATTTTGTATCTTTGGTTTTAAACTCATCCGAAACACACTCTTCATTTCAACCATTGAAAATTTTGCCTCTCTCTCAACTTTCTCCCCAACTGTAAGCTACCATCTCTTGATTCCATCAAAGCTTAAAGATGAGCTTTGTACATATTTGAGAAGGGAAGGAGGTTGGTACTTAGGTGTAGAAGTTGGAGAGTGATTGTTGAAGGTTTGAAGGAGGTTTTGATTTGGTAAGTTTTCCTTAAGTTTTGATCTTTAAATGTATTTTTACATGGAAATAAATGTCATGATAGTATGGGGGTAGTTAATATAAGGATTTAAAGCATGTATAAGGTTCATGTAGACATTAAAGTGTTGATTATATGATTTAAAGTAATGGGTATAAAGCTAAGTGATGACTGAATTGAAAGTAATGATATGGTTTGATTTTGAATTGATTATGGATAATTATTTGAGTATTTGAATTGAGGACTTTAATGTTGTAAATTTTTCAGTATTAACCCTAGTATATGTATGACTGGAGTGATATTTACTTTGTATTTATTTTGATGTCTAGTGATGTGAAAAAGGAATTAGAAGTGGGTGAACTAAGGTTAACCTTAAATCTGGAAAGTTGGAATTTTAATTGATGTTACTGTTTTATTCATAACTTATTGTGTAGAAATGAAAATGAGGTAAGGTTAGTGGCCACTGAAACTTTGGGATGTTGGCTTCAATTTAGTGTGAAATGGGTGTTGTTGAATTCCAATGATAGAAGGGTGAAATTTTGAATGGGAAAGTTCCTGTTCCATTGCCTATGAACAGTAACCGCAACCATGACATCTGAGTTTTGTTGATTTTTATGAATTAATTGAAATGGAATTAGGGAGAATGGTCTTCATGGAAGTTGTAGAATATTTGATTATCTTTCCATTTCTACTGATCTTGCTATTTTTGGAATTATATATTGGGAGATATGAATTGATTACTAATGACTGGTTTTGAGCATTTTGGATGAAACCTAGTTTAAGTGTGATTTTGTGAGTTTACTGATTGGAGGTAATTTTAACATTTTATGTGGACTGAATTGGTGTGAGTGAGCTTCTGAAAAGTTGTAGAGGAAAAGATTACCTTGAAAATGACATATGGTTTGTAATTTTTAGAAGTCAGAATTGGGAGTTATGATTTTTCAAAAAACTGACCCTACATTAGGTTATGAATGGCTGATCATAACAGACAATTCCATAACAGTTTTGAAATTGTTAGAGATTGAATTGGATGTTGAGTGCTTCATTAAAATTGAAGTTTTAGATGTTATCTTTTCAGGGATATAAAGTTCTAAATTTATTGACTTGTATAATGGAAGTTATGCTTCTTGTAAGATTACTGACCAAATTGAAGGATTTCAGGGACAGTAACATTAGATGAATTAATTGACTAGTTTACAAATAGAATTTGATTTTGGGTTGTTCATGAAAGTTGTAGAGGACATTGTGAATTTATTGATCATATTTTTGTGGTAATTTATTACTAAGGAATCAGTGAGTTATGAAATTGCAAATGTACTGCCCTGTGTTGAGGGAAATTGTGAAGGCAGAAGGTTTGATGGCTTATTTGATACCCTTAGGGTTGGAATTGATTTTATGGCCTTCTTGAGAATTGTAGAGCTTTTCATAAGCTTTCCAATGAGGTATAGTGGGTATTTTCTGATTTGTGTGCTAAGAATTAGAGTAGTTGGAAATTGGGATTGAAATTTGGAAAAAAGGGCAAAGGCAAAGAAGAGGGGAAACTTCGCGGCTCATGAGGCGACATCTCGCCTCGAGGCGAGATTAACGGGCGATCGCGAGGCGACGCCGCCTCGCGATGACAACGAGGTAAATCAGCCTCATGAGGGCGGCGTCTCGCCCATGAGGCAGCTTCGAATATATATATATATATTATTGTTTTGATTTTATTTGGTATAAATTGATCCGATTGTTCTTTTGTCAATTTCTTTCCCGTCCGACGTTCGATTGACCTGATTCCAGAGGCATCGGATTCGTTAAACATTTAATTTCATATTATGAGAAAACGGGAATTTTAGGCGGAAATTTGGCGTAGCCCCTATCGATTGAACATGTAAACACTGTTTTATTTAATTGAGGACCTATAGAGGTCCGAATTGCACCGTCGGCACCTATGGATTTCTAATTTTTGATAGAATTTTATTATGGAAAAATATTGAATTAGGACCGGGATTGCCATGAACATGCATATCTCATCAACATGAGCACAAATTTCATATTTAGTGACTCGTACTTTTTCGATTCATATAGAGGTCCAATTGGGCGTCGATTGACCGACGCCACGAGGTTTTTCGGCATTAGCTCGAAGTAATAGGTGAGTAACCTAGTTGGTTTCTCAAATTTCTGGTTGTTTACATGCTCAACGTGAATTACGTGCAAAAGTGAATTGAATGATCCTTTGTATGAATCTTGGCATGTAATGTATGGGATTGTATTATATGATTTTCTTGTCTTGAATGATCCGATATTGATAGATGGGCTTTATAGCCACCGTCTTGAACATCGCTATCTTGGGCTTTATAGCCATATCATTGATTCAACGATACTTTGGGCTTTATAGCCAAACACCGTACATTATTGCATCTTGTCAAGCATAATTGCATGATCGGATAATGGGCGTGCCCCAAGTTGCTATTTTCTTGATAAGAGCTTGAGCTCTCATCTTTGTCTTGACCGCCACGAGCCCGAGGGGAGAAAATCGACGGCGTCCCCCTGAACACCGATGAGCACTTGGGGCAATCTTGAATAAGCGGAAAGAGTCACATATGCATTGCATTCGCATAAATGATTTGTTTTGTGATAAGTCTTGCTTTCGTGATGGTATGTATTTTATTAATGGTTTCTTATTATTGGATATGGTTAATGATTGCTTATTGGTAATTGATAATTATTGTCTTGTCTTCAGACGCCATGGGCGTAATGCATGATTTGAGTGAACCATCGATGATGGTTTCTCTTTGAGTTCATAAAACTCACCCAAAATTTGCATCTATTTTCAGGTCTGAAGAATACCCCGGTTGACACGGAGTATGTCTCATGTAGGCGAGTAAAGGTTAGAGGTCGGGATCGGTTAGGTATGCGCATTAGTGTTTTAGTAAATTGTATTCCGCAAATCACTGTATAACAAGGCTTTATATTTTCTTGAGCCATTGTGGTATTAATGTTTTTGCATTGGTGATTGTAATTATTCTTGGACCGTAATAAGCGAAGCGGGTTTATCTTGAATCTGATTTTATTTACTTACTTGTGTTTGCCGTGTGAACGCGGAGTTAATGGCTCCAAAAGAAAAAAAAGTGTGTACTGAATTTTAAATCGACTGATGTAGTACGCCACCCTCGTGGGACACGGACTCGGATATCACCAACGATATCGGGTTCGGGTCTTACGGGTGTGGGGTGTTACAAATGGTAGACAAAGTCAGTGAGAATTTGAGCCTTATTTGACTGACACATTTATATCAGTCTCATTGCTTTTTGATAATGTGTGACCTTCATGACATGTACGTCCCGATTTTGCAATGAATTTCTATTCGAGATCACATTTTTATCACATACATTAACATGGAAATGAATAGGCATTCTTTGTTTTTCATAAACTACATTGGCCAATGACCTACCCTATTAACATGGTTTTTTCCTTGATAACCCCCTTTGAGCTTTATACCTTTCTTTTTGTATAAACAACATTTTATGCTTTTAAACTTAACCAAATGTCCTACCTAAGTCATAAAGCTAGTGGAACATTTGTGATTGTTGAGTTTATGGATATATAAAATTCTAAGTGTGGGGGTGTATATATGTGAGGGTTGGTTATAATCTTGGGATGTTATTTTATGTCATATCATTGAGATTCACATGTTGATGTAGTTTATTTTAATTTTACAAAAAAAAAAGAAATGAAATGAAAAAAAAAGAATATGAAAAAAAAAAGAGAAAAGAAAAGAAAAGAAAAGAAAATTTTATTGAACAATTGATCAAGGAAGAATTGCATTTGTGTTGAAAAGTTGTTTATGATTTATGCATCTTCCTAGAGTTGTAATGATTGAGTTATTTGAGAATGTTGAATGTGAGGTTGAGGTTTGCTTGAAAGGTTCACTATTGTGATTTCATTGAGATAAATTGCATGAGTGATTCCTTTGGATTGATATATGCTTCATGTGGTTTGTGAGTGAGAGTTGAATGGAGTTGTGAAATGTAAATGTTGCATTCGTCAAAACTGACGGTACCCAGTTTTTGATTGAGTGTTACTTTTGTTTCACTAGCTTTGATGACTTTTATATTACTTGACCCAAATATATCTCACCTTACCCTTGCCCACATTACAACCTTGAAAAGTCCTTTGATTCATGATTTTGCATGTGAACATTAGTGGTGGAGAAATGAAATGATATGCAAAGTTGTAGATTGTCATGTTCATGAATGGTATTGAGTGTACCCATTGATATATTTTAATTAAACACATTTCTGAGTCTACCCTTAGATTGCTCAGTTTTTGAAGATATTAAATGTTGATTGATCATGAGTGAAAACTTAGAATGTTGACTTCTTGCTATGATGTTTGAAAGCTATTCATCTTTGTTTTTGATTATATTGTCTTGGAAAATATGGGAATTGAGTAAATGTTTTGGATCTTTGAGCTTAATTTGGATGATTTGCCCGAGGACGGTCAAAAGCTAAGTGTGAGGGTATTTGATAGGATTGAATATCTTATATTTTCTTATGTATTTACATGTGATTTCAATCCACTTTTTATGATAAAATGTTCAATTTGTGTTCAATTTGTGTTGACTGTTAGGTTGGAAATCTTGATATATTTTTGAGACCAAAGGTCAAAATTTTCTAAAAGTAAATCGAGACATAATTATTTATCAAGTTAAATAAAAAGAAAAAAAAAAAACAGAATTTCTTTGTGAGCTGCGTTTCAAACAACGTTCTTTGCGTGAAACGCAAACATCGCTTAACAGACGTCTGCAGCTTTTTAACAAAAGAGCACGGAGGGTTTTTAACAAGCACATTTTAATTGTCTTGTCCAGCAAAAGGAACGTGAAGACTGCGGCATTTGAAGAGAAGCAGAGGAGCAGCTGGCTCACGCCTGCGGCTTGGTGGCTGCGGCTCGGTGACGCTTGCATCAGGTGAGCCAACTCTAGCGCAGGAAGCTACAGGCGTGGAGTCATCGAACAGTAGATAGAAGCTACAGAGTAGAGGAATAACGCAGGGCGCAAAGCAGCGGAGAGCAGCATGAACTTCCACAATTAATTGTCTCATCGATGAACAGTAATAGTGGAGTGAAGCTTTGAACACAGATTAGGGGTATTTGAGTGGAGACTTTGGATGGGAGTTGAAGCAATTTATCGGGAAAGACCCATGAAGAGCTAAATATCCCGACGCAGGTTCTGAGGTAACATCGACACCAACGACCCGGGTTAAGTATATTTTGATTATTTTGTTATTTCTTTCTCTCATTAGGAATTGATTGTGTTATCTGATTTTAACTGATTTGGGTTTTGTGTATGGATAATCGGATTTTTGTTATTATTCGGTTATTTGTGCATGAACCCGTTAGGTATTGTGAATTGATGAATTTTAATGCATTCATTGAATCGTTAATTTCAATCTCATTGCTAGAATTTCAATATAATCCGTAATTGTTATGTTGAAATTCATTTGTAGCGGCTAATGATTCGTAATCATTAGGAATAACATGACCTAGGTTAAATGACTCGAGCATATGTGGTTATTGCCTTGATTAATCGGTTTTCCTAATTCTTAATGCTACTGCCTAATTAAATTTAGAGATCGTATCCTAGGTTGTTAGGTGGTTAGGTTTAATTAACGATCGTATCTTGATTAAACAAAACCTAAAGGAAAACTCGGGTTAATTCTTAATCCACGATTAATAATTTCTAGGAGAGGTTAAAGAACAACAAATTAATAAAATCTGCTTAGTCAGGGTGTAGGCCGAGATTGAACCGAAGAATCGGGTCCCTACCAAATTCCCCACATTTATTATTTCTTGCATGTTTTCTTAATTTTGTTTTTATTAGATAGTTTCATTTTCTTTTCTTTTCTTTGAAAAATCCAAAATCCCCCCATTAGTGTAAACACCGATTAATTTCATTTCTTAAACTTTACACACACTCTCTGTGGGATCGACCTAGACTCGCCACTACTACAGTAGTAGTCTAGTTAATTAATTTTGACTAGCGTTACGACGCGCGGTCACATTTTCTGATTCTACCATTAGATTGCTCAGTTTTTAAAGATGATGAATGTTGAACGATCATGTGTAAAAGCTTGGGATATTGATTTCTTGATATGACTTTTGGAAGTCACTCATCTTTGGTTATGATTATGTTGTCTTGGAAAATATGGGAATTGAGTAGATGTTTCAGGTCTTGAGCTTAATTTGGATGTTTTGCCCGAGGACGGTCAAAAGCTAAGTGTAGGAGAAATTGATATGTGATTAATTGTTGATATATTTAATCATTTACACTTTGCGATTATTGACATAAAAATGCTTAAGATACTCACTTTAATTCATATATGATTTTATGTATAATTTGGGAGCAAAGAAATTAAACAGCAGGAAAAAGAGGCAAAAACGACAGCACCATATGCAGAAAACGCAGGACAGCAAGAAAGAAAACGTTGGCACATATGCATGTATATTGTGTTTAATGCAGGCACAAATTTTATGCATTTAACACATACGTAGTCTGTGTTTCATGCCTAAGAAGCATAGTGGAATAGAGGAGTGAGTGGAGAAGGGTTTTAAGGAATGGCAAGTTTATTTGTCTAATCACAGCTATAGGGGACGACATGGTAGAGAGGAGAAGCATGCGGCTTCCTGCATTTGCGGCTTGCCTGGAGAGCAAGTTAGGCTAGAAAGCAGGCTTATGGCTTGGCTGGAGCACGTAGATGAGGAGCAAGAGTTGCATGAATAAAGACCCTCCCATCATATTCATCTAATCAACTATGATACACGACACTACAGTGGAGTGCTACAGGAACTGGGCAGTGAACAAGAACAAAGGAGTTTTTGGGTAGAGATTAAAATAGGGCTGAAGTATTTTGTTACGGGAAAGATTTATGAAGGGCTAGACGTCTCGATGTCAGTTCGGAGGTGACATCAACGCCAACGACCCAGGTTAAGTATTTTTTTCATTATTTTGTTGTTTCTTTCTCTCATTAGGAATTTATTGTATTATTTTATTTTAATTGATTTGGCTTTTTGTTTATGGATAATCAAATTTTGTAATTATTCAGTTATTTGTGTATAAACCTATTGGGTATTGTGAATTGATGATTTTAATGCATTCATTAAATCGTTAATTTCAAACCCATTGCTAGAATTTCAATATAATCCGTAATTGTTATGTTGAAATTCATGTGTAACAACTAATGATTCCTAATCATTAAGGATAACATGACCTAGGTTAAATGACGCATCATATGTGGTTGTTGCCTTGATTAATCGAATTTTCTAATTCGTAATGCTACTGCCTAATTAAATCTAAAGATCGTATCCTAGGTTGTTCGATGGTTAGGTCTAATTAACGATTGTATCTTGATTAAACAAAAAATAATGGAAAACTTGGGTTAATTTTTAACCCACGATTAATAGTTGCTAGGAGAGGTTAAACAACAACAAATTAATAAAATATGCTTGATCAGGGTATATGCCGAGACTGAACCAAAGAACCGAGTCCCTACCGAATCTCCTACTTTTATCATTTTTGCATGTTTTCTTTAATTTGTTTTTATTATTTAGTTTTATTTTATTTTCTTCTTTAAAAATTCAAAACTCTCTTTTTTCCTAAACACCGGTTAATTTCATTTCATAAACTTTACACACTCTCTCTGTGTGATCAACCTAGACTTATCACTGCTATAGTAGTAATCTATTTATTTTATTTTGATTAGCGTAACGATGCGTGGTCAACAGGGCCCAGTGTCAGGACTGAGATGCGGAACAATCAGCCGCAATCTCAAGCCAGGGTCTATGCCATCACTAGACAGGAGGCACAGGACTCCCCAGATGTGGGAGTAGGTGTGTTGAATATTTTTAATTTTGAAGCATATGCACTGGAGGATCTAGGATCTACCCATTCATTCAACATCCCGCATCTGGAATCTAGATTGCATTATGAGCGAGAGATACTGAAATGTGGTTTAGTAGTGAGGACTTTAGTGGGTAGCACAACAATGATTGGTGAAGTATGTAAGAGGTGTATAATTTGGATTGATCAGGCGGAATTAGAAGCTGATTTGATCATATTGTAGATGAGAGAGATAAACCTCATCTTAGGCATAGATTGGCTCACTGCTCATAGGGCAGTGATGAATTGTTATACTAAGGAGGTAGTGTTTGAACCCCCTAATCAGCCTAGAGTATTATTTCGAGAAGTTAGTCAGGCAGTGCCAGCCCGACTAATTTCATCTCTGAGTGCTTTGAGATAGATCCGAGGTGGATGTGAGGCGAATCTGGCCCACATGGTAGATACTCGGAACGAACAAACCATTCAGGATATTTTAGTCGTTAGAGAATTTTTGGATGTGTTTCCGGCTGAACTATCCAGATTATCCCTAGATAGGGAGACGGAGTTCACTATTGACATCATTCCAAGTACCGCTCCTATATCAATTCCTCCATATAGGATGGCACCTGTTGAACTGAAAAAATTGCAAACTCAGTTACAAGAGTTGTTAGATAAGGGGTCCATCAGGCCTAGTGTGTTACCTTAGGGAGCTCCGGTATTGTTTGTGAAAAATAAAGATGGAACCCTAAGATTGTCCATTGATTACAGGCAGTTGAATCGGAAAACAGTTAAGAATAAATATCCGTTGCCGAGTATTGATGATTTGTTTAATCAGTTACAAGGAGCTCAGGTGTTCACAAAGTTAGACTTGAGATCGGGATATTACCAGCTGAAGATAGCTGAGACGGATGTTCCCAATAGTACATTTAGAACCAGATATGGGCACTTCGAGTTTTTGGTGATGCCGTTTGGTTTGACTAATGCTCCAACAACATTTATGGCATTGATGAATAAGGTATTTCAACCTTACTTAGATCATTTTGTGATTGCTTTTATTGATGGCATTTTGGTGTACTCGAAGTGTAGAAAAGATCATGTGACACATCTGGGATTGGTTCTTCAGACAATGAGAGAAAACAGTTATATGCCAAGTTCACTAAGTGTGAATTTTGGCTTGATTAAGTAGTATTTTTAGGTCACATAGTGTCTGGATAAGGCATTCAAGTGGACCAAAAGAAAATTGAAGCAATAATGAAGTGGGAGGCTCTAAAGAATGTGGCTGAGATCTGGAGTTTTCTTAGATTAGCTGGGTATTACAGAAGATTTGTTGAGGAGTTTTTATTGATTTCGGCTCCTTTGAGAAAACTTCTGAGAAAGAATGTGCCTTTTAGATGGAGTGAAGATTTTCAGAGGAGTTTTGAGGAACTTATGCATCGGCTAACTATGACATCGATATTAACTATTATGTATGGTTTTGGAGGTTATATTGTGTACAGCGATGTATCACATCAGGGTTTAGGATGTGTACTAATACAGCATGGTAAAGTAATAGCATATGCATCGAGATAGTTGAGGTCTCATGAATTTAATTATCCAGTTCATGATCTGGAACTTGCTACAGTAGTATTTGCGTTGAAAATTTGGAGACACTATCTTTATGGAGAGACATTTCAGGTCTTCACTGATCACAAAAGTTTGAAATATCTGTTAAGTTAGAAAGAGTTAAATATGAGACAGAGCAGATGGTTAGAATTGTTAAAAGATTACAATTATACAATTGAGTATCATCCTGGCAAAGCTAATGTTATAGCTAATGCATTGAGTAGGAAATCATATAGCAGTGTGGCACAAGTGCAGTTATTGAGGTTACCTAGCCTAGTTTAGTTGACAGCCCTAAATGTTGATTTGAATTTGGAGCTGAATGATACATTGATAGCTACCTTGAAGTTGAGACCTATTTTGGTTGAACGAATTAAAGAGGCTTAGAGCAAAGATCCAAATTTAGTGAAGTTAATTGGGAAGTTGAAAGTGAATCCAGATTCTGAGTTTGAAGTGAGAGATGATAACTTGAGGTTAAAACAAAGATTATGAGTGCCAAATATTAACAATCTGAGGAAAGAGATTTTAGAGGAAGCACATTTAGAAACTTATGCTATGCATCCTGGTACTACCATGATGTATAACACGCTGAAAACAACATTACTCATTGCTTGGTACGAAAAAGTAAGTAGCAGAATTTGTTTCTAAGTGCATAATTTGTTAGCAGGTCAAGGTTGAGCATCAAGCTCTGGTAGGGAAATTACATTCGTTACCTATTCCGGAGTGGAAATGGGAACAAATCACGATGCATTTCATTATGGGTTTGCCTAGGACTCCAAAGCAACATGATGCCATTTGGGTCATTGTGGATAGACTAACCAAATCAGCTCATTTCTTAACAGTGAGGGAGAATTATTCATTAGATCAGTTGGCTCGGCGATATGTGGATGAAGTTGTGAGGTTACACGGAGTGTCCATAGTATCGGACATGGATCTTAGATTTACCTCGAGATTTTGGGGTAATCGATGATGACCTGGGTGCGTTTGAACTTTAAGATGACCTTTCATCCTCATCTGAGATGGTTAGAGTGAGAGAACGATCAAGACTGTCAAGGATATGCTCACAGCTTGTGTTCTGGAGTTTCTAGAAGTATGGGATAAATATATATCTTTGATTTAATTCACCTACAATAATCAGTATCAGAACAGTATTGGTATGATTCCATACGAGGCATTGTACGGTAGGAAGTTTCGTTCGCCTTTATATTGGGATGAAGAGGGTCTACGAATTGTCGAAGGCCCAGAGTTGATTCAGAATATAGTTGACAAGGTGAAATTGATCCGTAGAAGAATTAAAATGGCATAAGATAGATAGAAAAGCTATGTGTATCAACACAAGCGAGATATGGAGTATCAGGTTAGTGACAAAGTATTTCTGAGAGTATCACCTTAGTGAGGTGTACTGAGATTTGGCAAGAAGGGGAAGTTAAGTTCGAGGAATATTGGTCCATGTGAGATAATTGAAAGAATTGGACCATTGGCTTATAAGTTAGCCTTACCTTCGGAAATGGTTTAGATACATAATGTGTTCCATGTGAGTATGCTTAGGCGATATCGGTCGAATCTAGCTCATGTGATACAGACTTAGGAGATTGAAGTCTCTAGTAATCTGAGTTATGTTGAGGAACCT
Source organism: Erythroxylum novogranatense (assembly GCA_029891385.1). Classification (NCBI taxonomy): domain Eukaryota; kingdom Viridiplantae; phylum Streptophyta; class Magnoliopsida; order Malpighiales; family Erythroxylaceae; genus Erythroxylum; species Erythroxylum novogranatense. The sequence continues at coordinate 51,339,409 of CM057226.1, read as the reverse complement.
ATGAAGATAATTGACTATCAGAATAAGCAACTGAGGAACCGGGTGATCCCAATGGTAAAAGTCCTTTGGAAGAATCATTCGAGTGAAGAAGCCATATGGGAAACGGAGGAGCACATATGGAATTAGTACCCCTACCTATTTGATCCTTCAAGTAAGAATTTTGAGGGTGAAATTTTTGTTAGGAGGGGAGAGTTGTAACATCTCATCACTCATGTTAGAGCTAGAATTGTTAATTTTGAGAAATTTCTGAGAAATTAGGAAAATACATATCATGCATAAATTAATTGTGACACACGTTGTTTTTGCACATTCACATGATTGTACATGCATTCTTTGACATTTTCGAGTATAATTGAGTTAGCAAATATGATTAAAATGTGTTTTCGCAATTTTGGTATTATTTAGGATATTTTGGTACTTTTGGTGAAATTTTAAAAAAATATCGATTTATTGGCCAACTATGGTGTGACACGTGGTGATAGGATTGAAGTATTTTATATTTTCTTATGCATTTACATGTGATTTCAATCCTATTTTTATGATAAAATGCTCAATTTGTGTTCAATTTATGTTGACTACTAGGTTGGATTTATTGATATATTTTTTAGACCAAAAATAATGATTTTCTAAAGTAAATTGGAGCACATTTATTTTTCCTATTAAAGACAAAAAAAAAGAAGGCCAACGATTATGCGCTGCATGAAACAACGCTGTGCTGTGTACAACGCATGTATGCAACGTGTAACACTGCGTTTAGGCAGTGTTGCGCTGTGTGTATGCGTTTTACAGAGAAGGGTTTTTTTGAAGAGCACTGATTTTTATTTGTCTTGTCAACTACAGGAATGAAGGAGAACAGTGTCAGCGTAGAGAGCAAAGGGGAGACAAAAAAACGAAGAACAAAAGGCTAGGAGCTGCGCGATGTTAGCTGGAGATTTTTTTTCTACACTTCACCTATCTCACTATGAGGATTAAAGTTAGAGGAAAGTAACTTGGGCTGCTATTTTATATGACAAATTTGACCCATTTTTGGGGCATAAAAATGAAGATGGTAGGCTAGTTTTCCGACATCGGTTCAATGGGGATATAGACGCCAAGTCACAGTTAAGCTATTTTTGTCATTTTAAAGTTGTGATTTATTTTCGAATTGTTGTGTTGTTGGTATTGATTTGGATGGTTTTGGAATTAATGATCTTAATATAATATTTTGATCGTTTTATTTCGAACCTATTGCTAAAATATTAATTGTAATCCGTAATCGTTACTTTTAATATTTGTGAGTAGCATCTAACGATCGTTAATCGTTAAGAACAACATGACTTAGGTTAGATAACCCGAGCGTGTGAGGTTACTGCCTATATTGATCGTTTTTCATTTCGTAATGCGACTGTCAAATTGAATCTAGAGATCATATCCTAGGTTATTCGGTGATTAGATTTAATTAATGATCGTATCTTGATTAAATTCAATTTAAGGGAAAACTGAGATTTGTAGAGCGTTCTATTAGTCTCAGATCAATAGTCCAAAAAGAATTGTAAAGACTGTAGAATGAAGAAATGTGCTTGATTGTGCTTAGGCCGAGATTGACCCTAGAACCCGACCTTACTTATATTCGACACTTTTCTCATTTTGATTGTTCGTTTTAATTTGTTTTCGATAGTTTAATTTTGCTTTAATTTTCTAAATTGTTCAAAAACCAAAAAAAACCATATACTTTTCTTGCATCATTTATTTTCAGTATGAAAATTAACCAAACATTCCCTGTGGATTCGATCCCGACTTACCACAACTACAAATTTTAGTGTCTGTAATCGTAAATTTTGCGAAGGCACTCGACACGCTACCGTCAAATTTTAAGCGTCGCTTCTTAGGAGTGTGGTAGTTTAATTTTTGCATTTGATTTTAGTTGGTGTTTTGTGAATATATTTGTTTATTCTCATACTTTTTGTTACTTGTTAATTTTTTATTGTCCATTAGTTTTGGTGCATGGTAGTGACCAGATCTCCTCGTAGAGAAATTGAACAACTTGATCCGGAGATCGAGAGAACATTGCGGAGATTACGTAGAGAAGCAAGGTTAACTTTGGTGAATGAATTGGAAGCAGAATCTGAAGAAACAATGATAAATTCAAGAACTCTGAGGGAATTGACTGCACCCGATTTAACTCATAGACCATTATGCATAACATTTCCAAAATTTGCTAAACATGTTACCTTTGAGTTAAAATCTAGATTAATTCATTTATTGCCTAACTTTCATGGCCTTGTAGGTGAGGATGCACTTAAGCATCTTAAGGAACTTGAAGTGGTGTGTTTGAGCATGAAGCCTCACGGGGTGACGGACGAGCAAATCATGTTGAGGGCTTTCCCATTCTCACTCAAAGATGCAGCAAAAGATTGGCTATTTGATTTACCTGCAGGAAGTGTGAACACTTGGTTGGAGATGAAGAGATTGTTTTTGGAAAAATATTTTTCGGCCTCAAAGACAGCAAGTATTTGGAAAGAGATATGTGGTATTAAGCAGCACAATGGGGAGTCTCTTTATGAATATTTGGAGCGATTTAAGAAGCTGTGTGCCAATTGCCCACATCACAACATACCAGAGCAACTTTTCATCCAATATTTTTATGAAGGATTGCTGCCAATGAAGAGGAGTTTGGTTGATGCCGTGAGTGGTGGGGCACTTTGCGAGAAGACCCCCATTGAAGCCAGGATATTACTTGAACGGATGGTCGCTAACACTCAACAATTCAGCACTCGTAATGATGTTCGGCGAGTAAATAAGGTAAGCACTTCATCTATTAAACATCGTTTAAATGAACTAACATCTTTTGTGAGACAGGTTGCAGTTGGACAGGCACAAGTGAAAGCATGCGGGATATGTTCAAACACAAGCCATCCAACTGACGAGTGCCTAGCTTTGCAAGAAGGGAGTATGGAGTAAGTGAATGATGCAGGAGGGAACTTCCCAAACCAATACAACCCATACTCACAGACATATAACCCAGGTTGGAGGGACCACCCCAACTTGAGTTATGGATGGAATCGACAACAAAATTACTGCCAGAATCAGCCACAAGGACCACCAGGATTTTAACCAAGGCAACAAGGAGCATAAGGAGCTTCTTTTTCAAGTTTAGATACGTCTCTAGAATAACTTGTTAACAAACTTGTTGCTTCCAACTTGCAATTGCACCAGGATTTTCAGGAAATGAAAGCAAGCCAACAGGAAATGAAAGCAAGCTAGCAAAGCACGGATTACCAATTGGGTCAATTGGCAGTAAGTCTCAATCGTCTAGAATCTCAAGGAGGAGGAAAATTGTCATCCCACCCTGAGGTGAATCCAAAGAATGTCAGTGCCATAACCCTGAGAAGCGGAAGGGAGATTGAAGATTCAGAAAGAACCCCAACAAAGATTGCTACCGAGGAAGAGATCGAGAAGGAATTGGAAAAGGAAGAAAATTTATCCTCAAGTACACAGGTAAATATCAAAAGTCCCAATATTGTTAAAACTAACCCTCCACCTTTTCCTAACAGATTAACAAGACCAAACAAGGAGGACAAGGATAAGGAGATATTGGAGACTTTCCAAAAGGTAAAAGTCAACATACCTTTTCTCGAAGCAATCAAGCAAGTGCTAAGGTAAGCCAAATTTCTCAAAGAATTGTGTACACAAAAGAGGAAATTGAGGGGTGACGAAAAAGTTATGATGGTTGAGAGTGTGTCAGTAGTATTCAAAAAGAAGATGCCTCCAAAATACCGAGATCCAGGTATGTTCACTATCTCGTGCAAAATTGGTAATACTGTGATCAGTAAAGCAATGCTAGATTTGGGTGCTTCTATTAATGTGATGCCTCATTCGATTTATGCTTCTTTAAATTTGGGCCCTTTGAAAAAAAAATGTAGTCATCCAATTGACCGATCGCACTAATGCTTATCCTGATGGAGTGGTTGAGGATGTTTTGGTGCAGGTGAATGAGTTAGTGTTCCCTGCAAATTTTTATGTTATGGATATGAATGATGAAACCTTATGCAATCCGATACCTATCTTGTTGGGGCGACCATTCCTTAATACAGCTCAAACTAAGATAGATGTTCGTAAAGGCACCCTCACAATGGAATTTGATGGGAAAGTAATTCATTTCAATATTTTTGATGCCATAAAACATCCTCCTGATGATCATTGTGTTTTTTCTATTGATGTGATCGATCCTTTGGTGCATGAAATATTTAAATTAAGTTACAGGGATCATCTGGCAATAGCTTTAACTGAGGATATGGAAGTAGAAGCCAACATTGATTTTGAGATGGGAGAGGAGCTTGTGGAAATGACAGCTACCTTGGATTCAATAGAGAGCTCTTCAAAAAGGTATGACTTGGCATCTATTCAACTACCTGAAGCTTACCAGAAGTTGTTACCTTCTGATGTGCAGGCCCCAGAATTAGAATTGAAACCACTCCCTACACATCTGAAGTATGCCTATTTGGGAGATAAACAGACTCTCCCAGTTATCATTTCGGCAGAATTGACTTCAACTCAAGAGGAGAGGCTGGTTTGAATGCTGAGGGAGCATAAGAAGGCCATCGGGTGGACCATCTCAGATATCCAAGGGATAAGCCCTTCCATATGCATGCATCTCATTTTATTGGAGAATGATGCAAAATCTACAAGGCAAGCTCAACGTAGGCTGAATCCTCCAATGATGGAAGTTGTGAAGAAGGAGGTCCTGAAGCTTCTTGATGATGGGGTAATCTACCTGATATCTAACAGTAAGTGGGTAAGTCCTGTTCAGGTGGTTTCAAAAAAATCTGGAATCACCGTTGTGCAAAACAAGGAAGGTGAGTTGATTCCCACTCGAGGGCACACCGGGTGGTGAGTATCTATTGATTATCAAAAGTTAAATGCTGTTACTCGTAAAGATCACTTCCCCCTTCCTTTCATTGATCAAATGCTTGAGAGATTGGCTAGTTATGACTTTTATTACTTTTTAGATAGTTTTTCAGGTTATCTTAAGATCCCGATTGCACCGAAAGATCAGGAGAAGATCATGTTCACGTGCCCATTCGATATGTTTTCCTACCGAAGGATGTCATTCGGGCTGTGTAACGCACCTGCCACATTCCAAAGGTGTATGGTAAGCATTTTTTCTGAATATGTTGAGAAGATTATTGAGGTATTCATGAATGATTTTAGTGTGTATGGATCTTCTTTCGATGAATGTCTTGAGAATCTTGCCATTATCTTAAAACGATGTATAGAAACTAACCTTGTGTTGAACTGGGAAAAATGTCACTTCATGGTGGATCAAGGTATAGTTTTAGGTCATGTGATATCTGTTAAGGGTATTGAAGTAGACAAGTCTAATGTTGAAATCATTTCTTCTTTACCTTACCCCTCTACTGTGAGGGAAATGCATTCTTTTTTGGGGTATGCAGGTTTTTATCGGAGGTTCATTAAGGACTTTTCGAAGATAGTCGCACCATTATGCAAGCTTCTTCAACAAGATGTCCCCTTCGAGTTCGACGAGAGGTGTAAAGACGCATTCAACAAACTTAAGGAGCTTTTGACGTCCCTACCGATGATTAGACCACCAGATTGGAACCTCCCATTCGAGATCATGTGTGATGCAAGTGATTATGCGATGGGGGTGGTTCTAGGGCAAAGAGTGGGAAGAGCTTTGCATGCCATTTATTATGCTTCAAAAACTTTGAATCCAACTCAATTGCATTATTCCACTACTGAAAAAGAATTGTTATCTGTGGTTTTTTCTTTAGAAAAATTCTGATCGTATTTGCTTGGTGCTAAAGTGATTGTTTATTCTGACCATGTAGCTTTACGATACTTACTTACAAAGAAAGAAGCAAAACCGAGGTTGATCAGATGGGTTCTCCTCCTACAGGAATTCGATTTGGAGAATAGAGATAAGAAGGGGGCAAAAAACGTGGTGGCGGATCATCTCAATCGATTGATAAAGGAAGAAGATGATATCCCTCTACGAGAAAGTTTTCTAGATGAGCAATTATTTTCTATCGATGCGACACCACCATGGTATGCAAACATTGTCAATTTTTTAGTAATTAATGAATTACCTGTTGGTCTGTCTAAGGCTCAGAGGGATAAGCTACGAAGTGAACCAAAGTACTATGTTTGGGATGACCCCTATCTTTGGAGGCATTGTACAAATCAAATCATCAGAAGGTGTGTACCAAAAAATGAATCGTCATCAATTTTAGCCTTTTGCCATTCACACGCATGTGGAGGACATTTTGGAGTAAAACGGACAGCTTAAAAAGTTCTAGAGAGCGGCTTCTACTAGCCAACATTGTTCAAAGATGCATATATCTTCTGCAAAACCTGTGATAGATGCCAACGGTCAGGTAACCTGTCCCGTAAGGATCAAATGTCACAAACCCCTTTACTTTTCTGTGAAATTTTTGACGTTTGGGGCATTGATTTTATGGGACCTTTCCCTCCATCTTTTGACTTTACTTATATATTGCTTGCGGTTGATTATGTTTCTAAATGGGTGGAAACAAAAGCCACTAGGACTAACGATGCCAAGGTTGTTGCAGATTTTGTTAAGGCTAACATTCTTTCCAAGTTTGGGATACCGAAGGCCATTGTTAGCGATAGAGGAACCCACTTCTGCAACAGGGTGATGGAAGCAATGTTCAGGAAATATCATATCACACATAAAGTTTTTACTGCTTACCATCCCCAAACCAACGGGCAATCTGAAGTCTCAAATCCGAAAATCAAGTTAATCCTGGAGAAAACTGTGCAACCTAATAGGAAGGATTGGAGCATAAGATTGAAAGATGCATTGTGGGCCTACCGGACAGCTTACAAAACCTCAATTGGCATGTCGCCGTACAGGCTACTGTTTGGGAAGCCATGTCATCTTCCAGTGGAATTACAACATAAGGCATTTTGAGCCATCAAAAGATGCAACATGCACTGGATGATGCGGGAGTGCATAGGAAGCTGCAGCTTTAGGAGTTGGAAGAAATGAGGAACGAGTCCTATCAAAATGCAGTGACATATAAGGATAGGACGAAAGATTTTCATGATAAGATGATTTCGAGGAAGAGTTTCCCGGTGGGCCAGAAAGTGTTACTATATCATTCCAGACTCAAGCTCTTTCCTGGTAAGTTGCGTTCCCGTTGGGTTGGTCCATTTGTTATCACCATGTCTTTCCTTTTGGTGCAATGGAGATACGTAGCCTCAAAACTGACAAGACATTCCGAGTGAATGGTCATCGCTTAAAGCCGTATTATGAGGGCTTCAAAATGGAGGATTTGGAGGTGTTGATGCTAAAAGATATGATGCGTGTCACTTAAAGTACGCAATCGGAGGTCGAGCCAACGACATTAAACAAAGGCACTACTTGGGAGGCAACCCAAGGGGAGTTAATTTCTATCTTTTACTTTTTTGCTTTTGTTATTTTTGTTAGCTACTCCATTTCTGGCATTTAATTTTACATTGAGGACAATGCAAATTTTAAGTGTGGGGGTGGGGTAAATTAGTTTAAATGCATGCTTTTGAGCTTAATCGCATCTTACGTGACTTCTTAGGTGGTTTTCAAAATTAAATGAACAAAATTCAAAATTTTTCTTTTTTCTATTACTTTTAAGATTATTTAGTCATAATTAGAGTGTGAATTGATTAGTAACATCCATAGCAACTCCAACATGTACTTTTGCTCTTGTGGTTTATTAATGTGCATTATCTTTAAAAGAGTAGTGACTAATGGTAGACAAAGTCGGTGAGATTTTGAGACGTATTAGACTGACACATCTATATCAGTCTCATTGTCTTTTGATTATGTGTGACCTTCATGACATGTACGTCGCAATTTTGCGTTGAATTTCTATTTGAGACTACATTTTTGTCACATGCATTAACATGGATATGATTAGGCATTCTTTGTTTTTCATAAGCTACATTGGCCAAATGACCTACCCTATTGACATGATTTTTCCCTTGATAAACCCCTTTGAGCTTTATACCTTTCTTTTTGTATAAACTACATTTTATGCTTTGAAACTTAACCAAATGTCCTACCCAAGTCATAAAGTTAGTGGAACATTTGTGATTGTTGAGTTTGTAGATATACAAAATTCTAAGTGTGGGGTGTATATATGTGAGGGTTGGTTATAATCTTGGGATGTTATTTTATGTTTTGTCATTGAGATTCCCATGCTGATGTAGTTTGTTTTAATTTTTACAAGGAAAAGAAAAAAAATAAAAAAAACAAAGAAAAACAAAGAAAAAAATGAAAAGAAAAGAGAAAGAAAAGAAATTGAAAAAAATGAAAAAAAATAAATTTATCAAGGAAGAATTGCTTATGTGTTTAAAAGTTGTTTATGATTCATGCATCTTCCAAAAGTTGTAATGGTTGAGTTATTTTAGAATGTTGAATATGAGGTAGAGATTTGCTTGAAAGGGTCACTCTTTTGATTTCATTGAGATAAATTTTAAGAGTGATTCCTTTAGATTGATATATGCTTCATGTGGTTTGTGTGTGAGTTGAATGAGGTTGTGAGATGAAATTTTTGCATTTGTCATAACAGACGGTACCCAGTTTTTGATTGAGTGTTACTTTGTTTCACTAGCTTTGATGACTTTCATGCTACTTGACCCAAATATATCTCACCTTATCCTTGCCTACATTACAACCTTGAAAAATCCTTTGATTCATGATTTTGCATGTGAATATTAGTGGTAGAGAAATGAAATGATATGCAAAGTTGTGGATTGTCATGATCATGAATGGTATTGAGTGTACCCATGGATATATTTTAGTTAAACAAATTTCTCGAGTCTACCATTAGATTGCTCAGTTTTTGAAGATATTGAATGTTAATAAATCATGAGTAAAAGCTTTGAATGTTGAGTTTTTGCTTAGGGTATGAAAGTCACTACCTTTACTTATGACAATCTATTCTTAAGAAATGTGGAGAATGAGTTAAATCTTTGATTTGTGATTTTGATTTTGAAGATTTTCCCAAGGACGGTCAAGGACCAAGTGTGGGGGTATTTGATAGGATTAAAGTATTTTCTATTTTCTTATGCATTTACATGTGATTTCAATCCTATTTTTATGATAAAATGCTCAATTTGTGTTCAATTTATGTTGACGACTAGGTTGGATTTATTGATATACTTTTGAGACCAAAAAGAAAGATTTTCTAAAGTAAATTGGAGCACATTTATTTTTCCTATTAAAGATAAAAATAAAAAAAGAAGGCCAACGATTATGCGTTGCGTTTCACGCAGTGTTGCTGCGTGAAACAACGCCAACAATTGCAACGTAACGCAGATGTAACGTTAAGACGCAGCGTGTATGCTTTAAAACGCATACACGCAGAATAGAGAAGGGTTTTTTTGAAGAGCACTGATTTTTATTTGTCTTGTCAGCTACAGGAACGAAGGAGAACAGTGTTGGCGTAGAGAGCAAAGGGGAGGCAGAAAAAAACAAAGAACATAAGGCTAGGAGTTGCGCGACGTTAGCTGGGGATTTTGTTTCTACACTTCGCCTGTCTCACTGTGAGGATTAAAGGTAGAGGAAGGTAACTTGGGCTGCTATTTTATATGACAAATTTAACCCATTTTTGGAGCATAAAAATGAAGATGGTAGGCTAGTTTTTTGACACCGGTTCTGTAGCACCACACTCTCACAAGACACATACCCGACATCTATGGTGATATCCGAGTACGTACCCCGCAAGGGTGGCGTGCTAGAACGATCATTCAGTCAAAATTGATTACAAAACTTTTGTTTCTTTAAAAATAAGGAACATGCAAGCGAAAAATACTAATCAAATTGGGCCCATGTCATTTGAAAACATTTCCATTTCCAAGCTATAATCTTTACAAACATTAGTATTTAACCTTAAATTTGGGACCATTTCAGATACAAAACACTTGAAACCATAAAGTCATTTCGTTACTAAATCGTTTACATACACTTTGTATAATTCTTGAACAACATAATTCAAAAATAAAGTCAATGAAGACATGTGCAGGTGCAAACTGATCCCGACTCACCCCTAAATCCATATCAGACCTCAGTGGCTATACTCCTTTTTGCCTAGCTGAAATAATTCCTAAGAACCTAAAAAGCCACATTGCAATTTTTTATGAGTTTTTGCAACTCAGTGAGTGAACCATCATTGATGAATTCACCGGATTACAAACAAACATCACATATATCACAGATATTCATTCAGAACATATAACTATTTCTGATATTCACATAACATGGCATCTCATGTGATCATACAATTCACGTAGCCAAGTATAGCAACGGTTCATATCAATGTATCACTCACTTCAGCTTCGCAAATCATTCAAGGAGTTTCAGTCTTATATGAATGCTATATGCATGAGACTCACATTCGTTCTTATTGTTGTGACTGAGTGCCTATCACATACTTATACAAATTATGGCCCATAGGGCTCAGTCAGAACAGAATCACGGAGCATAGCTCTACGTGCACACACATATATATCACGGAGCAAAGCTCTACGTGGAAGCGCTTCATATTAGCAACTCAAGTCACAACGCCTTTATCTGAGCATGCATTTATGAAATGCATCAAATACTAATTATGCCATATCCGACAATCACATATGATATTCAGTCAGAAACTCATAATCATCGGACCTAAGTCCAGCATTCAACATCCGTTAAGAATTCACATATCAGAAAGGATTTCAAATCAATTCAGAACACTTCCAGTGCATCAAAACTGAATATGGCTTAAATAGCAATCACATATAGTGCTCATACAAAACTCATAATCATCGGACCTAAGTCCGGCATTCAACTTCCGTTGAGAATTCACAAAATATTCAGAATTTCAGAGCACACAAAGCCACAATCAAAGCACTTCCAATACATTCCCGAATATTGATCTCCTCGGACAATTAAAGTTCAAAATTCATAAACAAATCGCAAGCAATTTAATAATATGGGAAGTTGTAAACAAATCAAATCAATCAATCCTAGGAAATCATCTAGGTTGACTCACAGTATGCTCCAATAAGCTATTGCCTGGATGGTCCGACAATGTCCGATTGGCGTCCGATATGCTCCTCTAAAATATACAAAATACATTCACAATTATCACATTTTTACATAAATACACAAGTGGTTCTTTCATGCACATCAATGTATAGAATGTATGCACAATGCATGTTCAATGACAATTCTGGGGTATAAAGACACGATCCTTATCGAAATCATTCAGATATCAATTCCTCATTAATACCATGTATAATTACAATTGAATTGGACCAAACAATGTCAAATAATTTTATAGCTTCGTTGACCACTTCAGATTTTTCCTATAAAACATATTCGGGTCAACTTTCCATACTAAATCAGATAAGGTAAATAAGCAAATTAGACAAAACTTCCTTCTGTAAATTTTTCTCCCATTTCTTATCTTTCTAAAGACACCAAAATCATTTAATTTGGATTAGTATACCAAGAGATATCCTCAAAGTATTCTAGACGGTTCATAAGTTCCAACAAAATTCAAACCTCAACTTCCAACCAAAAATTGAAACTCTTAGAGACACAATTAAAACTTAATTTCTTCATAAAAGTTGTATCCCTATGTCTCTAGTTTACATCAAATCAAAAATAACCCAATTTAGATTAGTATAGAGAAAGTTATGGTCAAAATATGAAAGGATGTTCAAGTAGTTGAAGGAGGGGTGCTCGCTGCGACGTGGAGAAAAGATGAAGTCGCGACGTACAGCCCAAAAAATCAGTTTTCTCAGGATTTTTGCAACGTTTGCCGCAACGAGCTCAAGGGGGGTCTCATACTTTGTGACGTACAAAGAGGAACGAGCCGCGACGAGGATAAAAATGGACGCCACGACGAATAAACAAAATAAACTACACGTCGCGACGTACAAAAGAACACGTCGCGACGTCTGGTTTTGAAACTCGTCTTCTCCGATTTCTTTTTTCCAGATTTTTCACTTCTATACCCTAAATAATCTCTAAAACTTCACTCCAAAAATCATTGTTATAGTCAGGCACTAACATGCAAGAATTACACCATTTTCAACTCTCTCACTACTGTGTTCATCCACTCTATATCTATTCTGTTTCTTTTAATCTTTTCCACAACTCACAACTTTACAATACCCAGTAAACTCAGATTTCATTCTAGATACACTTAACAATTTAGCTCCTCATCTAAATCATCCAATCTATGCATTCACTGAGACTACAACGTGTAATTTCACATGCATGTATATATATATATACCGTAAACTTACTTGCTTAAGCAATATTTCCCAGCAGTGAGAGTGAATCACTGACAAAACAATAACGACTGATGATCGGCGTTTGGTAAAACTAGATGAAGATTTTTCAACAATGCATTCGGTGAAGAGAAAACAACAGAGGAATGAGCTATACCAAAGTCTATCACTACGTGCCTATATTGCACGTCCTACACATGTCGCTATTCCATACTGCCATATGTCACCTTTGCATGAAGGTCATTTGTCACTAAATGATCAGTCCACGCGTCTCAATAGGATTGTTCCAAATTTCAATATTTTTCTAAAAATTCAACAATAGTTTCGAAATATTCTACATAGACCAAAATTGTCAAATCACATTTTAATCGCATTAACAACTCAATTGTACCCGAAAAATGTCATGAATGCATCTACAATCATATTAATGTGCAAAAAAGTGCATGTCACAATTAATTATGCATGATGTGTATTTTCCTAATTTCTCATAAATTATCAAAATTTACAATTCTACCTCTAACATGGGTAACGGGAAGTTACAACTCTCCCATCCTAACAAAAATTTCGTCCTCGAAATTCTTACCTGATTGATCAAATAGGTAGGGGTATGATTTCATCATATTCTCTACTATTTCCCATTTGGCATTATCACTCGAATAATTTCTTTTACTTAACTATAGTCAATGGAATCAATCGATTTTCCCGTTACTTATTCAGATATCACACAACCTTGTCTGTCTCCTCAATAAATTTCGGATACTTCAAAATTTTCACTTCTAGTTCTGACATTACATCTAGGTCAGATCATATCACTATTTCTTATCACACTCACATATCATACTTAAAGTATATAAGACATCTTGTCGGAGTTACAAACTCATGTTAATGGTCCTTTTCTTACAAAATTTTCATATGGACAATTTTATGTCGAGCTTAACTCACCCTTTCCTAACCTGAGTACACCTTAGCAAGGTGATACTCTCAGAAGCAATTCATCTCTTTAGTGTTAATACACTTAACTCATGTCTCTATCTTATTTTATTCAAAATCTTCGATGTTGCTTTTTCTAATTCATTCGTCTTTCTTGAGTCACTTAATTCTAATACACATCAATTTCACTTATCATAAACGTCTCCTATCACTTCTGGCCTTAAACTATTTTTAGGCCTTCTTCACCTAAATATAAAGGCGGTCGACTCATTCTGTCATGTAACATCTTATATGAGCTTCGAATGATATCACAATGATATTGAATGTTATGCTTCAAGTCAATTAAAACTAAACATTGACCTCATTTTCTATGAACTCCAAATTATAAACTTTAAGGAGACGTATCCCTAATAGTTAATACTGTTGGCACAATTACAAATAGTCACTTTAAACATTATTTCATCGAATTCCTACTAGGATGTATAGCATAGGTTGTTATTTGTGCTATCCCTGACAATCTTTTACTCAATAATCTTTATTGAGCACACAAACTTCATATTACAATTACATGGTACTCTTTTCTTGTTCAACTCAAAATTCATATTCATTATCGACTTCCAATTTCCTCAATAAAATTCATAATTTTTAATCCTCAAGTTAGGCTTTGCTAATCTGCTCATGCAAAACTGATTTTACATTCGTTTGCTAATAGTACTTTGATTTGCCCAAAAGTCCACTCAATATTCTATGCTCTTCATTGCACTAGATTTAGTAACCACAATATTTGAATTTGTACTATTCCTTTATTGAATTTTCTGGTCAAGCAAAAAATATGTACACTAGTTTTACCAAATTAGTATTCATTTGAATACCCATAGTCCTTCAATACTTCTTTCTATTGTCGCAGTCTCGTACAAAAATTATTTCAAACTCAATAAGTACCTCATACTTTATTTATCTGAATATAAAATCCAAAATGTTTCACTAAACCAATAGTGTCTCCAAGCTTTCAAAGCAATGGCTATTTCAACAAATTTCAAATCATATATCAAACATTCAACTCATGAGACTAATTGTCTCTATGCATACAAAATCAGTTTGGTATGCTACAACACAGTGCATCTTAATTTCTGATGTGGAACCTCATTGCATAATACAAAATCTCCAAATTCGATACTATTTGTTGTGATCAAGTGCCTTTCTGATACAAATAAAGGTATTGGCCATTAGGCTCAGTTAGAAACAAAAATCACGGAGCAAAGCTCTACATGCAGAATTTTGAGCTTAAAGCTCTTTTAGACTAGCTACTCTGATCACAACACCTTTATCAGAACATGCATTATATGATATGCATCGAATAACAAAATATGCTACACATAGCTTTCACTTTAATGCACAGACAAAATTTCATACATATATTCGAAACCACAGATTTTCTTAAGTAATCAAAAAAATTCTTTTCAACTCTTCGAATACATTCAAGATATGATCACAACCACTAATTGATCAAACAAAATTGGATCTCTTCATTCTTCAATACCATGACACTTTTAGGTTAACTCTAACAAATATTGCAAAAACTCTATGTTCCCATGATTTGTTCTTGTAATTCCTTATGCACTTGATTCCTCAATGACATAATATTATCTCAAATTTTTGTTCATTTCCCAATTGACTTATTTTCTCGAATTATTCTTCCATTTGTATGATTTCCTCTGATTTCACATTGGCTTATTGCAATGTCAAACCATTCTTACTAGTGCCTCCATTCATTTCAATTTATGCACAAACGTAATCTTGCTGTGTTGACAACATACTCATCAAATCAATTTGTATTCCCAGAACATAGTTTCACATGATATAATGTGGCCTAAGTTCTATTCACATTAGCTAGTGTCGCCCCAAATTCAAGAATCCAATCACATAGTTGGATACTTTACCTCAAACAAAATGCATACAATCTTAGTAGCACATTTTATATCTTATGCATAAGTCTTCATTAGGAATAGAGCTTTAATTTATTTTGTTTTCATTCATTCTTAAAAGTAAACCATTTGGTCAACTTAACTTTATTTGGTGAACTTCTTCTGCCAAAGAAGATTTCTTGCTACGATCAACTATATCTTTCATCTCATCCTTATCAATCAACTATTCCCATCATTGCTTATCAAACATTCTTAGTACCCCAAAAGGTCACTTTCAACTATTCACAATCATTACATCTCATCTAGAGATGTATTTAAGACAATTCACTAATTAATAACTCATGCTCAAAATATCTTAAGCTCATTTGATTTAGGAAAACATTTTTCTTCTTTTTCCTCAAATTCATCACACACAATAACATCTTTAACACTCTCAATCTATCTTCGATCAATCATTATAAGCACTTTCATGCATTACTCTAATTCATCGTAGACCTTGAGTTATGGGAACCATGACTATCAAGTATTCATATATCATAAATTGCTTCCTATATCATCTTCACATATATAATTCTTATGTGCTCGATTCTCACATTTGTCATGGTGATCCCATTATTAAATATGTGATCACAAAATAACAATTTAACCACACCATGACAACTTTTACAATTCTCACTATCTTTATCTCATCATCCAATTACCACTCTATCGTCATACATACGTATTTTCACCATCAGTTCAGACTTATCATCCTAAAATCTTGATCGCAATTCCACCAACATATTCTTATAGTGAATCATAACTCATATCACATTTATCCGACACCCATTTCAAGTCCAAGTTTGACCTCTCAAAGTCATAGAATTTTTTTTATTTTCTTTCAACTCGGTTTGTACGCTTTAAATCTCGTCATTCATCTTTATATCATTACTTTCCTTAATCAATCCATGACAATGTATTCACATCTATATCACATTTGGGGACATATTACCACAGCACAATATTGATATCGTATTCCATAATACAACCACCACTACAAATACATTACATCATTATTTGTCATATCTAACCATATACTATTTTCCTTTTCTAAATATCCATAAAGTTTTATATTCTCATAGTCAGGTAGATCATCGTTCTTCCCACTACTTCCATCAATTCAAACACTTAACAAATTCTCATGAAAGTGACTCATATAAATGCAACTCAAACTAGGGATCAGTTGCTACTACCTGCTATGACATGACTGGAATGCATGTAACTTAACACATATGTCAAAAACTGCCCATGTAAGATACTAAATCTGGGCTTTGATACGAAAAAGTAGCACCCCACTCTCACAAGACACATACTCGACATCCATGGTGATATCCGAGTACGTACCCCACAAGGGTGGCATGCTAAAACGATCATTCAGTCAAAATTGATTACAAAACTTTTGTTTCTTTAAAATAAGGAACATGCAAGCGGAAAATACTAATCAAATTGGGCCCATGTCATTTGAAAACATTTCCATTTCCAAGCTACAATATTTACAAACATTAGTATTTAATCTTAAATTTGGGCCCATTTCAGATACAAAACACTTGAAACCATAAAGTCATTTCATTACTAAATCGTTTACATACACTTTGTACAATTCTTGAAGAACATAATTCAAAAATAAAGTCAATGAAGACATGTGCAGGTGCAAACTGATCCCGACCTCTAAATCCATATCAGACCTCAGTGGCTATACTCCATTTTGCCTAGCTGAAATAATTCCTCAGAACCTGAAAAGCCACATTGCAATTTTTTATGAGTTTTTGCAACTCAGTGAGTGAACCATCATTGATGAATTCACCGAATTACAAACAAACATCACATATATCACAGATATTCATTCAGAACATATAACTATTTCTGATATTCACATAACATGGAATCTCATGTGATCATACAATTCACGTAGCCAAGTATAGCAACGGTTCATATCAATGTATCACTTACTTCAGCTTTGTAAATCATTCAAGGAGTTTCAGTCTTATATGAATACTATATGCATGAGACTCACATTCGTTCTTATTGTTGTGACTGAGTGCCTATCACACACTTATACAAATTCTGGCCCATAGGGCTCAGTCAGAACAGAATCACGGAGCATATCTCTACGTGCACACACATATATATCACGGAGCAAAGCTCTACGTGGAAGCGCTTCATACTGGCAACTCAAGTCACAACGCCTTTATCTGAGCATGCATTTATGAAATGCATCAAATACTAATTATGCCATATCAGGCAATCACATATGATATTCATTCAGAAACTCATAATCATCGGAACTAAGTCAGGCATTGAACATCCGTTGAGAATTCACATATCACAAAGGATTTCATATCAATTCAGAACACTTACAATGCATCAAAACTGAATATGGCTTACATACCAATCACATATGGTGCTCATACAAAACTCATAATCATTGGACCTAAGTCCGGCATTCAACTTCCGTTGAGAATTCACATAATATTCAGAATTTCAAAGCACACAAAGCCACAATCAAAGCACTTCCAATACATTCCCTAATATTGATCTCCTCGAACAATTAAAGTTTGAAATTCATAAACAAATCGCAAGCAATTTAATAATATGGGAAGTTGTAAACAAATCAAATCAATCAATCCTAGGAAATCATCTAGGTTGACTCACAGTACGCTCCAATAAGCTATTGCCTGGATGGTCCAGCAATGTCCGATTGGCGTCCGATATGCTCCTCTAAAATATACAAAACACATTCACAATTATCACATTTTTGCATAAATACACAAGTGGTTCTTTCATGCACATCAATGTATAGAATGTATGCACAATTCATGTTCAATGACAATTCTGGGGTATAAAGATGCGATCCTTATCGAAATCATTCAGATATCAATTCCTCGTTAATACCATGTATAATTACAATTGAATTGGACCAAACAATGTCAAATAATTTTATAGCTTCATTGACCACTTCACATGTTTCCTATAAAACATATTCGGGTCAACTTTCCATACAAAATCAGATAAGGTAAATCACCAAATTAGAAAAAACTTCCTTCTGTAAAGTTGTTCTCCCATTTCTTAGCTTTCTAAAGACACCAAAATCATTTAATTTGGATCAGTATACCAAGAGATATCCTCAAAGTATTCTAGACGGTTCATAAGTTCCAACAAAATTCGTACCTTAACTTCCAACCACAAATTTAAACTCTTAGAGACAGAATTAAAACTTCATTTATTCATACAAGTTGTATCCCTATGGTCAAAATACGAAAGGATGTTCGAGCAGTCGAAGGAGGGGTGCTCGTCGCGACGTGGAGAAAAGATGAAGTCGCGACGTATAGCCCAAAAAATCAGTTTTCTCGAGATTTTTGCAATGTTCGCCGCAACGAGCTCAAGGGGGGTCTCATACGTCACGACGTACAAAGAGGAATGAGCCGCGGCGAGGATAAAAATGCACACCGCGACGAATAAACAAAATAAGCTACACGTCGCGACGTATAAAAGAACACGTCGCGACGTCTAGTTCTGAAACTCGTCTTCCCTGATTTCTTTTTTCTAGATTTTTCACTTCTATACCCAAAATAATCTCTAAAACTTCAGTCAAAAAACCATTCTTATAGTCAAGCACTAAAAACCGATGCATTCAAGAATTACACCATTTTCAACTCTCTCACTACAGTGTTCATCCACTCTATCTCTATTTTGTTTCTTTTAATCTTTTCCGCAGCTCACAACTTTACAATACCCAGTAAACTCAGATTTCATTCCAGATACACTTAACAATTTAGCTCCTCATCTAAATCATCCAATCTATGCATTCACCGAGACTACACCGTGTAATTTCACATACATGTATATATATATACCGTAAACTTACTTGCTTAAGCAATATTTTCCAACAGTGAGAGTGAATCACTGACACAACAATAACGACTGATGATCGGCTTTTGGTAAAACCAGAAGAAGATTTTTCAACAATGCATTCGGTGAAGAGAACACAACGGAGGAATGAGCTATACCGAAGTCTATACACTACGTGCCTACATTGCACGTCCTACACATGTCGCTATTCCATACTGCCATATGTCACCTTTGCATGAAGGTCATTTTTCACTAAATGATCAGTCCACGCGTCTCAATAGGATTGGCCCAAATTTCAATATTTTTCTAAAAATTCAACAATAGTTTCAAAATATTCTACATAGACCAAAATTGTCAAATCACATTTTAATCGCATTAACAACTCAATTGTACCCGAAAAATGTCATGAATGCATGTACAATCATATTAATGTGCCAAATCGTGTATGTCACAATTAATTATGCATGATATGCATTTTCCTAATTTCTCAGAAATTCTCAAAATTTATAATTCTAGCCCTAACATGGGTAACGGGAAGTTACGAGTTCAATGGGGATATCGACGCCAAGTCACGGTTAAGCTATTTTTGTCATTTTAAAGTTGTGATTTATTTTCGGATTGTTGTGTTGTTGGTATTGATTTGGATGGTTTTGGAATTAATGATCTTAATATAATATTTTGATCGTTTTATTTCAAACCTATTGCTAAAATATTAATTGTAATCCGTAATCGTTACTTTTAATATTTGTGAGTAGCATCTAACGATCGTTAATCATTAAGAACAACATGACTTAGGTTAGATAACCCGAGCGTGTGAGGTTACTGCCTATATTGATCATTTTCCATTTCATAATGCGAATGCCAAATTGAATCTAGAGATCGTATCCTAGGTTATTCGGTGGTTCGATTTATAATCGTATCTTGATTAAATTCAATTTAAGAGGAAACCGAGATTTGTATAGCGTTCTATTAGTCTCAGATCAATAGTCCGAAAAGAATTGTAAAGACTGTAGAATGAAGAAATGTGTTTGATTGTGCTTAGGCCGAGATTGACTTTTCGATAGTTTAATTTTGTTTTAATTTTCTAAATTTTTCAAAAACCAAGAAAAAAGCCCATATACTTTTCTTGCATCAATTATTTTCAATACGATCCCGACTTACCACAACTACAAATTTTAGTGTGCAGAGTCAGGTAAATTTTGCAGTACACTCGACACGTGCTGTCACGTGGCATCCTATAATTGGGACAAATGGTTTAAATGTATGGTGACACATGGATTGCCAGTGGTGACAAATGTATGACATGCAAAGAACCCATGTATTTTATGTTTTGAAAAAAAACACTAGGAAGAGTTACGGTAGGTTTTTTAGCATCTAAAGATTTTTCTGCTTGGTTTGTTCATCACCAATCATTGAGTTGCCTTTGATGGTTGTCTATGAGTTATTCGTATTGTTGGAAATAAAAGCTGAAACAAGTAAGTAACTTAATGATATTTTATGGTGTAGGAATATACATGCATACATGGGATTGAGAAGTTTGGTTTAAGTGTTAAATAGATTAGATGATTAATTTGAGAGTTAAGAATTGTTTAAAATGGTGTTGAATGGACTCTAGATTGGAAGATATGTATACACCCTGTTCAGATTTTGAGAAAGCCGAAATGGTACCTGCATATATTGTGCCCATTGTTTATCTGTAGAAGTGAAGTTGATGTTTAAGTATGAATCTTGGATTTTAAATTGTGTGTGTTGATGAGCAAAAAATGAGTTAGAAGAATTGTTTTGAGTGTTATCTGTGTTAACTGATGTGAGAATAAACGTGAAGAATGGAGAGAAATGAGAAATTATTATAGTGTGAGAAAGTGAAATCTGGGTTTAAAATCTGGAAAGTGGGGAAGACAAGTCTTTTGTGAAAGTTTGCCGCAGCCAACTCTTTTTAGTTCCCCGTGACGATCTTTGCAAAATTCCTAAGAAAATCTGGTTTCTGGAAGGTTCATCGCGGCCATCTTTTTTGTTCTCGCTGCGGCGAAGTCTCATCCTTTACAATTCAAACATACTTTAGTATGTTGACCATAACTTTTTCTGTAGTTATCCAAAAGAAAAGATTTTCAATTTGTTGTGAACTAGAGACATAGTGATACAAATTTTATGAAGAAATGAAGTTTTAATTCTGTCTCTAGGATTTTCAAGTTTTGGTTGGAACTTGAGGTAAGAATTTTGTTGAAGATTAAGAACAATCTAAAATATTTTGAGTATATCTTTTCATATACTGAACCAAATTGAATGATTTTGATGTCAATAGAAATTTGAGACATTGGAGAACAACTTTACATAAGGAAGTTTTGCCTAATTTGGTCATTTACTTTATCAGATTTGGTATGAAAAGTTGACCCGTATGTGTATTAGAGGAAAAATCTGAAGTGGTCAATGAAGTTATGAAATTGTTCGACATTGTTTTGTTTCGATCCAATTGTAATTATGTAACATCCCATCACTGATAGGAAGGGTAAAATAGTAATTTGGAACGGGTTATGAGTGTTTAGACTTGTCTCGGCATGTTCATGCATAATATGGCCTCCGTATATATATGAATAGAAATTTTTGCACATGCACATGATTGTACATGTATTCATGACATTTTCCCAGCATATGTGTTTATTGTGAAAAATGTGTTATTTGTGCTTGAAAAATGAATTGGAGTGGATTTTGTGTGTTTTACATTTTTGGTGAACTACTTGCTTATGATGTAATAAATTTTGACATATGTGTTGATTGTGACATCTATATTGCTTCATTGTTTCATGTGCATTCCCAGCATAAATGCATGATCAGTTAATGACAGTTGTGACCGAAGCAGCCACCGAGAGCTAAAAGCTTAATGTATTTGGGCCGCGAGCCCACAGTAATTCAGAACCTCAGGCTCAATGATTAATGCGCCCATATTGGGACAGTTTAGGCGCTCGGTCACAACACCATAATAAATTAAAAAAGTGTCACATACGCATTTCATATGCATCTGATTGAATCTCTTTGAATGAGTGAAAGGCAAAATGCCTTATACTTATGTAATAACAATCATGTGGTACATCTGAATGTGAAATTATGATATTTTGAAGAATGTGAAATTATAAAATTTGAGTGATGTGATTGATACATGTCAGACTACGGTCCGATTGTAGGAAAATCCCGGTGTGAGCATCACATGCCCACGGTGCGGAAAACAAAAATTTTTATTCCGGGACCTTCCCGAAAGCCAGGATCCATATGTCTATACAACAAACTCAAACCATAACGGCCAAAGAAGACCGTCTCTACCGGTATCCACGCAGAGATCGGATAACCTAACTGGGACAAACCCTTTGACCCGGGAATAGCTAGAACAAGTTGAAGACTGCTAGATCTTACCTTGTTCTTGGACAGCTTGGAAACCAACAATGAAGGAAGGAGAAACTTGGAGAAGAAGAGAGCTTGATCGATGGTGAGAAGAGACTTTCCTTTTTCACCTTAGGTTTTAAGAACTCTTTCTTTAAAACCCACGATCTTCTCTATCCAAGCCATCTTTCCATAAGCCTTTTTATGCTTTTAACTCATTAAAACACATTTAATGCTTATGGTGACAAGGCTTGTCCACGTATAGCCTTTATATATATATATATAAAGTTAAAGCTCATCTCCTCCTTTTGCTTCCACGTTTCACATATATATATATATATATATATATTAATTCTTTAATTAATTATATATATATACATAAATAAATGTTGAAGTGGTCCAGTCACACTAGGGTCGGTCCTACAGGCCTACCGGGTCCTGGTATGGGAAAAACCCCCGGAAACGTTTTTCAGCAATATCGATGTCTCGATCTCATCGGGACATATCTCGATCTCATCGGGATCCATTTAATCCTTTCGCTCTCCATATATTGGAACTCTGTCCAAAACTATTTTATGAATTCTCCGAGACACTCTTATGCGTGTGACCCATTAAGTTCCCGATTATGTTGGCCACTTAGATTAACACTTAATCTGAGCAAGTCATGAGCGGTATCTAGTAACACATCATGACCCCCAATTGACCGAAAAGTAATTGGTTTGACGAATGAACATGTATTCATCATGAACCATATCACGAACCTTTCCATAGACAATTACCGTGCAATTCGTCCTTTCACCATGCTATACCCCACTTGGTTATGAGTATGGGCAATGTGTCAACTCTTAACTAGACTGATTATGTCAAATCTAGTCCAAGTGATTTTAGTTCTCGTCCTGGGACTCATTACTTTATATGTCAATGAAGACATTCTTCATGACATATGTGCTCCGGCCAGAGACTTCCAAGTAATGACCCAGACAAGAGGCCATGGGTATCATCTTCTGCTATCACAGAAGTTGTGAATCCTCTATTGGCTACTCAATTACCTTCGAATACCTCAAGCTGTACCTAATCACCATCCTATGGTCTGAGAATGTCCGTTAAACAGACACCCTTGTGGTGTCCGTTTAACGGACAAGGGTAGGCTAAGGGGTGTTTTTGCACCCGAGGCTGTCCGTTTAACAGACATCCATGTTCGTTTAACGGACATGCAAATTCCCAAAACCTTTCAATTCTCTTCCAATGCATCTCAATCTTTAACCTATTTTCATAACCATTATACACTAACTAAATTTACTCATTCCAAAGCCTAAACACTTCATAACACTTCAAACTCCAAGTTCAACTCACCAAATTCCTAATTTCCAACTTAATTGATCCATCAAACCATGAATTCATTCCTTAGTCATCAAGGTCATCATAAGCTCACAAGCAATATGAACATTAAAAATGACTTTAAAAGTTACCTTCCAATTGTCATAACTTCCTACTCCAAAATCTAAAAAGTATATATTATACCTCAATGGAAAGATAACAAGATGACCTACAAGTTTCATTAAGGACGCAAAACTCAATTCCATCATTAAAGGAGGTAAAAACTCACTTAAATGTATAGCTCTATAATGACCAATGGAATAGTAAAATATCGGCATTAACGAAGAATCGAATGTGTTTCCAACACCATAACTTCTTCATCCTAAGTCCAAAAATGACAAATTCTATATCATTGGAAAGATCTAAACCTCTACTACAATCTTCATGAAGACTCCTTGTTCCAATTCAAGCCCTAAGAAGACCTAAAACTAAAGTGAAGTTTCTGTCAAATTCTATGAAAATTTGACAACACTTCCCTTGAAACTTCAACTAACCAATCTTCAATTCATACACCTTCACCTGCATAAAACTCAATATCCAATCACATACCACATCATTCAATCCCAAATGTCTCCAAACACAATTCAAGGGCAACAACCACACTCCTAGAAATCTATACCATTCCAAATTATAAAACAATATAATCTCAATCCTTCTTCTTTTGCTAATTCAAATCATACAATGATGCATTTGAATAAGACATATGCAATTTACATAGATTTCATTCAAACCCAACATTCTTGCATTTACATGAACAATCTGAGTTATTACAACGCTTTAGAGGGCATTAAGCCCGATTTCAACCCAAATGTCAAATGTCAAAAATACATAATGAAGAAAATCTCCAAATGCAACCTAATGCTTCATTTCTATAAAAAATGACTTCTAAGTTAAGAACATTGAAGTGGTGTCTCACTCCAATACTGCAACTCGTGTTCCCGCTCGTCACCTGTGGAGGAGGAAAGGGGTGTGAGCTCGACGGCTCAGTGGGTAACAGCTTAATAATTAAGAAATAAGCAAAAACATTCTTTTATTTCTCATTCTCAAAGCAACTTTCAGATTTGTAAAAAATCTTGCAAACTTATCAAAGCCAATTTACATTGGTCAAAACACTTTCATTTCATCAATATTCCTTGTTTTCAAAGCCAACATCACATTAATGAAAACCTTTACAATTTTATTTTCAAACTTCTCATGAATTCATCACATTAAGTTATCACATAAGCATAGGTAAAATGGTTCATCAATTTATCAAAGGCAATTACCAAACAATATAACATACAAAAACAACTTAATCAAACGTATCACATAATCACATAAAAAGATGGTTTGGGTGGATCCAAACAGGACGTACTACACATTTCTGCAGAGCGGTCATGTGTAGCCGTGAACACATGAAGGAGTCCGTGAAGAGCTCCATTGCCACTAGCGGGCAGCCGGGAGAAGGTTATAATTTTGACAGGTGCACCTATCACACATGAGGGACCACCACAAACCCAAACAAGCATGCATATCACATAAATCACACAATTCATAAGCATTAGTCACAATTGGCTCTTGCAAATATTCACTTTCACATAATTTCCAAAATGTCGCTTTTCCAAAATCAAGTATCCAACTTTTTCACTTCACAAATCATTTCACAATTACTTCCCAAAATGTAAAACATCTCATACTAGTTCAAACCATCACAAAGAATCATTTATACAACTTTATAAACCATTTAAAAACATTAGATAACATTTATTTCAAAACAAATGAGTAGCCTATTATCTCAATCATTAAAATATTACCCACCTTAGTCCTTTAGCCTTGTAATGAGTCAATTGACCTTGCTTCTAGCTCTAATAACCTCTCATCACCTTCATTAAGCAATAACAACCCAATTAACATGATGATAACCCAAATTAAGCATTTCTAGGAGATGAAAGCATGGAGAAAAGCCTATCTAACTTTACCCATGCCTAATTTAAGCTATTTTCACTAAAACCCATCTAAAATTTCAAAAGAAATCACATTTTCTTACCCTTGGGATGAAACCCACGAAAATCCTCTTTGGCTTCTAATGGAAGCTTGATCCTTTCCTCTACTTCTTCCTTCTCCTTTCTAAGACAAGATGAAACTAAGGCTCTTACCTTTCTTCTTCTCCTTCTTCTTCTTCTTCTTCTTCTTCTTCTTCTTCTTCTCTTCTTCTTCTTCTTCTCCAAAACTCTCCCACTCCTTTCTCTAGAAATTTCGTAAGACACTCCTTTAATGGACTAATAAGTTGTCTTTTATATAAAACCTAAACTTTAACCTCAAAACTACGTAGTTTCATCATGCCTCTTAAATTTAAACACTTCTATTTTCTCCTTTCGTTCTTACATAAACGATTCTCCCTTCCAATCCTCTTCTTTTTGTTTTTTTTTTTTTGCACTATACAAAGACTCATCTATCCCTCCTTCAAAGCCTTAAACTCTAAAACATATATAAACTTCCCAAAATACCCTCAAGCCATTTTAGCACTTTTTAAATTCTATCAACTAACAACTAATTCAACTCTAATTTGTACTAATCCCACCATTTAATTTCCATTTCTTAAGAGCTAAAACCTCAAAATAATTTAAACAATACCTCCAAATAATTTAGACATGCTTAATTTAAAAAAAATATTCGGAGCCAACATTTCTCCCCCTCTTAAAAGAATTTCGTCCTCGAAATTCATACTTAAGCAAACGTCAAGCAATACTATTTCTTTACTTATGTCTTCCAAATAGTCCTAGTCATTATCATATCCAAATTTCTCACCACACATATTCATAATGTTTTTCACCTCTTATCTTGAATATCATCCATATCAAATTCAAACACCAATATTTCTTATTGGGTTGAATAGGAGTGCAGGATGCTCCTCCCTTTCTCATTTAACTTCATCACTCAAAAACTTTCTTTCAAAATATACTATTCAGTAGACACACTCGATCTTTCAATTCGTTATTTGGTCATTTACTTTCTTAACTAGTTCTTCCTTATGCTTCAGATCAATATTTCCTTAACATACTCACATATATCATACTTTGAATCCTTTTGTCAATATCATTAATTCACAATGCATTTATACGAACTAATTTATAGCGGCTTAGCGAATTTTTTTTCTTCACTTGAGCACACCTGAGCAAGGTGATACCTTCAGAGACAATGCAGTTTTCACTTAATAATTCACATCACTTTAGTCTCATTTCATGTAATTCTTATGTCAATTTCCTATATTCCATATCTTTGCCGTGAATCCACCTAATTTATTCATTTTTCTTGATCACTTAATTTCTAATATCTCTTCAATCGATCCGACATTTAATCATTTTTAGGTCTTACTCTGCATAACACAAAAAAATGAATCTTTATATCTTCTAACTCCTCATACAGTATTCTATTGAAAACACTATGACAACGATTTTGATGCTTAAAATCAAATAAACTACACATTGACCTCATGCTCCTACAAACTCCAA
This sequence comes from Erythroxylum novogranatense, assembly GCA_029891385.1. NCBI lineage: Eukaryota > Viridiplantae > Streptophyta > Magnoliopsida > Malpighiales > Erythroxylaceae > Erythroxylum > Erythroxylum novogranatense. Next base: position 51,312,144 of record CM057226.1, on the reverse strand, counting down.
ACTATAAACTTGAAGCATATCTCCGTCAGTTAAAACCGTCGACGATTTAAACTTTCAGTCACTTGACATATTTCTTCTAGGATATATAGCTTAAAACACCGTTACTTTTCTCACAGTCTCTTTGCTAAATCATCTTTGCCAGTACGCATACTTTTTATCTCAATTACCCAATACCATTTTTTTTTCTACTCTAACTCAAAATTCATACTCATTTCCAATTTCTTAATAAGATTCACAAATTCTGAATCTTCCATTTGGGCTTGGTTCATATGAGCTGATCTAAATTTTCAGTGACTAATCATTTTGCCTAAAATTCAATTTCACATTCTACACTCGTTACTGCACTAGATTTAATAACCTCAAAAACCAAATTTATGAAACACTGCTATTAATATCTCTATCCCATGCATCTGATCATAACACTAGCTTTACCTGTTTAGTACTCACTTATACAATCATAATCCTTCGAATAACTCTATCTATTGCCTCAATCTCATATGCAATTCTTTCAACTCAAGCATCTTTATTGATTTCATATATTTCTTATTCACTCACCCTCAAACTTGACACTCATATCTGTTTTCAATCTCATAATCTCTTAATCCTTAATTTGGGGTAAACTAAACCCTCTATTCTATGCTTTCTTTTGTATTAGTCCTGATAACCTCAATATCACATTTCTACTTAAGGCATCTTATATACCACTTAGATTCACTTGAAGTTTCCCGCTAAAACATTCATAGCCTTTCAGTGTTTATATCAATTTCCTGCGCCTTATAACTACTTCTTTCAATTCCTTGATTGTCTCAAACTTCTGTACATGTACTGTCTTCAAACTTTCAAAATAATCATTAATGAAGTAATTCCAAATCATGTATCAAATAGTCAACCTATAGAACTTCAATTATCTCCATACATATGAAATCACTTTGTTACGCTGCATTGGATTTCAGCCAAATGTCTTATATAACATCAGTGCATACTATAAAATCTCCAAATCTATATGATATAATTTACTTCAGCCCAATTCTTTCAAAATTATCTTTACTCATGTTACTCATACATTTTACACATTTTTCTCCATGTGTTTAAACTATTTTTCTCCATTCTTTGTATGCCTTTAATACACCATCAAATCTTGAATTTCTTTAGTCTTCAATACCATAGTGCTATTAGGCATTTGTTAACTCAAGCAATTAATATCAAATTTCATATGCCTCTTGATTAGCCCTCGTGATTCCTTAAATAACTGGTCCTTAATGAGGTACATTGTCTCACTTTCTTTCCAATAGCCTACTTGACTTCCGTCCACGAGTGATTTTCTCCATTCCTTGAATTTTCCTCATATCTCTCTTAGACTTATTCTCATGTTTGTTCATTCCACACATTGAAATTTTATTTGCATACTTAACTTCTTGATTTTTTTAAGACATTCATCAAGATAGATTTGTATCTCCCGAACATACTTACATAGGATATAACACGAACCTATATACTCCGCATTTTGGAATCAATATCTCCCCAACATACTTTCACATAATGTAACTTGAATGTACATACTCCTCATACTAGAAAATCCACGTCTCCATAGATTCAAGAATCCATTCATATTACCCCTTTACTTCAAACATAATACATATATATTTTTGTTACATACTCCACCTCCTTGCTTGATGCTCTATTAGGGGAGTGTACTCACTTTCGAATCATTACATATTTCTTCATGATCAGTTCGTTCATCAATCACTCTTAATCTAAACTATCTAATCTGCTTATTCTAACTTAATAAAATTCTCTTGAAAGAGGGTTTCTTGCTACCATCATCTATACTCTTTATGCAATCCTGATCAATCACTTATTACCAACTAGTCGTAATACCGCAGGAAGACCAATTTCTATCTTCCTCACAAGGTCATACTGTTCAAAATCACCCAAAATCCAAGGGAGTAAAGAACATACTTATTTGTCGTGCAAGCTTGGGTAGCGTCATCAAATTCATCCTATTTTGACCACTTACCAATTCATTGGTCTCCATTAACCTCATACAATATTCTTCTTAGATCAATTTATTTCTCATTGTGACATCTTTAACAATTTCAATCTATTCTCACATGATCATTATGAGCACCTTCATATGTTACTCTAATTTCCCCTCAAACTTTAGACTATGGGAGTTATGACTAACAATTATTCACTAAGTCATAAGTTTCTTCCTCTATCATCTCCACACACACATATATATATATATACTCACTTGTGTATGATAAAAGGTCAGCATATAGATACTCATAATAACAACCATTTAACCTTCTTGGACTTGTACAAGTATCACCTTCATTCATATAATCCTCCCATCATCCTTCACATTACATCTTACATATATCCATTCACCATTGATTCAAAATTATCACAAAATTTATAAACGTAAGAAAAATCATCACACAACTTACATATCAAACAAGTAGTACATTTCTCAAATCAATCACAAGTAAGAAAAGCAACATTTTTCAAGTAATTGAAAGCATTTCATGCTCTTGATTCAAAAACAAACTTTTATTTCTTGATTTGGAAAAAGAAAACTTAAAGGCTCATTACTCAATTTATAAGCTTGTACCCACTGAGGTTCCGATTTCATATTTTTAAGATCATAAGAAACTTTGTTTTCTATACATTCTACTTGTTCACTTTAAGCTCAACGTTTCCACTTATATCCTTGCCTTCCTCAGACAAGTCATGTCTATACTTTTACATCTATATCACATTCGGGGCTATATCGCCATAATGCCTTACAATGCATCTTCCCCTGCACTTCACTTACATTGAATCATTTTTTGTCATATATATACCCATATGCTATTTCGCATTTTCATTTATCCAATGAAAAATTATCATTTCCCCTCACTGATTCGGTCAGCCCAAACTCTTAACAATTGGTTATCTGAGTAACTCATATACATGCGCCCATGTAAGATCTCAATTCTGGCGCTCTGATACCATAAATGTTGGAACCCGATCCGGAGATCGGACCTCAACTGCTTATAACTTTACACTCTTACTCTTGCTTTAATTTCACATCTGTTGGACCCGTCTCTAGAGTCAAATTTTCAAATCCTGAAGCCCTGTGCTTATTACCTTGCAGGATCCTTAGCTGTAACTCCACATTCGTGGCGAGCGCACACTATGTAAACACCGAAAACATAGGTTGACTTATTCATATAAGTTGTAGCTCTATGACTCAAGTTCGTTTCACAACAAGAATCACCTCAAACGGAGTTGTATAACTCAAGATATGCTTAAAAAGCCTAAAAGAGCTCATACTCCAAATATGATCTCCAAACCGACCTCTCACTTACTTTAATACAAACTTTATGAATTCAACTCCAAATGGTACAAAATTGTATGGAGAGAAATATATATGTCTTATAAATCTAATGGTTCAAGTCTCACCTCAATTGGAGTTCGGATGAGGGATTTATGGCCAAAAGAATCAAGTATGTTCATGCCCTAAATCAGTTTGAAACTATTTTGGCGTGATCACCATAACTTTTGATCTATAAATTTTAATTCTTTCGTTTTTGTACCATTAGAAATTAGACATCTAGATCTACAACTTTCATGAAGAACTCAAAACGAGATTCGGCCTCTAAAAATTTTAAAATTCACCATCTTTCCATATCTGTCCGTTAAACAGACAGCCATGTCCGTTTAACGGACAGGTACGGGTGAAAATGTCCCAAATGGTCCGAGAATGTCCGTTAAACGGACACCCATGTCCGTTTAACGGACAAGGGTAGGCTAAGGGGTGTTTTTGCACCCGAGGCTGTCCGTTTAACAGACATCCATGTCCGTTTAACGGACATGCAAATTCCCAAAAGCTTTCAATTCTCTTCCAATGCATCTCAATCTTTAACCTATTTTCATAACCATTATACACTTCCCAAATTTACTCATTCCAAAGCCTAAACACTTCATAACACTTCAAACTCCAAGTTCAACTCATCAAATTCCTAATTTCCAACTTAATTGATCCATCAAACCATGAATTCATTCCTTAGTCATCAAGGTCATCATAAGCTCACAAGCAATATGAACATTAAAAATGACTTTAACAGTTATCTTCCAATTGTCATAACTTCCTACTCCAAAATCTAAAAAGTATATATTATACCTCAATGGAAAGATAACAAGATGAACTACAAGTTTCATTAAGGACGCAAAACTCAATTCCATCATTAAAGGAGGTAAAAACTCACTCAAATGTATAGCTCCTATAATGACCATTGGAATAGTAAAAATATCAGCATGAACAGTAACTGAATGTGTTTCCAACACCATAACTTCTTCATTCTAAGTCCGAAAATGACAAATTCTATATCATTGGAAATATCTAAACCTCTACTACAATCTTCATGAAGACTCCTTGTTCCAATTCAAGCCCTAAGAAGATCTAAAACTAAAGTGAAGTTTCTGTCAAATTCTATGAAAATTTGACAGCACTTACCTTGAAACTTCAACTAACCAATCTTCAATTCATACACCTTCACCTGCATAAAACTCAATATCCAATCACATACGACATCATTCAATCCCAAATGTCTCCAAACACAATTCAAGGGCAACAACCACACTCCTAGAAATCTATACCATTCCAAATTATAAAACAATATAATCTCAATCCTTCTTCTTTTGCTAATTCAAATCATACAATGATGCATTTGAAAAAGACATATGCAATTTACATAGATTTCATTCAAACCCAACATTCTTGCATTTACATGAACAATCTGAGTTATTACAACGCTTTAGAGGGCATTAAGCCCGATTTCAACCCAAATGTCAAATGTCAAAAATACATAATGAAGCAAATCTCCAAATGCAACCTAATGCTTCATTTCTATTAAAAAAATGACTTCTAAGTTAAGAACATTGAAGTGGTGTCTCACTCCAATACTGCAACTCGTGTTCCCGCTCGTCACCTGTGGAGGGGGAAAGGGGTGTGAGCTCGATGGCTCAGTGGGTAACAGCTTAATAATTAAGAAATAAGCAAAAACATTCTTTTATTTCTCATTCTCAAAGCAACTTTCAGATTTGTAAAAAATCTTGCAAACTTATCAAAGCCAATTTACATTGGTCAAAACACTTTCATTTCATCAATATTCCTTGTTTTCAAAGCCAACATCACATTAATGAAAACCTTTACAATTTTATTTTCAAACTTCTCATGAATTCATCACATTAAGTTATCACATAAGCATAGGTAAAATGGTTCATCAATTTATCAAAGGCAATTACCAAACAATATAACATACAAAAACAACTTAATCAAACATATCACATAATCACATAAAAGATGGTTTGGGTGGATCCAAACAGAACGTATTACACATTTCTGCAGAGCGGTCATGTGTAGCCATGAACACATGAAGGAGTCCGTGAGGAGCTCCATTGCCACTAGCGGGCAGCCGGGAGAAGGCTATAATTTTGACAGGTGCACCTATCACACATGAGGGACCACAAAAAACCCAAACAAGCATGCATATCACATAAATCACACAATTCATAAGCATTAGTCACAATTGGCTCTTGCAAATATTCACTTTCACATAATTTCCAAAATGTCGCTTTTCCAAAATCAAGTATCCAACTTTTTCACTTCACAAATCATTTCACAATTACTTCCCAAAATGTAAAACATCTCATACTAGTTCAAATCATCACAAAGAATCATTTATACAACTTTATAAACCATTTAAAAACATTAGATAACATTTATTTCAAAACAAATGAGTAGCCTATTATCTCAATCATTAAAATATTACCCACCTTAATCCTTTAGCCTTGCAATGAGTCAATTGACCTTGCTTCTAGCTCTAATAACCTCTCATCACCTTCATTAAGCAATAACAACCCAATTAACATGATGATAACCCAAATTAAGCATTTCTAGGAGAGGAAAGCATGGAGAAAAGCCTATCTAACTTTACCCATGCCTAACTTAAGCTATTTCACTAAAACCCATCTAAAATTTCAAAAGAAATCACATTTTCTTACCCTTGGGATGAAACCCACGAAAATCCTCTTTGGCTTCTAATGGAAGCTTGATCCTTTCCTCTACTTCTTCCTTCTCCTTTCTAAGACAAGATGAAACTAAGGCTCTTACCTTTCTTCTTCTCCCTTCTTCTTCTTCTTCTTCTTCTTCTTCTTCTTCTCTTCTTCTTCTTCTTCTCTGAAACTCTCCCACTCCTTTCTCTAGAAATTTCGTAAGACACTCCTTTAATGGACTAATAAGTTGTCTTTTATATAAAACCTAAACTTTAACCTCAAAACTACGTAGTTTCATCATGCCTCTTAAATTTAAACACTTCTATTTTCTCCTTTCCTTCTTACATAAACGATTCTCCCTTCCAATCCTCTTCTTTTTGTTTTTTTGTTTTTTTGACTATACAAAGACTCATCTATCCCTCCTTCAAAGCCTTAAACTCTAAAACATATATAAACTTCCCAAAATACCCTCAAGCCATTTTAGCACTTTTTAAATTCTATCAACCAACATCTAATTCAACTCTAATTTGTACTAATTCCACCATTTAATTTCCATTTCTTAAGAGCTAAAACCTCAAAATAATTTAAACAATACCTCCAAATAATTTAGACATGCTTAATTATAAAAAAAATTTCGGGGCCAACAGTTGAATCACTTCTTACAGATGAGTGGCAGTTTGAGTTCGAACAGTTGATTCAGATCTGTTCGAGCATCTTGAACTTCTTCAAGTTCAATTTTGCTCCCACTGTCTTCTTGTAAAAGAAACTCTTTCTCTAAAAAGACAGCATGCTTCGAAACAAACACCTTTATTTCCTCAACATGGTAGAATTGATATCCCATTGTTTCTTTAGGATATCCTACGAACAAACACTTGTCAGACTTTGCATCAAGTTTATCTGACTATGTCCGCTTCACATAAGCAAGACAACCCCAAACTTTCAAATGAGTAAGATAGGGTCTTTTGTTAGTCCACATCTCATATGGAGTAACATCAACTGTCTTTGATGGAACTCTGTTTCACAAGTAAACAGTTGTCTCAAGTGCATACCCCCAAAAGGATTTTGGTAACTTTGCAAAGCTCATCATTGATCGTACCATGTCTAACAAGGTTCGATTTCTCCTTTCAGCCACACCATTATGCTGTGGTGTGTAAGGAGGAGTCCACTGAGATAAAATCCCATTATCTCTGAGATAATCCAAAAACTGTTGGTCTAAGTATTCCCCACCACGATCTGATCGTAAGGTCTTGATACTTTTTCCAAGTTGGTTTTCTACTTCATTTCTGAATTGTTTGAACTTTTCAAATGCTTGATTTGTATCTCATCGATCTGGTACCCATATCGAGAATAATCATCGATAAAGGTAATGAAGTAAAGACAACCACTTCTGGCATGGATGGACATCGGACCACATACATCTGAATGTATTAGGTCTAATACTCCATTCGCTCATTCACCCTTTACCTTAAAGGGTAATTTAGTCATCTTGCCTAATAAACAAGATTCGCATGTGTCATATGATTCATAATCAAATGACCCTAAACTACCACTCTTATGGAGCTTAGCTATGCGTCTCTCATTTATATGGCCAAGGCGACAATGCCATAAATAAGTTGATTTTAAATTATCTCGTTTATGTCTTTTCGTGTCATTGACATTCATAATTGGATGTGACATATCTAATATGTAAATTCCATTGCACAATGTACCAGTACCATAAAGCATTCCATTCAAACTAATAGAACAGCCATTGTTACTAAAAGTCAAATGGAAACCATTCTACTTAAACAAGAAATGCATAATATGTTCTTTGTTAATACAGTACAAAATAACATTCATCCAATTTAATTACAAGCCCGGTGGGGAGTGACAAAAGTAAGTGCCTACGGCTAATGCAAAGACTCTTGCTCCATTTCCCACACGCAGTCTAGTTCTCCTTCACGAGCCGCTCATCGTCCCCGAGGCCCCTGATATCATTGCATATATGTGAGCCACAACCGTATCTAATACCCATATGTTATGGTCGAAGCAAGATTAACCTCAATGACAAACATACGAAGAAGTCGAGGCATCGATGCCTTCTTACGCTTTAATTCTTCGAGATAGACTTTACAGTTTCGCTTAGGTGGCGGTCTTGCCACAATGGAAGCAAGTTCCTTTATTGTTGATCTCTTTGGTTTTCTTCTTGGCTGCACTTCCTTTTGGTTTCTTAGACCTTTTTCTTGACTTCTTTTCTTGGAACCGGAAGAAGAGTCCACCATAAACACTTGCTTGCTATCCTTCTTGATAGCTTGCTTTCATTATCTTGAAAGCGATTGATCAACTCGAGGATTGTCGTGGATATTTGGTTCATCCGATAGTTTAACACAAACTGTGAATAACTATCAGACAATCCAACTAGAATTAAGTCAACACTTAATTCATAATCCATAACAAAACCTAAGACGGCCAACCTCTCAATATACCCATTCATCTTGATTGCATCGCACCGCAGATGAACTCGAGTCATCTTAGTAGTGAAGAGTAGCCTCGAGGTCTTGAACCTTTCAGACCGAGCTTGCTCATCAAACAGTTCCCTAAGATGAAACACTATGGTATTAGCATCCATAGACTCATGCTGCTTCTGCAACTCTGGTGACATCGAGGCAAGCATAATGCAGGTAGCCATGTCACTGTCTTTAAGATGCTTATGATATGCTTTCTGATCCTCATCAGTAGCATCAGCAGCAGGTGGATCAGGAAGTGGAACATCTAGGACATATCCCAGTTCCTCTGACCTAAGAACAATTCTCAGATTTCTCAGCCAATCAAGAAAGTTGGGTCCAGTTAATTTGTTCGAGTCCATAAGTGAGCGAAAATTCACACTGGAAGTCATCTTCAATAACCTATAGGGAAAGAGAGAAAGAATGTTAGAGTAGAATTACATGCATGATCATAAGGACTTGAATGACATGCATATGGCTCCCACTAGTTTCAAAGAATCCATAACCCTCAGTACGAATCCAAGAAACATTATGACAAAATATCCTAGTGGGCCGATATCCGACATTACTAAAATGACCTTGGGTTTACCCAATAAGCCACCTTAGGTCAATCGGTAGGCATCGGTCATACCAATTGCATCATAGATATCCGACATTACTAAAATGACCTTTGGTTTATCCAACATGCCACCTTAGATCTATCGGCAGGTATCGGTCATACCATTTGCTTCATAGATGCAACTATCGACTAGTGCTATCAACTCGTGATGTATGCACACACATTGGGTTATCAACTCTTGATGCGCGTACATCTGATGCACACTGCCCAATTTTGCCTCTGTCCACGTTGACCTTGAGTTTACTCAACAAATCAACGCTTCTAGTGAAAACCGACCCATTAATCCGAAAATCTTATTTTCATGGTTCAAACATATCCGTATAGAGTGAGCTTGGGTTTACCCAACAACCCAACTCTATAAGAACTCTGGTTCTCCCCATATTAATGGAAGGCGTTAGTTTTCATATGATGTGTGAGGGTTTTCAGGTCTCATCTTCTTCTCCTCCAAGCCGTAAGATTATAGTCACCATGACTATATGGAATGATTTAGGGCATTTCATCAATCACATTGAGTCTATACCTAAAATCATCCATCATCCCACCTTTGTATGTTGTAAGTCGACTTGTGTATGTGTAAGTCGACTTATGCTAGTGTGTAAGTCGATTTATGCATGTGTAAGTCGACTTATGCAGCTGTGCACGAGCAAGTCGACTTGTACCATTGTGCAAGTCGACTTATGCATCTACAGTGCACGGACAAGTCAACTTGTATCTTTATTGGTCGACTTATCCATGTGAAATTGCTATCTAATCGGCTAATTTCTCAATCCGTGCAGTTCCAATTCACAATACCAAGTATAATACACTTTACCTTGATGTACCAATGAAACACTTTCATTGTTGCTTACCATGTATAAATGTACTATACATGAAACTTGAAATCAATGAATACACTATTATTCATTCAGATCTCCAAATAATATGAGAATATCAAACTATCACCCTAAGTATCTCTAGGTAATCTAAACTTTATCAAGATTACTTCGGCACTGGTCACAAAATTTGTGACGGCCAAAATAATCAAGACAACGAAATACACTAACGAGACGCTAATGTGACACATTTGACATCCCAAAATATTTGGAAACCCAATTTCAAGAAATTCAATTTTGAAAGCATACAACATCAATATAACACATTTTTAATCACATTAAAAATGATCCAAGGCATTGGAATTGAGAAATACACAATTTATCATTTCAAACAAAACAGCTCCAGCAACTTTCTCAAAACTGCCAAGATCTGTGTTTTGCTTGAAAAACTCATTGAAACAATTTCAATAAATTCTGAGAAAATTAAAGAGGTTACAAAATGTTCACAAAATGTGCCATGAATGTTTTCATGATTTATTTCCAACAAAAACTCATCCAACCTCTGCAACAAGGCCAATGTAGAATCTGTATTCCTCAACACAGTTATTCCCATTAGCTCACAATAAATTCTCAAATAAATATTAAATCACCTCGAAAACATTTTTCCATTCTCATAGACATTCATAAACATCTTAGAGACATTTTGGTGAAAGCAAATCCGAAAAAAAAAATTTCTACAATTTATTATCGAATTTATAAGCATGCCTGTTCATTGAATGTGCACAAAGACAGCAACCAGAACATTGGGGAATAAATTAGCAAAACCATATCAAATCACATTGATAAATTCCGAGCTTCCACAGATATATGCAAAAACATCTTGTGAACATATCTGGGCAAGAAAATTTCGAAAACTATATTTCTACACTGAATTCGAAATTCACACAATCAACATGCATCATCGTCACAAGCAATAGGCAACTCCGACCTAGTCATGGTTTCTTCGTTATATACGACACAAGTGGCTCTGATACCACTGTAGGAAAATCCCAGTGTGAGCATCACATGCCCACGGTGCGGAAAACAAAAATTTTTGTTTCGAGACCTTCCCGAAAGCCAGGATCCATGTGTCTATACAACAAACTCAAACCATAACGGCCAAAGGAGACCGTCTCTAGCGGTATCCACGCAGAGATCAGAGAACCTAACCGGGACAAACCCTTTAACTCGGGAATAGCTAGAGCAAGTTGAAGACTGCTAGATCTTACCTTGTTCTTGGAGAGCTTGAAAACCAACAATGAAGGAAGGAGAAACTTGGAGAAGAAGAGAGCTTGATCGATGGTGAGAAGAGACTTTCCTTTTTCACCTTAGGTTTTAAGAACTCTTTCTTTAAAACCCACGATCTTCTCTATCCAAGCCATCTTTCCATAAGCCTTTTTATTCTTTTAACTCATTAAAACACATTTAATGCTTATGGTGACAAGGCTTGTCCACGTATAGCCTTTATATATATATATATAAAGTTAAAGCTCATCTCCTCCTTTTGCTTCCACGTTTCACATATATATATATATATATATATATATATTAATTCTTTAATTAATTAATTATATATATATATAAATAAATGCTGAAGTGGTCCAGTCACACTGGGGTCGGTCCTACCGGCCTACCGGGTCCCTGTATGGGAAAAACCCTCGGAAATATTTTTCAACAATATCGATGTCGCGATCTCATCGGGACATATCTCGATCTCATCGGGATCCATTTAATCCTTTCGCTCTCTATATATTGGAACTCTGTCCAAAACTATTTTACGAATTCTCCGAGATACTCTTATGCGTGTGACCCATTAGGTTCCCGGTTATGTTGGCCACTTAAATTAACACTTAATCTGAGCAAGTCATGAGCGGTATCTAGCAACACATCATGACCCCCAATTGACCGGAAAGTAATTGGTTTGACGAATGAACATGTATTCATCATGAACCATATCACGAACCTTTCCATAGACAATTACCGTGCAATTCGTCCTTTCACCATGCTATACCCCACTTGGTTATGAGTATGGGCAATGTGTCAACTCTTAACTAGACTGATTATGTCAAATCTAGTCCAAGTGATTTCAGTTCTTGTCCTGGGACTCATTACTTTATATGTCAATGAAGACATTCTTCATGACATATGTGCTCCGGCCAGAGACTTCCAAGTAATGACCCTGACAAAAGGCCATGGGTATCATCTTCTGCTATCACAGAAGTGGTGAATCCTCTATTGGCTACTCAATTACCTTCGAATACCTCAAGCTGTACCCAATCACCACCCTATGAGCGACCTCGTAAGGCAACAAGGAATGGAGTCAAAGCACGTAATCAAGATCCAAGATATCCTTGAGCACCTCAAGTCTAAGGATACTTGCACCATTGCTATAATGAGATTATCACTGACATTATAATAGGACATCCATGTGATGATCTCATAGCAGGTCATCCAATGTACTTACTGCCTCTAATAAGCATCCACATCTCAACCCTAAATATCTCATATTTACAGCTTCTGAGATCCACTGCTTGATCAAATCAAGGAGCTTAAGATGTGCTAGTATTTCCAGATTACCGATGTCCAGTCTCAGTAATCCTATGACTAGGGATAATTTAGATACTGACATAATTTCACATGATAGGAATCTCAGTAGTATGATCACATCACAATTTTCTTCATGCTATGTCATATATCATGGACTTCATTAATTTGCTTATAGATCAATATCCATTCATAAATAATGAACAGCAAGTTAATGAAATATGCCTTTCTTTATTTATTCATAAAGTATGTACACAACTTTGTACAAAATGCGCTAAAGACGATTGCCTTCAGGGCACTACTCTAACACCAATAATATGTGAAAGTGAGTAGAAGTGACTGCTGCATCACATGGCATAAGTGCATGAAATATAATGGCTATTGTGACCAGTGTCGCCACCGATCAGAGCTTTAAGCTCAACGAGTGAAAATGAGTTTCAAGCTCATAAAGGATTCAGAGCCTCAGGCTCAATGTTTAATGAGCCTTGTATCCACCAATGGATAAGGGACAGTTATTAATGAGCCCTACAAGGAATAGTTTAGGCACTCGATCACAGCAAAATACGAACTGTAAAGTGAGTCTCATGTGCATGTATCGATTATGAATAATGTGAACGTGGAATTCTGTAAATGTGTGAATGTGAAATATTGTGAATATGTGCACTATGAAATAATGTGAGATGTATGAAAATTGTGTTATGTGATTGGGTGAACCATCGATGATGGTCACTCACTGAGTTCGCAAAACTCACCCAAAATTTGCAATTATTTTTCAGGACCCAGAAGACTACCCCGTTAGGTAACGGGCGTATGGTAACCGCATGAGAGTAAGAGAAGAGGTCAGGGATCAGTTCACGTCTGCATTAGTGTCTGATAAATTCTGTATAAAATTGTATTTTCTGAATTTTTGTAAAAATGATTCGATCAATTTGTAAAGTCACCAGACTGAATTAATTTGTATTTATAAAAGGTCCAGTCATTGTACTTACTGGTGATTGTGTATGGTAATGATTTCCCGCATAGTATATGCTTGTGTTTTAAAAAAAAATTATACTGAGTTTTGACTGAGTGATGTAACACATCACCCTCACAGGGTACGGACTCGAATATCACCATCGATGTCTAGTTCAGGTCATACAGGAGTGGGGTGTTACATTTAGGTGGTATCAGAGCCCAGAAGTATGAGCTTATATGGGCATTTTCTGAAACATATGTCAAGTCACATACACTAAAGTCATGTCATAGCGGACCGTGGCAACTGATCCCTAATCTGATTCGCATGAGTATGAGTCATATGCATGAACATGTGTCAAGTGTTTAAGTGTGAGAAAAGTGATGATATTTCATAATATGAGCCAATGAAGGTTTATGGGCAATTAGGAATGAGAAAAGAAAAATGGATAATGATATTCATATTGTACTGTGGTTATAAACCCTTGAATGTGATATGAATGTGAAGACACTAGCATGGGCTGATTTAGGAAAGAAGTGATATCAAAATGAATAATGAGACTTAAAGTGTATAAATCGAGTTGAAAGAAAACGAAATTTACGATAGCCTGGAGAGGTCAAATTTGGACATGAGTAGAATATTGGTTAAAAAGTGATAAGAGTTATGATTTAGCATAAGAACATGTCTATGTTTGATCAAAAGCTCAGGGATGACTAGGCATTTATGATTCTGACTTGTAAGCTCGATAAATGGGGATGAATGGAAATGAGAAAAAGTACATGGTTCGACAAGATAGATATAGTTGTTGGTGTTTATTATGAGATATCGATATTGTACCGAAATGTTCTACCTTCGAATGAGATAGAGAAGTTGTCAGGAAGAAGCAGTAATGATGAGATTAAAGTGTACAAGCCCGATTAAAAGAAATATGACTGTGAAAGGATAGACGTGGATTTGAAATGTGATAAAAGTTATGATTTAGTGTAATAATATGTTTGTGATAATGAGATTACAATTCTTGATGATTCTGCATCTATAATTCTAAATGGATTGAGAACATACATATGAACGATGAAATAATAGGAACATGATTTTACAGGTGATGAAACGTGATACATGATGTATAGTATGGAGAAAATTAGAAATGCGCCTAGGTTTAGATTTTATGTATGCATGTAGTTATGGAAAGGATGATAAAATCAAAAGGGGAAAAGTGAAGGCACTTAAAATGCTAATTCAATGATCATGATAGGATGTTGCATTAGAAGAAGAGGTAAATGTTAGAGTAGTGCCCTGAAGGCAATCGCCTTTAGCGCATTTTGTACAAAGTTGTGTACATACTTTATGAATAAATAAAGAAAGGCATATTTCATTAACTTGTTGTTCATTATTTATGAATGGATATTGATCTATAAGCAAATTAATGAAGTCCATGATATATGACATAGCATGAAGGAAATTGTGATGTGATCATACTCGAGATTCCTATCATGTGCAATTATGTCAAGATCTAAATTATCCCTAGTCATAGGATTCGAGACCGGACATCGGTAATCCGGAGAGACTAGTACATCTCAAGCTCCTTGATTTGATCAGCGGTGGATCTCGAAGTGTAAATATGAGATATTTAGGGTTGAGATGTGGATGCTTACTAGAGGTAGTAAGTACATTGGATGACCTGCTATGAGATCATCACATGGATGTCCTATTCTAATGTCAGTGATAAACTCATCATAGCAATGGTGCAAGTATCCTTAGACTTGAGGTGCTCAAGGATATCTTGGATACTGATTATGTGCTTTGACTCCATTCCTTGTTGCCTTACAGAGGTCGCTCATAGGGTGGTGATTGGGTACAGCTTGAGGTATTCGAAGGTAATTGAGTAGTCAATAGAGGATTCACCACTTCTGTGATAGCAGAAGATGATACCCATGGCCTCTTGTCAGGGTCATTACTTGGAAGTCTCTGGCCGGAGCATATATGTAATGAAGAATGTCTTCATTGACATATAAAGTAATGAGTCCCAGGACAAGAACTGATATCACTTGGACTAGATTTGACGTAGTCAGTCTAGTAAAGAGTTGACACTTTGCCCATACTCATAACCAAGTGGGGTATAGCATGGTGAAAGGACGAATTGCACGGTAATTGTCTATGGAAAGGTTCGTGATATGGTTCATGATGAATACATGTTCATTCGTCAAACCCATTACTTTCCGGTCAATTGGGGTTTATGATGTGTTGCTAGATACCGCTCATGACTTGCTTGGATTAAGTGTTAATCTAAGTGGCCAAAATAACCGGGAACCTAATGGGTCACACGCATAAGAGTGTCTCGGAGAATTCATAAAATAGTTTTGGACAGAATTCCAACATATGGAGAGCGAAAGGATTAAATGGATCCCGATGAGATCGAGATATGTCCCGATGAGATCGCGACATCGATATTGCTGAAAAACGTTTCCGGAGGTTTTTTCCATACCGAGACCCGGTAGGTCGGTAGGACCGACCCCAGTGTGACTGGACCACTTCAGCAGTTATATACATATATATATATGATTAATTAATTAAATAATTAATATATATATATATATGTGTGTGTGTGTGTGTGTGTGTGTGTGTGTTATACGTGGGAGGAAAGAAGAAGCAAAGGAAGCTTCTTTTGATGCTTAGTCATCAAAGGCATTAAATGAGAAAAAGACAAAAGATGAATAAAGGAGGTGAAAATCGTTGGTGTTTTTGAAAGTGGAAGCATACGATGCTCATTACTTCTTCATCTTTGAGAAAAGCTTATGGAGAAAGGAAAGAGAGTTGATGATCGTGAGTTTGAGAAAGGATTTGAGAAATCCTTAGCTTCATCTCTACATCATCTTCTCCAAGGCTTCTTCATCTTCTCCAACTTCTTCTCCTCTTCATCATGATTCCAAGCTCTTCAAGGAAAAAGGTAAGAGCTAACACTCTTTAATTTGTTCTAACTATTCCCGAGTCAAAGGGTTTGTTCCGGTTAAGTTCTCCGATCTCTGCGTGGATACCGTTAGAGACGGTCTCCTTTGGCCGTTATGGTTTGAGTTTGTTGTATAGACACATGAATCCTGGCTTTCGGGAAGGTCCCGGAACAAAAAATTTTGTTTTCCGCACCGTGGGCATGTGATGCTCACACCGGGATTTTCCTACAGTGGTATCAGAGCCACTTGTGTCGTATATAACGAAGAAACCATGACTAGGTCGGAGTTGCCTATTGCTTGTGACGATGAAGCATGTTGATTGTGTGAATTTCGAATTCAGTATAGAAATATAGTTTTCGAAATTTTCTTGCCCAGATATGTTCACAAGATGTTGTTGCATATGTCTGTGGAAGCTCGGAATTTATCAATGTGATTTGATATGGTTTTGCTAATTTATTCCCCAATGTTCTGGTTGCTGTCTTTGTGCACATTCAATGAACAGTCATGCTTATAAATTCGATAATAAATTGTAGAAAAAACATTTTTCGGATTTTCTTTCACCAACATGTCTCTAAGATGTTTATGAATGTCTATGAGAATGGAAAAATATTTTTGAGGTGATTTACTATTTATTTGAGAATTTATTGTGTGCTGCTGAGAATAACTGTGTTGAGGAACACAGATTCTACATTGGCTTTGTTGCTGAGGTTGGATGAGTTTTTGTTGGAAATAAATCCTGAAAAAATTCATGGAACATCTTGTGAACATTTTGTAACCTCTGTAATTTTCTCATAATTTATTGAAATTTTTGCAATGAGTTTTTCAAGCAAAAGACAGAGCTTGACAGTTTTGAGAAAGTTGCTGGAGCTGTTTTGTTTGGAATGATAAATTGTGTATTTCTCAATTCCAATGCCTTGGATCATTTTTAATGTGATTAAAAATGTGTTATATTGATGTTGTATGCTTTCCAATTTGAATTTCCTGAAATCGGGTTTCCAAATATTTTTCGGATGTCAAATGTGTCACATTAGCGTCTCGTTAGTGCATTTCGTTGTCTTGATTATTTTGGCCGTCACAAATTTTGTGACCAGTGTCGAAGTAATCTTGATAAAGGTTAGTCTACCTAGAGATACTTAGGGTGATAGTTTGATATTCTCAAATTATTTGGAGATCTAAATGAATAAGAGTGTACATCAATTTCAAGTTTTTCATGTATAGTTTGACTATATATGATAAGCATGGAACAATGAAAGTGTTTCATTGGTACATCATAGTAAAGTGTATTACACTTGGTATTGTGAATTGGAACTGCACGGATTGAGAAATTAGCCGATTAGATAGCAATTCCACATGGATAAGTCGACTAATAAAGATATAAGTCGACTTGTCCGTGCACTATAGACGCATAAGTCGACTTGCATAATGGTACAAGTCGACTTGTTCGTGCACAGCTGAATAAGTCGACTTACACATGCCTAAGTCGACTTACACACTAGCATAAGTCGACTTATACATACACAAGTCGACTTACAACATGCAAAGGTGGGATGATGGATGATTTTAGGTATAGACTCAATGTGATTGATGAAATATCCTAAATCATTCCATATAGTCATGATGACTATAATCCTACGGCTTGGAGGAGAAGAAGATGAGACCTGAAAACCCTCACACATCATATGAAAACTAACGCCTTCCATTAATATGGGGACAACCAGAGTTTTTATAGAGTTGGGTTGTTGGGTAAACCCAAGCTCACTCTATACGGATATGTTCAAACCATGAAAATAAGATTTTCGGATTAATGGGTCAGTCTTCACTAGAAGCGTTGATTTGTTGAGTAAACTCAAGGTCAACGTGGACAGAGGCGAAATTGGGCAGTGTGCATCAGATGTACGTGCATCAAGAGTTGATAACCCAATGTGTGTGCATACATCATGAGTTGATAGCACTAGTCAGTAGTTGCATCTATGAAGCAAATGGTATGACCGATACCTGCCGATAGATCTAAGGTGTCTTTTTGGGTAAACCCAAGGTCATTTTAGTATTGTCGGATATCTATGATGCAATTGGTATGACCGATACCTACCGATTGACCTAAGGTGGCTTGTTGGATAAACCCAAGGTCATTTTAGTAATGTCAGATATCGACCCACTAGGACATTTTGTCATAATGTTTCTTGGATTCGTACTGAGGGTTATGGATTCTTTGAAACTAGTGGGAGTCATATGCATGTCATGCAAGTCCTTATGATCATGCATGTAATTCTACTCTAACATTCTTTCTCTCTTTTCCCTTTAGGTTATTGAAGATGACTTCCAGTGTGAATTTGCGCTCACTAATGGACTCGAACAAATTAATGGACCTAACTTTCTTGATTGGTCGAGAAATCGAGAATTGTTCTCAGTCGAGGAACCGGATATGTCCTAGATGTTCTACTTCGATCCACTGCGCCGATGCTTGATGAGGATTAGAAAGCATATCGTAAGCATCTTAAAGACGGTGACATGGCTACCGCATTATGCTTGCCTCGATGTCACCAGAGTGCGCAGAAGCGGCATGAGTCTATGGATGCAAATACCATAGTGTTTCATCTTAGAGAGCTGTTTGATGAGCAAGCTCGATGCGAAAGGTTCGAGACCTCGAGGCTACTCTTCACTACTAAGATGACTCGTGTTCATCTGCGACAAGATGCATGCTTGAAGATGAATGGGTATATTGAGCTTGGCCGTCTTAGGTTTTGTTATGGATTATGAATTAAGTGTTGACTTAATTCTAGTTGGATTGTCGATAGTTATTCACGGTTTGTGTTAAACTATCGGATGAACCAAATATCCACGACAATCCTCGAGTTGATCAACTGCTCAAGAGCAATGAGCAAGCTATCAAGAAGGATAGCAAGCAAGTGCTTATGGTGGACTCTTCTTCGGTTCGAAGAAAAGAAGTCAAGAAGAAAAGGTCTAAGAAACCGAAAGGAAGTGCAGCCAAGAAGAAAACCAAAGAGACTGCACCAAAAGGAACTTGCTTCCATTGTGTTAAGACTCGCCACTGGAAGCGGAATTGTAAAGTCTATCTAGAAGAATTGAAGCAGAAGAAGGCATCAGATGCCTCGACTTCTTCAGGTATGTTTGTCATTGAGGTTAATACTGTTTCGACCATAACATATGGGTATTAGATACGGTTGTGACTCACACATACAATGATATGCGAGGGCCTCGAGGATGATGAGCGATGACTGAAGGAGAACTAGACTGCGTGTGAGAAATGGAGCAAGAGTTGCTGCATTAGCCGTAGGCACTTACTTTTTGTCACTCCCCACTGGGCTTGTAATTAAATTGGATGAATGTGATTTTGTGCCTGTATTAACAAAGAACATATTATGCATTTCTTGTTTAAATAGAGTGGTTTCCATTTGACTTTTAGTAACAATGGTTGTTCTATTAGTTTGAATGGAATGCTTTATGGTACTGGTACATTATGCAATGGAATTTACATATTAGATATGTCACATCCAATTATGAATGTCAATGACACGAAAAGACATAAACGAGATAATTTAAAATCAACTTACTTATGGCATTGTCGCCTTGGCCATATAAATGAGAGACGCATAGCTAAGCTCCATAAGAGTGGTAGTTTAGGGTCATTTGATTATGAATCGTATGACACATGCGAATCTTGTTTATTATGCAAGATGACAAAGTTACCCTTTAAGGGAAAGGGTGAACGAGCGACTGGAGTATTAGACCTAATACATTCAGATGTATGTGGTCCGATGTCCATCCATGCTAGAAGTGGTTGTCTTTACTTCATTACCTTTATCGATGATTATTGTTGGACCCCGAACCTTGGAGTGAAAATTTAGAAATAATAAATGATATCAAATGAGTGTTTTGTATGTGATTTGTGTTATAGATGAGGAAATGTGATTTATGAATGTTGATGGGTTGAGAAGCCTTAAGCATGAATCATGATTAGATATGTAAGACATTATGGAAAAGCAAGAGATTATGAATGAATAGATGCTATTGAATGTAAGAAATCATATGAATTGAGGCTGAGATTTGGATTAATTCCAAATGATAGTTGAATTGTTTTAAAGGATGTGTATTTAAGAAAGTGAAGTTAGGATGAATGTTAAGTGTATATGCTGATTTAAAGGAAATTAGAGAATGATCGATTTAGAATTGGCCAAAGTTGCTTTCCTTGAAGTTGTACCTTGATCTTTTATCTTTCCAACGAGACTAAGAATGCAAGATTCCGAGATCGGAGTTAAGAGTTATAGTAGATACAAGTTATGATATTATATGAGATTTATGTTAGTGACAGCTATGATGAATGTTTGAGATTTGTGATTTTGATGAATCAATTTAGTTGGGAATTGAGGAGTTCATGAATTTAATTTGTTGTTTGAATTGTTATGAAGTGTTTAGGCCTTTGAATGAGTAATTATGTGGAGATTATAAGTATTTATGAAGTTAGTTCTGATGGAAGAAGCTTTGGAAAAAGATTAAAGAGTTTTGAAAATTTGCTTGTCCGTTAAACGGACATGGGAGTCCGTTTAACGGACAGCCTCGGGTTAAAAAGACCCCTCCCCTTGCACATGTCCGTTAGGCGGACATGCCTGTCCGTTTAACGGACTGTCTCGGATGTTTTGGTATCATTTTGGCCGTACGTGTCCGTTAAACGGACAGCTACTGGTCACCTTGAGCAATTTGCGATTTTCACCAGTTTTGAGGCCGAATCTCATTTTGAGGTGTCTAATACGTGTTGTAGATATTGCTCTTGTCTTTCAAATGGAACTAGAACGAAGTCATTTGGATATTTGTAGAGAAATTTATAGCATTTGCGCCAAAAGAGTTTCAAATCAATTTCTGTTTTGAACATGTTGAGTTGTTTTGATCATAACTCACTCACCCGACCTCGGATTGAGGCGATTCTTGAAGCATTGAATTCCTAACACATGTATCCCTCTCTCCATGAAAATTTGCATCAATTGGAGTCAAATTGAAAAAGTTAGATTGAACCATATGATGATCAGAATGTTTTGCCTCATTCTGAGCTTGCCATTTTTCCTTCCTCATCCGACTCTATCACATCATTTGCTTATATCTTTTCCGTCCGACATCCGAATGACTCGGTTCTTGAAGCATTGGATTCCTAAGACAATGAAGTTCATGATTATGTTAAAATTATAAATTTTATAGATTTAATTGAGTAAGATTATGAGAATCAAAGTGAGTCAAGAAAGTTTATGAACATAGTTCAGTATTTTGTGAATTTAGGGATCTGTGGAGATCCGATTGAAGCGAGGTTTGAGGCGAAATAAAGTTAAGACATGGGGCTATATTTCTTATGAAGAAATGAAATTTTATTTTAGCCTTTAAGAATGTGTATTTGAGGAAAGAAGTGAATTTTCGAAACTGTTAGTAAAATGATATGTCCGACATGTTTGGACTATAACTTTTGATGTAGTGCTCCGAATTGGATGATTCTTAAGGCGAAATGAAATTAAGACATAGAGGAATAATTATCTAGAAGGAAATTTTGGCTAATTCCCTCTTCTTGATGGTGAAATTAATGTTCCAAAGTAAGCTTGTATGGAAAGAAAGTTCAGGGGCAAAACAGAGAGTTAACTTAAAGACTTAAGAGTTTAGGCTTAAGAGGAGGGACAAGAGGGTCATTTACACCCCATTTTAATGAGGTGGCACTACGAAAGAAGGCTGGTGTCGTTTTTGAAGGGAGAGCCACGAAAATGAGAGAAAGAACAAAGAGAGGGTGAGAAAGAAAGGGGGATTTCGTGGAGAAGAAAGAGAGAAAAGCTAGGGCTGAATATTTGAAGGTCTTCAAGAGGGATTTTCAAGATGTTCAAGAAGGGAAAAAGATGGAGGATGAAGAGAGCTCCAAGATGAGCCAAGCAATGTCAAAAATGGTGGAAAATAAGGTAAGAGAATTTTATGAGCTTTGAGTTTTTCTTGAGATTTTAGTTGATTTATCCTAAGATAGTTATGGGTTTGTTATGTATGGGATTAATTTTAGTGTTTATACTTTGGGTTATGTTGATTTATGGATGAGAAGTGATTTGGAATTTATGCTAAAGTATATGAGTAAAAATTGTGGAAGATTATGATGTAAAGAGGTTAGAAATCTTATGGGCTTGTCAATCATGAAATCAATTTTGAGAAATATAATGAGAATGATTTGGATTTGGTGGTATATGGCTTAGGTGATCTTAAGTTGGAAGAGAGAGTGAAGAAAAGATCAATTTGAGGATTGAAGCAAGCTTAAGGCATGGAATTAAAGGTGGGTGATATGTTTATTTTTCAAATTATGAGCAATTCTAATTGTTGGTTTTATAAGATATGGTTTTACCAATGATTGAACCAATTGCATTTGAAAAGGTTTATAAAATGTGAATGTCATTGTTTTGAAATGATTTATGAAACTTTCCGCAATGGTTCGGACGATTTCTCTATAAATGACTTGAACTGTCTATTAAGTAGATTTTGAAGTTAAATTGTTAAAGATGATATATATAGAGAGTTTCATGTGTTTTATTGATTAGTAAGTTGAGTATGTGAATTAGTGTGATATGTGAATGATTGTGTGATATTATGAATGGTTGACATCATGTTGATTTTGACATTACATGAAAAATGGAATTTCTGACAATGTGCCTTCGGGCAATATAAGTTTTCAAACATGAATACGTGTTACATGGGTTTGGTTAGGTCCTTCATGTGGAGTCAGTGCACTGGTCTCATTTTTTAAAGCCTTCTCCCGGCTGCCCGCTAGTGGCATTGGAGTTCCGTTTTTGGACTCCCCATGTGTTTCACGGCTATACATGACCGCTTGCGGGAATGTGCAGTATGTCTTGTTTTACGGACCAACCTAAACCGATTGATGTGTTATATGCTTTACTCTGTTTAGAATGTGCTGCATTTATAGGTAATGCATTTCATGTGTACAATGGTTTGAAAGTTTGACAAAATGAGAACTGGATTTTCAACTAAGAGAGTTTTGCAAAATTGTTTGTAATAGATTTATGAAAGTTTTGATTTTGAAAAGTTATGGAGAAGTAAACCCTTCTTGCTTTCAATCAACGAAATTAAGGTTTGAAAATACTTATGCTTATCATTTGTTTAATAAACATGTTATCCACGAGCTTCAAGCTCACCCCTTTCATCCCCATCTCCGGTATTGAGCAGGAGATTGGATGAAAGACATCAAGATATCAGTATTTGTATATGTTATGTATTTTGTGTATTTGGTTTAAGATTAGTGAAAATGGATTATGGCTTAGAATGCCACTAGAACATTGTAAGCTTTGGTTTATAATGTATTTTGGATTATGCAATTGTATAAGATTTTGGTTTATGGGAATTAATCAATGATTTGACTAGGGATGGTGTATATTGGTTTTGTATACAATTTGTATCGAGTTATGAATGAAATTTGGGATATATCTATATTTATGGATATGGATGAATGTACTGGATGATGTGATTGTAGTTGAATGTGAAAAATGTGAATGGATATGAAAATGACTTGAAGTGGTTTAGAACCTAGGATTGCGATACTGCTGAGATCCCGGACGGAGGGTCCGGTAGATCATGATGTATGTGTGATTGCTGAAAGTTATAGTAGTGAGTTTACTATTTGCAGGTTTGGGTTTTGTTCTTGTGCAGCCGTTATGCTGCCGGATTTTATATGGTAGTATATGGATTTTTATGAGATTGTGTAAGAATTTATGAATTGTTTGACATGAGTATGAGGTTGCTTTGGTAAGAAATGAGAATAAAGATAAACGTTATGAAAATATTGAGTTATCGCATAAGTAAGAAGACCATGGTTAAGGATTGAGATTAGTACGAGTTGTATATGATGGATGAAAAGCATGATTAAGAAAGCAAGAAAGAAAAAAAAATTATTACATCGATTCAGATTGCTTAGTCCAAGGTTTCCAACGCGACAAGATTTTCTATGTTCACGCCTCGGATGTCGGGATTTTGAAATGTCAGTTTCAATTAACCGTTTTATCTCACATTTGTATTCGATCCTTTTAGCTTCGAATATGTTTCATTTCACTTATTATTCCGATTCATGTGTCTGATTCCCATTTCATTATGTGATCCGTTTTAGCTTATTGTTATCGTTTTCTTTCGATTTGAATTCTATTCAAGAGTGCCCATGATCAAGTGTTTAAGCAGTGAGGTTCAAGTGTTAAGTGTAAGTATGGGTTCAGATTAGGTAGTTGGGTTCCGGTAACGGGATCCAACAATTATTCTCGATATGGGTACTTGTATCTAATGAGATACAAATCTGAAGCATTTGAAAAATTCAAACAATTCAGAAATGAAGTAGAAAACCAACTTGGGAAAAGTATCAAGACATTACGATCAGATCGTGGTGGGGAATACTTAGACCAAGAGTTTTTGGATTATCTCAGAGATAATGGGATTTTATCTCAATAGACTCCTCCTTACACACCACAACATAATGGTGTGGCAGAAAGGACAAATCGAACCTTGTTAGACATGGTACGATCAATGATGGGCTTTGCAAAGTTACCAAAATCCTTTTGGGGGTATGCACTTGAGACAAATTTGTTTACTTGTTAAGCAGAGTTCCATCAAAGACGATTGATGTTACTCCATATGAGATGTGGACTAACAAAGACCCTATCTTACTCATTTGAAAGTTTGGGGCTGTCCAAATTATGTGAAGCGGATCTGATCGAGATAAACTTGATGCAAAATCGACAAGTGTCATTCGTAGGATATCCTAAAGAAACAATGGGATATCAATTCTACCTCACGAGGAACAAAAGGTGTTTGTTTCAAGCATGCTGTCTTTTAGAGAAAGAGTTTCTTTTACAAGAAGGCGGTGGGAGCAAAATTGAACTTGAAGAAGTTCGGGATGCTCGAATGCACGCAGATCAATCGCTCAACTCAAACATCACTCATACAAATGAAGTAACAGTTCAACCTTCTACAAGACACGAAGTTCGTAGGTCACGTAGGATACGTTCTGTTCCTGAGAGATATGGATTTCTTGTGAATGAACAGAATGACGTATTGCTCATAGAAGATGATGAGCCTACCACCTATGAAGAGGTTCTGAAGAGTTCAGAGTCTGAGAAATGGTTTCAAGCCATGAAGGCTTAAATGGATTCCATGTATGAAAACCAAGTATGGACTTTGGTTGAGGCACCCGAAGGAATCAAACCCATAGGGTGTAAATGGGTTTTCAAAAAGAAAACCGACATAGATGGTAATGTAATTACCTATAAAGCAAGGCTTGTGGCTAAAGGCTTTCGTCAAAGACAAGGAGTTGACTACGACGAAACCTTCAGCCCAGTAGCAATGCTTAAATCCATTAGAATACTCCTAGCCATTGCCACTCATTATGATTATGAGATATGGCAAATGGATGTGAAGACAGCTTTCCTAAATGGAAATCTAGCTGAGGATGTGTATATGACACAACCTAAGGGCTTCACCTCCTATGATGGCGAAATGGTATGCAAGCTTCAGAAATCCATCTATGGATTGAAACAAGCATCCAGGAGTTGGAATATCCGTTTTGATGAGGTAATCAAAGAGTTTGGTTTCTCACAAAATCCAGATGAATACTGTGTGTATAAGAAGGTTAATGGGACTGCAATCGTATTCCTTGTACTTTATGTAGATGACATATTATTGCTAGGAAACGATGTCTCTATGCTACAATCAGTCAAGATTTGGTTGTCCAAACAATTTGCCATGAAAGACCTTGGTGAAGCAACTTATATCCTTGGGATAAGAATCTATAGAGATAGATCAAAAAGGTTGCTTGGTCTTTCACAATCAACGTACATAGACAAGATGCTAAAAAGGTTTAGCATGGAGCAATCCAAGAGAGGGTACCTTCCCGTGACTCATGGGATAACACTCTCGAAATCTATGTGTCCTAAGACACAAGATGAGAGGATGCGCATGAGTATGATCCCGTATGCATCTGCGGTAGGATCTATCATGTACGCAATGCTATGTACGAGACCCAATGTATCATATGCTCTAAGTGTTACGAGCAGATACCAATCAGATCCTGGTGAGGGTCACTGGGTAGCTGTCAAGAATATCCTCAAGTACTTGCGAAGGACTAAGGATGTTTTCTTGATATATGAGGATGGAGATCTCCAGGTGAGCGGGTATACAGATGCCAGTTTTCAATCTGATAAGGATGATTCCAAATCCCAATCAGGTTACGTATTCACACTGAATAGCGGGGCAGTTAGTTGGAAGAGTTCCAAACAAGAGACGACTGTCGATTCAACAACTGAGGCAGAGTACATTGCCGCTTCGAAGCGACAAAGGCGGTTTGGATCAAGAAGTTCATTCTTGAACTTGGTGTGGTTCCTAGCGATGATGGGCCCATCTGGTTGTATTGTGACAACAATAGGGCTATTCTTGCAGGTGAAAGAACCAAGGTCTCATCAACGATCCAAACACGTACTCCACAGATATCATTTGATCAGGGAGATCATAGGACGAGGTGATGTCCAGATCGAGAGAATTCCCACAGAGCAGAATATTGCTGATTCGTTGACAAAGCCATTATCACAAAAGAGTTTTGATTCTCATATACTACTTTATGGTATTAGATATCAAGGCGATTGGCTTTAGGTCAAGTGGGAGATTGTTAGAGTAGTACCCTGAAGGCAATCGCCTTTAGCGCATTTTGTACAAAGTTGTGTACATACTTTATGAATAAATAAATAAAGGCATATTTCATTAACTTGCTGTTCATTATTTATGAATGGATATTGATCTATAAGCAAATTAATGAAGTCCATGATATATGACATAGCATGAAGGAAATTGTGATGTGATCATACTACTGAGATTCCTATCATGTGCAATTACGTCAGTATATAAATTATCCCTAGTCATAGGATTACTAAGACTGGACATCGGTAATCCGGAGAGACTAGTACATCTCAAGCTCCTTGATTTGATCAAGCAGTGGATCTCATAAGCTGTAAATATGAGATATTTAGGGTTGAGATGTGGATGCTTACTAGAGGTAGTAAGTACATTGGATGACCTACTATGAGATCATCACATGGATGTCCTATTCTAATGTCAGTGATAATCTCATCATAGCAATGGTGCAAGTATCCTTAGACTTGAGGTGCTCGAGGATATCTTGGATCTTGATTCGTGCTTTGACTCCATTCCTTGTTGCCTTACTGAGGTCGCTCATAGGGTGGTGATTGGAGTGCGACTTGAGGTATTGAAGGTAATTGAGTAGCCAATAGAGGATTCACCATTTCGTGATAGCGAAGATGATACCCATGGCCTCTTGTCAGGGTCATTACTTGGAAGTCTCTGGCCGGAACATATATGTAATGAAGAATGTCTTCATTGACATATAAAGTAATGAGTCGAGGACAAGAACTGATATCACTTGGACTAGATTTGGCGTAGTCGATCTAGTAAAGAGTTGACACTTTGTCCATACTCATAACCAAGTGGGGTATAGCATGGTGAAAGGACGAATTGCAGTAATTGCCTATGAAAAGGTTCGTGATATGGTTCATAATGAATACATGTTCATTCGTCAAACCAATTACTTTCCGGTCAATTGGGGGTCATGATGTGTTACTAGATATCGCTCATGACTTGCTTGGATTAAGTGTTAATCTAAGTGGCCAAAATAACCGGGAACCTAATGGGTCACACGCATAAGAGTGTCTCAGAGAATTCGTAAAATAGTTTTGGATAGAATTCCAATATATGGAGAGCGAAAGGATTAAATGGATCCCGATGAGATCGAGATATGTCCCGATGAGATCGCGACATCGATATTGCTGAAAAACGTTTAGGAGGTTTTTCCATCTGGGACCGGTAGTAGGCAGTAGGACCAATTCCAGTGTGATGGACCACTTGAAGATTATATACATATATATATATATGATTAATTAATTAAAGAATTAATTAATATATATATATATGTTATACGTGGGAGGAAAGAAGAAGCAAAGGAAGCTTCTTTTGATGCTTAGTCATCAAAGGTATTAAATGAGAAAAAGACAAAAGATGAATAAAGGAGGTGAAAATCGTTGGTGTTTTTGAAAGTGGAAGCATATGATGCTCATTACTTCTTCATCTTTGAGAAAAGCTTATGGAGAAAGGAAAGAGAGTTGATGATCGTGAGTTTGAGAAAGGATTTGAGAAATCCTTAGCTTCATCTCTACATCATCTTCTCCAAGGCTTCTTCATCTTCTCCAACTTGTTCTCCTCTTCATCGTGATTCCAAGCTCTCCAAGGACAAAGGTAAGAGCTAGCACTCTTTAATTTGTTCTAACTATTCTCGGGTCAAAGGGTTTGTCCCAGTTAGGTTCTCCGATCTCTGCGTGGATACCGTTAGAGACGGTCTCCTTTGGCCGTTATGGTTTGAGTTTGTTGTATAGACATATGAATCCTGGCTTTCGGGAAGGTCCCGGAACAAAAATTTTTGTTTTCCGCACCGTGGGCATGTGATGCTCACACCGGGATTTTCCTATAGTAAATACTAGAAAACTGGAGTAGAATCATTGTCAATATGTGTGTTAAGGTGAGGAAGAAAGTGCAAGGCACGTTATTGGCCTACAAAAATAGGTTTCGTTATGATTATATGGTAAACCCGGTCATGGTAAGTGGAACAAGGATAGAAATGTTATCTAGAGTCAATTGGAAAGTAAGTAGCATTAACGAATGTAAGTAAGTGAAGACATGACATAAATACATCTTTAAATAAGATGTAAAGATTTTGGATGGTATCTACCGAGGTATAGAGTAAAATAAATTGCTTAATGCCTCATTGAGCCTTAGTATCGAGGATGCATTGACCATAGAACTTATTAAGATAGATGTTGAAATTGATTTTTCCTTAGGTATTATGAATGACCAATAAGTACTCATGGACAATAGGTGAGCGACAATATTAAGGTTTGTACCAAGAAATCACTGACATAAGGTTAAAAAGCCGGGTAATTTAATTATGAACAATGAAGGCAGGCTTTCCATGACCAGTAGCTGAGATCATAAGCTCTTCTCTCGATTCAACAATGGAATCTAGTAATTCTTCCATTATCCAGAGGTCAGGGCTCGTCGCTTGATTCAATCGGGTTTGCTTCAAAAAGGAATCGATTGACGCAATGGAGGGAATTGTGAAATAAGATGACAAGTCTCCAAGAAAAGTTGAGCTGTGTCGACTTTTTATTAAAAAAAAGAATAAACAGTGATTCAAAAGTGAATATTGGAGTTACATCCATAGCAAAGACTCAAGTATAAGAGTGAGAAAAGGCTATTGGGAGTGTATATATATTGTTGATGTAAAGTACCCAACTATATAAATGGATTTCAACAATTCGAGGAGATATTCTTGTTAATGTGAGGTGAACTTATGTCCACATCATAGTACGTGTAAATATGTTTGGGAACCATAAATTATATCGATGAAGGTGTTACCAACACGAGGACATTATGTTTGCAGATAAGTTGAAATGTGTGGAGTAACAGGTATGAATGAACAAACATTAGAATAAGTTAATGTGAAATCATTGGGAAATAGAAAGAACTGCTAAAATCCGTCGAGGAAAAAGGAAGTTCAATGAAAAATTGAGGATAGCATGTGATAATACTACTGCTTAGTTACTTAAGGAATTATGAGAACTGAACATAAGCATACTGAGTTTGAGGTTATATCTATTGGAGTTAACCATACCCCTATAGGATTATGATATTGAAGGTTAATGTGATCCAAGAAAAATGATATCAGTTAGTGACTATGATCATAAAGGTAAGGAGAGTATATGGAATACTTGAGGGAAAAATATATAAGTCGCAATAGTGAAGAATGAAAATAAAATAGCTATAGTGTTAAGTATGCCATTCAGATTTGGAGATTTTGTAGTATATACAATAGAGGTTCCCAATCGAGATCAAGAGGGAATTAGTTGTAATAGTATAAGGTGATTTTGTGTACCTAGGGATAATTATAGCTCCATGAGCTAAATTTAGATACATGACTTGAAAATTTCTACAATAGTAGTTGGTTTGAAAGCTTGGAATCATGATGTGTAAAGAAACATATTGGATATACATATGAATAGACAGATTAGTAGAGATTAAGGTAAGAAAGGATTGCGCAGAGGGACCTGTCCTAATAAAACTAATGTTCCAATCAACTGTATCGAATAGAACATTTTATAGCAGAGTACCACACATGTGGATATTCAGGTTACTCAATCTAGTGCAATAAAGAGTGTATAGTGACGAGTTAAAATGGAGCAAAGGAAATCTTATTAGCTATGGAAAAGTATTTGCAATTAGGAAAGCCCAAATTGAAGATTTGAGGAATTTTGATGGAATAAAGTATGTGTACGACCTGATAGAGAGATGTCCTAGTAAGTGTACCTTGAAAGAACAATTGGCGGCTAAGAATATTGAACTGAGTGCTTATATGTTTGAGTTCCTTGTAGTTTTGACTATTGGAGACAGGTATAAAGCTTATATGTCAGGAATGCTTCAACATATAAGATTAATGTGTAGTGTAAATTGACTACAGGCAAAATCATCATTATCCTGGTGATACCATTAGAGGCGTCAAACGACAAAAAGAGTCGTTCACCCTGAATAAAAGCCAGAACAAATTTGGGATACTGCTCGAGAGTGAACTAAATTGAAAATCTGAATAAGGTGGTTTTGAAAGACGAATGGATTTTGGTGGATCACATCGAAGTCGTGACTATGTGGAGAAAGATTTGAAGGTTCAGTGTACTAATACCGATGAAAAAAAAGAGATGACTTGTCCTTGAGTGTTTCACCTGTGCCAAGGTGTAGTTAGATGAGATAAAAGAGTAATAAAGGAAACTAAGAGTGACATAAAGTGGTATGTATAAAATTATGACAAAATGGGATTATGGCATTATGGTGATTTTATGATTATCAGAATCACATTCGATATATGTGTTGTTAAGATTGGAAGTGAAAAAATTGGAAATGAATTTCGAGGATGAAATTTTTATTAGGAGGGGAGAGTTGTAACATTCCATCACTGATGGGAAAGGTACAATAGTACTTTGGAATGGGTTATGAGTATTTAGACTTGTCTCGACATGTTCATGCATAATATGGCCTCTATATATATATGAATAGAAATTTTTGCACATGCACATGATTGTACATGCATTCATGACATTTTCCCGACATATGTGTTTATTGTGAAAAATGTGTTATTTGTGCTTGAAAAATGAATTGGAGTGGATTTTGTGCGTTTTACATTTTTGGTGAACTACTTGCTTATGATGTAATAAATTTTGACATATGTGTTGATTGTGACATCTATATTGCTTCATTGTTTCATGTGCATTCCCTGCATAAATGCATGATCAGTTAATGACAGTTGTAACCGGAGTAGCCACCGAGAGCTAGAAACTCAATGTATTTGGGCCTTCAGCCCACAGTGATTCAGAGCCTCGGACTCAATGATTAATACTTCCATATTGGGACAGTTTAGGCGCTTGATCACAACAACGTAATAAATTGGAAAAGTGTCACATACGCATTTCATATGCATCTGATTGAATCTCTTTGATTGAGTGAAAGGCAAAATGCCTTATACTTATGTGATAACAATCATGTGGTACTTCTGAATGTGAAATTATGATATTTTGAACAATGTGAAATTATGAAATTCGGGTGATGTGATTGATACGTGTCGGACTACGGTCCGAAAATATGTGAAAGTGAGTGGAAGTGACTGTTGCATCACATGGCATAAGTGCATGAAATATAATGGCTGTTGTGACCAAAGTCGCAACCGATCAGAGCTTTAAGCTCAACGAGTGAAAATGAGCTTCGAGCTCATAAGGGATTCAGAGCTTCAGGCTCAGCATTTA
This sequence comes from Erythroxylum novogranatense, assembly GCA_029891385.1. Taxonomy (NCBI): domain Eukaryota; kingdom Viridiplantae; phylum Streptophyta; class Magnoliopsida; order Malpighiales; family Erythroxylaceae; genus Erythroxylum; species Erythroxylum novogranatense. Next base: position 51,279,779 of record CM057226.1, on the reverse strand, counting down.
ATGAGCCCTGTATCCACCAATGGATAAGGGACAGTTATTAATGAACCCTACATGAGACAGTTTAGGCACTCGGTCACAGCAAAATATGAACTGGAAAGTGAGTCTCATGTGCATGTATCGATTATGAATAATGTGAACGTGGAATTCTGTAAATGTGTGAATGTGAAATATTGTAAATATGTGCACTATGAAATAATGTGAGATGTATGAAAATTGTGTTATGTGAATGGGTGAACCATCGATGATGGTCACTCACTGAGTTTGCAAAACTCACCCAAAATTTGCAATTATTTTTCAGGACCTAGAAGAATACCCGTTAGGTAGCAGGAGTATAGCAACCTCATGAGAGTGAGAGAAGAGGTTAGGGATCGATTCGTCTGCATTAATGTCGATAAATTCTGTATAAAATTGTATTTTCTAAATTTTGTACAAATGATTCGGTCAATTTGTAAAGTCACAGACTGAATTAATTTGTATTTATAAAGGTCCGGTTATTGTACTTCTGGTGATTGTGTATGGTAATGATTTCCCATAGTGTATGCTTGTGTTTTAAAAATTATATTGAGTTTTGGTGAGTGATGTAGCACGTCACCCTCGTAGGGTACGGACTCGAATATTACCATCGATGTTGGGTTTGGGTCATACGAGATTGGGGTGTTACAAATTATACATGGTATTAATGAGGGCTTAGATATATGAATGATTTGTTGATAAGGATTGCAATATTGTACCCCAAAATTTTCATTGAACATGCATTGTGCATACTTTCTATACATTGATATGCATAGAAAAACACTTGTGCATTTGTGCAAAAATGTGTTTTGTATATTTTAGAGGAGCACATCGAACGCAATCAGACATTACCGGACCATCCAGGAAATAGCTTATTGGAGCGTACTGTGAGTCAACCTAGATGATTTTCTAGGAATGATTTGATTTGATTTGTTTAAACTTCCAACATTATTAAGCTGTTTTGCGATTTGTTTATGAATTCAGACTTTAATTGTTCGAGGAGATCAATATTTGGAAATGTATTGGAAGTGCTCTAATTGCACTTTGATTGTTATGGAATTTTGAATGTTATGTGAATTCTCAAAGAAAGTTGAATGCCAAACTTAGGTCCGATGATTATGAGTTTTGTTTGAGCATCATATGTGATTGCCTTATATGTCATATTCAGTTTTGATGCATTTCATAAAAATGCATGCTCAGATAAAGGCATTGTTACTTGAGTTGCCAATATGAAGTGCTTCCACGTAGACCTTTGCTCCGTGATATATGTGTGTACACGTAGAACTATGCTCCGTGATTATGTTCTGACTGAGTCCTATAGGCTAGTATTTGTACAAGTATGTGATAGGCATTCAATCACAATAATAAAAAAGAATGTGAGTCTCATATGCATATGTATTTGTTTATATATGATCTATTTTGCAATGATTAAATGTTATACCATATTGTGTGAGTTTTTGAATAATAAATGTATGTTAGAATGAATATTTGTGTATTATGTGATGTGTGTATATGATCCGGTGAATTCATCAATGATGGTCACTCATTGAGTTGCAAAACTCATCAAAAATTGCAATGTGGCTTTTCAAGTACGAGACAGGAGACCTAGTTCCATAGTCAGGATTTAAGGAATCTTTTGGACAGAGAAATGGCTCAGAGGTCTGTCAACTGACACCAGAAGTGCTCTAGCATTATTTTTGTAGTTTTGCTAGAATTTGTATAAGGTTTTGTAAATATTGTTTGGTGGAAATAGTGTAAGCTCTATGAATGAATGGAATGAATTGGTTTTTTTTTTAATTTAGTGACTTTGGAGTATGTTAGATGATGTCATATGTAAGTTGGATTTGTTTTTGCTCCAACATACCATTATCATAAGATATGTACTTAAATGTCCTTCGGGTATTCGAGTATTTACCTTATAGTAGTGGGATGTTGCATCTAATGCTTCAACCTTTAAGAAAGAGATGCAATAAAAGATATGTTAACATGTATTTATTTCAGAAGATCCAGAAACTTACCAAACTTATCCTCTTTTCTTTATATTTTAAGCTTGTTAGTGTATGGAATTATCGACTCATCCTCTTTAACTACTTCTACATTTGGTTCCTCATCCCTCTTTTTCTCCTTCTCTTCTTCCTTGTTCTTTTACACATCGTCCTTATCCTTCTCTTCTTTCTCTTTATCTTTGACCTATAGCTCCTTCTTATTCTTCAAAGTTATTGTAACCATTTGCTAACTTGAATTTGCCTCGTGTAGCCAAGTAAAACATCTTAATGCCCTTTAGAGACAAGCTTAATGAGTTATCCAATACGAGTTTTCAATTTTTAAAGTGACTCTTCAATTATATATAAGCAAGTCACAGCTGTAATCATAAATTTTGTCACAAGCTCTTTGATATTTAACTTCCCTAGTTGTTGTTGTTGCTACTGTTGCAAACATTTTATTAAAAATTAACTAATCCATGGAAATTTAAAATGGTTTCTCTAACATAGATCATAAGTGTCATATCTAGAGGCCAATTGTCTATAAAATTAGGTTGCTTATTCAATTGTCACACATTGTAAAGCACCTTACAATTATGATTGACACATTACCACCAAAAATATCACAATGCATCACCAACATTGGTTGAGTTGCTAAATGCATATTAGCATGCCTCTCATTCCAAGCCTCCAATATTGTCGGTATAGCAAAATTCCTCATGAAACATTAGTCTTCCCATCTTATGTTTCTTAGCTATACTATTAGGTACCTAATTTAGTCACTAACTTAGAAATTGAGCCACATTATTCACATTGGGACTAATTATATATAAAAGATCTTTTCCATTTGCTACTTTAATTTTATATATGAAATCCAAAGTTGAATCTTCTACTTTTCTTACTTCAATATAACACAATAAGCAAATATGAACAATTCTCAAGACAATTAGAATCTTCCATTAAATTAAGAAATCAATTTAAAACAACAAATTTTAAGGTTCATCTTATACCTAAATCTCTATCACGATTTTGTTCATGAAAAGTGAAGAAAACTAACAATAAATAATAAGAAAAAATAGATAAAAGATAAGTTCTCATGGCTCTGAAATATTCATGTTCTTGATTGAATCTTATTGGAATACGACTTTTCTTCAAGATTGTTTCCTTAATATGTTCTTGTATCATCTCTAGCCTTGTGACTAATTGTTAGTCCTCTTAAATGTCTCTCTACTTTCTTTTCTCTCTATCCGTATTTTTATCATGAAACCTTAAAATTCAATTAAATACAGGGCAAACACAACTTCGTGTCGGCCCTATGTTGCTTTACATATACGGGGCAGTCGCTGAGGATGGCGTTACATAGCGAGAGTTTAGGCCAAAAAAGAGGTGTTTTGAAAACCAGTTGCGTCTTGCGTTTTGTGTTTTGATTTTTGAAAGCCAGCCACAACCGCACCAACATTATTTTCGTTTTTTTAACAGCAATGATAAGAAATGGAGTTAAACAACCCTTAGTTAACTTGTTGTCTAATCTACTATAAATCCAAATTAAAAAAATTAGTCTATTTCAATTTTAGATAAGTTTATTTATTTATTTTAAAATAAAATCCTTTATTATTTCTTCTTTATTTGTCTAGAAAATGGCTTTGTTTTTTCATTATCATTTTTCCAAATGTCATTCAAATAAAACTCCTCTTAAGATTAAAAATAATTTCATTTTATTTTTAAGTTCTTTAAATATTTTTCTAAGCCTTGTGATCAAGTTTTAAGCATTTATTTTTATATTTACATCTTAAATAAAACGTAAACACTTAACATGAAAAATCGCAATGCCAGAATTTTTTAAGCCTCAGCCATACAAAGCAAACCCAGCCCATCAAATAAATAAACAGATGAGCATATATATATATATATATATATATATATATATTGGACAATTAAACAAAAGAGTTGTCTTCTTCTTTCTTCTCTCTAATTGTTTTCTCATTGGTAAGTGTTTAATACTTCATCTTCATCTATTCCCTCATTTTGTTTGTTTTGCATAAATTTTTGAAGATTAATAACCTAAAATCCTATAAAAGGCATAAACTTCTTAGACGTAAAATTTTTTGGCAACAGTTCTATGCCTTATATTTGCAAGTTTTTGTCATCTTACACTAGTTTATAGTTAGAATGTATATTGTAATTGTTTGAGACAATAAATTGAAATCATGAAAAACAAAATTGGAGAAACGATAGCTAAAAATGAGGAGAAAAAAGAGATAGGAGAAGACAAGATGGTGAAGAAAAGAGCAATTTAGAAAATTTTAAACGGTATTAAGAGGCTAAATAAAATTTTAAAAATTTAAAGGTAAAATTGAAATTTAATTCCTACAAGGTTATTTTGTATTAATAAAAACAAATGACGGATAAAATAGGATTATAGGATTTTTAATAGTTAAGGATATTTTATTAATTATTGTCAATAGGTTAAGTAAGGATTTTTAATTATTAAGAATAAAGTAAAAAAGAGAATAATGTCAAATTATTAAAGCTCAATCCTCCGATCCCGCTCCTGCTCCCACCAGCGACGGTATGTAAAGCTTCATACATTTTACCTTTTATAACAATATTATAAGTTTCCTGTGCCTGTGTGTCTGTGTTAAGTACACTCTTTAAAGGTGATGTCTTGGAGTAGTGAGGGTTACTCTTTGTTTTTTGAGGTTTTAGGAATCCCTTCAAGTTCAGGTAAAGTAGGGTAGGGAAAGAGTGAAATGTTGAAAGCTTTTGTAATACTTGGGCTTGCATTTTCTATTATTCACCTGCTTTCTGTTGTGGTATAATACGAAGAAAGAAAGAAAGTTCATTTTCTTAATTTTATAGTTTGGTTTTGTTAAATGTGCTTTAATATATGATATATATTTTAGGTTTTCTTTTTCTAGCTATGACATGCATCTTGGTTTTTCCTTTTCTTTTTGTTCCGTGTTCTTCTCTCTTTCATCACCATTCTTGAGTTTCTAGTTTGAGTATTAACTTGATATTGATGAACACGAAGGAGAAATGGGAAGAATGAGATCCTTCATTTTATCTTGTAAATGCAAGTGAGAGTTTTTAGTGCTACCCTTTACTTCCAACCTCTTGTTTGTACTCTATTGCCTTGTTCCTTCTCTTTTATTGAAGACTTTGAAGTTTTTGAATTCTTGTTCCCAAGTTTTCCTTTTTATTTACAGGTAATTTCTTAGTTTAGCTTTATTTTCTGGGTATTAATCATCATAAAACAAAAGATACTTTATGTGAAAAGAAAAGGGCTTTTTACCCTTCTCCTTCTTCATACTTTTCTGTTTTCTTCTTCTGCATCTTAAATCCACTAGCTTAGTTGTGATTAGGCTCTAAGGTACTGCCTTTTCTTGTTCTTCTTCTTCACCATTTTTTAAACATTATTCCATTTGTGGGCACTCTTAGTTTGCTACTTGTTCTGGGTTTGACCATTTATTACTAACAATAAATATGGAACTACGGAGAATAAGACGTGGGAAAGTTGTGTTTTTATATGATCTGGGACTTGAGATGCTTCACTAACTAATAAGGGATAAATTGTTACATTCTATATTTGCAAATCTGTCTTTTGAAACCTATTTGCATTCAATGTTGTCCCAATGTTGCATGCCTACTAAATAACTGCTACTCACTATTGTGCATTTCCTTTTTTTGTTTTTCATTTTCACCTTTAGGTACCCTTTTCTGGCTCATCCTGCTATAGTTTTTTTATTAAAAAAAATTGTATTATGTGGTATAATGATAATTAGTTGTGTATGATGTGATCTATTATAATTAACCATTTAATTTATCATCATCATCATCATCATCATTATTATTATTAGTTAATGCGTTGGCACAATTTTTGAAAGGATGGTAGTAGTTTTATGCAATTTTTCTTTTGGTTTAGATCTGGTTATGAGTTATTACATGCCCTTTTTTTTCCCTATCATTTAGCACATGTTCTTTTGGGTGGATGGGGGTGGGTGGTTTACTAGATTGTGTGGACAAAAGTTTTAATCTTTGAAGTATGAGACTTTCTTCCTCTGGCTTCACTCGGCAAACTCAAAAAGGTATGCTTCACCTTATTGCTTCCTTTCTGTGATTTTTCTTTATGTATTCTTTCCTTTCTATTTTTGCTTGTTCTTCTGTTAGTTTAGTGGTTGCGCTTTCACGTGTATACAGCTATGCGTTTTATTTCGTATTTTCCTTACTAGGTCATTTTTATGCATAAGCATTTACTATTGCTTTGCTTCTAATTGCATGTTAATTTTGAAACCTTTTAACTTTGACTTTGAAAAAATTCCTTGAGGTTTGTTGTTAGTAATGCATATTCCATCAAATGTTAAACTTGATACTACTGAACTTAACTTGATTAGTATAACCCCAACTCTCAAGCTAGTTATTTTTGCCTCTTTGTTTCTACGGACCTTTCTTACCACTCAGGCCCTTATCTTTTATATTCATCACTTTTGCATAATCTTTTACATCACTTTTTTATTGTCACATTTACATATGGATCTACCGGAAACAACCTTTCTTCTATATAGGGATAAGACTACGTACTATCAGACCTTTCTAGACTCCGTTTTATTACGGAACTTCGAATTGGATGTAATGATGATGATGATGATATTGTGTGTAATTGAGTTAAAAATTTTCTTTAATAAGTCTAATATAATTTTGTAATGTTTAGGTTTGAAATTAAGGAGTAAATTAGACTTATTAATTAGTTGAGTCTAAAATTTAATTAAGGATAACCTTATACTGTACTATTATAATAGTATTTTGTTATTAATAAATTATTATATAGTGATTCATATTTTGAATAATAGTTACATTTATGGATTTGTAAAGTATATGAAATGTGCCTATTTATTTTACAAATAATTAATAAAGTACAAAATGTTTAGCATTTATATTTTGTTACATATTGTGAGTATAATTAAGAATATTAAGGTAAATAAAACACGTTCATGAAATTAAATAGACTTTTTATAATAGGTTATGAATAAAGTATATAAATCGTGAATATGTGACTTACCTAAGATATGTTACATTTGATAGTAATAGATTGATAGGTTGTTTAAATATGAGTGAACGATGACTAGGTATATGTCCTTAGAGCAGGTATCTAGGTATATGTCCTTAGAGCAGGTATCTGTGGCATCCTGATTTTTGAGGATGTACTGCATTGATATCTAAGTTTTAGATTGGTATCGAAATTTATTGAGTCTTAGAGATATCCTTTGCCAATGGCTAAATACTGAAGTGACACTGAGGTACCAAATCAGATTAAGTAATTAAAGTACTATGTGTCAATATTTATACATCTAATTAAGTTTTCACTTAGCAAAAGATTATGATAAGTAAAGAAAAGCGTAAGCCTCCTAGACAATTTAGTTAATAACAAAAATTTTGGTAATTAAATTTATAAAAACTCTTTCATATTTAATTAACTAGTTAAACAAACAGGATAGAGTGTCAAATATCTTCTATATTTTATAAACTAACATTCAAATTCAATTTAATTTAAAATTAATTCCTTTTCTTTAAGTTTTTCCAATATTTTAAAATCGTACTAGAGTAATCGGTTCAACAAAAATAATATGAATCGGATGGTCCTCTAGTTCGATATAGTTTAATAAGTTGTTTATATAAAACCCAGTCAGTTTATTAATGAATCAGTCAAAACTGATTGGTTCTTCAGCCATTATCGCTTTTACTCTTTATCATCTTCTCTTCTCAGGTCTCACTATTTCCTTTTATGGAAACTACTAGTCCCTCTATAACCCACAAAAAAACTTTACTACCGTCGAAATACTAAAGGGGAGAAAAGAAATGTAGAAGAAGATGAGATCAGATGAGATGAATACATAACATCATGACTCTCAAAGCGATTCTAGGAAGCCCACGGCAGAAAGGCACGAAAGAAGATGAGATGAGTTTGGGAAGAAGAGGCAACAAAGAAAACTCTACAATAAATCAACTTTACTTTTTGATCATACACGTGTTCAGAACTTAGAGCCTCACGTTGAATTTAGCATGGCTGCGATGAGTCTCATTCTACTAAATTAGACACTCCTAAATTTTCCACGTGTACAATTCGTTGATAACTAACAATCTTCATCTGTGGCCTTGAGCACCTTACCAATTAGTGCTTACCATATGGAGAACATAATTACATTCTTGAATGCATTTTAACATATGGCATCAGTGTGGTCCTTTTTCGTTCTTAGTAATGGACTAGCAGGTTAACATGTGCAAACGCTGTTGAAAAGTGTCCAAAGTGAATTTATGCGAAGCAAAATTTAATATGTACGCTTAAATAAAAATAATATGAAAATATAATGAAATAATCATCGGTTGAGAAGAACTAAGATGAAATGACTTTCTTTCGAGATAAGATAAAAATAGTTTACATGCTCTACTACTGACATGTGTAGTATAAAGATATCTTAATCTATAAGTTTTTTAATGTGTGCTTCATAAAATTTCCTAGTATCGAAGTTTACTTCTTTGAGATCGTTAGCCATCTTTATCATTCATTAGTTTTATACATCTCGACGTAGCGATGTCCATCCAACTATTATGTGCTTTTTATTCCGCGCATGGTATTGGATAAGTAACTCATCTAGCTGATTTTGACTCAAATATCTTTTGAGTTCGAAATAGCTGGAATTCATATCTGGCATTAAAATAATGAAATTAGTATATAAATGTGATAATTATTTCACAACTTTATTGAGAAGCAAGAATAAGACGAAGGTTGGAGTGGCAAAATGTAGCATGTAATAAGGAGGAACCTATAAAAATGTTGCGAAAGATAAAGAAAAGGTTTTGTTGACATTATAAATTGAAAAATTAGGATGAAAAAGTAATCGAGAAAAGAATCGGTTATCGACCGAGCGGTCGTTCTTTGTTTGTTGAAATAGAAAAGTAACCTCGACTATTGCTATCTTTGGAATAGAGAATGGGATGTATTTAGGTTAAAAGAAGAAGGCAAAAAAGAGGGTAGGAATTGTTTGGTGAAGTTAGAGGAGAAAGGATATAAAGTTTAAATATAGAGTTGTTAGGAGACCATATGGAAGGTGAGACTCAAGAGTTGCATGGTATTAAATAAGGGCAAGACTAAAATGATTTTCCTAGAGATAGGCAAAAACATAGCTCAGCTATCAATTGAAACGTCAATCTATGTTTTGATCTTATGTTTGTTTACTTTTGCAATACGTTATTGGTAGTATTTGACATTATTATAGCAGTTAGAAGATTATTCGATATAACGAAAAGACGTCTCGATATTTGCTTTGTAGATTTTGGGGGTTATATATTTACGAAGAAGGATTAGTCAATTCGTATACTCCAAGAAGAATTATAGAATTGGTAAGTGAAATTTAATCGGAGTTGGAAATGACATCAACTGAACTGCTTTAAATAAGGAAGAACAAGAGCAAACTTAAAGAAACAAAAATAAGTTGAAGTAGTAAAACGTTGAAAAGCAGACGAAAGAAGAAAAACGAACGGAAGTTCAAAAGTAGACGAAAGCAAAAGCAGTTGTTATACTGGATAGATAATCTAATGAAAAATCTTCAACACCTTGGCGAAAAAATGACAAAGAAGGGTCATCTGTTGACTGATCTGTGGAAAAATGGTGAAAAGAATGAGACGAAGCAGAGAAGCAAAAATAAGACAAAGTCAGGAAAGCAGACGGAAGGTGAAAAGCAAACGAAAGAAGAAAAGGAGATCGCAGTTGAAAAGCGATGAAGCAAAAGCGATGAAGCAAAAGGCATTAAAGCAAAAGCAGACGCAATCAAAAGCAGACGCAAGCAAAACGAGACGATGATACACAATTCAAACCTCGTTTGAGTTTGAAGATTCTGGACAAAAAAGAAGCAGATTCTAAGAAAATAGCAAGCACTGAATGAAGAATGTTGTTATAATCGATGATAATCTAATGGAAATTCTTCAACACCTTGGTAAAAACAACAAACATGGCTCATGTGTTGACTTATGTGGAAAAATGCGGAAAGAACAATAGGAAGATTGTAACAATGTTTATCTTTCTTGTAGTCATTCATAATGTGTTAATCGCTTTTCGGTAAGACTCGAAGTGTCCTTGTCTATAAGGTACTTCAGAGGTGTGTCTGAGATATCCTAGTTTTGGATTGTTGAAGTAGAAATAATGATGAAACAATGACGATGAAAAACTATAAGGTACTTCTGTAGGTTATGAATGACTACAAGAAAGATCAAGTGTAACATCCCGTCCTCTTATTAAGGGTTAGTACCCAAACTTTCGGTATTTGTTAACTCAAAGAGAAGTTAAGGAAATGCATTTTCTTGCTCATGCATCATGCTAGCATATAAGCACATAGATACGAAATGCTTTAGCATAAAAAGTGGTACATGCATTCATTGACAACTTCTGGGTATAAATGGTATTAAATGTGATTTTATTGAAAATGAGGAGTAGAAGGAGTAGAAAGAGTGATCTTGGTATGAGTTGTAATAAGGAAAGATTTAGATACAAGATTGGTAGTGATCTGGAAAATATTCACTGAATATGCTTCAGTCATTTAGCCACAACGTTTTCTCTAGTAATCCAAACGTGATGATTCTTATTTGGATTAAACTAGATATATATGGCTACATTTTGTGTGAAGACATCGAATTTCAATTCTGTGCCTAAGAGTCTCAAATATTATCATGAAGTGAAAAATTGGGTGCAGTGTTGGTGTATGAATGAAAAATTTGTCTTTTTGACAAAATTTCCTTCTGAAAAGTTGTAGATCTTTCTTTTATCATTCCAACGGTATAAAGTTTGTAAAATTTTCACATCTAAGTCAAAAGTTATGCGTCTTATAAGTGGAGATATTCCAGACGCAAAAAGCAGACGCAGAAAAACAGACGCAAAAAAACAGATGAAAGAAAAGTAAGATGATACAGAACTTAGAAGATAGAATTGGACTTTTAGGTCTTCATAGAAGTTGTAGATCTTGAAGTATTCTTTTCAATGGTCAAAAAACGAAGTCAATCGGACTTCTGTAGCAAAAGTTATAGCATTCGAACTGAGATATGTACAGACGCAGAAAAACAGACGCAAAAAAGACAGATGTAAAAGCGCATTTAAAGAAAAGTGAGATGATACAGAATCTGGCAGATAGAATTGGCCTTTGAGGTCTTCATAGAAGTTGTAGATCGTGAAGTCTTCTTTTCGATGGTCCAAAAACGAAGTCAATCAGACATCTGTAGCAAAAGTTATAGCATTCGTACTGAGATATGTACAAACGCAGAAAAACAGACGCAAAAAGATAGACGCAGAAAAGCAGATGAAAGAAAAGTGAGATGATACAGAAGCTGGACGATAGAATTGGCCTTTGAGGTCTTCATAGAAGTTGTAGATCGTGAAGTCTTCTTTTCGATGGTCTAAAAACGAAGTCAATCGGACATCTGTAGCAAAAGTTATAGCATTCGCACTGAGATATGTACAAATGCAGAAAAACAGACGCAAAAAGACAGACGCAGAAAAGCAGACGAAAGAAAAGTGAGATGATACAGAAGTTAGACGATAGAATTGGCCTTTCAGGTCTTCATAGAAGTTGTAGATCTTGAAGTCTTCTTTTCAATGGTCTAAAAAAGAAGTCAATCGGACATCTGTAGCAAAAGTTATAGAATTCGTACTGAGATATGTACAGATGCAGAAAAACAAACGCAAAAAGACAAACGTAGAAAAGCAGACGAAAGAAAAGTGAGATGATACAGAAGCTAGACGATAGAATTGGCCTTTGAGGTCTTCATAGAAGTTGTATATCTTGAAGTTTTCGTTTCAATGGTCTAAAAACGAAGTCAATCGGAAATCTGTAGAAAAAGTTATAGCATTCGCACTGAGATATGTACAGACGTAGAAAAACAGACGCAAAAAGACAGACGCAGAAAAGCACACGAAAGAAAAGTGAGATGATACAGAAGATAGACGATAGAATTGGCCTTTTATGTCTTCATAGAAGTTGTAGATATTGAAGTCTTCTTTTCAATGGTCTAAAAACGAATTCAATCAGACATCTTTAGCAAAAGTTATAGCATTCACACTGAGATATGTATGCAGGCCTTGAAAAACAGATTTAAAAAAGATGACGCAGTAAAAGCGGACGAAAGAAAAGTGAGATGATACAGAAGTTAGACGATAGAATTGGCCTTTGAAATCTTCATGAAAGTTTTAAATCCAGAAGTCCTTTTTCTAATGGTCCAAAAATGAAACTAATCGGACTTCTGTAGCAAAAGTTATGGCATTCGTACTGGGATATGTACATTTCAGGTGAGGATATGAACATGTTGGATTGTACTTATCAATTCACTAACCTTAACAAAAGGGTGATTCCCAGGAGCACCAAACCACCAAGACCCATGCTTCCTCTTAAACCCAAACTGGATAAGAAATCCCAGTCCCTTAACAAACAAACTGACAAACTTTGGGTTCGACTCTTGAAGCGCGGACTGTGGCTCGAACAAACCTCAAGAAAGGTTCATCTTGAAGTCTGCCACGAGATAGCAGGGCTCGCGAACGGATTGGCCAACGATGGGCGGACATGAAGAATTTAGACACTGAGAAATGGTGTCTCTTTCAAGGAGTCCGGGTCCAAGTAACTTGGTGTGGATCGGAGTTTAGAAGATAGAAAACAACAAATTTTTGGATAGAAGGTTGGGGTACTCGAGAAGCGTAATGGGAAGAGTTATTAATCGGTGACAATAAGAGATTGGAGAGTGAAGAAAGAAAAGGAGGAGGACCAACCGTGGAGAAGGAGAGGAGCGAAGGAGAGAAAGAGCGTCGTGATTGCGGTAGAAACTTCCAGAGTTCATGACGGGATTTAATTCAGAGTTATTCAACCGTGAGATTAAATGGACGGAGGGGATGGATTGCGTTATATCTATATATCTATATTATATACACATATCTAATAGGAATAATAATAATAATAATAACAAATGCACGATAGCCACATTGAGCCTGCTATACCGAAATCACTATCGTGCAAATACACCCTATCGTGCAAATTAACTTATTAATCTTTTATTATAAAGACATTTGTTAAGCTGCATCAAGAAGCTGCAAATCTTGATTTCCTATTAATAATTATAATATAATGAATGAATTAATTAATATTGATATGATAATTAGCTTAATATAAGATGCGATTTTCTAAATTCAAGCTCCGTAAGGTTTGTAATTCGGACTAACAATAAGTTCTCGCTTCAAGTTCAAAATATATATCATTAATATTTGTATTATTATACCTTATTATGATTAAATGCATATATCTTGACATATTTATATCTATTTAATTAAATTTCATTACATATTTAAATTATTTATCATTTAATTACTAATTTAAAATTTCCATATTTATTATACATTAAAATTATATAATAATATAATCAAATACATATTTTTACATTGAGAATTTAATTACAAAATTTTTAAATTTTCTTAAAATTTAATTACAAATTTTAATTTTTCATATCAACTATCACAAAGAATCCTATGGACATAACAATTGAAAGCGCTACTTTTAGTGTTTGACTTAGTGCATTTACATTATGTTACTCAAGAATATCCTTTTGATTCTCGAGTACTTGTTGACTTATAAACATACAAGCGCACAGAAAATTTTGTTGGAAAACTTGAAAATAGTTCTATAAATTATTGATCGCCAACCTAAAATTACGCCACAATGGAGCATATTTAGAATAATAAGCATTTTCAATCAATCTGCAAGACAATATCGACATAAGTGAAGTAATATCTCTAGCATTTATTAAAAGCAGGATAGAATACTTGTTCAAAAGAAATACATCTTCTCCTCCAGGTTTAATAAGTTGCCCGATTAGAAATAAAAGCTTTGACATAGGTAAGATCTTTATAGATGTAAATTCATCTGTCTTCCTCTTATTCCATGAATGTTGTACGAACACGTGTTGTAAAGGTGAAATTTGAAGTATCTGAAACACACAGATTTTATTAGCAATTTAAAATCCAACAAGAGTCAAAGTTTAAATCACCACCGAAGGCAGGATAAATGAATGACACAGAGCGATCAATACCAAAAGAAGTGATGAAAGATAAGAGGATGGGAAAGTGGGAGGAAATATAAGCAATAATCGTGTTTGCATTATTTAGCACAATTGACCTTAACAATAGTACATATTTCCAATTTTCCACCAAATCGCACGTTCTAAGACACTAATTTGTCTTCCTCGATGCTTGAATATCAATGGGTCATAAAATAAATTCTCCATCCACCATGCCAAACAAACATAAAAGTGCTTTGTTAAGCGTGCTTATGTCCGGAAGGTATATACTACCAAATGGGGATCATTTAGGACACAAAATATCATATGAAATGTTCCTCGAGAGGTCCGAAAGCAAGAAACACTTTGGAGAACATAAGAAATTCATTTTTCATGTATGTCCATCAAATTTCAATTCATTACCCATTAGGCTAACTTCAGGAAATTATATTTTAGCAAAGTTATAAGAAATAAAGAGTATCAATTACTACTTAAAGAGTTCGGACCCAAGTTATCAAGTCAACCCTTAAGTTCAACTTCAAATGTTAGGTTTGATAAACCTACATCAAGGAGGATCAAGAACCAATTTAGTTTAGTTTATTCTTAAACTTTAGTACATCAATGGTGCATTGCACAACTCAAAATTGGCTATTACTAAATATCAAGAAATTACAAATTCTTCAACAAGACACTTAATGAAGTGCCATATATCCACGTCTAAATCTAATAAATTGATCATGCATCGAACAACAAAATTCAATCTATTCAAGGAACTTTATTAATTCTAATCCCTTAACTTTTAAAATACAACGGAAATTGCAAAGAGCTTCCACCTAAATTCATTTCTAGTGAAAATTTCATCAACATAAGTTCAAGGAGTGTGGTAAAAAATGCATATTGCAGCATAGATTAAACTAATAGACAAGATGAATTTATAAGAAGCTAAGCAAATGAAGTTGCACTTTAGCATATTATTAACTTGTAGCATAAATTAAGTGGGTAGACAAAGATTAAAATAGGAAATAGAGATCAGTAATTTTTTCTTAGAAAGGAATGAAAACTCAATGGAGACAAAATCATTGAAGAATATCGATAAGCTACCCAAAACTCAAAAGAAAAACAATATTACTTCTAAAAATCCTATTAGGCATATAATCTGGTACATCTTGGAAAAGCAAACAGATATGGTTAAAGGATAACAACCTAATTTTACCACTAGAATCTGTTTGAGCTATTGGTTTCATCGCTCCTACATCCTTTATCCTTTTTTATATCTACGGAGGAAAGCTTGACACGGAGGCTCATTGCCACCAATGTCAACATCCTCATCATCGAGACTCATTTCCTGCAAGTAAATCATCAAGAAGCATAGGTAACAAAAAGCTTGCATCTTGACGGATGGAATCTATAGTTGCAATCGAAAAGAAAAGCAACCTTTGTCATGTTGCATGGATGAATTGCTTGGGCGATTCATTTAACAGCTGCAAGAAAGAACAAAGGATATCATTTCTCCAATATAAATGTTCAAACTTGACAAGGAATTAGCCAAAGGGATAGGTACCTCTATTTCACAAGGTTCCACTCTAACATGTTTCTTTTGTTTCTTTTCGGTATAGTCATCTAAAAGCTTTCTTAATGTAAACAAGGTATCGGCCCCACATTTGCAAATCAATCACGCATTTCAACTTCTTGTTTCCATCATTATTTTCAAGGGCATTATTATTTTCTAGATTTCAATGATGGGACTTAATATCGATCCCATTTCTACGCCAAGTAAACTCTTCTAGAATCATTGAAGGATTCAAAGACAAGATGAAAGAATATCACATCATTAGTTTGGTCATATGGTTGGAAAATGTCTCATTCTGTTCATTTCACTATTGAGAAATATGCTAACATCACTTCATAAGAGTCTGCTAGTACATAAAGTGGTGGGATGTTTATAAAATGCTCAACAGAAAAAATACAAATAAAAGCAAGAACACCAAATTTGTTTGTGCATCATGGTTAATTAAATAGAGCTAGATACAATTTAAGAAAATAAGCAATGCATGTTCACCCTAAACATAGAAAGGTTAGTCGTAATTTGGCTAATTCCGAAGATGCTCACTGTAGCACTTATTTACGAGACCACTAAGTAAGCAAAACACCAAGAAACCTGACAACGCTTTTTAGTCAAAATTTAAAATTTAAAGAACTTAAGGTAGTATCTAGTCCAGAAAAGTCCAAATGAGTATCGAATAGCGTAAGCAGAGCAAAATGAAATTTTCTTTTTGAGATAATCAAACAAAGATGATGAATTTATTTTGGATGTTTTGTCTCACGACCATCTCAATCATTTTTACCCTAAAGAAAACTCCTAACACTTGATCCACATGCTCATCTCATCCCAAGACTACTTTGAAGGGGTTCACATCCTTTCTACAGCTCATCCTGAAAATTTTAAGAAAATAATCTTCATTTCAATATGGACAAGTGAAACTATATACTGATTATAGTAATAATAAAGAACTTACATGTAATTCATCGCTGTCTTGATTTGGCTTCCTTGTCGTCATCCCTTCAAAGATCATCATCATCCTCATCCTCACCCTTCAATAGATGACATTGCAATTGGGGAAAAGAAAGTGATGAAACAAGAACATTAAACACATAAATAAGTTTCTGGGTAGGCTTACATCAATGTCGCGAGGTTCATCCTTTGATTTTGTATGCAATAATGAGACAAAGCTTTCCAAGAACCCAAGCTACTATTCTATTACAAGGAGTAGGACAAGTATAGTTAAAAAGACCTTCCTTTTACCCATTTCTTCCTCTCTAACTCATTTCACTTAAGGATAGGCCTTTGTTATAGTGTGAAAGCCTCAAAACATCTTGACACGCTTTTACAAGTAAAGAGCATGAAAATACCTCCTCTCTTTCTTCTTTTACGCCTCCTCAAATCTTGCCTTCTTAGCCTGCAGTTATTCAAAGAATCTCAAACAAGTACCAAAAAGCCCCATTATGAAAGTTACATCGAAGAAGGGAGATCTTGACGTACATCCTTATTCTTTCCCCAAGTTTCTTCAACAAACTTCAGTGCATACTCTAGTTCATCAAGAAGATATTGTCAAACAAGGTTCCATATTTCACCAGTAAAATGATCTTTATTAGTTCGAACAAAATTATAGGTACCAATAATTAAGGACATATGGCAACACATAAGTACCGCCACAACTCAATTCCAACATATTTCGGATCGGGAACACATAGAGATCCGGATCATCCTTGAAATCTGCTAAGTAAACATAAATTAGTGAATGCCATAAAGGTCAAAGGAAAGAGTATCAAGACCGATAAAATAAATGTTGGAGCAAACTCGATTGTCAATCATTGGCGCCTTCCACTTGCCTTCCACTTGCAACATTGCATCAAGATAATGCATTTCCTAAAGTCCTTGATCCGAAAGACACCACGGATAAGTTGTTTCAGCACACGCAGAGTCAGTGCAGATGAGTTAGCCTCATCAAAGCCTTATTGTTCATCAATAACATTTGAACCGTAACCAATGTCCTCAAATCCTAACAGAGAACCCCTTCCATGTCATTTACTTGGTTGCTTTTCAAGAGAGCATTTACAGCTAGGTGATGAATCTGCACAAAAGCAATAACTTACCTACAATCAACAGAATACTAACCATCTTGTTGGATCCACTTACATCCCCAAAATCACCCCCTTCCCCCATAATAAGGAAAAGAAAGGATATTCCAACTTTTCAAAGGAGAAATTATTTAGATTACCTTTAACTACATAGAAACTTTTCTGTATGCTCCAGGATATGTTAGAACAAGTTGATGGACCTAACAGGAAAGTTAGCATTGTAAGCTGACAGGAAAATGCATTTGTGCATGTATAAGATAGACCAATAGAATAGCACAAGCTGTGTAGAATGTCATTCACCATAAACTTGCATCTTTTCTCCTAATTTATTCCATATCATATGAGGTGCGATTTTCTTCATGGTAGGAGACATAATAAGAAAAAGAAACAAATTTATAGGAACTTGATCCATTTGACATTAACCTCATCAAGAAAACATGTAGATTCTTCATTTATGCCTCCTAAATCGAGAACACATCGAGATCCATAAAACCTGTTAGAAAAAATTTGAGTCCGGATCTATAATCGAAAAACAATGTAAAATATACAAAACATACAATCATTCGAAATAGGATCCAATCTGGCTTCCCAAGAACTACAATCATAAGACTTTTGAAGAAAATGGACAAGTTATCATCTCATTAGCTTGCTCGTTGTTGATCACGCAGATTCACTTGAGAAGTAGACATCTGCAACATATATAAGCCAATCAAAATCAAAATTTCCCACAAAACCTGCGCAGCAGATGATTTGAAAATTTGTTTTCACACAGAACAACTTGTAGTGAACTAGAATATCAGTGTAGCAACAAATGAAAGAAAAGATTACATGGGCATATCTTGCCAAAGAAATTCTCTCACTCAACCACTGAAATGATGCAGCAGAACGTTTCATTCCAATTCTTGCAGCCGCTTGTTGCCATGCTAGTACCTACATCATTTGAATTATAAAAGCTCTAAACTTCGAATAGGAGGCTAGGATATCAAACAATTATTATATGTGTGACTTATCAAAGTGTAGTATAACAAATGACCGTAGTTCAATTGCTTCATGTTTTCATCATTATTCTTATATAGGAAGAATCAATTGGATTAGTAAATGTTAATCAAGCATTAAAAACCACGTCAATATTTAAAATAAATCATCCACACAAGTACAGAATCTAAGGGGATGAACACTTTATAAATGTAAGGAATGATGTAATTTTCATCAAACTTTGTCTGAATGAAGTTAAATGAGATCATGAATCATTCCATTGCACTAAATCGGGGAAAGGGCTAGCCTCGACCCTCAATAATACCTTCACTTTCGGTTTCTTGGCTCGTTTGGACACATGACATTTGGAAAGTTCCCTACTTTGTTGTTCACGATTTCATATGTAAGGAAAAGCATCAACAAAAGAAAGCACCTACATATACAATCGAGCCAGCACAAATAGACCTATAGAAGGTACACATAAAACACACGACACGAAGCATGATTGACACCAAGAGATGTAAACAAGAGTATATGAACTCAAGAATCGACTAGTTACATAGGCTCATTTCGGTTTAACAAATCAAACAATAATGTAAATAATCTCCAAGATGCGGCCTTTTTACTTGTTGGGCAATGGTTATTGATGGATAGAGGATTGCAAAGTTGATAATAGAATTGTTGGAAGAATAGTAAAGGAATGAAGCCTCAACAAAAGCATGTTTAAAAGATTAGTAAATAAGATATGAAATTTCCATTGGCCATCCTAACTTTCGTAACTACAAAATAGTAAAATTTGTCAAACACGGATGATGAGAACAAAGTAAAACGCACGATCTTGACCAACAAAAGAATGTGTCTTCCATTTGCACAGAGCCTAAAATAGATAGAGAGAATTTAGAATTACATACGCTCGTCATAATATGCATAAAATTTCCACAAAGAGGTGTCTTTTGATTAAGTTAGAACATTGGGACTCATCAGACAAGGCAAGCATGACCTACAAAAGTGATTCATAAGATTTTCACAGTTTTCTTTACATCAATTACGAAATAAATCTATGCATAATAAAACTAATAAAAGCTCTAGGAAACTTTGAAGAATGAATATAATTACAAAGCAGAGAATCCTTGGAATCTTAATAGTGAAAGAAAAGATGAACCTCAATAGATAAAGATTTTTAATAAAGATCTCAAAATCCGTGATCAACAGAGATGCAGAGGATAGTACCTTATGCAAAGTGGAGCAAAGATTGTGACCACTTGAAATCGTAAAGACGAGGATCTCCATCATCTGTATTGAAAATCCACATCTAAAAAAAGGCAAAGAAAGAAAAGTGAGATGAATAACTAATGATGGGAAAGATCAAATCGGACATGAATTTCAATGAATTATATTTATAACACATATAAAAGAAACAAGATCAATCAATTGTGCTTTCGATTTCTCTAGTAATAATAATAGGCCATTGCTAAAGAGACTTAACATGTATTAAATAACATTCTAATCAAGTTAAAATGACAAAAGGAAAAGCGTAGTAGGAATTTCTCTTACTTTAATTGAGTTGTCAATTTGATGCACTCATTAGCACAGGTCATCGGCAAAAAGTGCAAAGAAATTATTGAACTATCATGGGCCTCTTTAATAACCGATTGAAACCTTCTTTCTCAAGATTCCAAATGCTTATGATGCCAGAGGAACCTCTAGATGCTAGAAGTGGCTGCCCATTTAAAAGGCAAGAAATCAAATGTAAAAGCAAATTTATGGAAGTCCTCCGATAAGAATTAAGAATAATAGAAGGTCACAAGCCGCCTAGCTCCGTCTGTTGGGCCACAGACAATAGCCTAGCCTTCTGGGGCCGGGCCAAAATTGAGATCCCTAAGCATGTGAAATAGGTAGCAGCACAATGTGATCTAATGACTTAAGAATCTCTTTGATTAAAGCAGATAACACTTGATCACTTAATACGCATAAAATTATTCAAGGGATTTGGTTTATTTTATGACGATAAGGAACATTATCATGAGAAGAACAAATAATGCAAATTGCACATTTCATGAAGTTTGAAATGATAAGAGGCAAGATCACAAATATGTAAGTACCTATCACAAGTGAAAAACATGATCCAAGAATTGTTGTCAAAGAATTTGAATGAAAACTTGCAATGATTTAGAGCTAATCAAACTTACCATGACAGAATCATTTGGCGCATTTTGCAAGAGTTTGAACTGAAAACCGACATATTTAAGAGCTGCAAAAGGCACATATTGTGCGGATCGTATTATCAACATAACATAATGAATCGGATCAACAGGATCCAACGCCTTTTCCTTGCCTAAACGGGTGCAGAAAACTTTTCTCAAATAAGTTTTGCATTATGTCATATCCACAGTTTACCTATCCTTTAAATGGCAGGTGCACTATATATCTCGCTTAACATGCCTAGTCCAAACAATGACAATGACCAACTTTAATAGAAAAAGTAGAGCATCAAACATAAATTGATCAACAATATTTCTTACCACTAGAACAACAGCAGAGACAACAGTTGTTGTGATGCGATTGCAGAAAACTAGAAATAAGGAGAACTTAAAGTATTCTTTGTTTGCTCCATATGGCACTCTCATTATCTTTTCCTACAAAAAGAGAAATTTCAAGTGAACTCCTCATGAATATATTCAAGCCATGAGTAGGATGAAAAAATAAAGTTAAAAAAAAAAAAGAAAACATCATATTAATTAGCACATTCATGAATATTAGATGCATAGAAATGTGTTCTCACAATATTTTCAAAAGAAATGTGTTCTCACAACAAAGAGAACCAAAAGCAAAATCATTATTCTCCTCATATATTAACAATTAATCTTCCATTACCATCCAAAATGAGATGATTAACGAGTTGAAGGCATTTCTACTGATTGAGGCTAAAACCCTTTAAT
Organism: Erythroxylum novogranatense; assembly: GCA_029891385.1. Lineage (NCBI taxonomy): Eukaryota > Viridiplantae > Streptophyta > Magnoliopsida > Malpighiales > Erythroxylaceae > Erythroxylum > Erythroxylum novogranatense. The sequence goes on along the minus strand of CM057226.1, from coordinate 51,258,154 downwards.
CCACAACAAATAAAATAAACAGTGAGGAATATCACCATGCAATGGCATGAACATAGGTCATAATTCCATATAATGGGTTAGACATGGATAGCCATATTCATATTAGTAAAATTACATAGGGGCAATTGAGAAGGCTGTAAAAGGCCATAATGAAATCAACATAACCATAGAAAATCCTTACTCAATCTCCGCACATAATTGAGACATCAACTAGAGCCCAAAGAGAGAGAGGGAAAAAAACACTAAATGTGCTAGCGTTAATTTTTTCAGAATTGGAGTGAATTAAATACCAAATATATAACAAAAGTATAAAATATCAAGCAAAATACATCAAATATGGGTGTAAAACATAGTCAAATATGCATCTATCATTTTCCACTTCTCTAGACCAAAATCCCCGAGAGAACTAACCATCATCATATAGAATATTCTTCCGGATATATCATTCGACGCTTCCCATATCTCATATAGTCGGGGCTCATGCTAGCGGTCATTAACACAAATGAACAAAACGACCACCGACAAAATATTTATTCTCCCAAATCTATAAACTAAAGAGGTATATGATAAAACCATAAAAGTGACTGAAATATTATGCAAGGCGGAAAACTTGCTCACAACATCTTGTTTGATAGCAACTCAGGCACTCGAGACCATTAGGATTAATTAGTTTACATTCTTCAACATGGCAACAAATCCCAAGATATTTTAGATAGAAATGTAGGTTGAGATGAAAGGAAATGTGAGGATGACCTCCAAAGAATTATCAGGGAGAAAAGCCTCAAACAAGGCTTCATCCATCATCAGCACATCTCTCCATATGGCTCCTATATTTGGCAAGGCATTTAAAGCCAGTTGAAAAACAAAAGAAAAGGAAAAAAAGCATTTTGATTATATAGATGCGACAATTCCCAAAAACATCCCTTATCAATCACAGACCCCAAGCTCAAAATTTTTCCAATGGTTGTTCAAAGAAAAAAAAAAGAGTGAAGAGACAACAAGGGGTTGACCTGAATACCAGCACGAGAAGAGCGAGAGACAAGCCTCTTCTTGTCCTTGTCCTTGTCTTTGTCCTTATTAGCTGCGGTGGTTTTGGCTGCCAAAAGACCCTTTCCTCCTTTTCCGGCCATATATCACTTACTCTATTATCTTTTCAGCAAAACCCACCATGAGTATACAATATGCGAAAACCACACAAAAGAAAAGAAAAATGTCAAGCAAAACACCCAAATTATAAAAAGTAATGAAAAACCCAGATCTAGAAAAGGCTTTAGCAGATCTACCTGACAAATTTAAAAGGAAAGAGAGAGATAGACACGAAAGCGTCAAGGAGGAGAGAGGGAGCGAGCGTTGGAGAGTATTAGAAAAGAAGCGAGCGGGATGTGTTTGTAGGATATTAGAGATTGGAGGCGTACCAAAGAGAAATATAGCAACGATAAAGCGATAAACGAAACCCTAGAAAATCTTATTCACCAAAATCGTCTATTCTTATGTGAGGACCAATCGTGGAGAAGGAGAGGAAACAGTTATTCGAGAGTGAAGCAAGAAGAGGAGGAGGACCAACCGTGGAGAAGGAGAGGAAGCCGGCGGAGAGAGAGAGCGTTGTGAGTGCGTAAAGGTAGAAACTTCGAGAGAGAAAGAGAAAGAGCGTTGTGAGTTGCGTGAAGTGGTTTGGCTATTAGGTCATCAAATAGCTTCACAATGAAACCTATAGATTTTTTATCTCAACCATTTTCCACTAATAACTCAAAAGAATTTTATTAAAGAAGACTGCATTGGAGCTATTTAGCAGTGAACTTCAAAGGCTATATACTTGAAAATCGGTACATTCTCACTATTAAACTAAGTTTAGAGCTACGAATTCAAAGAGGAATGAATTAATTTTCCTAAAAATCTTAAAAAGTACCTTATGAAGAATGCCAAATATGTTCTCTAACAATCTGGATGTAATATCGGTGTTGTTTGAAGGAGCATAAGTAAGAGAAAGGTAAATCGAGGATGATAATTGTTTTTTTCCATATTTCCTTCGTATGTAAACTGCCCTGAATATTAAATGGGAAAAAATGATATCATTTAGGGAAAAAAAATTTAAAAAAAAAGACCATGAATGTAAACTTAAAAAAAAAGAATAACGGAAGAAGAAGAATTTAATGAGACCATTCATCCAAAGATCTTCTTGAGTTCTTTCTTTTTAGTGATGTCTCCCATATTTTCATTTGCCTACAATATCAAAATAAGGAAAGAGCTTTTTAGCAAACTAGATTGATTTTTACACAAGATTATTTAGAGAATCTTCATAGTGGCCTATCAGAATGTAAGAGATATTTTGAAGGAATAAATTTCACATGACAAAATGATAGCCTTCCATGAACAAAAAAAAACAACATTTTGATCTATGTTAAATTGTCTAGGAAGTCACTAAAAAAGATCATAGAACCGAGTGATTTCATTTCAATCGAATATTAAAACACATGAAAATGCACTAAATATTCTCAATTTCCCATTTCATGGTCAATGGAAGAAATGCACTAAATAATCTTTACGATCGAGGTTTAGAATTTAGTCGCCTTTGGCAACCTCAAGTTAACAAAGAAGATAAGCGATGGGTAGAAGAAGATCCCATATCGACAAAGATCTCTGAAAGATATTAGAGAATGTTGTTGTTTCTATTTAATCTTTCTGTTATTGGGGCATTCTAGATTTTGAATAACTTTTCTTTCATAAACCAAACAACAGGGGGAAAAAAAACAAAAATGGAAAAAGTATGTCCCTCTCACAAGTATATTACCTCAAGTAAATTCAAAAAGCTTGACTATTAATTGAGGGCTATAAAGGAAACATAATAGAGTTTTATGTGATTAAAGGGAAACACAACTAGATCAAGAAAACATTTAACACAAGCTTAAATGGTAGAGGAAAAACCAAGTTCGTATAAGTTGCAAATTCCCTCAGTATTTAAGGAAATAGTCACTTACTAGAAAGGACTTTCAATAAATAATCATCCATTAGATTTCTAACCTCCAAGGAGACCATATGTATTTTAAAATCTAAACCATATAAATCAATTGATTCCACATACCTTGTAAGTTAGAAATTTCAACTTGATAACCAAGTTTGCATCATCATCAGCTAAACCCTCTTTAGCTGTTATTTCACTATCATCCTTAAAAGTCCTCACTACTGACTTGTGGTTTCTTGCAATTTCAATAGCATTATGCTTGTTAGCCTTGAATAAATTAATATCCACAAAGAAGCACGGAGAAGGGAAAAAAGTGCGGAACAGATATAATTATATATCCCATTAAATAAAACACCTTCAAGAATCACCTCCATCACTTGCCAACTCCACAATGTCAACATATAACAACTGGGTAGCAAGATATTCCACCTTATACACAACAAAAAACACCAGGACATATTGTCTCAAATTTCAATTGCAGAAACTAATAAATCCACCTTTTGTGTTATTTTGGGGTCATTAAACTAAAAGAAATATTTGTTTGTGATAGGCACACTCACATTATTGACCAAAAACATAAAGAAAGAAATTTCTAAATTAGATCAAATTTAGAAAAAGGTAACCCCAAGAAAGAAACAACGATGAAATAATAATCACGTAAAATTAGATCAAATAGAAATATCTAAAATGGAAAAAGAAAACAACGACTTCTACCTTATCATCATCAAAATCATATAATTCAAAGAATGTGAAAAAAACATAAAGAAAGAAATTTCTAAATTAGATCAAATTTAGAAAAGGCAACCCCAAGAAAGAAACACCGATGAAATAATAATCAACGAAAATTAGATCAAATAGAAATATCTAAAATGGAAAAAGAAAACAACAGTGTTCTACCTTATCATCATCAAAATCATATAATTCAAAGAAATTGTAAAAAACATAAAGAAAGAAATTTCTAAATTAGATCAAATTTAGAAAAGACAACCCCAAGAAAGAAACACGATGAAATAATAATCTACATAAAATTAGATCAAATAAAATTTCTAAAATGGAAAAAAAGCAAACAACAGCTTCTACCTTATCATCATCAAAATCATATAATTCAGAAGCTGTAAAAAGAATTAAAATTAATACGAGCATCTTATATTTAACCCATGAATAGAGTAGAACAAAATTACAGGTGTGCTACACCTGTGTTCATGTAAAAGACATTGTAATATCTTCCAAACTGAAAACCATTTCAGCACCAAATCTTACCATTTGAAGCAATTCATCTTTGTTGACAGCTGCATGGTGACAAAAAGACATTGTTTTTCAGGTATAAATCTAAAAGCAAATGTCAGAAAATTTAAAATAGCAGTGCCATTACCTTTCTGCTCTGCAAGTCAGCGTTGTTGAATGACCAAAGCATCAAGTGCAAGCTTTTATAAGCTCTCCCAATCACTTTTTCCTCAATAGTATCTTGCGATACACAATAAACAATAATGAGAGACCACATAAGTATTACTCACTTCAGGAAAGAAGATGAACAATATCTAAACCTCTCATGCAAAATCGAAACACTTTAACTTCTTTTTTCTGGCCAATTCTATGAGCATGATCCTGTGCTTGCAAATCAACTTGTGGATTCCAAGAACAAATGCACACAATGTCAAGAAAACAAAAAAATGCAATGAAGAAAAGAAACCAAAATAAAAAGAGATTAGACACGAGAGATAACTCTTTCACTGATAACTGCAGATGAAGATAGTTTCTGATTAGCAATCTTGGGTGGTCCCTCAGATGATAATGAGGTAGGCTGTTGCTTCACTACTGTGGATTGTATGAAGGGATACAATCATCAACACATTTGAACTCCAAAAGATAATCTTAACACAATTCAAGAGCCATGGATTCAGTATCTACCATGGCCAATGGGGCAAGGCAGTTAGTAGAAATTCAGCCTTCTCTAACGCAACATCTGCTTGCCAAGTTGATTTACCAGCATAGCTAAGCTTAAAGTCCATCCTGAACTTTCCACCGACCTAACTTTTTAACACTGCCAATTACATACACCTACATGAATCAAAGGTCATAAAACAAATTAACTTGCAAGATAGGAAAGCTAGTGAATGCATAATTAAATATGCAAAGAAACACTGGCAGGTAATCAGTGAGAAAAGACATCATCTACCATGATTCAGAAGAATCAAAGTATAAGAGTTGTCCATTGAACAACAATAACAAAATCAGCAGCAACAATATTAACCAGTTGTATTATGAGACTTGTCAAAAACTACCGCCTTCTCCAACTTATTTTAACTCCAGTGGTCTCTATCTCCAAACTCCAACCTCGCGAAGATGACATCCTTGAAAAGCGCTTTTAAAGGGATACCCGACCATTTGGTCCGGCAAGAAAAGTAACATTCACATCAATCTTTATATATCAAGAAACAACTCAAATTGATAAACATGTAAAAAGTACCAAGCGATTAATATTGAAACTTAGTTTCAGATTCATGCCAATCGCACAGTCAAAAAGAGGAGAAACATAAAAAGATCCCCAAAAGTTATTCGCCAAGAATTGGTATGAGAAAAAAAAAGAAAAAGGAAACTTACCAGAGTTAACTCTCCCGACATGGTGTGACTGAGCAACATAACCTTCTTTCACAGAATCCTTCTTGGGCACCTCTTTAACATTTCCACCACTACCATCAAATCCAACCAAATCAAAGCCGACCCACAAGCCTCAAACTTTACTGCAATAATCGGGAAAAAAACCCACCCAACCCCAGGAAAAAATAAGTTTATAATTGTAAAAGTTTGAAACTTTATCAATCACCCATCCAAAGAAAAAGCAAGTCAACAAATCAAAGAGACCCATAAAGAAGAACATCAAAAAGGACGCAATATGGAAGAAAATGGAAGAAAAACCATAGAAAATCATAAAATTTAAGAGAAGACGCAATGAGAAAAAATTAAAAAACCAAGCAGTCGAGATAAGAATCACCAAAATAGCTTAAAAGCAACGAAAAGACTTGAGCTTGAGTAGTGAGTCGCCGGTAGTTCAACAAATCCCCGTCTTCATCATCGAGCGATTTCTCTCTATTCGCGACGTATTTGTAGCGAGGCTCTCATGCAAAAAGCGATGATTGACGATCGCATGATGTGGGTTTTCGAACGATCTGGGTTTGAGAGAGGGAGAAATATTAAGAATGACAATTGACAGGGAAAATAACTCTAGAACTTTCAGAGAGAGAGGGAGACGATCTGGGTTTGAGAGAGAGAGAGATATTAACAATCACAGAGAAAATGTCTCTAGAACTTTCAGAGAGGGTGGGAGAAAAAACAAATTGTAAGGACGTTACGTAACCGTCAGATTAAATGGACGATGGGGATGGATTGCGTGGTCGTCCATCCCCATCGCTCTTAGTATATATACTTAATGACTTGGCCCATCCATGGCTAACGGTATATTCCAATCTAAAGTCTCCACTTTGCTAGTTAGATGATTTATTTATGTCCTAATTGTTCCAACATTGTTTTTACTTCTTTCATCTCACATTTTGCCCATTGCAAAGACCATTTTCATAATATTCATTAGGTCGTCATTTGGGGTTCATCTTTGTTGTGTTTTTGCTATTGCCCTCGCTGCTTCAACTTTACATGCCTCAAACTCTCTTCCTTATTTTGTATTGTTTGGTTTAACTAAGACGATTTCCTTATTCTCTTAAAATTTTGGCGCGCCTTCGTTTGTGTTTTGAGTTTTGAACAACCCCCTTTTTCTTCTTTTATTTATAAATTAGTTTGTTGATGATGGTATTAGATGTCTTTAATAGAAAGATTGAATTTTATTGTTATTTTAAGTTTTATATTAGACTCAAATTTATTTATTATTAATTTGATCGAGTCTATTGTATTGGGCGTAATTGGCCTCAACAACGTATGGGTCGATCGGTCCAATCACCAAAGATCAGTCTCATACCTAACGGCTATGCCAAGCCTAAGTCCAGCCCACGTCCTCCTTGGTCCATCCATATAAGGAAGTCTCCCATGCAAACACGTAAAAGCTTAAACCTAGTTACTACTTCGTATATAAGGTATAACTTTGTCATAACAGAGGTACGTAATCACAAACCCTAGTCTTCTCTGCTTACAGCGATCTCACCTTCACCAAAAGACTGACTTGAGCGTCGGAGGAGCTAATCGGGACACAATCCCCGACATGCCTTCTTTGTTTTGCAGAGATCTTTACATTGAAGCTTCCACGGAAAGCAACCAACTCCATGGATCCAAACAGAACGCATTACTCGCCAATCCGGTGAACCAATTGGCGCCCACCATGGGGCCCGACTTCAGGGCACCACGTCCAGAAACACACAGATCAGCCAGGCGGCGGCGACAAATCCTGATATAGCCGTTTTCGCGGCTCTGGCGATGCAATGCATGAGTTTGTAGTTACCTGCAACCCTGTCACTTGCGCCTCATGTTTCCCGCATGGAATCTTCAGACACGAATGATCAACGGTAACCTCAAACCTTGGAACAAGAAGAACAGAGCGCATCCCTGGAGGATAATGCTGAAATCAACATGCGCCCGAACCTCCAAAGGCCTCTCTCGATGCGATCCTATTTCACTGTACACCTCCCTCACCCGAAAACATATTGAGGAAGCGGCTGACCTGTTGATTCGCCAGATTCTGCAGCCTCGGTAAGATAACCAAGCCGCCTCGCATCGGCAAATCCTGACGACAGATCAGCATGGCGACCGATCGCCATCCAACCGAAGACCTAGAGAAGATCGTGGACGATCGGATAAATGCAGCCATGAGCTTCCGCCCGGATCGCCCAACGACACAGTACAGCTCTCCCTTCACTCCGAAAATCTTGGATAGCCTCCCGGCGCCTGGTACCAAAATACCGACGCCTGAAAAATACAATGAAAAGACCGACCCCCTGGACTACCTACAGCACCTCCAGTCCATGATGAATCTACATTGCGTTCCGGATGTCATTCAGTGCAAGGCTTTCTGTACAGCCTTCCAAGAGGGAGATCGGCGATGGTTTAATAGCTTGCCCCCGAGCTGTATCACGTGTTTTGAAGATTTGAGTTATTATTCACGAACCAGATTAAATCCCAAGTAAGCGGCCGTAGAAGACGGCCTTCGAAGTGATGCATTGACACAAGGAGAACGAGCATACGGAATTCATCACTCGGTTCAATAATGAAGCGGTCGAGGTCTCCGACCTCACTTGCTCGTCAATGTTAGCAGCACTTATGAACAACACGAGGATGAAGAGTTCAAAGTTGTTAGCCCTCGATCACCCCGACGGTTCAGAAATAAAAACAGGCGGATAGGTACATTCACCAAGAAGTGATGAAAAATACGAGGCGTCGGACGGATGATCGCTCGCCAAATGACAGAGCGGGTGATTCGCACAAGCGACAAAAAGGCCAGTCGAGCTGGAGAAAGCTGACCGATCGACAGAGATGTCGACAGGAGTTCACCCCGCTTAACAGGCGATATGTAGAAGTACTGGCGGCCATGAGAGCGGATGGGGAAACTATCTGAGAACCCGATAAAATGAAAAATCCCTCCAAAGATAGGAACCCCAATTTATATTGTCGTTTCCACAAAGACGTCGGTCATGATACGGAAGATTGCTGGCAATTGAAAAAAGAGATCGAATTCCTCATACAAAGAGGAAGGTTAGGCCGATTTGTGAAGCACTCGCAAAATGTCGATCGAGATAACGACCATAAGAACGGTCGACCCAACAACAGACGACAGAATTGGAGACGAAATGATAGAAATGATGGAGGAAGGCAGAATACGAATACAGACAATCGACGTGAAGAGAGAGGACGATCAAGGGAAAGAGATGACAGAAATGCTGAACAGCAAGATGACCGACCGACTGGGGTCATTAACATGATATTCGGTGGAAACGCAGAGGGGGGATCCACTGCTAAAGGGAGGAAGAGATATGCTAAACAGGTCGGTAAAGACTCATCAACCAAAAGGCCGAGGGAGAACGATGGGATGATATCGTTCGACGAGTCTGACCTTGATGGTGTAAGTTGTCCTCATGATGACGCCCTCGTTGTAAATCTGAACATGGACGGCTACGAGGTGAAGCGGGTGATGATTGATACGGGCAGCTCGGTCGACTTGTTGTATTATGAGGCCTTCAAGCAGATGAAGGTACCCGAAGATCGACTACTGCCTATAGACGGACCTATTAAAGGAGTAACTGGAGCATCAGTCTACCCATTCGCCTGAGTCCATTTAAAAGTAAAGTTCGGGCAAAAGTCGTGTCAAATAGAGAGGGATGTTGAATTCTAATCGTGAAGTTTCAAGGGCATACAATGCAATTATCAGCGAAGTGCCTGTAACGCCTTAGAGCTATCGTCTCTACCTACTACCAAAGCGATGAAATTCCAACGCCTCATGGAATCCAGACTTGTCGGGGTCAGCAGAGAATCACAAGAGGAGTGCTATTTAAGCGAAACGAAAACATTAGATTGAGTGTAGCGCCCCTCACCGTAGGGTACGACAGGACACCCAACACGTATCCCACGATAAGGTGCACTACTGCAATAGTTTCCCTAAAATCCACATGGCATCGCAATAAATAAAATCACAATTTGTCAAAATCGGAGATTTAAAATTTACAATATCATCCTAATACAAATATCCAAAGGACAAGATAGACAAGTCTATCGGCCCCTAACAAACCAAAAGGAAGCCGATACTAAAGTCTATCCTAAGTCATCCTCAAAATACTAACCCGGTGACCAGGCACATGTGTTTATCGCGTCTCTTGCCAAAGAACTCGCACGCAAGACGAACAACCATCTCCGAGCTAGGAGTCTACTCTATCATCTGAAAAATACGATGCAATTTTGGGTGAGTTTTGCGAACCAAGAAGAAACCATCATCGATGGTTCACTCCAATCATGCATTACGCGTATCGCAGACAAAGATAACAAAGAATTTATATATATACAACCTACGATGAGTTTATAATAATTTATATGACCAAGAATAATGTACAAGGATAAGCAAATTGCGATATCACGCACCAATCACGCCCTATCTGAGTTTACAGATTACATCACAGTTTATGGTAGTCTCTAGCAGCTTACAATAAATCATGTCATTGTCACAATTCGGTCATTTTAGGCATTCAATACAAGATGCAATGCACGTGAGACTCTTTTCCAGCTTATTCAAGTTGTTGTGCCCAAGTACATCGAGATTTCTCCCTCGGGCTAGGCTATTGATAAAGATGTTTAGGGATAAATCCCCTGCTCGAGGCTCCCACAAGAATAATCACGACTGGGTCACATTCCATTATCTCGATCATGCAGCTTATGGTCACAATAATTTGCGATAGATACCACGATTATTCATGAGTCATATAGTTCAGCATTCAAGATTAATCAAGAATATATACCAATTTTCAAGATTATACAATAGTTTGCGGTATGCATGTGACTCTTTCCAATTATTGATTTGTGCCCAAGTGCTCGATCGGTGAACAATGGGGACGCGTCGTGATTTCTCCCTGCTAAGCCCGTCAAGATGCAAGACGAGAGCTCAAGGCTCTTTCAAAGGAAATTAGCAACTTGGGGCACGCCCATTATCCGATCATGCATTTATGCATGCAATGCAAAGATGTTGAGGATTCAAGATTGATAATTGAAGAATCTGATCGTAGATCACAAAGATACTGGCTATAAAGCCCAAGACATGATGTTCAAGGTCACTCAAGAATTCCATTCAATACTGAGTTTGGTTCAATACAAGAGAAGCATGTCACCGATCATGCACATTTCGTACATGTCAATAATCATGCAGCCACAAGATCACGCGAAGAGTCCAATCCAAAGACAAAGAAACGATACACTTTGGTCATACGCCAAAGAATCATGCAGCTCAATCTTACATTTCAGTAGTTATACTGAAGGCAATTCAATCACATCTGATTCAAGAATCATGTAATTTACATTGTCAAGTAGTTCACAATGAGCATATAGGCAAATCGTAACTTTGAGAAACCATCTAGGTTACTCACATGTTACTTCCTACCATCGCTGAAGTCCCAAAGAATGTCCGTAGAAACGACGATCCAACGGCACCTCTATAACAAGACAAAGATCTATTATTAATTGCTCAATTAACCGATCAAGAATGCATATGTCTCAATGAAATGATGTACAATGTATGTTCACGATTTTCTGCACTAAATCCCAATTTCGGTACTTTAAGCTCAATCCTATCTCTTTGTTCAATTGCTCACCAATAAATGATCCATTCCTACGATTCAGGTCCATTTTCCTCAATTCAATTCCTTATAACGATTTCTATTTATCGGGTCAAACCTCAATTACAATTCCCAAACAAAACTCCAATATCCTCAATTTGACGTTTAGGTCACACTACGGACCATAATGGACCTTATCTAAATAAATCAATACCAATTAGATCAAATTAAATTCTCATAATTATCCTCAACAAGAGACCTCTTCCCTAGATCACAATGAATCGAGAATCACCTCAATTGAGGTCTATACCAAAAGTTATGCCCACTCATCCAAAATCAATCCCATATATTGACCCATTCGCCGAGACCATGCGGCCCTCGCCGCGACGAAGAGAAACACGCTTCGCCAGTGGCGTGAAGACGCCGCCGCGACGAAGCCAATTGGCTCGTCGGCTGCGTATATTTCTTCATTCGCCGCGACGTCCCTCGACTCGTCGCGCTAATCTAATTTAATTTAAATCCATTTGCTCGTCGTGGCGAAGCCTTCGACGCCTCTTTCGTTGCGACGTGCGACGGTCCGATCGCCTTCTCCGATCGATCTTCTCTAAAACCTCCATAATACACTCCAACCACTCAAATCTACTCTAATAAAAGCCATAAATGCAGAGGAATCATCAATAACAACATTAAAGCTCTTAAACTTACCAAAACACAGATCGATCCACAAATCCACGAAACCCTAAATCCTCCAAAATCCACGATCAACCACTCTCAAGCCTTTCTACCTTCATCAATCACTATAAATCGCTTAGCTTAACACAAAAGGAGGAAACCACAAGAGATAGATCAAAGAATCCTCACCGATGGAGGAAATCAAGGTACGTGGGAGGAGACGAAGAGAAACAATTTTGCCCTAGGTCATTCTCCCATTCCACTTAGCCATATATATATATACACATAGTCTCCCAAATCGGTCCCAATTTGGCCTCTAAATTTCAATGGCTCAACATTTAAATTCATCTACCAAGATAACTCTAATTTTTCCATCGCCATTAAACCCTCCTTTCAAGATTATACGATCAATCTATTCACACTCAAAACTTTTCGATCCGCATTTTCTCCGAATTTCTAAAATTTTCTATAAGCCACTATCAATTGCCAGTCACTCTTACACTATTTTAAATCACCATTCAACCCAATTACTCTCAATTTCTCGAACGATTTCAATCTAGTCAATTCCTAGTTCTACTACCACAATTCGATCAATTCACAGACCAATCAATTCGAACAATTCCAATTCACAATTAAATACCTCAAAATCATGAATGCATGTACCAATGAATAAATAAGTATGCATATGCAGAGAATTGCTCTCTATAATTAGAGGCCAAGAGCACACTCACCAAGAATACAAGATGCGACCTATCACCGGCCCAATTTACTGTATACCTTGTTAGCAAAGAACGGTGTTACAATTCACCCTCCTTATAAAAATTTCGTCCTCGAAATTTCATATTCATGGATCGTTGACAGAGAATTGATCCGCTTCACTCTATTCGATTCTTGTTTACTTTTCAAGATTAGAAACATATTTGTCATATCTTAAGTCTGCTTCCAATCCAATCCATAAAACATTTTGTCAATCCGAACCATCTTTTTGATTTTAAACCTTACATGACAATCACGTAGAGGCCGCTCAATAACAAATTACATTTCCTTATCGATTCGACTCATTGTCATGATCCGGGATCGCTCCATCCCTTTTATGACTTCACTTCACTTATCATCGTTAACTCAAGTCAATCATAGTCTTCACCTATATTCAGTAATCTCAACGGACTTCAATGATATCGGCCTCACATTTGCCTCAAGAGTCACGTCTATCGCTTGTCATCGATTCCTAAAGATTCTCTACCGGTCCTTTGGCGAGTGTAAACCACATACTTCACTATACAATCATGAATATCATTTTCTCTGGTTGACTCTCATTTAAATTTCCCAATACTGCTTGCGATTTCAGATCACCAAGTTGTTTTGCCAAGACCTTTTATACACAATTAATTTGAGATTCCTATAACTCATACTACTTTCTTTTTACCACTTTGACTATTATCATTCGACAATAACACTCTTATACGCTATTGAATTTATACTCAATCCATTTAATCTCTTTTGTAATCATTCAAATTTCCAAAGTATCTCGATCATCATTGATCCGCACATTCATGGGTATATCCATAACCTTTCTATGCAATTAATGCTACCACGCTTAAGGCACAACAATTTCAAATAATCAATCACTAGACAGTCTTATTTACATTATACTTGTCCCTAGATATGTTAAATCACATTGCACTATATCAACCGATTGCCTCATAAACTTTATCGACATTTCACTAAATATTGCCAAATCTTCAATTTAAAAAAAGATGATTAACACTTGCCGAAAGTTCTCCAAATGTCTTTTCCACAATCATCACCATACTTTTCACATTTTCCTCAAACAAGATGTCATTTCGGATCTTAATTCTCAATAATTCAATACATATATTCCTTATACCCATAATTAATTCATACAACTCTCTAAAGATCAATTGTCTCCTACGAAGAACAATGTTCTCTTAACTTCTCGGGCCATCATAACACATTCGACACATGTTCCTTTACACTATTTCCTCCTTACGATTCAAGAGTCCCATACGCTTAGATTCCTTATGTTAACATATTGCACATTTCCTCAAGAGTGATTCTATCTCTCACCCTTGAGTTTCCACTAGAATCGGATCTACCAATAGCAACTTTTCATTCCTTACAAATTTATTTCCAGATTATCCCTTTCATTTCTAAATTCTTCATTATAATCATCTGCTCGACTCGGTATCCACTACGTGAGCCGTGGACTCACAACGTCCTTATATCAATCTCAGAAACTCAAAATTGTTGGTCGATCTGAACTAGGCACCCATAAAGGCCCTCAAAAGTCATCCCATGTCAATGCGAGGGCTTGGTTGTCTTGCCAGGGCGATGCCTTCCACCACAGATATGCAGGACCACGAGAAGAGAAACCGCAGAATCGAACGCTCATCCGATTCACAATCCATCGATCGAGGACTCGCTCGGTCCTTCCACCATCCTTAGCCTCCGCAGGATCGTGCTACCATAGAAGTTCACGCCGCCACTTGCGCAATGATCATATCTTCGTTTCCGTCTCGCAGAACTCGAGGAGGCATCTCCTCCGATGAGGCATCGGGGACTCGATTCTATTAGCTCTTCATCGATTCCGTGTCATTTGGTAACTCAACTCTATCTCCCACTACGGACGACCTAAAACAGCATAAGAAATTCCAATCCGCCTCATTATTCTTACAAGGATTCAAGCCTAACAATACACTATGCCAAAAGATGCCAAACCATGTTTCGATATCACTAAATGTAGCCCCTCACCGTAGGTACACATGGGACACCCAACACGTATCCCACGATAAGGTGCACTACTGCAGCAGTTCCCTAAAATCCACATGACATCGCAATAAATAAAATCACAATTTGTCAAAATCAAGAGATTTAAAATTTACAATATCATCCTAATACAAATCATCCAAAGGACAAGATAGACAAGTCTATCGGTTCCCTAACAAACCAAAAGGAAGGCGATACTAAAGTCTATCCTAAGTCATCCTCAAAATACTAACCCAAATGACCGACTGTGTCTTATCGCGTCTCTCGCCAAAGAACTCGCAGCACGACTAACAACCATCTCCGAGCTAGAGTCTACTCTATCATTCCGAAAAATACGATGCAATTTTGGGTGAGTTTTATGAACTCGGTGAGAAACCATCATTGATGGTTCATCTAATCATGCATTACGCGTGATCGCGACAAGATAACAAGAATTTTATATATACAACCCATGTAGTTTATAACGGCCATAAATGACCAAAGAATAATGTACGAAGGATAAACAGTTTATGATCACGCATCAATCAGCCCCATACAAGAGTTTACTACTTACATCACGATTACTGTAGTCTCTAGCGCTTTCTGATAAATCATGTCATTGTCACAATTCGGTCATTTTAGGCATTCAATACAAGATGCAATGCACGTGAGACTCTTTTCCAGCTTATTCGATGTTGTGCCCAAGCGCTTCGATCAATGATCGGTAGGACGCGTCAGAAATTTCTCCCCTGCTAGGCCCTATTTGACAAAGGTTTAGGATAAATCCCCTCGGCTCGAGGTCGGTCGAGAATAATCGCGACTTGGGTCACATTCCATTATCTGATCATGCAGTTATGGTCACAATAATTTGCAAGATACTGATACGCGATTATTCACAAGAGTCATATAGTTCGTGCATTCAAGATTAATCAAGAATATATACCAATTTTCAAGATTATACAATAGTTTGCGGTATGCATGTGACTCTTTCCAATTATTTGCTTTTGTGCCCAAGTGCTCGGTCGGTGAAGCAGTGGGGACGCGTCGAGATTTCTCCCTGCTAAATTTAGCCAAGACGAAGACGAGAGCTCGAGGCTCTTTTCAGTGAAATTAGCAACTTGGGGCACGTCCATTATCTGATCATGCATTTATGCATGCAATGCAGTGTTCAGTGATTCAAGATTGATAATTCAAGAATTCGTGATCAAGAATCTACAAGATACTGGCTATAAAAGCCAGATATTACGATGTTGATGTCACTCAAGAATTCCAGTCAATCTGAGAGTTCGGTTCAAGACAAGAGAAGCATGTCACCGATCATGCACATTTTATATGTCAATAATCATGCAGTTTCACAGTATCATGCAGTAGTCCAATCTAGTACAGCAAACGATACACTTTGGTCATACGCTTTTCAGTAATCATGCAGTTCAATCTTACACATTTCAGTAGTTATACAGTGCAATTCAATCACATACAGTTCAGTAATCATGTAATTTACATTGTCAAGTAGTTCACAGTGAGCATATAGGCAAATCAGAACTTTGAGAAACCATCTAGGTTACTCACCACATTCGAAGCTCTTGCTCGAAGTCCCAAAGAATGTCCGTGGAAACGACGATCCAACGGCACCTCTATAACAAGCTGAAGATACTATTATTAATTGCTCAATTAACGATTCAAGAATGCATATGTCTCAATGAAATGATGTACAATGCATGTTCACGATTTTCGCATTAAATCCCAATTTCGGTACTTTAAGCTCAATCCTATCTCTTTGTTCAATTGCTCACCAATAAATGATCCATTCCACGATTCAGTCCATTTTCCTTAATTCAATTCCTTATAACGATTTCCTATTTATCGGGTCAAACCTCAATTACAATTCCCAAACAAAACTCCAATAGCCTCGATTTGACGTTTAGGTCACACTATGGACCATAATGGACCTTATCTAAATAAATCAATACCAATTAGATCAAATTAAATTCTCATAATTATCCTCAACAAGAGACCTCTTTCCTAGATCACAATGAATCGAGAATCACCTCAATTGGAGGTCTATACCAAAAGTTATGCCCACTCATCCAAAATCAATCCCATACATCGACCCATTCAGTGGCGACTACGCGCCCGCCACGACGAAGAGAAACACGCTTCGCGGTAAGGTGCGTCTCCTTGCGGCTCGCCGCGACGAAGCCAATTGGCTCGTCATGCGGCGTGGCATTTCCTTCATTCGCCGCGGCGTCCCTCGGACTCGTCATGCTTAACGGATTTAATTTAAATCCATTTGCTCGTCATGACGAAGTCTTCGGACGGCGCTTTGTCATGACGTCGACGGTCCGATCGTCTTCTCCGATCGATCTTCTCTAAAACCTCCATAATACACTCCAACCACTCAAATCTACTCTAATAAAAGCCATAAATGCAAGAGGAATCATCAATAACAACATTAAAGCTCTTAAAACTTACCAAAACACAGATCGATCCACAAATCCACCAAACCCTAAATCCTCCAAAATCCACGATCAACCACTCTCAAGCCTCTACCTTCATCAATCACTATAAATCGGTTAGCTTAACACAAAAGGAGGGAAACCACAAGAGATAGATCAAAGAATCCTCACCGATGGAGGAAATCGAAAGGCGCCGTGGGAGGAGACGAAGATAAACAATTTTGCCCTAGGTCATTCTCCCATTCCACTTAGCCATATATATATATACATAGTCTCCCAAATCGGTCCCAATTTCAGTCTCTAAATTTCAATGGCTCAACATTTAAATTCATCTACCAAGATAACTCTAATTTTTCCATCGCCATTAAACCCTCCTTTCAAGATTATACAATAATCGATTCATCACTCAAAACTTTCCGATCCGGGCATTTTCTCCGAATTTCTAAAATTTCCTATAAGCCACTATCAATTTCAGTCACTCTTACACTATTTTAAATCAGTCATTCGAACCCAATTACTCTCAATTTCTCGGTCGATTTCAATCTAGTCAATTCCGATCGATTCGATCGGTTCACAATTGATCAATTCATGTATCAATTAAGGTCAATTCCAATTCACAATTAAATATCGAAAATCATGAATGCATGTACCAATGAATAAATAAGTATGCATATGCAGTAGACCTGTTCCTCTATAATTAGAGGCCAGTAGCACACTCGGTCAAGAATACAAGACAACCTATCAATCGCCCAATTTACTGAATACCTTGTTAATGAAAGAACGGGTGTTACAGGTAGTCCTGATGAGCTCTCTTGATGTAAGAGCCGATGAGGAGACGGATCAAATGAACCCAGTGGAAGAAACGCAGCGGGTCATATTGGACGAAGCCGATCCCTCTAAATTCACGAACCTAGGCTTCGAGCTTCAGAAAGATCTCGTTAAAAAAATCACAGATTGTTTGGTAGAAAATAGATCGATCTTCGCTTGGGTACCGAGCGATATGTCCGGAATTTCTCGATCGGTCGCTTCGCATTCCCTTGGCATTCGACAAGATTACAAGCCGGTTAGGCAAAAGAAGCGATGACACTGCAAGGAGCGACAGGAGGTGATCGAGAAAGAAATAGAGAAACTGCTTGGAGCCGGGTTCATCCGAGAAGTCAAATACCCCGAATGGCTCGCCAATGTGGTGTTGGTAAAGAAGAAAAATGGGAAGTGGAGAATGTGCATTGACTTCACTGACCTGAACAAGGCATGTCCAAAGGACAGTTTTCTTCTACCAAAGATCGACCAGCTAGTAGACTCCACCTCCGGGCATGAACTTCTCAGCTTCTTGGATGCTTTCTCGGGCTACCATCAAATTCAGATGAGTCTCGAAGACGAGGAGAAGACTGCCTTCATAACCGACCAGGGCACGTATTGTTACCAAGTAATGCCGTTCGACTTGAAGAATGCGTGGGCCACTTATCAGCGGCTCGTCATGGAAGTCTTCAAAAAACAGATCGGTCGGTTTGTTGAAGCTTACGTAGATGATATGGTAGTTAAAAGTAAGACGGTCGTCGAGCACGTGGGAGATCTAAAAGAAGTCTTCCAGACCCTTAACAGATTTCAGATGAAGTTGAACCTGGAAAAATGCATCTTCGGTGTAGCATCAGGAAAATTCCTGGAGTTTATGATTACTCAGCGGGGGATTGAGGCTAATCCAGAGAAGATCGAAGCCATCATCCAAATGTCCTCGCCGCAATGCTTAAAAGAAGTACAGATATTGACCGGTCGGATAGTCTCTCTAAGCAGGTTTGTTTCCAGATTGGGAGACAAATGCCTCTCATTTTTCAAAATTTTGAGGAAAGCGAATGTGACCCAGTTCCAATGGCCGGATGAATGCGAGAAAGCTTTTCAACACCTAAAGCAATACTTGTCTAGCCCGCCTATTCTGCAAAGCCCGGTTGAGGGAAAGAATCTGATTTTATACTTGGCAGTTACGGAAGGGTCGATCAGCGCAGTACTTATTCGATCGGAGGGAAACGAGCAACACCCGATCTACTACATCAGCAAGGTGTTGACCGGACCAGAAACGAGGTATGCGCCAATAGAGAAACTAGCCCTCTCCTTGATAATGGCAGCCCGGAAGCTAAGACCCTACTTCCAAAGTCATACCATTGAGGTATGGACTGACCAACCCCTCAGGCAGTGCCTTCAAAAGCCCGAAACTTTTGGTCGATTAATAAAGTGGGCGATAGAGCTGGGAGAGTTCGACATACAATACAAACCCCGGACGACCATTAAGGCACAGGTATTAGCAGACTTCATCGCAAAAATGAGCCAACCCACTAAGGAAGGACGAGCGTTTCGCCTCGAGCTTATTAAATCGACGAGTCGTCTAACGTCAAGGATGCGAAGGCGAGTGGTATTAATCGACCCGCATACGGAAGAGAAGGTGGAGTACCCCTTCGGTTGAAATTCAAGGGCTCTAATAACGAGGCAGAATACGAGGCTATGATAGTCGGCCCCAATTGGCTAAGGAAATGGAAATAAAACATCTCAAGGTGTACAGCGATAGCCAGGTAGTTGTTGCCGCTAAATTCTATGGACAAGACGAAGCAAAGGGGAATAGCATGATCAAGTACCTAGAGCTGGTAAAGCAGGAGTTAAGCAATTTCGAACAGTACTCGATCAACAGGATAGAACGAGCTCAAAATGTCAAAGCGGATGCGCTCTCCAAAATGGCTTCCGATCGTGATGCCATAAACAATGTTCGTCGGCGATTAGACCGCCTAGCATTCGAAAGCCAAGGAAGTTCTCGGCGTAAGTACCGGTCGATCGAGTTGGACGAACCGATCACACGGTACCTTTTAGAGGAACATGACCAAAAGAAGAATCGGAGGCCAAGCGAGAATAAAGGCAGTAGAATATACGGTCATTAACGGCGCCTATACAAGCGATCTTATGACTAGCCATTGTGCGATGCTTAAATGAAGAAGAAGCCGAAGCAAGCAATGGTCAAGTCCACGAAGGATGTGGCAACCACGTAGGAGGCGTAATGTTAGCCCATAGGCTGATCGACAGGGATATTATTGCTCGACAATGAGGAAGGACTGCCAAGAGAAGGTTGACCGATGTGAGGCTTGCCAAAAGAATAGCAGTCTTTCTCATAAGCCAATCGAGAGGATGCAAATCGTGAGTCATCCTATTCCTTTCGCTCAATGGGGAATGGATATACTAGGGCCCTTCCCTCTCGGTCCCGGACAGAAGAAGTTCCTGATAGTGGCAGTGGAGTACTTCACTAAATGGGTAGAAGCGGAGGCGGTCGCTACAATCACCGAAGGACCCTATCGAGTGATTAAGCAAGTCGGGCATGACTCTTACATCCTACGCGATGTGAAAGGGAAGGTTCTACCAAGGCCTTGGAACTCTCAAAACTTGAAGGCGTTCTACCAATAGATAAGTTTTATTTTAATTAATCTTTGCTTATTACCGTTTTTGTATACAACACGTGGGAACCTTTTTCCTGTCCCTGCCAAACAGGTTTTTTAACGGCCCACGCCCTCATTATCATCAATAAAGGGATTTTCAGATTTCTTGGCAATAAAAAGTTCCATTATATGTGGCAAAGAGTAGAAAATCCAATCAGCCATCGCTCGGCATCTACATAGATCAACCACGGTCGGTCGGGTCGCCAAGACAAGATCCTTGGGACCCTCGCTCGACATCTACATAGATCGACTATGATCAATCGGTCGCCAAGACAAGATCCTTGGGACCCTCGCTCGCCTCGCTCGGCATCTCAATAGATCAACTACGGTCGGTCGGGTCACCAAGATAAGATCCTTGGGACCCTCGCTCGACATCTACATAGATCGACCACGATCGGTTGGGTCGCCAAGACAAGATCCTTAGGACCCTCGCTCGCCTCGCTCGACATTTCAATAGATCTACTACGGTTGGTCGGGTCGCTAAGACAAGATCCTTGGGACCCTCGCTCGGCATCTACATAGATCGACCACGGTTGGTCGGGTCGCCAAGACAAGATCCTTGGGACCCTCGCTCGACATCTACATAGATCGACTACGATCGATAGGTCGCCAAGACAAGATCCTTGGGACCCTCGCTCGCCTCGCTCGGCATCTCAATAGACCGACTACGGTCGATCAGTCGCCAAGACAAGATCCTTGGGACCATCGCTCGACCACAACATAGATCAACTACGGTCGATCGGTCGCCAAGACGAGATCCTTAGGATCTCGATTCGGACTCTACTATAAGTCGACCTTGAAGCCGGTCGACTATGGGCAACTTCATCAAACTCCACTATAAATCGAAGGTAAAGAACATAAATACGGAAAATGACTTCAGAAAAATGAAGCAAAAATAAAGATTGCATTAATTTGAATTCGCCTTAGTCACAAGCCCGACCAAGTGAGCTCTAAAATTCAACAGAAGGAGAAGCCTCAGAAGTCGACGGGACAATCAAGGCAGGAGCAGGGTCCGAGGAAGCAACTGAGGGGATATCCTCATGGGGGAGCTCTTCCTCTTCAGAGCTAAGATCCAGCTCTTCATCCGGAACGAGGTTCCGCTCTCCCTCGGCCTTCTTCTTCATGTCCTCCAAAGAAAGGCCGAGGGCTGCGGGAAGAAGCGGCTCGGCGTACTCTTCAAAGAAAGGACACTCCGACCCCTGAGGATTGTGAATCTCATGGCACCTCTTCAGGAGCGAGAGGGCTAAGTCATAGGCAAGCTCTAAACACTCCTCGTTTAGAAACCGTCTTTTTCACCGCTTGATCGCCTCTACCCGCTGCCTCTTGATAGAGCCCCGCACCTCCCGTAATGTGTCCTCACTCTATTCCTATCATCCATCATGGAATGGCAATCCTCATGTATTTCTTGCTAAGCTCCGCTCCGCCTCACTGCTTTCTTCACTGTTCCTTCCAACTCCCCATAGTGATTGAGTTTTCAAAACGCTCATCGTCTCCTCTCGGGATTTCTTCTCCTCTTCCAAGGAGAAGTTTTGAGCCTAGAGGAGGTCTCTCCCCTCTTTCACGTCCGAAAGCTCGTCCTTCAAAGCCTTCGTCTACTCATGGAGGTCCTGGATTTCCTGGTCCAGAGTCTCCAGACGCTGCAGCACTGCAAAGGACGTCACCGCATTCTGTATACCGATACGAACGAGTTGAGACCCTATTTCCAGGTTACTCTTCTTGTCCATGATTCGCTCGTTCACGGGGGGAGTAATCCTCTCAGCAATGTAACGGGACACTTCGAGGTCCTCGATGGAGGCATCCTTGGCCAATTTGATGGCAGACTCCCACTGCCCGGCATTAGTCGCTCGCCCCTTGCCTTTCTTCTCCTTCTCTTCATACCGACTTGGCGAAATGGACGGCAGACGCTGCTTTCTCAACCTCTTCCTCTTAAGAGGAGGCTCTATTTCTCTACCTCCTCCTCGATCAAGACCTTGCCCCATGCTAGCTGGCACGATCGGCGACGACGCCACCGCAGCAGGTAGATCTTCTGCAGGCGGAGGGACCGACGACAACGCGGGACAACCGAGCTCCAACAGCGGAGCGGAGCCTTCACCGATCTCCACCTCTTTCCTCTTCTTCCCTGCGGCCTGCTCTTTGGATTTTGGGGGAGCGGTGGGCACAACAAAATCCTCTATCCTCACCATGGCTGCACAGCAACAAGACAAGTCAGAAAAAGAAGCCAAAAATAAAAAATGCAGTAAGATATTCGACCACGAGGGCCCAACCAAAAGGGGTGGTTTTCTTTCCTAGCTCGTTAATCTGTGGCGGGGGGTCGATAAGAAAAGAATTGGTCGAGACCCCCCCGGAATAGGCCCGTATTAGCCGAGCAAAATCGTATCGGCCGAGCCCTTTAATGCGGCCGACCACTACCCACTCCTCTCTACTAAGGGACACGCTCGACGTGTCATTCCACTGCTCGGCCAAAGGATACTTCCATGGCCGGGATTCGAGGAAAGATCCCGGGGCTTTCACGAAGAAATACTTCGTCCGCCAAGAGGAGACTTTCGAAGGTGTTCCCTATCGGGCGATACTTGGCTTCTCTGTACATCAGAGAAGGTACCCCGGCCCCAGAGCTCGGACTTTGGCCCATCCGCAAAAAGTGACGTAGGATGCAGATCGAAGGAGGGCACCCGAACTGATGGCACAGCAAGGCCAAACCGTTGATGAACCTCTAGCCGTTCGGAGGAATCTGGCTCGGCATCAGTTGATAGGCCGTGCACACCTCGTCGACGATCGAAGCGTAGGGAAGCCTCATACCACCAACCGTGAAAAAACTTTCAGAAACGGCGAAATATCCACTACAGTTGCTGTGGATTCGCTCTTTCCCCAGGGCCAGCCGGGGTCCCTAGGACGAAGGAATGCCATACCTAAGCACTGACCGATTCAACTCCCCCACGGTCATCGTTGATTCATTCTTCGGCGGCGCCTCCACAACCAGCCCATCCTTCCTTTCTCTTGTAGATATTTCTTCAACACCTCTACCATACTTCGAACCGGCGTCGACATGCTTACGAGAGAATGTAACTTTTGAAAAGAAAAACGTTAGAGGAGGAGATGAAGAAAAAGGGCGTACCTATTTAGTGAATGAAGAAGGGAAAATCGAACGACGGTTGAAGGAAATTTCCAGGAACTAAGAGCAAGAAAGAGCAAATGAAGCGGAAGCAAGAAGAAACTAGCGTGAAGAAAACCAAACAGTCTGTCGACCCTGAACATTTTTAAGGAAACGTTCGAATTACGATCCAATCAAGACTCGACGTGTGGAGAAAATTCGAGCCATGCTTGGACACGCGACATAATCCGAGCCAAGGGAAATTAGGGTTGTTCAAAATCGGGAGTGGTGCGGCAGTCGAAAGGACATACGGACGGTGCGACAGCGATTCTGAGGACGATCGTTTGATTCGAAAGCTATCATAGGCAGCGCGCGTCAAACAATAAATGCTTGGTACCTTCACGCACCGCCAATGATGACCACCCGACACCTTTAAGCGCGGTATCATGCAATAAGTGCCGAGGCTGATCAGTTTGGGCACTCAGCCGACCGATCCTAGTACGAGCAGTCACGCATAACTAGTCGGCATCCGACCGATCGCAGTACGAGTAGTCACGCACAACTAGTCGGCATCCGACCGATCGGGACTGCCCGAGCTGTCCCATGGCCGAGCTATAATGTCAATATCTGACCGATCGACCACCTTACGAGCTGTCTTGCTTACGAGCTATAAGATAGCAGACGAGCAACAAAATCCTAACATACTCCTGCGACCCTCTCTTCGTTCGGACTCGAGGAGTAGGGGGCTTATGGTCGGGTCAGCTGTATTGGGCCAGAACCCAGTCTTAACAACGTATGGGTCGATCAGTCCAATCACCAAAGATCAGTCTTATACTTAACGGCTATGCCAAACCTAAGTCCAGCACACGTCCTCCTTGGTCCATCCATAGAAGGAAGTCTCCTATGCAAACACGTAAAAGCTTAAACCTAGTTACTACTTCGTATATAAGGTATAACTTTACCATAACAGAGGTACGTAATCACAAACCCTAGTCTTCTCTGCTTACAGCGATCCCACCTTCACCAAAAGACTGACTTGAGCGTCGGATGGGTTAATCGAGACACAACCCCCGACGTGCCTTCTTTGTTTTGCAGGGATCTTTACGTTGAAGCTTCCACGGAAAGCAGCCAACTCCATGGATCCAAACGGCAACGCATAATTCGCATGAATCCCATTGAACCATAATTAATTATATAATAATAGATATTTGTTTATTTTATTAAAATAAAATATTTTATTTTACTTACTTTTATAATTTTATTTCTTATTTATTATATATCGATTTAATGATAGTTTAATAGAGATTAAACATTTACACTTTAAACATTTTCTTTAACCAGTTCGATGTCTTGTTCAATTTTTAAAGAGTGGTTGAATATCGATGGATAGGAGACGACGATATGAACAAACAAAATACTAAAGGGATAAGAGAAATCCAGAAGAAGATGAGATGGGATGAATACATAACACCATGACTGTCAAAGCAATTCTTGGAAGCTCTCAGCAGAAAGGCATGAAAGAAGATGAGTTGAGTTTGGGAAGAAACGATAACGAAGAAAACTCTAGAATAAATCAACTTTTTCCTTTTGATCATACATGTGTTCAGAATTCAAAGCATCACCTTTAATTTTGCATGGCTGGGATGATTCTCACTCTGCTAAGTCAGACGCTCTTGAATTTTCCATGTGTACAACTCATCGATCGACGACTAACAATCTTCATCCGTCGCCTTGAGCACCTTACTAATTAAGGCTTACCATATGGAGAACATAATTACATTACTTGAATGTATTTGAACATATGGCATCAATGTGATTCTTTTTTCTTCTTAGTAATGGATGACTTGCCCCGTCCATGGCTAATGGTATACGCCAATCTAAAGTCACCACTTTGCCAGTTAGATGATTTATTTTTATCCACATTGTTCCAACAATGTTTTTCCCCTCTTTCATCTCGCCTTTTCCCTATTGTAACACCGCTTTCATAATGTTCATTGGGTTGTCATTTCGGGGTTCATTGTTGTTTTGTTTTGCATTATTGCTCTTGCCATTTCATCTTTGCATGCCACAAACTCTCTTCCTTATTTCTTACTTTTTGGTTCAATCATTTTAACTAAGACAGTGTCTTTATTCTCTTTAAAATTTGGTGCCTTCGTTTATATGTTTTGAGTTTAGAACAACTCACCATTTTTCTTCTTTTATTTATAAATTAGTTTATTGATGATGGTATTGGATGTCTTCAATTCGAAAGATTATTTTTATTGTTATTTTAAGTTTTATACTATACTCAGATTTATTTATATAATAATAGCTATTTGCAATTTTTTAACAAAATATTTTATTTTACTTACCTTTATAATTTTTACTTCTAACTTATTGTACATCGGTTTAATGGTAGTTTAATACTGATTGAGCTTTTAAATTTTAAACATTTCTTTAACTAATTCGATGTCATGTCCGATTTTTAAAACAATAATTTTCATCTTTTTTAAATTATCTATACATTATCGATCCTGCTTATTTTCCTTCCTTTCTAAGAATGCGTTATTAGCACTAAGGTTTTGGATTTCATACAGTACCGACTGAAAGGAAGTTACCGTACTAATCAAAAAACGATAAGAAATCTGGTTGTCCAGTACCATCCATCTTTGTCAGTCAATACCGGCAATTTTGCTTGGTACCAACCGATATTTGGAATATCGGCCAAACACTAATCGACATTGTAAAATTTTAAAAGTTGAGGAACTTATCTGTAAAAATTAAAATTAAAATGCCCCTCCTCTCAACAGTCTCCTCTCTCTCCTATCTGACTCCTTGCCATCTCTAGCCCGCAATCCACCATAACTAGCCCAGCCCCAGTGTCGTACTCATCAGCTGCCACTACTATGAGAGTCGTCAGCCTCTGCCCACCATTGCACCACACGTCTCCACCACAGATGACACGTTAATTAATAAAACATACAGTGGCATTGCTTTAAAGAAGGCAATGAATATGGAAAAGATATAAGCAGTAATTGATGGAAATGGTATAAAAGCATATGATGTCTCATTTAAAAGATGTAAGAGAGACGATCGAGCACTAAAAATTGGTCCACATATGGGAACACAAGTTGCAGAGAGAGCAACAGTGAGAGAAAGCAAAGTGGAATGAGAAACAAAGAGAGAGAGAGCGACCTTTCTATTGTTTGTGGAACTCGCAAAACCAATGCTTCTGTTAGAGAGAGAGAGAGAGAAGTTACAAAGAAGTTATAGTATACCCTACTGATGGATGTACATGTATATGTACAGGATTTAAAGGGTTAGTATTTTTTATGATGGTAACTTTTTGTTAGTGGATAAATTTGGATTATATTATAATTTTAAAATAAAATTATGGACTATTTTATAAATTTAAAAAATTATCCAAAATAAACCCAAAATTCACCGGTATAAGTACAATACTGTACTATAATCAAATCTGGTACCAATACTAATACGGTATTCATAACATTGATTAGACAATTCAAAACAATAACATAATTGGCCGAAAAGGTATGGTGCTATTATGACCTTGCACTGGAGCTTTATAAGGTCAAAATGTATTCCCAAAAGTTAGAAAATTGACATTCTTATTTCTTAGCCTTGAACATCACGAGAAATATTGGTGTTCAATGCCTAATAACAGGGCATGGTTAAGTTTGACATAATGGAGGAAACTCTCTATCTCAAGACTGACATTTGTCCTAGGAAAGATTACGGTTAATACAGACAAGAAGGCTAGGATTTGCATCCTAGGCAAGGAATCTCTATCCACCTGTTTAGATTTAGAAGTTATTTTAGTTCTGAAAAACAAGAATCCTGATCTACCAAAAAGCAGTTGATGGTAAGGCAGAACAATATAGACAAGAAAATTAAGTCCTTAGCAAACACTTCTAGACACTAACTTGTGGTAAATAAATCAAATAATTCATATAGGGACAAAAAATTTTACAAGTTCATCTTCCATGGCATAAGTACCTGTACACAGAGAAATGCAAGATAACCTTTCACAAGTCCTTAAGGCAACAAAAGCAATCATACTTACCCACAAAAGTAAAAACATAAATGTTGCAAGAAAGAAAGATGAGTGACGGCATAACGATCAGATGAATAATAGTGCTTGAAGAGGTTGGAACAGAATATTCCATCAAGTCATAGTCAGGACCATCGAATGTCTAAACAAAATTCCATAAACAACAAGAGAGTAGCGTAGTATGCTCATCACTCTTTTTTTTCACTTTTTGGTCTAAGAATACTCCAATCAAGCTTTTCACGCTTTTGTTGCTTAAAAGAGCCTTTACTGCTACAAGATGATGATTGTAGACCAACCTGACTAATTTTTGGTGACTTGTGTTGATTGTCTGGCACTGACAGCATTTCCGACTGTTTCCTTTTATGGTCTCCATTTGACTCGGATTTTGGCTTAGCAGCGCCAGGAGATTCTGCCCCATCCAACGATGATCCATTATCTCTGTGAAATCCAAAAGAAAGGGATAGAGTTAACCTTGGAAAGAATCCACAAATGAAGCATACATAAACTTCAAACAAAAAGACTTATTTCTGCAAATTAGAAAAGATAACCAATGTCATGATTTATAGAATTCATCAAATCAGTACCTTAAAAAACTCTCTAATTCACAATCTTACGGTTTATTCACCATTAATTTACTACTGTATAGCTCCCATCTCAACGGGGACAGCCACTGTTGAGCTGCTCCTGATTAACATGGCGGATAAGATATCCTGACAGCAGAATCTAACACATACTTTTATGAGGTAGTCACCAATCAATCACATTATTAAGAGCACTCAAAAAATAGTTCTTCTTTCATCTTGCTAGGGTCCTACTAGCTGCTAGCCCAAAACAGTACCTAATTTCTAGCTTCGAATTAACTGCACAAGACATAATATCTGCAACATCGACATTGCATGTGCACTATTTGAACTATTGAAGGAAAAGGTAAGGGACAGAAGAAGTTCATAGTTCGAGAACTTGGAAATACTCACGTGAAGGATGCATCTCCAGTTTGACTGCTAAAGCCAGTTGCATTTGCAGAAGCTTCAGGTGAATCAAGGTTAGTTGCATTCTCATTTAGCTTCTATCAAGACAGCAGACCACAATAAGAGTAGAGCAAAAGCAAGAAGTGAAGCACAGGGTGTCTTTTGATTGAAATAAAAAAGATCAGGTCATTAGATCTCCTTACTCACATCAACAGAAGGGTTGAAACTACCAAATGACATCCGACCAAAGGCCGCTCCAGGGTGGGGATCGCCCATTATTACCACACTTCATGATCATAAAACTAATGTAAGTTATCAACCAAAACACAATTTTATGGTATCAGGCGTCTCCTATAACTATGCACATAAGCAATTACGTACAAAATACAACCAGTCTGTGCCATTAAGGCTTCAAACCTCAAATTAAGACCTAACGACTAGCCAATTGATGACTATAGTTGAAACATTTAGATTTTGGAAGTGGCGCAAGAAAGACAAAATAAATCTTTAAAGCAAGCTGTAGACCCCGTGTCCAAGGAACAGAATGCTTGTTGCGCAAACAAAAGAAAAGAAATTTGCTCCATAAATATGTATGTATATATATATGCCAAGCCAGATATAACACAAAAGAAAAACAGGGAAATAAATGAAACGCATCGAATAAACGAGAATTGATCCATTGCTTTATGAATCACTTTGTGCTGGTTTGAGTTTACCTAGTAGCTTAGAAGACGATTTAGTTAATTCAATTAAACTAAATCGTCTTCTAAGCTACTTTAGGTAAACTCAAACCAGCACAAAGTGATTCATAAAGCAAAATAACAGGATAAACAAATATTTTCATATGGGAAAAAGTTTACCACTTTCTAACAGTAGCATGGGAAATAAAATTTCCCCCAGGAAGAACATCTTCTTGTTTCTTGGATTTTCCTCCTCAGAGCTGCCCTTTGCATGAACTATAACAATAGAAAGATAGAAACTTTCACATACCAATTCATCCTTCATAATTCACACAATTTTAAAACAATATTGCCAATGCAAAGCAAACCCATATAAATTAACGCAATACCCTACACAAATCCCAGCTTTAAAAAATAAAACAGAAACAAGAAGAGCAAGAAACACAGGATGAAAACAATTGATGTTTTCCTTTTCTGTTACCTTTAAGTTCTTCAAAGTATTGGATAGCTCCCGCTTCGCCATTTTTGACCTCCAAATACCCCTTCCAAGTCCAGCCAGAAACCAAAGTACCAATCTTCAGCCTTGAAGCCTACTTCTCTATTTGTTTCTCTGTCCCTTGTTCCAGTTGGTTTTGGTTTTTCACGCATTCAGGGCTTCTCTCTCGCATAAATTGGGCTTCGACTTGCAATGTTTTGAATGGGCCAGACATGTTTTTAAAGAATCTCTCTATATTGTAGATTGTTAAAATGATAAATCTAATAACTACAATATAGTTAAATATTTAAAATTAATTACTATCTAACTAAAATACCGTTGAAAATAAGTATTATTAACAAAATAACTCACTATGGAATTAAAATGCTTGTGATATTTGTGACGGCATATCATAACTCTCATGAGAATACACTCCACTCCATTCTTTCATTATGAATTGTGATTATAACGGTGAATCTTAAATCTTAACAATAAGCTACAAACATAAAGTAAACATTGAGAAGATCCAAAGATAAATAAATAAATAAATAAATAAATTAAATTAAAAAATAAACCATGGTTAAATTAATAACATCTAAGCTTTCCTATTATTATAATTCATTGACAATAATGCCAAAAACTTGATTGATAATTTCTATGCTTATAAAATTTATAAATTTTAATTGCAAGTGTATGGTGTAGTTATAGCTAGCACTGACAAATACGAATCAATCCTACAAGAATTGTAAGTACTAGTATTAACCATTTTCTATCATCTAACCATAAAATTAGGATGTGAATTTAATTAAAAATTAAACTAACCAAATTAAACTAAGATTTATGTAATAATGAACTCAGATAAGGAAAATACTACGAATATTTAATATAAAAAGTGGTAACTAGATAATGAATCCTCTAAGAATTGTTAAATACTAATCCTTTATCATGTAATTAAATTATTAATTATTAGACTATGAAAATTTTATCTTATATTAATATCTTTTCGAAGACTATTAACAATTAATCATCGGTTGATTAATTGAAATCTCTTTTCATTAGAACCCTAAGATTATTTTATTGATTTGTGAATTTCGTTATTAGACTAACCATAATCTAGATGATTTGTGTTGATCTATCTCTAGGTTGCATTCTAATCCTTCTAATTATGATAAATCTATTCAACCAAAATGATGTCTCAATCTCTATCATATGAAATCGAATATTGGATTAATATTTCAGATATATTACTTCAAGAATATAATGAATAATTGAATCACAATAAATCGATTAATAAAATTGCATTGAATAAAAAATTAAATCATATTGTTATCACAACATAGGGTTTATTACACTCCTACATATAGAAAACAAAACCAGAAAAACAAATAGAAATCAAAGAAATCATATTCTAAATTTCCCTTTTGTCTTTAATGAATCTTCTTACAATTTAAAGCTATCTATCGGATCTTGTCGCATATTATATTTATTTTCTTTTCCTTTGTTCAGAACTACCTCTTCTTTTTGTTTCTTATGACTAAAAGATGCCTCTCTTCAATTTGCCTCAAATAATGTCCTTTTGTAGTCAAAATTGTGTAAGTGACCTTATATCTTTCAAACTCCTAAATTCGTGATTTTACATGGTGTCAAAGACTTACATGCAGGGATGCATCCACATTGGTGGCAAGCGGGGGCACTTGCCCCCGTCACTTCCAAAAAATTTTATATAAAAATTATTATTTTAAGTTTTGATCTTATAAAAAACAAAATTTTGTTCCCATTAAAGTTTTGTTCCTATTAAAATTTTGTCCCCCACTCAAATTTTTTTTTGGATCTATCCCTGTTTACACGGGTAACATACATGACCATGTATGTTAACATATACTGGCATGTATCTTCACATGGCCAGAAACAATATTTTTCAATTTTCATATATTTACAGAGACTTACATAATTACTGTACACGATCTTATATCTTTAAGTTGCTCCAAATCTTTATTTTATGCCACGATTTCATCTAAATTCTTCTTCTTTTGGCCTTGAAGGCAATTTTCACCTACAACAACACTTAAAGCTAATTAAGTATCAACAAGACTATCAAAATATTAAACAACAGGCAAAACACCTTAAATATTAGTATATAAATATAGTTATATAATCATTTATCTTTTACACTGAAAGATAGCATAGAGAGGAGAGAAGAAGATTTTGAAAAGAAGAATAAGGAAGTAAATCATCCATGTTTGAGTGTTGGATTATTTTGGCATGCATCTATTTGGTGTGTACTCTAAATTTGTACATGTATTTATGACCATTTAATATTTGTTAGTATCTATTGTATGATAAAGTGGAATATTTTGTGTAAATAAACCATATATTCGAATATTATTATGACATTTATGGTATACACAAATGGTATATTAAAATGAGTAATGAAATGAAGAATGAGACGAGTTGTCTAAATATGATGACTTGATATAGTGGGACGGAGGACATTGAGACAATATTTGAACTTGAAGTGCAAATTAATTTTGAAAGTTAGGAAATGATTTTTGATTTGTACCAAAATTATGGAAGATACCATGTGATGTGGCGGGAGTAAGGATCATCATGGAGATGGCGTACATGATGGGGCGAGCTCGTCATTCCAATTGGATCTATGTCCGAGCTAGGACCGATAGATTCAAGGAAGTTCTCTATGCATATGTGGGTCAACTTACGGAGAGGATGAGGCTAGCCAAGTCTATTGGAGGAGAGCTAGTTGGATCACAAACCAAATTGATCCATTTGTCTCACATCCTTGGACCGGATTCACTTAAAACTTAAAGATCATTGTCTTTGGGTTATTCTTCGTCATTTGAAGTCCAAGAGGAGGCAAGCTTATGACCGGACTTGGCTCCTCAACAAGACCAGATCTTTAGGCGCATGCTTATGATCTATTTTGGACTTATTTATATTTTGGACTTCTATGTATTTTAAGCTTAAGTCTTTTAGCATTAAGTTTAAGTATAAATACTTATGTTTTAGAATTTTGGAAGAACTTTTGATCATTTTATTTCGTGTATGCCGTCGACCATATTGAGAGGAGAAACCCCCTCTTGTTTTTATCAACTTAGAAATTGAACATCACTTATCAATTGGATTAGATTGTGACGTGATTTTAATCCTAAACAACTTTATTGGTTTGTTTTGTACCCGTTATCTAGGTTGCTCGAGACGAGTTTTTCGTGAGGTCTAGTAGATAAATTTAAAACCTTGCATGTCAGATTTAATTTTGGTTAATTCGAAGCTACCGTCTTCTTGTTTCTTTGAATTCGAACTTTTCCATCTTTCAATTCTGTGGAGTGCATTACTAAAACTAGCAAAATATTTTGAAAATAAAATCATAAGTGCCACTCAGAATAATGAGAAGTGAATTTGTAGATCGAGAGGAATCTAATGTCATCGTAGAATGAGAATCGGTTTGAAGGGCATGAGTAGAAGCATCATAAGTGACTAATTTATTCCTCCGCTTGGATCTCTTAAAGCTTCAATTTAACAAAGGATCATTACGAGAAAAATCATCCTTCCATTAACTTAGAAAGAAAAATTGCAATGAACTAAACTAAGAAAGATTTGGAAGGAAGGAGAGATGTGCAATTGTTTCTTTTTTAGTATTAGTTACTTAAATGCACCATATAGTGTGAAACACTATGATTGTAAAAGAGGGAAAAGATGGCACCATACTAGAAATTGTAGATGCTTTCTGACTAAACAAACAAAAAATGCAAAAATAAGTGTTCCTGTAAGATATGTTCTTAAATTCTTGACCTTTCCTATTATCACCATTATTTTCTCCATGAAACATAGTACAAATCCAAAACAACAAAATCATTATTCAGTACATGTTCTTGTTTACAATCCCAGCAACTGCAAGAGGAATGTGGCAGCTATTGCAGCTTCTCCAAATTAGGTTGAGAATGTAAGTGGTGTATTTATGAATATCTTGTTTGAATGCAACTCAAAAAATACATTACCATCCTTGTTTGCGCAATCATCATGTCTGCAAGAGGAATGTGCCAACTGACCATAGCTTCTCCATATTAGGTTGTGTATTTAGGACTATCTCAATTTAACCCAACTAAAAACTATACAACAATATTCAAGTTAAGTATTGGCAAAGAATCATATTAGCACAGAGCATATGCATGCACCTAAGCGAAATTCAGTGGCAATAGTTTTTGATGAAATTAAAGCAACCATCATTTAAAGAAGATGTTATATAAGGATAGAAATAATTCGACAATGTAAAATACAGGTTTTGAGACACAAGACAGAGACAGGAAAAGACACAAATTACAATGATGACTAGGAATTCAGTTCTATGCAGAGGATATTTTGGCTTCTTAGGAAACTATTTGCATCGAGCAAACTGAAGATGTTCCACAGCTATCAACTGCACAACTAGTAGCTGCCTAATAGAAAAAAGGAATAAACTTGTATCGAACCCTATTCATGTATTCTAAGTACTTCTCACCAAAAGTTTCAATCAGCATAGCTTCCTCCATTTTTGACTTCTGAGCATAATAGATCAAACAAACCAGCATCACAAACAACAAGCTCAAAGGTGCACGGAGTGCAGCAAAATAAGTTGCAAATAGAAACATTGTCGACGAATATATCGGGTGCCTGACCCACCTATACGGCCCAAATTGTACAACAGCAGTAGGCACAATCACCTTCTCTGAATACTTGGCAAGATAAAATGTTGAGTTATACTGCACAAGCAAAGTCGCCGCAATCAGAGTCCAAATCCCCACATTGCTCCACCCACCGGGAATAAGGTGCAGTTCAGGACCTTCAAAAGCTGCAAGCCAGTGGCCTACCATGACTCCAACGCAGAACAAAATTCTATACCATTTGGGTGGATTCAAGTCCCATTTGGGATCATGTGAGCGGGCGAAGTAATCTCCATATAAACGTCTCCTTACACTAACATTAAAGAAGAAGAAATAATGGTAGACAAGGAAGAATACAAAAGGCCATCCTTCAAGGTAGCCATTGAAGTGGGCAGGAGGAACAAGAGTCAGCCAAGTAAAGAGTGAAGTAACAACAGCAACTTGTTCAAAGATACTTGCTTCACCTAATGAATGTTTGTAAAAGCAATAAATCCCGTAAACTGCGAGCGATATAGCCACAAACCAAGGCCAAAACAACCAGCTCCAGCTAAAATACATCCAAAAAAATGGATTAAGAAGGAAATTGACGGTCCATTTTGTGGCTGCAATTGCGACAGATAAGAAACCAGACCACTTAATGACATCAATCGGGGTTAAACGCAAAAGGGTATCTCCCAATCTTTTGAAAGATAGGTCTTTGAAAACTTTCAGCAATGGGTGGTTCCGGGAAGAGTCTGTGCTTGTAGAGCCAGAGTAGGAGCACCCGAGAGGAGGCAAAATTTGGGACCTCTTGGGCAATGATGCTATGTTATTTCGTGACAATAACGAACTTGGTGGAGTGTTTGAATGAGAGAGAAACTTGGCATTGGGTAGATGGAACTGAAAGTGTTTGTTAAAATGCCCAGCAGAAAATTTACCGCGGCCCTCTATGGAGTTGTTCGTGATAGTGAAACCGAAGGGAATTGTTTTGGAGTGGAGAAGCATTGATGCGGTTTCCATTGCGATGAGAACAAGGAAAGAGCTAACAATTACAAAAGAATGCCTAGGAAGTACAACATTGGTTTGGCGGAAGGGGTAGGACAGCGAGAGAAATGCGCGATAGAACGTTTGTGTTCTGCTTCGAATTTTAGCTCCACTGTCTCTTCCAGAAACAATGCAGGGTATAGTTATACTGTCAAATAGCCGAAGGGGCAAACCTGTCTCTTCAAGAAGCAATGAAAATTACGCGGCCCGTGGTATGTTTAGAGCCTATTGGTCCGTTGGATCTTTGATTTTGAGGATGTGCTGGGCCTAGTTCTGTTGTGAAAGGCATTGGCCTTTTTTTTTTCCGCCCACT
Organism: Erythroxylum novogranatense; assembly: GCA_029891385.1. Classification (NCBI taxonomy): domain Eukaryota; kingdom Viridiplantae; phylum Streptophyta; class Magnoliopsida; order Malpighiales; family Erythroxylaceae; genus Erythroxylum; species Erythroxylum novogranatense. The sequence goes on along the minus strand of CM057226.1, from coordinate 51,222,326 downwards.
TGTATGCATTATTACTGGTAGGCCGTTTGATTTTATTTTTAATTTTAATTTTAATTTTCAGTTATTAGTTTTTTTTAAAATAAAACAAAAACTTGATTAATCTTTTAATAATAAATTATTTTAATTAAATAAATTTATTTTAATCACCTATATAATATTTATTAAAAAATTAATAAAATTAATGTGAAATTTAAATATATTTTAATTATTAAATCAATTTGAAGATATTTTAAACTTAATTGTATTTATTAATAATTATTTAAAATTAAATTAAATTATTCATAATTCTTATTTAAAATCAATATATTAAATAATTAAATAATATATATTTAATTGATAGTAAATTAGATTATGAAAAAAAAATATAAAACAAAACCATTTTATGGTTTTGTAATTTTAAAATTTGAAGAAACTAAAAGCCAAACACATAATTTTTTACCAAATTTATAAAAATAAAAACTAAAATGTACATAGAAACAAAGAGGTCATGCCATGAGTTTTTCTTGTTGCAAGATTAAATTGGGGCTAACATAGACTGCATATGAACCCTTGATATCTCTAAGAAATCCATCCATTGAAGATCTGACATCTGAGTACAACATATAATTACATAGTGGATAAATTAAATTCTATAACTTTGTAAAAATATCATATAATATAAATTTAAGTCTCGATGTGCTCTTATAGTAAAGAAGTGAAACTTTTTAATATCTATGAATATTAATTCATCAGCCTTTAAGTTATAATTACATAGAACATCTATGTCAAAAATCTTAAATTGCGTCACTTCAAAATTATTGTTATTATTTTGCGTCATATATTTATTATATATCATTAAAAATAATTTCTTTGATCTCTTCCTTTTAACTTACAAGAAGTTTTACGTTTAGTTGATTTACTTCAATACCATACTCATTGATCAGTCTATCCAGAACCTAACATTAGTTACCCAAATTCTCATATTGATAGACCAAGCTCCTTGAAATAATTTTTTCAAAACTTTTCAAATTCTTCCAAAGATCATATCACACTATTTGAAAATTGATACATAACCATTTTAAAAGTTTTCAAAATATTTTGATGAATCAAGAGAGTTTTCTTTAAAACCTTTTCAAATTTTCTCTTGATTATGAGAAAGTATATGCAATGTGATAAGTCTAAATGATTAGGCAATAATTGATTCGTATTTCATTAAATCTTAATAGGCTTGATTCCTTCTTATTCATAGTTCTTTAACTAAATTCCAATTGAAACTTTCTTAAGTAGCATATGAACTCTACTTAGCTCATTTTCTTTATCGTTTGTTTGTTTAATTGATTCAATTAACTCTTGTGTTTACTTACTCTTCTGTTGAACTTGATCTTTTACATATTAACTTATTAATATCTCCAAGGATAAAAACATTAGTAGTAACATATTTTATTATTATTGCTACCATATGTTAGAACTTCACTTGGTCTAATAAATTACGTATAATTCTTTTTATCATGTTCAAAATCTTTTCCATATATGTAATATAATCACCTTAAATTTTTCTTCTTAAAAAGTGGTTGGTTCTAAAATAACATTGCTTCCTTTCTTTAAAATTTCAATTAGGAGCTTAATCTTCTAACTTGAAACCTAGAATCATCATCAACATTGTCCAAGTCTGCTTGAAACTTCTACTACTAAAAATGGTATGGAATACACTTCAAGACCTTAAACAATAATAATCACCATTTTCCACCAAAGTAGCTTTGAAAATTCACCAATACTTCTTTACAAATCTAAACTCATCTACTAACAAAGATGAAAACATTATAAACCTTATTAGTATAACTATGGCCAAAGAGAACTCCAATCTTACTTTTGTTGTCCTCTTCATGTTAGTAGTATGAATATGGTATAAGTTACTAAAGAACTTCAAGTTTTTAGTAGATTTTTCACTTTTAAATCATCACATATATGGTGTACTACCTACAACACCTATTTATATAGCACTTCCTAGGAAATTAAAAAAAATAAATCAATCAAATATCAATATTTAGAAAATTACTTCCCCTACCTTTATTTTTGTTTCATGAATGGATTAACCTAGAATGGATATATTTAAGTAGATTAACAAGCTCACCTAAAAAATAAAATTACAGTCTCCCAAGTTATAACCATATATTCTCTAGATGATTAATCTGTATCTCTACCATTCCTATCACTCATTTGACTACACTATGATTTGTTAATTCCTATGAAAGGTTTTAGCCTAAAAACAAAAAGATTACATTGGTCTCTTTTGAGGACCTCGTTCAACCCCTATTACTTAAGTCACGATCCACTTATAGGTAGCTCTCGTAAGGCATATATAATTGATAAAAATCAAATTTACTCTTTAGCATCACTAAATCATGCATTCAGATCAATAAAAGGCAATGCATAAAAGGATATCCAATTCATAAATTAAAATGAATCAGTCCATACATAAATACGGGCTAAGGTTTTCTATGTAAACATATAAAATGTTTACCCACTAATCATAGTCAAAACAACAAAATTAATAGACAAAGATAATGAAAACGTAATAGAAACAAATCTAGACAATATTCCTGATGTTGCTAACAGTTTCATTTATTGTGATAATGTATGAATAATAATTCTTTGATATAAATAGCCTTAAAATTACCCTCGAGAGGGTTTCATATTTTAGAGAGAAAAGATGTGTATAAAATGTAAAGTCTCTAATATTCTTCTAAAAATTTAGGATTTTATGCTTTATATAAATTTTCACGCTCATGGATATAGTCTAAGCCAAGACTATGGGCTAGGCCATAGATCTATTTAACTCTTTTAGAAATAGTACATGATCCCTATAGAACAACTATATATTTGGGTTAGGGATCTCCTTATTTATTTTGGAATTAGTATGTGATCTCTAACATGACCACGCCCCTATATCGTGGATCTCACTATTTCTCTCTAAATTAGTTCATAAACTATAAGATGATTATGGCTCAGTTCATGTTACTCTATATACATTCTTAATTGTCAAACATTATTTTTCAAGTTGTATTCTAAACCGTTTCTCTTACTACAATTAATCCATATAGGACATAAGTTGGCACATAGATATGGACTAGATCATTTTCCTCTAAAATTGTGTTTTCTTCATGTATTTTACTTGAAATAGCCTTCAATATTTAATGATCTCATCCAAATGACAATTTATCATAATTACTGAAAATTTAATAACTAAATAAAATAATGTAATTTAACATCAAAATCAAGAAAATAATTAAAAAATATGTTCATTTTCATGCACAAACATACCCTTCACAGTTAAACTTTTGGTTGTCATAAAACAAAAAAATTCATTAACTTTTAACTTAAACAAGTAGCAATTACAATAAAAGATAAAATACATTAATTACATAAATCAAGACTATTCATCATCTATTCAATTACATTATTCATCAAATAATTAGGTACTTAGATACTTCCATTAAATCATTAATCAATTCAATCATATAATCCTTCAAACATCAATTTATTGTATATACTTTTAATTAATGTATAAAGTAGACAAAATGAGCAAAAGCTTTCATTTTCAAACATTTTAATAACCTAAACTAACAAAAATAATAACAACTATTATTAAAATAATGAAAGAGAATTAGAGGCTTGATCGAAAAGTTACTTAACCTTATTACGTAAAAGTAAATACCTTATCATGAATACTCCTAGTTACTGAGTTAGGTCAGTAATTTAAATTGTTACCAACACCACTCTTGAACTTTAAATCTTTTTACTTAGATTAAAGCCAAAAAAGTGAAATTATTTACTCTCATTTGTTCACACACTCGTTTTAAGAATTAAATAAAGCTCGATATAACTAAATATGTTTCGTTTCACATAAAAAAAAACAAAATCAAAGATAAATAGCAAGAAAAACAAATAGAAAACAAATTGTTCATAATTCTAAACCCCCCTTTCTCTTATATTGAATGTTCTTATAAGTTTAAAATTTGATATTGTAATCTATTGGATCTCTTGATGAATTTTGCACATTCTCCACGTTCATGGATCAGTATTGTCCCTTTTGTATGTTCTTTATGTTTGGAATTGGCTCCAAATTTTTTATCTCCTCAATTGGCCTTTGCTCATGTCTTTTTATAGTATATTTTATGGTTGTGGGAGATATATCGTTTGATACACGGATATGTACTAGACTTTGTATATTGTAAAATTTCTAGAATTTGCAATTTTTTATGGGCTGATAGACTTACAATAGCATAAAGTTTCTCTAATTTTCTTCAAAACTTCATTTTATGTTACATTTTCATCCAAGTTCTTCTCCTTTTGGTCCATGAAGGCAATTATAACCTATAAATGCGCTTGTAGCAAATTAAGTACCAAAATTACAATAAAACTACAAAATATTAAGTAAAATACATTAAATATGGGTGTATAAATATATTCAATTATGCATCTATCAAGAAACTTGCTAAGAAGAGACTCTATTTGATGCAATTACCCCTTCTCTGTTGGATCGGAAAAAGAAAATATGCTTTGTTTGAAAAAACGGTAGATTTCAAAACTTTTAAGAAATCATTACTTGCAGCGGAAGCAACAAATCTAAATCAACATGCCAATCCATACATGATATGGTATAAGGATAATAAAATATAAACAAGATCAGGAGTATTACCGACTCCTTCACTTCTGACTTTAAATCTCGCGCGCTATCATCTCCTTCTTCGTATCCAAATCATTTGCCTTTGACTCTTTCCTTTAGCAATCTACTTTCTCCTTGTTGTAGTATCCTCAACCAATTAGATTTACCATTTGTTCTTCAAGGGCAATTAGGTTAACAAAATCCTTTGGTGGAAATGAGAAGAAATGTTTGGAGGAGATTTTCTTAGAAGAAGAAGAAGCAAAATTGAAACTTTTTAATTGGTATTTTCGATTATCTCTTTCATGAAAGGAGAGAAGGTGTAAAGAACATGCAAGAACTCTTTCTTCCCTACCAATTTTGTATATGCATGGATGGAAGGAGAGAGGCATCAAATGCATCACTTCTTTTATTAATCACTCATAAAATAGCCAATAAATGAGATTATCATCATTTATCTTTATGATGGCTATTTGAAAAGACCATAACTCAAAATTCAATACCCAATTTCGATTTTGCCAAGAAGAAAGAAGGAAGATGGTCCATCTAATTTACATCTTTCATCTTTAATCTAATGAATGCAAATAGGTTACAAGCCAACATTAAAAGATAACCATTAAACCATTTAATGGTAAGTTCATAACTCCATTTAATGATGATCAACCATAATAAAGACCATCTTTATTTAGCATTTTTAATGTCAAATGTGTGGTTACACATTTAACCTAGGAATAACCGAAATTGCTATCTTCTTCTTAAAAAAATGTTTTAATATAATTAATCTAATTAATTACATTAAACCAAAAACCAAGCCCATTACTAAATGTACATTTGGGCTTCTTTAATTAGACCAAGCCCAAGATTTAATTATGGGCTTCTAATTAACCTCCATTTATATTTCTTACTTAGCTTGATAACCTTCCTTAAAGCCAAGTGGAGAATCTTATTGGACTTTGATAATTCAAGCTCCAATAAGCCCAGAATTAATTCAATCTCATTGGAATTAATTTTAGCTTATTAACTAAATGTCATTCCACTAAAGACAATTAGTTGAACTCTTGAATTTTTAAATATTATGAGAATATGTCCAATTGCAAACCCTATTTAGAACCTTATTATAGCCATCCGCATAACAAAGGGTAAAATTACCGTTTTGCTCTTATGTTGGTTTTTCCTTCTAGATCTCTCATTTTACTTTATATGGTGATTAACACATAAGATCTCATCTCAGTGTTAAGACTTGATGGGTAGCTAGTCCATCAAACTATTGGTGCCAGTTTAATAACCAAATCTCCTTAAAACATCTAGAAGAGATGATAACACTATAAACTCTTTATTTGAGTGAATGTTCCCTGATACATGTTTCAATTAATAATTCTAACATGTAGACACTGGATTAATACTCTGTAAAAATCCATTCCGATCATATCAAGAATTATAATGAAACATATATGAGTTCACCACTCATCAAGATTATGGTTCATAATAAGCGAATGCTTAAGTTATATGTTTTAAGATTAAAGTAACGGCCCACTTTATTCTTGAAAACATACTTGATTCTAGATTCATTTAATAGTTCCATTATCGATAGTCAACTACTATCATGATATGAAACTCATCATTCCCTTGAAGTAAACTCCTTTACTTATATGGAGATAAATCGCAACACTACAGTCTAAACCATAATTAAGCGACCAACTTGATTATTCAACTGTGAATCAATTAATTCAGATTCTAATAATATACATGTTTTCCATACATCTCTATGTATATGTATATTACTTACAAAAGAATTTTGGTACCTTATGACCAGATATATAATGCTCATACAGATAAAACCAAACTCTTTTGTTTTATTAATAATAAATATTTTCTTTACAAAACTGTAACTGAAGAAGATAAAGTTACATTTAAATATACTTGCTTTCCAGGGCACTATATTTACATAACTCCAACATTCTCTTCATACCAGATTAGCATTATAAATAGATCTTTTGTCTCAAAGCACATTATGATGTTTCTACCAAGCTTTCCAAAGTGTATCTTGTTGCCAGAGGTTATCATCAAACCTTAAGCATTAGTTCCACTTCTACCTTTAGTCTGGCAATTTGTATTATTCTCAATTTGGGCCATCTCATAAAACATAAAACATTCACAAACTTGATGTTAGTAATTTTTTTCTTCATGAATACATCCAAAAGCTAGTTTATATGTCTAAACCTCCTGGCTCCCACCTTCATAAAGTTCATTATGATCTCAAATAGGCTCTTCGGGCTTGGTTTCATTGCCCAAGTCAAAACCTTCTTAATCTCAAATTTACTCCCTTTAAAATTGATACTTCTCTTTTTATTCACAAAATGTCCTTTGACACCACCTTCCTTTTAGTTTATATAGATGATATCTTATTCATAAGTTCTTACACCTCCTTTGTCACCACATTAATTGTCACTGTCAACATTTCCTTTTTCATTAAAGACTTAGGTTCTGTACATCATTCTTTTAGAATCAAAGTCAAAGCTACTTCCTATAGTCTTCTCCTTACTCAGTCTCATTACACTAAGGATCTTCTTCTATGTATGTCTCTAGATCAGTCTAATCCGAAATCCACACCTATCACTCACACTCTTCCATTTTCCAATAATCATTGCACTCTACTTCTTGATCCTATTGACACTGTTAGTGCTCTTCAATATCTGTATGTTACCTGCCCCGACATTCAATTTGTTGTCAATAATGTGTCTCAATTCTTATAATATCCTGGTGACATTCATTAGACTTCACTCTAGTGGATCTGGCAATATCTTTACTCCACAACCTCTCATAGATGCTATATCTTTCTTGGTCCTAATATCATTTCTTGGAGTGCCAAAAAATAACCTACAATTTCTAGATCTAGCGTAGAAGCTAACTATAAAAGTACTACTTAGGCTTCTATTGAGCTCTCTTTGATACCTTTTCTTCTTGTCAAACTTAGATTGTCTCACCTTACACCTTCTCTTTAATGTGATAATCCTCGAGCTATCTTTCAAATATGGTTTCTCATGCTTGCTTCAATTACATTAAAATAAATTTTCACTTCGTTCATGATTTGGTTGCTTATAAGGCTCTCCATATTCGGCTTATTTTATCTTCTGATTAGCTCGAAGATGTCCTGACTAAAGATCTGTCCTCTTCAACATTTCTTCGACTATGAGACAACCTTACGATCTCATTCGATTATGAGCTTGAGGGGATTGACAAAATATCTTATATGATATATTCTCAACAATTCATATCATTTAAATTTCTATCAATTATGCTGATTGCTTAACATTTCAGTTGTAATTCTCAGTTCATGTTTATCGTGTACGCTACAAACATGTGTATTAAGAACTGTGTGATTGATAATTAATTCAATGAAACACGGCAATACATCTCACTATTTCTATACTTCATCACTAAAGAAGATACCTAATGCCGTTACCTTACCGCGGCAGTAATCTTCTTTCATTTTTATTAACATTTGTAAATTAATTTAAACATGTATATATTTTCTTTAACTCCTAAAGCTGCCGCAGCAGCTGAGTGCCAAGGGAAGTTTGACTTTTGATATCTAGATGCTATAACAAACAAAAGTTTACTTATCTTAACTTTGATTTAATCAGTCAAACCTGAAGTTAGTTGTATTGAACAACAACAACAACCTCCAAACAAAGAGAGGAAAAGATTGTTGTTTCGTGGCACAAGATCATAACTAAAAGAAATCAATTTATAGTTGCCATTCACATGTATCACCTCCGCTTCCTCTGCCGTCGGCGACCTTTTGGAGATTGATTTTTCAACTTTCAGTTTTATCTTCTACATGTCACCCTTACATAAGAGAACGAAAAGCATCAAAAGAAAATTTCAGATACGAACCAGAAGAAACTAAAGCCAAAGCAGATAAACTAGAAGAGTGAGTGTAAAGGCGTGCAGAATATTCAATAACAATAATTAAAAAGAAAACAAAATGCCACATAGCAGGTTCTCTGGTTCTCTAACATCCCCCAAACTTGACGTTGCTATCGACATGGGCAATCCTTTCTTAAACCTCACCATCGATGGCTTCTTGAAGATTGGAACTGTACGCATTCTTTCCTTCTTGTCACCTCTAATCTATGCATTTCGGGTTCTTGTGAAACACTTGTCATGTTTCATCAAACTTAATTAGGTGGCAGCTGGTAGAGCACTTGCAGAGGATTCGTATCATTTGGTCAAGCGAGGTCATTTCTCTCCATTCCATTTAATTATTTTTCTTCAATTTTCTGAGCAAAACTGAAATATGATAAGCGGATGGGACTCATGCTTTAATCATCGTATATCATTTAAAAAACGAAATTTTGGACTAATAGAATAATGGTTTTAACAGGGAATCTTTCAACTCACAGCTTGGAGGGCACGGTGAATATCTACGACTTTTTCCTTTTGTGGACACCAACACGAGTGATTGAACGTGTTCATTTCTAAGGGATTCTTTTTATCAATAACTTTGGATTCCATGACTTTGCATTCTTAGCTCGGTTTTGAGGTTAACCATTACGATGCTCTAACAATTTACTGTTCATTGTATAAGATTTAGATGTCATTTTTCTTATAGTTATGCAAATCGCAATCCCTCTTTACATTTGCTGCTCCTTGTATAAGGTCTAGATCAAGGTTTCGTTGGTCCTCAATTTACCACTTCTGATCTTCATTGGGATCAGAAATATAGCCAGATGGCAACCTTAGAGCCTCGCATGCATCTGAAAAAGGAATTCCCAAGTTAAATCTTTGGTTGGGGACTTCTTGAAGAGTTCATCCCCTTAAGAGCCATCCACAAAAGAATTTATTAATCATGGTTTTTTGAAGTCTAAAAGGCGGTGCATCTTCTAGCTGAAGCTTGTAGCGATGAATATCCTTATGTTTCTACATTGTATGGTGATTAGTTTAGAATGAAATCTTGGTTAGAAAAGCATTGATCTGTGTTTTTGTCCTGAATATGGACATTGTTATGACAGCTGAAAAAGATGTGCAAAGAAGGAGCTTACTGGGGTAAGTTTGTATATCATATAATTAATTTGCAGACCTGTGTCAGAAGTCAGAACTCGTGTAATAAGTGAGTTCAGTTATGTTTTGCCCTTGACCTGATGAAGTCAGTTGCTTGCTTGCTGTTTTAGGAACAATGGGTGGAATATATGTAGGAATGGAATATGGGATGGAAAGAATCCGAGGCACTCGAGATTGGGTATGTTTTCTCGTACTAATAATTTAGACGTGAAGCCATTTTAGTGTCTTTAACCGGAATATCATATATGTATGTATTATATATATATTGATAATTTTAAGTCTTGTTTTATTTTAGTAACGTTGTTTTATGTAAGAGATTAATAATTTTAAAATCTCCTTCCAACTTAATTACAGAAGAATGCCATGCTTGGTGGTGTCTTGACTGGGGCTCTGTTATCAGCTGCCAGTAATAAGAGCAAAGACAGGATTGTGACGGACGCTATCACAGGAGGCGCCGCCGCAACTGCAGCAACATTCCTCAACTATTTCTCTTCAAAACCTTAAGATTGTTTCACTTCTTTTAATAAGATCATGCTTCTTTTAATAAGATCGTATCATGTTTGTTGTATTAATGTCATTAGCCACGCGCCGTAATTTTTTATCAAATTACCGACTTTTATGTGGCAATAAATACACTATTTTGCTGTTCTATGTTAGTTAAAATTGTTTGACACATTCATCTAATTAATTAACTTAGTTTATGATCTTTTATAAATTAAATTATAATATTTATATTGTATTTAAATATTTTTTAAATTTTCATACTCGTTACTTTGTTAAATTAAAACAATTAAAATATATATTGTAGTCGATATACATTTTCCTTCTAGTGTAAAAATATTTTTGGTTCTGCCAAAATCTCCGGCGATAATATATTAACAATACCATAGTTTTGGAATCTGTTAAAGAGAACAATGTCGTAAAGAAAATAATTTCCTTTTTTTAGTAGCCCTTTCGTTAGCTTTAGTACAAATTATTGACTCCTTCCTGCCAAATTCCAAAACTATTATCATGTTGCGTTGGAATTGCAGTTCGCAAGTTGGAAAACTTGCCAATGACATGAATGTCAATGTAACAGTTCGTAGTTATTATTGAAAAATTAGAGTGAGATTTGATCTCAAATGTAGTGAAAAAAACAATTTTAATTCAATTTTTTGAAGTTAAAATTACTTTAAACTGTGTGATTTAATTAATAAACAAAACATAATCAAATATGAATCATAGGTTTATACCTTATTATGAAACTTAATCAGCAACTTTCTTTAAACATATTTTTAAATTAGCTTTACTACCATAAATTCATACTACTATAATCACACAAGGTTCAGTCTCTAATAATATCTACGTAATATTTTGGGAAATGAATAAATTGTATTAACATTAACAAAAGCTAATTCAACAATACAACGAATTCTATGAAACAAACTATCTGTTAGTTTACAGCATGATTGGAAAAGCTAACTAAAGATAAAAACATTTTAGCTCAGTTATAAGATAAATACAACATATTAATTATAAGCTCCATCTGTTTTTCATGTCAAGTGAGAGAGAATTTTGTGCATTTTTTGCAATAACAGCAGCTTTAATCCAGTTGAGTGTCTTGAAGGTCATCTGGTACTTGTCTTCTACAATCATCTTGAACAATATGTTGTTCCTTTCTTTCCAAAAGTGTAAATGGTGGTGGTGATGAATGTTGCTTGAAGTAATATGACATTTTGTTTACCAAGATTGGTGTGGTTGATGAGCCAATTCAAAGATTCCTCCTGTACGTATGGGTAATTGTCCATTACTAACATATGTAGAATTTTGCTCCAAACTATTTTCGAATAACTGCACTGAAAGAAGAGTTGATTTATATCTTCAACAGCTTCTTTGCATGATTTAGAAGTAGTTTCATTGGCATCAAACCATCTACTCTTGTTCCTAAGCTTGTTTTTAATCACTAGCCAAGTGACTACTGAGGCTTTAAGATTTAGAGTTTGTTTTCATAGAAGGTATACCATGGAACATCTACTGAACTACTATTGATTGCTCTATGACAGGATTCATTTCTGAATCTTCCATTCAAATTGAGAGTCCAAATGATGAGGCCTTCCCATTTCATTTCGATCAATTGTGGTAAGTGCTCGACAAGTGAGTGAAAACCTCTAAAACTCCCATACTAATCACCATTCAAAATTAGAGAGGATACTTTGAGTTTCTAAGGAATTTTATTAATCAAATGGCTAATATTAGTTCTTTGTATAAAGGAGCTTGCATCTAACCAATTATCGAACCAAATCATGTATTTTCACTGTTTTCCAGCTAACACTTAATCTTTGGATACAACATACCTCTCATTTTCAAGAATTGATTGAAAATCCTAGAAACCTCTCTTGTATATGTAATATGCCAGAAATTTAGGTTTTTAAGGTTCCATTTATGAATCCATTGGATCCAAAGGGCTTTATTATCTGTATAGAATCTCCAAATTCTCTGGCTCATCATCACCTTTTATATTATTAAGATGGACATAATTCCAAGTCTAACTTGTTGCTTGGGGATAGTGATCTCACTCCACTTAACCTTAGCATTTTTAAAAATTTTTATTTTGTTAGTCTATAGGAATGTTTTCACAATTTTGTCTATCTCCTTTATCACCTTCTTTTGCAAAGCAATATGTGTTATCTAGTGTATATGCAAACTACTTAGTAATGAAATAATGAGAGTTAGTTTAGTAGCATACGAAAGTAATCTATTTTGCCAAGCATTTATTCTTACATTGATCTTTTTAATGAGAGGGATAAGTCAATAGGCTTAAAAGTGGCAATTAGTACTTTAAGGTATCTAACAGGAGTGGGATGTACATTCAGCCTTACAATTCTACTGAGTTCTTCTTGGTTTCTTACATTTAAGGAGATATATAAGCAATTCTTGTCAGAGTTAAACTTTAGACCCAATCACTCTGAGAACACTTTTAGCATATTGAGCATTATGTTTATAGAACATGGATCTATATTACAAAGAAGCAATAGATCATCTGCATAAATAAGGTGTCTTAAACTGACTTCTCTATGTTTATAGTGAAATTGGGAACCTCCATTGTAGGATATCAATTTGCACAGTAATCTTAACAACCTTTCCATTGCAAGGGTGAATAGATAGGGGGATAAGGTAAATGTAGTAGGAAGACCATTAATCAGCACACTAAGTGAAGAGGATTATATGCAAGTCATCATCCATTTCACAAATCTATCTGATAGTTGCATTCCTTGAAGACATAGTTTTATAAATCTCCAACTAACTATGTCAAAGGCTTTATAAAAATCAATTTTCAGTAAGCAATTTTGGATTCTCTTCTATGAGTTATACTCCTTTAGTAGCTCTTGTAAGAGTAGAATGTCATAACCAATGCTCCTCTCTAGAATGAAAGCCTTTTACAAAGTATTTATGGTTTATGTAAGCACCTTCTTCAATCTTTTAACAAGAAGGTTAGTAGTTACTTTGTAGATTATGTTATAAGAGGATATTAGTCTAAAATCTACCATGCTTAAGGGTTTTTACTTCTTAGGCACCAAACAAATATAGGTGGGTTTAATTTCCCATAGCATTTTAAAAGAGGTGAAAATTTCCAATACAACCTTAGTGAATAATTTGTCTGTGATGTCCCATTTTAAAAGAACCATGTTAAAAAACCATCCAAATCAGATGCTTTTAATGGATGTAAATTGAATATAGTTAATTATGACATTTTGATCTAAAAATGGGCAAACCAAGGACTTCTTTATGCACTAATCTATTTAACAATATAATACTCTTTGCACATTATATCTTGGCTTAACAAATTCCTCAGATCCTATCAATTGAGCAAAGAAATTTCTTCCTAGCTTAAGTAAGCTTTCTTGGTTTGAATCTGCAACTTCCCAACTATCATATATTTCTATAATTTTATTGGCATTCCTTTTAGAAAGTAGATAGGCGTAGAAAAATTTTGTGTTAGAGTGCTAATCCCTCATCCAATTAAATTATGAAGTTTCAAAGCATCTTGATACTCTTATAGCCTTTGCAATTCTACCAACTTCAAGTCACCGTTGTGAGGAAAGTTATAGCAATTCTCCTAAGCATGAGTTAGTTTATTCTTGAGAGCAATGAGATTTTATGATTTAGCAAGAATAAATTACTTTAAATTTTCTCCTACCAACTTTAGTTTTTGCATAAGTTGGTAAGATTTAAGCCCATCAACTTCTTTATTACAACATTTGTTGATTAACTCCATGAATCCTTCCATGTGAAAGATTCCATTAAAGAATCTGAATGCCCAATATTTTTAGTTTCAACAATTTTTTTAATTATCATGTAAGAATAGTATAAAAATATATTCTCTCCATAATGAACATAGGATTGAGGAAACAAATTTAGCCAAAATTAGTTAACTAATGATCTCTCTAGTTTTTTCAAAAATGCATCTTTCCCTACTGATTGTTTATCCAAGTAAAATGTACACCAATCGAGCTAAGGTCCATCAAATGCACCTTGTGAGTAGATTAGTAAGCTCTTTTGTTGATCCTAGAGTGAACTTTTTACCACCATCAATTTCTATTGAGTTTAGGAAAAATTGAAGTCTTCTACCAAAAGCCAAAGATGCTAGATTCTCATTTGTATCCTTTCCAAATCTAGCTAGATTTTATTCCTTTGAAAGCCAAAATTGGATGTATCGATTAGAGACAAATCGAAGTTGTGAATCATACCTCAGTTAACTAAATAAGTTGATCACTTTCTTCGACAGCTTGGAATTCAATCAAATATGTGTGGTAAAGAAAAATAATTCTCACATTGTAATTTGAAATATGGTTTGAGATAAGTTGCCAATTTGCACCCAAAAACTTAGAGCCAATGAGTAACTAAGGATCTTTTATTTTAGTTTCAATAAGGCCAACTAAACAAGTCTTTTTATCCTTGACAACCTGCTTTACCATTGCTCTTTTTAGAGGGTCATTAGGCCCTCTAATGTTCCAAACAAGGACCTCTGTTCCAAACAAGGACTGCCATATGGGGAGATTCCCTTATATTTTTGTTGTTATGCTTCCTTTTTTTTGCTTGTAGATTTTCTTCTAGTGTTAAAAGTTTGAGTTTTTAACTCCTCAAATTCTCCACTATTCACTGCTTGCATTTCAATTACTTTGTTCACCATGTTTGATATTTCAATAATGTAATGGTTTATTTCAACATCAGTTTCTCCCAACTTCACAATTTGTGCTTCAACTTCTTCATTCATTTTGTTAGAAACTTCAATTTCTAACATATTCATTTTAGTTTCTTTCCATTTGTATTACCAATTTCAACTTTGGTTGAGTGAATCAACTAGTACATTAGGTTTAACTAAATGTTCTATAGTTGTATCATAATTTTCAAAAGTGGAAGCTTGGCATTGAGTTGGAAAGAGGTAAAATAGATACATTTCCAATGTTAGTGAATTTTTACAACTTGCTTATGGAATTTTGGACCATTAAGGGACTTAGTTTTCTTGCAAGATCCTTTTAGAAACCAATTTGTATGGAATGTCAAATAGTTTTTATAGGAAGAATATGCTATGCCAAATTTTGCATTGAAATCAATAAAAACTCAACATTTCTTGACAGCATGGTTGTTATGAGCTTAGGGAAAAATGGTGAGGTGGAGAAGAAAGGAATCCTTAAACTTACCCTTGGAAACCAGGCAATTCCACTAATAAATAGGTACCTACTGTAAGGTCTTGAAAACTAGATGGCAAGAAGAAATTATAAGGATATAACTAAATAAAATGAAGTAGGAAGAAGACTTAAGCAACCTCAATGAAATGATATCTATATAAATTAATTAAGAGAACTCTATAAAATAAATATAGATGAGTAAGTAAGAAATATTAGTTCCTTTGAAGCATATATCTATTTATAATAGGATTTGAAAAGTTTACTAATTTAGTTGAATTTAATTTAATTTTTAATTTAGATAATTTATTCTAATTAAATATGAATCAGACTTAAATGTGATTAAATATATAATATTAGTTCTTATTTATCAAATATCTTATATTTAATTCTAAAGTTTCTCAAGTTTTACAATCAAGAATAACTTGATCGATACTTTTCTCTTTAACTATTTTTATATATGATCCATTAGATTCTTGAATATACTAGTAATAGGTATAAATTATGAAACAATCCCTAAATATATTGGCAATGGATGTAAACTATATATATAAAATCTTATCTATGATTAGATAAATTAAATTCTTTTAATTATCTTTAATTCTTTAACAAAATAATTTATAATCACAAATCATGATTAACGTTTAACAATGAACTATGACTACCATGTAATGGCTTCTCTGATTTATGAGGTATATAATGGTTTCTCTAAGGTGTGTAATGGCTTTTAGCTTTGCATCCTAGCTAATGGTATCATTGCTAGCTACTTCTCTGTCCTCTTCCCCTTTAATCCCTTTTTTGTTAGATCTATCTCACCTACTACTCTTTCTAATTGCATCTTCTTTAGTCCTCTTACCTCTAATTTCCTTTTTTTATATTAAGTTGTCTCTTATTTAGTTGTACCCTTTCTAGCTACTTCTTCTTTTAACTAGCTATTAATTTTTCTTCTTCCTCTTAGGACTATTGCCTTCTTCCCCTTGTTTCTTACATTTGCTTCTAAGCCTAATCCTACAAATTAGAAGGCTTGGCAATTAACTGCCAGGAAAACGTTTCCCTCCAAAAACAATATATAAACCTACTCTACTTTTTAAGAAGACTTCCTCCTCTAGGCAGTGCCATCCCTTAACTACAAAACTTTTGACCTAGATAATCTATCTCAGGTCTATTTTAAGCTCCTATACTCTAATCATATAATCATATCTTGTAAGTACCTAACATCATTGTGGCCTTAGGATTTATGCCTTGCAACTTCTATAGGAAACCTCTGAACATCACTACATGCACATCAAATTAACAAAAATGTTTTTTTTATTAATCATAAAGACTTGTACAATGAGTGCTCAAGGAGATTTCCTTTAGAGCACTTCTCTAATAACCTCCCACTTTGACTAAAGTCAATCGTATTTGTATCTAATACCATAGGCAAGTACATGAGAATCATATCTCTTTTTGGAAATTGGCTTAGTCAAAGGACCAACAATATTATGATCAGTGTGCACTTTCTCTATTTTGACATCATTTCTACCATTGATTTCTCTATTCAAATGGTATCAGTTGAGTACATGTTTAGATTTTTTATGGACCTTAGTTCCTTTGCTCGTGCTATGACATCATTGTTGTCACAATACAATTGTACTGGATCAACAATGTTAGGAGTCACTCCAAGTTCTATGATGAACTCCTTGATCCAAACCGGTTTCTTTGTTGCTTTTGAAGTGGCAATGTACTCGCTTGATTGTTGAATTTGCGATTATCTCTTGTTTGGAACTCTTCCAACTGATTGCTCCACCATTTAATGTAAAATTTATCCTCAGTGGGATTTGGAGTGATCATTGTCAGATTGAAAACTGGCATTTGTATACTCGCTCACAACAAGATCTCCTTCTCCATATACCAAGAATACATCCTTAGTTCTTCTCAAGTATTTAAGGATATTCTTGACAACCACCTAATGACCCTCACCAGGATCGACTGGTATTTGCTTGTAACACTTAGAGCATATGATACATCAGGTCTCGTACATAACATAACATATATGATTGATCCTATAATCGAAGCATAAGGGATCAAATTCATATAAGTACTCTCATCTTATGTCTTTGGACACATAGATTTCGAGAGTGTAATCCTATATATCATGGGAAGTAACCTCTCTTGTACTGCTCTATACTAAACCTCTTTAGCATGTTGTCTATGTATGTAAACTGAGAAAGACCAAGCAACTTTTTAAATCTATCTTTATAGATTCTTATCCCCAAAATATAAGTTGCTTCTCCAGGTCTTTCATGGAAAAATTCTTAGACAATCAAATCTTAACTGATTGTAAAACTGAGACATTGTTTCCTATTAATAGTATGTCATCTAAATACAACAAAAGGAACACAATTGCACTCCAACTTATCTTTTTATACACATAAGGTTCATCTGGATTTTGCAAGAAACAAAACTCTTTGATTGTCTTATCAGTTGGATATTCCATCTCTTGGATGCTTGCTTCAATCCATAAATAGATTTTTGAAGCTTACATACCTTTTCCCCATATTTAGATATGAAACCATTGAGTTATGTCATGTACACATCCTCAGTTAGGTTTCCATTAAGGAAAGTTGCTTTCACATCCATTTTCTATATCTCATAATCATAATGAGTAGTAATGGTTAGGACTATCCTAATGGGTTCAAACATGGCTATTAGGTTAAATGTTTCATCATAATCATCTCCTTGTCTTTGATGATAACCTTTAGCTACAAGCCTAGCTTTATAGGTAAGTACATTACCCTCCATATCAGTTTTCTTTTTGAAAACCCATTTGCACCCTATAGGTTTTATCCCTTTGGGTAGTTCAACAAAAGTCCATACGTGGTTTTCATACATGGAATCCATTTCAGATTTCATAGCTTGAAGTCATTTGTCAAACTCTGAACTCTTTAGTTCTTCTTCATAGGTAGTAGGCTCATCGCCTTCTATGAGCAATACCTCATTATATTCACTTATGAGAAATCCATATCTCTTTGGAACATGACATATCCTACTTGACCTATAAACTTCTTGTGTGTTTAAAGGTTAAACTATTGTTTTATCTTTATGAACAATAATCTCAGGTTCAGGCAGATCATATGCCTCTATTTGAGCATCTTAAACTTCCATAAATTCAATTTTGCTCCTACTATCTTCTTTTAGAAGAAACTCTTTCTCTAAAAGAATAACATGCTTTGAAATAAATACCTTTTGTTCCAAAACATTGTAGAACCTATATCCTACAAATGGAAACTTGTCAAATTTAGTTTCTAGCTTATCTGACTGAATCCGCTTCACATAAACTAGATAACCCCAAAAAAGATAGGGTTTCTTGTTAGTCTACATCTCAAATGGAGTAACATTAACTGAATTTAAAGGGACTATGTTAACACATAAATAGTAGTCTCGAGTGCATATCCCCAAAAGGATTTTGGCATATTTGCTAAGCCTATCATTGACCTTACTATGTGCAATAATGTTCAATTTCTCCTTTCTGCCACACCATTGTGTTGTAGTGTAAGGTGAAGTCTAATGGGATGCTATCCCATTATCTTTGAGATAATTTAGAAACTTTTAGTTTAAATATTCACCACCTTCATCGATCAAAGTTTTAGCTTAGCTATTTCTACTTCATTTCTAAATTCTTTGAAATTTTCAAAAGCCTCATATTTGTATCTCATAAGATATACATGCCTATATCATAAATAATCATCTATAAAGGTAATGAAGTATATGAAACCAACTTTCATCTATAAAGGTAATGGAGTATATGAAACCAACTTTTGCATGTATAGACATCGGACCACATACATCTGAATGTATTAAGTCCAATAGCCTAGTAGTTTGTTCACCCTTTCCCTTAAAGGTTAACTTTGTCATCTTTCCTAATAAACAAATTCACATATGTCATATGATTCATATTCAAATGACCCTAAACTACCACACTTATATAATTTAGTCATATGTCTGTCACTTAAATGGCCAAGGTGACAATGCCATAAGTATGATGATTTCACATTATCCCATTTTTGTCTTTTATTGTCTTTGATATTTAAAACTGGATTGGATATATCTAATATGTATATTCCATTGCATAATGTACCCATAGCACACAGAATTCCATTCAAACTAATAGAATAACCATTATTACTAAAATTTAAATGGAAACTAGCTTTATTAAGACTAGAAACTGAAATAGTATTCTTAGTCAATACAGGTACATTAAAAAATCATTTAATTATATTACAAGCCCACTAGGGAATGTCAATACATAAGTTACTATGGCTAATGCATAAACTCTTACTTAATTTCCCATTCGTAGGTCTAACTCACCCTTGTTAAGTTGTTTACTATTCCTAAGGTCCTGAATATCAGTACATATATATGAGCCACAACCGGTATCCAATACCCATATGTTATTATTAGAAATAGTATTAATATCAATAACAAACATACCTAAAGTAGATGGGGTATCTGATGCCTTATTCTATTTCAGTGACTCTAGATAGCCCTTACAGCTCCTCTTCCAATGGCCATCCTTGACATAGTAGAATCCTTTAGGGCAGTCTCCTTAGCTTTCTTCTTGAGCACACCTC
Organism: Erythroxylum novogranatense; assembly: GCA_029891385.1. Taxonomy (NCBI): domain Eukaryota; kingdom Viridiplantae; phylum Streptophyta; class Magnoliopsida; order Malpighiales; family Erythroxylaceae; genus Erythroxylum; species Erythroxylum novogranatense. Next base: position 51,202,341 of record CM057226.1, on the reverse strand, counting down.
CCTTAGGCCGTGTGGACTTCTTTTTCTTTTAGTTCTTCCTCCTTGAACCAGAAGAGTCTACCAGCATCACAGCCTTATTGTCTTACCTGACAGATGGCTCAGCTGTTTTGACCAAGTTAATTAATTTAGGAATTATAGTGGATATCTGGTTCATCCTATAGTTAAGCATAAATTGTGAACAATTATCAATCAAACCAGTAAGAATTAACTCTATACTTAATTCATGATCCATCAGGAAACCCCAAGAGCCAACCTCTCTGTTGGGACCCGATCCGGAGACCGGATCTCAACCAGAAAGTGAAACGAAAATGGTCGAAACCATAGCGAATTTGTTGGACCCCAATTTTTAAGTAAAAATAAGAAATATGCAAAAGTGGATGAGTTAATTGAAATTAAGTTGAAAATCAAGAAATAAAGAGAGAAAGTGTGAGAATATGAAGAATTGTGAAAAGTTTGACTTTTTGGCCTTTGAGAGTTGACTTTTGAATTAGGCAAATTTTGATAAAATGATCTACATGAAACTTGTAGATTATGTTAAGAGCTTTCTGTAGCCATAAAGTTTGCAATTTTTCGATATCGGGAGTGGAAGTTATGATCAGTCAAAGTTTATGTGTGATAGGGTTTACTTTTGACTTTTATATGGCTGAAGCTTTGACTGAAAAATTTACCTAGTTAGAGGTTAATTGAGCCTTGAAGTTCTTCATGAAAGTTGAAGGATTTGATTTGATCTTTACTTTGATATCAAGTATGGAATTTTTCGATAAAGGAATAATAAGTTATGATTTTAACAAGTTTATGTTATGATTTTAGTATGATTATTTGAGGATAGAACGTTTGACTTAAAAATGGACTTCCTTAGAGGTCAAATTGATTTTTATGTCCTTCGTGGAAGATGTAGAGCTTCCTTCAAGCTTTCTATAGAGACTAAGTTTGTCAAATTTTGCCATCGCCTCGCCCAAACGCGGGTGTTTCGCCCTCGCACGACGTCGTTTTGTTCTTTTGGTTTTCTTGACTTTACTTTTTCAAATCCGACCTTTGTCCACTATTTTGCTTATATCTTTTCCGTCCGACATCCGATTGAGTTGATTCTTGAAGCGTTGGATTCCTAAGACAATTCCCTACATTTTCATGGGAAATTTGTAATTTTATGAGATTAAATTAATTGTGATTAATTTAATCAAATTGAGTTGATTAATTTTCTGAATATGGTTCAGTATTTTGCAAAATTCGGGACCTGTGGTGATCCCATTGAAGTGATTCTTGAGGCGAAATAAAATTAAGACATGGGGCTACAAATCATATGAAGAAATGAAATGTCAATTTTGCCCCTAAGATTTTTAATTTATGAATGGAAGTTCAGATTAGTGTGCAGTTTTTGGGTTAGTAACATCTGAAAGTATTTTGAGCATAGCTTTTGATCTGGGGACCAAAATGAGGTGATTCTTGTTTTGAATTAAACTAGAGAAATAGGGCTACAATTTTTATGAAGACATTGAATGTCAATTTTGGGATTAAGAATGTTAATTTCTGGATGGAAATAATCATACATGGAAAATGTGTTAGAATATGAATATACTCGAAATGTTTCGAGCATAACTTTTGATGTAGTGCTCCGAATTGGATGATTCTTGTGGCATTATGAAATTAAGACATGGAGGAACATTTCTCTAGAAGGAAGTTTTGACAAATTCCTTCAAATTGATAGTGCGAAACATGTCCGCAAATGAGAATAACTTAAAGTAAAGTTCAAGGGCAATTTGGTCTTTTTAGTCACCATTTAAATGACATGGCATTATATAAAGTATAAGGATGTCATTTGGGAAAGGAAAAGTCACGATTATTCTAGAAGAAAAGAAAGAAAAGAAGAAGAGTGGAGAAAGAAAGGTGATTTCAGTCGTGGAGAGGATGGAAGCTTAGGAATTTTTGAAAGTTTAAGATTTCAAGCTTGTTTTTGGAGTAGATTCAAGGGAGAAGGAAGGAACAAGGTGAAAGCTTGCTTCCATACCCAAGAAATTTTGAAATTTGAAGAGAAAAAGGTAAGAGCAATTTTTGATCTTTGAGTTTTTAGTAAATTTTTGGTTTAGATTACTTGATGTTGGTATGGGTTTGTTAGGTATAAGCTCAATTTTGATGATTGCTAAGTACTATGGGCTTAATTTTAGTTAGAAATTAATTGGGGTTTATGCCTAATTTTGAAATTTGGGGGTTTTGAAAATTGATGATTTGGATAGCTTGATTTTATATGGAATTGGTATTTTCTAAGCTCAATTTAAGAAATTAAGTTAAATATGATATTGAATTTGAGTGAATTGGTTTAGGCCAATTTTAAAAATTGGGGTTTTTGAAAATTGAAGATTTAGATATCTTGAATATGTGAGGAATTGATGTTTCTAAGCTCAATTTGAGTAATTATGATTTTTATGGTATTGAATTTGAGTGAAGTTGAGTGAATTGGTTTAAGTCAATTTTAAAATTTGGGAATTTTCAAAATTGTGGATTTAGATAGCTTGGCAATATAAGGGATTTGAGTTCTCCAAGCCCAATTTAAGTAATTATGCTAATTATGACGTTGAATTTGGATGATGATGGCTTAGGTAATTTTAAATTGGAAGAACAAAGGAAGCGTTGGTCAAATTGATGATCGGGACGAGTTCCTAGCATCATTTCGAGGTGGGTAGTATGTTCATTTATTGAATTTTAAGTTAAGCATGAATATTTGAAAATTTAAGAAGCAAATTTTTTTATAAATTATTGTTTATGCAAATGTTTGAAAACTTAGTTTTGAAATCAATTTTCTGAAAATGTAGTTGAATTCTATGAATGATTTTAAAATGTGAAATTGAATAAGTTTGATTTTATGATTGAAAGAAATATTTGCATACATTGTGATGATTTTGATTTACATGTGAATTGATTAATGAATTAATGATTTGAATTTTGGTTATGATGTTGTTAGACCCCGAATTTTTTTTATGATGATATTAAGCATGAATTGTGAAAAGTGTGATTTTATGCTTTGATTTGATTAACCTGAGATTAATAGTGATAATTGAGGTGTATTTGCGTGTAATGTGGTTTAAATGAGAATTAGAGGATTAAATTATGTGAGGGCATTTTGGGAAGTTCATTTAAGTTGGAATGGATTTAGGCTTAGTAGGAGGGGTATTTTGGTCTTTGACCACCTTAGGTTTTAAGAAAGACTTAGAAAGAAAGAAGAGAAAGAAAAGAAGAAGAAAAGAAGAGAAACAAGCGCGCAAGCGGTGAGAAGAAGAGAAGAGAAGAGAGGTTGTGCCATCTTTGAGCTTTCCGACAGTTTCGAATCATTTCTGGGTAAATCTCATTTTGTTTAAGCTTGTTTTAGTTAGATTAAACCCTAAGATGGCTTGAATCTGTGAGAATCGAAGGTTTTAGGGTTTTAGGGCATAAATGTAGAGATTTCCTTGGGTTGATGTGTTTGTGTTGGATTTGAAGCTTAGAATGGGTTAGAACCGTAGTAAGTCTTGATCTATGCCTTAGATGTGTTGCATTTGAGTTTGGAGCGGATTGGAGTTGGAAAATCAGGATTTTTCGGTTCGGGAACGTTCCCGATCCGCACGTCGTGGCGTGCCAAGAGCACGCCATGGCGTCAGTGAATTTGTGCACGCCGCGTGCACATATGGTGCACGTCGCGGCGTCTTTGAGGCGAAGCGTGCGCATGGCTGCGCATCATGCGCTCATGACGTGTGCGGGCAATTCGCCCAAGGCTTGGCCTTTCACGCGGTGACGCCGCAATGAGCCCCTTTATCCGAAAATGAAATTTTTAGTATTTTGGGCATATCTTGGGCTTCAGATGTCCGATTGAGGTGATTTTGGATTCGTTATGAACTAAAGAAAAAAGACTACGAGTTGTATGAAGAAGGGAAGTTCAGAAATTGTTTCGAAGAATTCAAGATTTTAGTTGGAAGTCGGGTGGAGACCTTTACTGCTTTATTTTGCTTGTCAAGTTTTATGGCATGTTTTCTATGGATATTGATTAAATGAGAACTTGGTTTATTATAGGGAACCAAGCTGATTTGACCCAATCGCAAGAGGAAGGACAACAGTGAGTCTGATACTCAAGCGATACTAGGTGGGTAATATGTTATGGTTATTGTGTGTATGGGCAAATTGCCTTGTGTGTTATTTGCTTGCATGATATGATCTTATTGGTATTGAATTGTATGAGCAATATGCATTTTGATTATAATTATGCATGGATTGATAAGCCTTACGGAAATGAAAAAGAATGAGAATTTAGAAAACTGTGAAAAATGCTTTGAGCATGAATCGAATGGATTATGTGATATGTTTGGGTAAGAGAGTTACGGATGGAGTCACGTGCACGTTGACATAAAGCCTTCTCCTGGCTGCCCGCTTGAGGCCACGAGATCCTTGAGAAATCAGACTCGGATAGTTTACGGATTTAACTTCGGTTTATCTGGATCGTTTACGGAACTCTCGAGCCAATTGTTTGTGCATATACGATTGATTTGTTGAGCATAAAATATGATTGATTCGACTTGCTATGTGTAGAAACGGAAATTGCATGACCTATGTTTATATGAATGTGAATAAATTGATGAATTTTGATTTGCTAGTGATATATGTATATTGCTTGATTGTGTGGCTCGTTGCCAATGGCTATAAACGATATGCCATCGAGCTTCGTATTTCACCCCATTACTCTCCCTCCTCAGTGCGGATCGAGACGATTGTCGACCTTGCAAGGCATCGAAAACGTCGAGCTAGTTAGGAGCCTTGTCTTAAGTTAGTACTTTGGTTAGCCCACCAGCATTTCATCATGGAGCATACTTTTGTATTTTGCGATTTAGTTTCATTTTGTATTATGTTACATTTCGAGAATACTTGTTGAATTTCTTTGAATGCAAATGAAAGTTGGTTTATGCATGTGGAATGATTAATGCATGTTTAGAATGCATGTGAAGAACGTATATATATATTGTTGTATGATTGTATGAATCGAATTATGTATTTGTATGGATGTTGGGATCGGGTCCGAAGGTTCATGGAGCGCCCGTCGCAGGCGCGACCCAAGGGGCCACCTCAGGAATGGGGGTCCGAGGCCTAGGCCCAACAGAAGTGACGAGTGAATTTTACATGCTTTAATGTGATATGTGATTGTGATATGAGAAATTTGAAAAGTAAGATTTTGAAAAGTGCCTTCGGGCAATCCGAATGTTCGATTTTTCGAATATGTGTTTATGTGGGTTTGGTCGGGTCCCATCTGTGGGACAGTGCGACTGTCCGCTTTATAGCCTTCTCGGCTGCCCGCTAGTGGCATGGAGCTCCGATTTGGACTCCTTCACTTCTAACTGGACCTTATCACGAAAAAGTGTAGTACGTTCATTCACTGTACACCACGGACCGCTATCTTTGGAATGTGCAAGATTTCTGCTTTTGGACCGAACGAGACCATTTGATGTGTTATGTGTTTTGTTTTATTTATAAGTTTGTTGCATTGCATATTTTGAAAAGGTTTGTGAAATATCGTTTTGGTTCAAGAAATGGGAAAATCTTAAGAAATAAACAATGTTGAATTTCCAGCTGGAAATTTATTGAAATTGTTTAGAAATGATTTGAAAAGTTTGAAAGAAAACAAGTTTTCGATGATTTCGCCACTGTATGACTTTTTACTAAAATGGAAACATTTTAGAAAATGATTTTTGCTTATTATTTGATTTATAAACATATTATCCACGAGTTGTGTAGCTACTTTCTTTCATCCCCATCTCCAGGTTTTGAGCGAGGAGATCGGATGGAAGAATATCAAACGTTTGGTGCGATTTTGTATCGTTTGGATTTTTGTGTAAATTGGGTTTTGGTATTAATTACGTATATGGCTTGAATTGCCATGTGTATATGATTACGTATGTGATTGGATATGAAGGATATGAATTCGGGATTTAAGTTATGATTTGCATATGATTGTAATTATTGTAATGAGATTGTTTATGGAATTAAGATATGATTGTTGATTTGGCTATGGCTATGATGCATTATCAATTGTTTGTAATTCTGAAGATTGTGGATTTGAGATGGATGATTCCGATATGTAAAGTATAGATATAGGATGTTAGAGTAGTGCTCTAAAGGCAATCCCCTTTAGCGCATTTTGTTCATAGTCATGTACAGACTTTATGAATAAATAAAGAAAGGCATGTTTCATTTATTTGATGTTCTTTATGAATTGATAGTGATCTTTAATCAAATTAATGAAGTCCATGATATATGACATAGCATGAAGGAAATTATGATGTGATAATACTCACGAGATTCCTATCATGTGTAATTATGTCAAGATTCAAATTTTCCTAGTCATAGGATTAATGAGATGGACATCATTAATCCGGACGACTAACATATGTCATACTCCTTGATTGGATCAGCGGTGGATCTCGAAGCGTAAATATGAGATATTTAGAGTTGACATATGGATGCTTACTAGTGGTAGTAAGTTCATTGGATGACTGCCATGAGATCATCACATGGATTTATGTCGGTGATAATCTCATCATAGAATGGTGCAAGTATCCTTAGACTTGAGGTACTCGAGGATATCTTGATCTCGATCACATTTGACTCCATTCCTTGTGGCCTTCCGGAGGTTACTCATAGGGTGGTGCTTGGAGTGCAGTTTGAGGTATTGAAGGTAATTGAGTAGCTAATAAAGGATTCATCATACGTGAAAGCGAGAAGAGATACCTCGCCTCTTGTCGGGATCATTACTTTAAGTCTCGGCAGAGCATGACTATGTCATGAAGAGTGTCTTCATGGACATATAAAGTAATGAGTCCTCGAGGCGAGGCGATTTCACTTGGGCTAGACTTAGTCTAGTAAGAGTTGACATATTAACCATACTCATAACCAAGTGGGGTATAGGATGATGAAAGACGAATTGCACAAAGAATTGTTCATGGAAGGGTTCGTGATCGGTTCGTGATGAATTCATCAAACCAATTACTTTCCGGTCAATTGGGGTCATGATGTGTTCTAGATACCGCTCATGACTTGCTTTGCATTAATTGTTAATCTAAGTGGCCAACATAACCGGAACCTAAAGGGTCACACGCATAAGAGTGTCTCGGAGAATCTGTAAAATAGTAATTGGACGAGTTCCAATTATGGAGAGCATTAGATTAAATGGATCCCAATGGGATTGGGATATGTCCCGATGAGATCGCGACATCAATATTGCTAAGAAAGGTTTAGAATTTGTTTCGAAGACGGGCGTGTAGAGCGGTAGGACCAAATAGGATTGATTGGACCTCTTAATAATTATATATATATATATATATATTAATTAATTAATTAATTATATATATATGCATTTTCGTTGGAAAGGAAGAGAGGATAAGGACTTTTGACTTTTCAAAAGTTAATGCATTTAATGCTTAGCCAAATGTATGGTCATTTATCCTCCACTTGTCATGATCTTATGGATAGTCTTTTAATTGTTAAAAGACATATAAGATGGCTTGCAAAGGATGATGGTCGTATGTTTTCATGGAAGAGAAAAGGAGAAAGCTTAAAGGTTAAGTTTAAGGTGTAATTTGGATTTCATCTCTTCTTTTCTCAAGCATCATCGATTTCTCTTCTCCAACACAAGGATTTAACGTGATTCTCAAGCTCTCAGGACAGAGGTAGGGTCTAGCAGCTCTTATTCTGTTCTAGTATTCCCGAGTCAAAGGTGTTTGACTCGGTTAGGTTCGATCTGCGTGGATACCTTTTGAGATAGTCTCTATTGGCTATTCGGGTTTGAGTTTTCATACCGACACGGGATCCTGGGTTTCGGAAGGTCCCGGGACCAAAATTTTGTTTCGCTGCTGGAACATGTGATGTTCCTCCGGGATTTTCCTACAGTGGTATCAGGCGTGCAGGGGTCGTGTATGAAGCTTTAGCGAAGCTAGATCATAAACCCTAATTGCTTGTGATGTTGAAGCATGTTTTCTGTTCAGATTTCGAATTGCTATATAGATAGGGTTTTCAAAATTTTTCTGCCCAGAAATGTTCATAACATGTTAGAGAATATGTCTATGAATTTTCAGAATTTATCGATTTGATTTGATATAGTTTTGCTAATTATTTTCCTAAGCTTACAGATGTTGTTTTTGAAACGATTCTGTGAACTGGAAGTAGTATAAAATCAAGAATAAATTCTAGAAAAATCTTTTTCTGGAATTTCCTTCACCTACATGTCTATAAGATGTTGGTGAATGTCTGTGAGCATGGAAATTGGATTTCAAGGTGATTGGATATTTATTTTCGATTTTATTCTATGCTGTTGGGAATTGCTGTGTTGATGAACACATAATTTTAATCGGTTTTGTTATTTTGGTTGACTGAGTTTTTGATGGTCTAAAATCCTGAAAAAAATCAGGTAGCATTTTATGAACATTTAGTAACCTATATAATTTTCTCAGAATTTATTGAAATTGTTTCATTGATCATTTCAAGCAATGTACAGAACTGGACAGTTTTGGTGAAAATTGTTGGGACTGTTTTGCTTGGCTTGATTGAGGTTGCTTTTTCAATTCCAATGCCTTGCAACATTTTTAATGTGATTAAAAATGTGTTATATTGATGTAGTATGATTGCCAAAGTGAATTGCTTGAAGTTGCTTTTCCAAGAATTTTTGAATGCCGAATTGTTCACATTTGTGTCTCGTTGGTATATTTCATTTTCTTGCTTGTTTTGGCCGTCACAATTTTTGTGACAAGTGCCGGAGTAATTTTGAGAGTGTATACACTAGCTTGAGATGCTTAGGGTGATAATTTGGGTGTTCCTAAATTAGTTGGAAATCTTAGAGTTATGACTCATTTCAAGCTTTTCATATGGTTTGACCATATAAGGCATTCATGGATCAATGAAGTGTTCATTGATACATCTATTAACAGATATTACCCTAGGTATGATGGTATTGAGAATTGGAATTGCATTGATTGAGAAATTAGCCGATTAGAGATTTTAGCAAAATTCCCTGAATAAGTCGACTTGTATATGGAATAAGTCGACTTGTTCAAGGTTTTTGGATAAGTCGACTTGTGAATAGAATAAGTCGACTTGTTCAAGATTTCAGTATAAGTTGACTTGTAGCTTCTTGTAAGTCGACTTATACATGGGCAGGTGTAATAAGTCAACTTGTGTCAAACAAGTCGACTTGTGTGTGGGCAGATGCAATAAGTCGACTTGCATTTGATGAAAGTCGACTTGTGGCATGCTTAGTTTGGATGATGGATGATTATAAGGATTGATTCAATGTGATTGATGAAATAACCTAAATCATTCCATATAGTTTTCGTGACTATGATCCTTGACTTGAGTCTAGAGTTTCCAAATCCTCCTCGGTATATGAAAACTAACGCCTTCCATTAATATGGTAAGAACCGAGTTCTTATAGGGTTGGGTTGTTGAGCAAACTCAAGCTCACTCTATACGGATATGTTGAACCATGAAAATATGATTTTCGGATTAATGGGTTGGTTTTCACTAGAAGCGTTGGTTTGTTGAGCAAACTCAAGGTCGGCGTGATGAGGCGAAATGGGTAGCATACATCGGATGTATGCGCATCAAAGAGTTGATACTCAATGTAAGTCATACATCAACAAGTTGATAGCGATTGATAGTTGTGTCTAAGATGTAATTGGTATATCGATACCTCCGAGACATAAGGTGGCTTGTTGGACAAATCCAAGGTCATTCTCAATGTCGGTTATCGATGATGCAATTGGTATGACCGATACCTACCGATTGACCTAACTTGTGGCTTGTTGGACAAATCCAAGGTCATTCTTAGTAATATCGGATATCAACCCACTAGGACATAATGTCATTTTGTTTCTTTGGATTCGTAATGAGGGTTATGGATTCTATGAAACTAGTGGGAGCGCTTTTTGCATATCATTCAAGTCCTTATGATTATGCAGCTATTTCTATTCTAACATTCTTCCTCTCTTTTCGTGTAGGTTGTTTGAAAATGTCGTCAAGTGTGAACCTTCGCTCGCTAATGGAGTCAAACAAGCTAAGCTGGACCGAATTTTCTTGATTGGTTAAGGAACACGAGAATCGTTCTCGGATCTGAAGCTGGGATATATCCTAGATTTTCCTTTCAGATGCCCTCGTTGTCGATGCTTGATGATGATCGGAAGGCATATAATAAGCATCTTAAGGATGCGGTGACATGGCGACTTGCATTATGCTTGCGTCGATGTCACTTGAGCTGCGAAGCGACGAGTCCATGGATGCTCACACAATAGTTTTTCATCTTAGGGAGTGTTTGACGAGCAAGCCGGTCCGAAAGGTTCGAGACCTCAAGGCTTCTCTTCACCACCAAGATGGCTCGAGGACATCTGGCATGCGACGCCTCGAAGATGAATGGCTATATTGAGAGATTGGCCGTCTTAGGTTTTGCAATGGATCATGAATTAAGTATAGACTTAATTTCGTTGGATTGTCCGACGATTATGCATTCGTGCTAAACTATCGGATGAACCAAATATCCACTACAATACGAGTGATCAATCTGCTTCAAGACAGTGAGCGAACTATCAAGAATGATAGTAAGCAAGTCTTTGGTGGTTGCTTCTTCATCTTTTGGGTCCAAGAAGAAAAGAACCCAAAGAAGAAGAAGGCAAAGAAACCAAAGGAGGCGCCATCAAGAAGAAGACCAAAGAAGCGCCCCAAAAGGAACTTGCTTCCATTCGGTAAAGATGGCCATTGGAGGCGAATTGCAAAGTCTATCGAGTCGTTGAAGCGGAAGAAGGCATCGATGCCTTGACTACTTCAGGTTTGTATGTCATTGAAGTTAATCTTCATATCGATCACAACATCTGGGTATTTGATCTTGGTTGTGGCTCACATATGTAATGATATGCAGGGCCTCGAGGACGATGAGGCAACTCATGAAGGAGAAGTAGACCTACGTGTTGGAAATGGAGCAAGAGTTGCTGCATTAGCCGTAGGAACCTATGTTTTGTATCTCCCTACTTGGGCTTGTCTTTGGAATTGGATGATTGTTATTTTGTACCCGCTTTGACAAAGAATATATTATGCATTTCTTGTCTAAATAGAATTTGGATTCCATATGAATTTTAGTAGCAATGGTTGTTCTATTAATTTAATGGAATGCTTTATGGAACGGTACATTGTGCAATGGTATTTACATATTATATATGTCTAATCCAATTTTAAATGTCAATGACACCAAACGGCATAAAAGAGATAATCTAAAGTCAACTTACTTATGGCATTGTCGACTTGGCCATATAAATGAGACACGATCGCTAAACTCCACAAGAGTGGTAGTTTAGGGTCATTTGATTATGAATCATATGACACATGCGAATCTTGTTTATTAGGCAAGATGACTAAGTTACCCTTCGAGGAAAGGGTGAGCGAAGCGATTGGAGTATTAGACCTAATACATTCGGATGTATGCGGTCCGATGTCCATCCATGCCGAAGTGGTTGTCATTACTTCATTACCTTTATCGATGATTATTCACGATATGGGTACTTGTATCGATGAGATACAAATCAAGCGTTTGAAAAGTTCAAACAATTGAAATGAAGTAGAAAACCAGCTTGGTAAAAGTATCAAGGCATTACGATCCGATCGTCTTGGAGAATACTTAGACCAACAGTTTGAGGATTATCTCGAGATAATGGGATATTATCTCGATGGACTCCTCTTACACGCCGCAAAGACTGGCGGTGTGGTGAAAGGAGAAATCGAACCTTGTTGGACGTGGTACGATCAATGATGGGTTTCATGAAGTTACCAAAATCGTTTTGGGGATATGCGCTAGAGGCAATTTGTTTACTTGTTAAGCGAGTTCCCTCTAAGGCGATTGATGTTACTCCATATGAGATGTGGACTAACGAGAAAACCTTATCTTTCTCATTTGAAAGTATGGGTTGTCACGCTTACGTGAAGCGGATTGATCGAGATAAGCTTGAAGCGAAATATGACAAGTGTTTGTTTGTAGGATATCCTAAAGAGACCAAAGGATATCAATTCTACCTTGCTGAGGAATAAAAGGTGTTTGTTTCAAGGCATGCTATCTTTCTAGAGAAAGAGTTTCTTCTGCAAGAAGGCGGTGGAACAAAGTTGAACTTGAAGATGTTCAAGATGCTCAAACAAGCCTGAATCAATCTGCTGAACACAAAGCTGTCACTCATTCGGATGAAGTGTGATTCAACCTTCGTGACACACGGTTCGTAGGTCAAGTAGGATGCGACTTGTTCCCGAGAGATATGGATTTCGTAAGTGAGCAGAATGACGTATTGCTCATAGAAGATGATGAGCACGCTACCTATGAAGAGGTTACGAAAAGTTGAGTCCGAAAAATGGCTTTGTGCCATGAAAGCGAAATGGATTCCATGTACATAAACCAAGTATGGACTTTGGTTGATGCACCTGAAGGGATAAAACCTATAGGGTGCAAATGGGTTTTCAAGAAGAAAACCGACATGGATGGTAATGTGATTACCTACAAAGCAAGGCTCGTGGCCAAAGGATTTCGTCAAAGACAAGGAGTTGACTATGGCGAGACCTTCAGCCCCGTAGCAATGCTTAAATCCATTCGGATACTCCTAGCCATTGCCGCTCATTATGATTATGAGATATGACAAATGGATGTGAAGACGACTTTCCTTAACGGAAATCGGCGAGGATGTGTACATGACACAACTAGAGGGCTTCACTTCGGTGATGGCGAAAAGGTATGTAAGCGAAATCCATCTATGGATTGAAGCAAGCATCCGGAGTTGGAACATCCGTTTGATGAGTCAATCAAAGAGTTTGGTTTTCTCAAAATCCGGATGAGTATTGTGTGTACAAAAGGTTAATGGGAATGCAATCGTTTTCCTTGTGCTATATGTGGATGACATATTATTACTAGGAAACGATGTCTCAATCTTGAAATCGATTAAAATTTGGTTGTCCAAGCAATTTGCGATGAAGGACTGGGTGAAGCAACTTATATCCTTGGGATAAAGATCTATAGAGATAGATCAAAGAGGTTGCTTGGTCTTTCACAATCATCGTACATAGACAAGATGCTAAAGAGGTTTAGCATGGAGCAATCCAAGAGAGGTTTCTTCCATTACTCATGGGATAACACTCGAAATCTATGTGTCCTAAGACACAAGATGAGAGGATTCGCATGGATCGGATCCGTATGCATCTGCGAGAGGATCGATCATGTATGCTATATTATGTCACGAGGCCCGATGTATCGTATGCTCACGAGTGTCACGGCAGATACCAATCGGATCTGGTGAGGGTCATTTGGGTGCTGTCAAGAATATCCTCAAGTACTTGCAAGGACTAAGGATGTTTTCTTGATATATGGAGATGGAAATCTCCAGTGGCGGCATCACGGATGCGGTTCCAATCGACAAGGATGACTCAGATCCGGTCAAAGTTATGTTTTCACTGTTGAGCGATGAGCGGTCAGTTGGATGAGTTCAAACAAGAGACGACTGCTGATTCGACGACCGAGGCAGAGTACATTGCTGCATCAGAGGCGGCAAAGGAAGCTATTTGGATCAAGAAGTTCATTTCTGAACTTGGTGTGGTTCCTAGCTGTGATGGACCCATACAGTTGTATTGTGACAACAATGGGGCTATTGCTCAGGCAAAAGAACCAAGGTCTCACCAACGATCTAAACACGTACTCCGCAGATATCATCTGATTCGAGAGATCATTGCTAGAGGTGATGTCGCGATTGAGAGGATTCCAGCGAGCGTAACATTCTTGATCCGTTGACGAAGCCATTGTCACGTAAGAATTTTGATTCTCATGTACTCGCTATGGTATTAGATACCAAGGCGATTGGCTTTAGGTCAAGTGGGAGATTTGTTAGAGTAGTGCCTAAAGGCAATCCCTTTAGCGCATTTTGTTCATAGTCATGTCATGACTTTATGAATAAATAAAGAAAGGCATGTTTCATTTATTTGATGTTCTTTATGAATTGATAGTGATCTTTAATCAAATTAATGAAGTCCATGATATATGACATAGCATGAAGGAAATTATGATGTGATAATACTCAGAGATTCCTATCATGTGTAATTATGTCAAGATATCAAATTTTCCCTAGTCATAGGATTAATGAGACTTGACATCATTAATCCGGACGGACTAACATATGTCATACTCCTTGATTGGATCAGCGGTGGATCTCGAAGCTGTAAATATGAGATATTTAGAGTTGACATATGGATGCTTACTAGTGGTAGTAAGTTCATTGGATGACTGCCATGAGATCATCACATGGATTTATGTCGTTGATAATCTCATCATAGCAATGGTGCAAGTATCCTTAGACTTGAGGTACTCGAGGATATCTTGAATCTTGATCCTGTACTTTGACTCCATTCCTTGTGGCCTTCCGGAGGTTACTCATAGGGTGGTGCTTGGGTACATTTGAGGTATTCGAAGGTAATTGAGTAGCCAATAAAGGATTCATCACTACGTGAAAATGTAAGAGATACCTGACCTCTTCGGGATCATTACTTTAAGTCTCGGCGGAGCATGACTATGTCATGAAGAGTGTCTTCTGGACATATAAAGTAATGAGTCCTCGACAGAACCGATTTCACTTGGGCTAGACTTAGTCTAGTAAGAGTTGACATATTAACCATACTCATAACCAAGTGGGGTATAGGATGATGAAAGGACGAATTGCACGAGAATTGTCATGGAAGGGTTAAGTGATCTAGTTCGTGATGAATTCATCAAACCAATTACTTTCCGGTCAATTGGGGTCATGATGTGTTGCTAGATACCGCTCATGACTTGCTTCGGATTAATTGTTAATCTAAGTGGCCAACATAACGGAACCTAAAGGGTCACACGCGTAAGAGTGTCTCGGAGAATCAGTAAAATAGTAATTGGACGAGTTCCAATTATGGAGAGCATTAGGATTAAATGGATCCCAATGGGATTGGGATATGTCCCGATGAGATCGCAACATCAATATTGCTAAGAAAGGTTTAGGAGTACATTTGACAGGGCCAGTGGCCGTGGGACCGAACCCAGTTTATTGGACCTCTTAGTAATTATATATATATGTTAATTAATATATATATATATATATATATATATATATATATATATATATATATATATATATATGCATTTTCGTTGGAAAGGAAGAGAGGATAAGGACTTTTGACTTTTCAAAAGTTAATGCATTTAATGCTTAGCCAAATGTATGGTCATTTATCCTCCACTTGTCATGATCTTATGGATAGTCTTTTAATTGTTAAAAGACATATAAGATGGCTTGCAAAAGGATGATGGTCGTATGTTTTCATGGAAGAGAAAAGGAGAAAGCTTAAAGGTTAAGTTTAAGGTGTAATTTGATTTCATCTCTTCTTTTCTCAAGCATCATCGATTTCTCTCTTCTCCAACACAAGGATTCAACGTGATTCTCAAGCTCTCCGGGACGGAGGTAGGGTCTAGCAGCTCTTATTCTGTTCTAGCTATTCCCGGTCAAAGGGTTTGACTCGGTTAGGTTTTCGATCTCGTGGATACCTTTGAGATAGTCTCTATTGGCTATTCGGGTTTGAGTTTTCATACCGATACCGGGATCCTGGTTTTCGGAAGGTCCGGGACCATAAATTTTGTTTCCGCTTCTTGGAACATGTGATGTTCCTCCAGATTTTCCTACATAGGATTGCGTTTGTTATGTTGGATTAGGAAGGGGTCCGATGATCTTGGATATTTGTGAGAATATAGAAGTGTTGTTTGAACACTTTGCAGGTTTAGGTTAGTCATAAGGCAGCCGTTATGCTGCCAAAATTTTGATAAAATGGGTATAAAGATGAATTTTTGGGACTTGATTGTATGTATAAGTAGTTTGTATGATTTGAGGATTTGATTGAAGATAACTTCTAAGAAAAAGGAAATTGTATGCTTTGATTGAATTCGAGGAAAAAGGAATATAAAGAAAAGGAATAAGGAAAAAGAAAAAATATTTATATCGGATTTTCGCATCGGATTAGTCTAGGTTTCCAACGCGATCGTTGTTGTCTTTGTATTGTATTCATGGATGTCGGACATTTGTTATGCTATTCGATTTGGCTTCATTTGTATTCTTCAAGTATTCGATCCACTTTCGCTTCCTTCGCTTTATAATTCGATATTCTTCGCTTCGCTCTGCGTTGCTTCAGTACTTTCGTTTTGTGTTTCGTTTTCACTTTTCATCCTCGAATTCAATTTATCCAATTTGAATTCGCCTCGTTCTTCGTATCCGTTCCTGCTTTTCGGTTGGGATCCGATTTCCGAATCGGGTCCCAACAGAATTCAAATCGGACAAATCAAATCCGAAGGCGAATCGGATAACAAAGTGTGGAAAAAAATACAAACGAATCGCAGCAAAGCGAGCGGAAAGCGAAAACAAAAGCAAAAACAAAATCGAATCATAAAGCGAATGGAACCGAAGCAGAAACTGTTAGAGTAATGCCCTAAAGGCAATCACCTTTAGCGCGTTTTGTACAAATTATGTATAGACTTTATGAATAAATAAAGAAAGGCATATTTCATTAATTTGATGTTCATTATTTATGAATTGATATTGATTTATAAGCAAATTAATGAAGTCCATGATATATGACATAGCATGAAGGAAATTATGATGTGATCATACTACTAAGATTCCTATCATGTGCAATTATGTCAAGATATCTAAATTATCCTAGTCATAGGATTTCTGGCCCGAACATCGTTAATCCGGAGACTAGCATATGTCAAGCTCCTTGATTTGATCAGCGGTGGATCTAAGAAACCGTAAATATGAGATTTTTAGGGTTGAGATGCGAATGCTTACTAGAGGTAGTAAGTACATTGGATGACCTGCTATGAGATCATCACATGGATGTCCTATTCTAATGTCGTTGATAATCTCATCATAAGAATGGTGCAAATATCCTTAGACTTAAGGTACTCGAGGATATCTTGGATCTGATTCGTGCTTTGACTCCATTCCTTGTTGCCTTACACAGGTCGCTCATAGGGTGGTAATTGGGTACAACTTGAGGTATTCGAAGGTAATTGAGTAGCCAATAAATGATTCATCACTTTTGTGATAGCAGAAGATGATACCCATGGCCTCTTGTCAGGGTCATTACTTAGAAATCTCTGGTCGGAGTTCATATGTCATGAAGAGTGTCTTCAGTGACATATAAAGTAATGAGTCCCGGATAAGGCTGATATCACTTGACTAGATTTGACGTAGTCGATCTAGTAAGAGTTGACATTTTGCCCATACTCATAACCAAGTGGGGTATAGCATGGTGAAAGGACGAATTGCACAATAATTGTCTACAGAAAGGTTCGTGATGAACATAGGTTCATTCATCAAACCAATTACTTTCCGGTCAATTGGGGGTCATGATATGTTGCTAGATACCGCTCATGACTTGCTTAGATTAAGTGTTAATCTAAGTGGCCAACATAACCTGGAACCTAATGGGTCACACGCATAAGAGTGATTCGAAGAATTTGTAAAATAATTTTGGATAAAGATCCAATATATGAAGAGCAATAGAACTAAATGGATCCCGATGAGATCGGAATATGTCCCGATGAGATCGCAACATTGATATTGCTGAAATAGGTCTCCGATGTTTTTTCATACCGGACTGTAGGGTTGGTAGACCAAACCCAGTGTGGTGGACCACTTCAAGATTTATATATATATATCTTATTAATTAATTAAGTAATTAATTAATATATATATATATATATCATCATCCACATTGAAAGAGACAAAAATGGGAGAAGACATATATTAATTAAATAATATATGAAGACCAACGTGGAAAGCTAGTCTTCTTTAGCATTTAATGTCTTTAAATGGTTAAAGACAAATGGCCATAAGAAGACAAAATAGTGTTGATGGTCGTTGGTATAAGAGAAGGTTTTAGAATTTAAAGGTGAAGTTTTCTAAAAAGTTATTTTCAAGCTTCCCTCTCAATATACACGATAATCTTCTTCTTCTCCAAGCTTCACCATCGTCTTCTCCTTGAGCTCTCCAAGAATAAGGTAAGAGCTAGCACTCTCTCCCTTATTCTAGCTATTCCCGGGTCAAGAACTGGTATCACTTGGACATATAAAGTAATGAGTCCCAGGACAAGAACTGATATCACTTGGACTAGATTTGACGTAGTCAGTCTAGTAAGAGTTGACATTTTGCCCATACTCATAATCAAGTGGGGTATAGCATGGTGAAAGGACGAATTGCACAGTAATTATCTATGGAAAGGTTCGTGATATGGTTCGTGATGAACATAGATTCATTCGTCAAACCAATTACTTTCCGGTCAATTGGGGGTCATGATGTGTTGCTAGATACTGCTCATGAATTGCTTGGATTAAGTGTTAATTTAAGTGGCCAACATAACTGGGAACCTAATGGATCACACGCATAAGAGTGATTCAGAGAATTCATAAAATAGTTTTGGATAAAGATCCAATATATGGAGAGCAATAGAACTAAATGGATCTCGATGAGATCGGGATATGTCCCGATGAGATCGCGACATTGATATTGCTGAAACAGGTCTCCAATGTTTTTTTTCATACCGGGACCTGTAGGCCGATAAGACTGACCCCAGTGTGACTGGAACACTTCAGCATTTATATATATATATATATCTTATTAATTAATTAAGTAATTAATATATATATATATATATATATATATATATATATATATATATATATCATCATCATCCACGTTGAAATAGACAAAAACGGGAGAAGACATATATTAATTAAGTAATATATGAAGACCAACGTGGAAAGCTAGTCTTTTTTAGCATTTAATGTCTTTAAATGGTTAAAGACAAATGGCCATAAGAAGAAAAAATAGTGTTGATGGTCGTTGGTACAAGAGAAGGTTCCAAAATCGGTATACTTTTTTGTTCTTTCTTTCTCATCTTATTCAATTTTTATACTAATCAAAACAATTTCCCTTTTTGGAAATTTGTCCTTAATCTCATACTAATCTCAAATTACTTGATTTTTCTTACTCATCCTTTTTCAAACTTATTACCAAAATCCTATATCTTATTCTTATTCTTTTTTTGCCATAAAAATTTCGGAAGCATAACGGCTGCATTTTACAAAACCCAAAACCTGCAATTGGCAAATGAACACTTCTATAATACCCAAACAAATCGGACTCTCTCGTCCGGAAACTCAGCATAAACAAACACAATCCTATTTCTAAAACACTTCAATAAGTCTCAAACAATCATATTCAATCCATATCCAAAATACATTTTTATCTCTACTCAATTTACATACAAAACCATAATGCAATCCATAGCCATACACAATTCCAATTCCGTATCTCAAGTTCTTACACAATTTCATAAACCATACATATCATAATTATTTCTTACAAAACCTTAATGGCATTCGAAGCCATTTACAAACCCAAAATACCAAAATCTAAATATACGAATTACAAAAGTATGCAAAATCGGATAGATGGCTTGACCCTCTTTCATCCGATCTCCTGCTCGAAACCTGGGGATGGGGATGAAGGGTGGGTGAGCACAAAGCTCGTGGATAATATGTTTATACAATGAACAATAAGAAAAAGCCTTGCAAAACTCTTCTTCCCTTTATAAAACCTTTTTCAACTTGAAAATCATCAATTGCTTATTTTTCAAACTTTTCACATCATTGAAAAAGCTTCATAAACAGATTCCAAAATTTTTCACGGTTGAAAAATCAATTTCACATTTCACAATTTCTCAAAAATTTTCTCAAATCATAAACAAAATTCAAATCATGAATGCAATCACATAAAAACACAAATCAAAACATATAACATATCAAACGGTTTGGGTCAGTCTAAAATGGAACGTACTGCACATTCTCGCATAGTGGTCCTGTATAGCCGTGAACGGAACGTACTACACTTTCCCGCATAGTGGTCCAATGTAGCCGTGACTTATGGGAGTCCGAAATCGGAACTCCAATGCCACTAGCGGGCAGGCGGGTGAAGCCTTTAAAAATGAGACTAGTGCACTGACTCTACTTATGGGACCTAACTAAACCCATATAACACATATTCATTCTTGACAAAAATCAGATTACTCGAAGGCACAATTCGACAACTAAGTTTTTTTATATCATGTCATATCATATGCAAACATAAAGACGATCACAAATTTCAACTAAGATTCACATAACATCAAAATCAAAGAATGCAACTTTTTAGCTAAAATTCTAAATAATTCAAACACAATGCCTCACAAATTCACATATTAAAAATTCTTAATCAATTTAAACACAACGAATTTTAACGATTATTTCAACTTTATCCAATCATTCAAAAATCCATTGAATATAAAAAAAATTTCGAAACAATTTTAAGAATTTCTTAAATCATTGGAAATAATGAATTGAACGATTTATAACTCATTCCAAAATCAAATCAATACAATCATTTGAAAACAATAATCTATAAACATTTAAACTTTCTTTATTTTTCCAAAACTTATATAAAGCTTATAATTCAAAGTATAATCATATTACCCACCTCGAATCGATGCTAGAAGCTTGTCCCTAACTTCAATTTGACCATTGTTTCTTTCTTTCTTCCAATTAAAATTTCCCTAAACCAATTTCACCCAAATTCAACATCAATAAAAGCATAATTACTCAAATTAAGCTTAGAAAACACTAATCCCTCATATATTCAAGCTATCTAAATAAAAAACTTCCAAAATCCCTAAATCAAAAAAATTGACTTCACAACTCACAAACCCCTATTGTTGGACCCCGATCTTTGAGTGAAAATTTAGAAATAATAAATGAAATCAAATGAGTGTTTTGTATGTGATTTGTGTTATAGATGATTATGATATAGGAATGTAAATTATGTTATAGATGTTATTTGTGCCTTAATGAGATATGGGTTTATGTAAGAATGATGAGTAGAGAAACCTTAAGTATGAACTATGGTTATATATGTGTGATATTATGCAAAAGCAAGAGAGGAATTTGGTGAATGACATGATGTTTTTGAATGTAAGAAATCATATGCATTGAGGTTGAGTGTAGGATAAGTTCTAATGGCAAATTGAATTGTTTGAATGAGGTTGAAATAGAAGAAGTGAAGTTGCCATGAATGTTAAGTTTTTGCACGAGGAGAAAAATGTGTATGCTGATTTAGGGGAAATTCGGAAATAATTGAAATAAAATTGGCCAAAGTTGCCTTCTTCGAAGTTGTAGCTTGTTCTTATATCTTTCTAACGACACAAATTATGCAAGTTTTTGAGATTGGAGTTAAGAGATATGATCGATATAAGTTATGATGTTTCATAAGAGTTGTGTACGTGATCGTTATGGGAATTGATGAGAATTTGTGAATTGGATGGACCAAATGGATCAAGAATCGAGAGTTTGATGAAATATATATGGTGTTTGATTTGTTATGAAATGAAATTGTACTAGAAGAGCTGAATTTAAGAAGGTATTGATTGTATATGATGTGTGTTTGGGAGTAGGAAGCTTTGGAAAAAGGTTTGAAGGGGTTTTGGAAAACCCATGTTCGTTAAACGGACATGGAAGTCCGTTAAACGGACCTTTACGGGTCAAAAGGACCCTTTGCTGTGCCTAGGTCCATTAGACGGACATGGATGTCCGTTTAACGGACTTACTCGGATGAATTGGTACACTTTGGCCCGACAATGTCCGTTAACGGACATTCACGGGTCAGCTTGTGAAAATGGAGATTTTTTACATTGTTAGAGGCCGAATCAGACTTTGTATCTTCATAAGAGTTGTAGATATGAAAGTCTACTTTCTAATGGTCCAAGAATGAAAGCAATCCGATTTCTATATGGAAAGTTATGGCGATCGTGCCAAGAGAGGTTCAAATCGATTTCGAGTTTAGGCATGGTTTATTCTTTTAGGCATAACTCACTCATCCGACCTCGGATTGAAGTGATTCTTGAAGCAATGAATTCCTAATACATGTATCCTTCTCTCCATGAAAATTTGCATCAATTGGAGTTGAATTGAAAGAGTTTGATTGAATCTTATGATAATCGGAATGATTTGTTTCATTCTGATCTTGCTATTTTCCTTCCTCATCCGACCTTGTCAAATCTTTTGCTTATATCTTTTCCTTTCGACATCCGAATGACTTGAATTTTAAAGCGTTGGATTCCTAAGACAATGAATTTCATTTTATATGAAATTTGTGAAATTTAGAGTCTAAATTGAGGAAGATTGTGTAAATCAAAGTGAGACGGAAAATTTCTGAATATAGTTCAGTATTTTGTGAAATTCGGGATCTGTGGAGATCCGATTGAAGTGCTTCTTGAGGAGTAATAAAATTAAGACATGGGGCTACAAATCATATGAAGAAAGTAAATTTCAATTTTGCCCCTAAGATCTTCAATTTCTGAATCTAAATTAGGAATAGTGTGTAGTCTCGGATTAGAGAACATCTGAAAGTATTTTTAGCCCTAATTTTTGCTCTAGTAATCCAATTGAGGTGATTCTTAGTTTGGATTAAACTAGAGAAATAGAGCTACAATTGTTATGAAGAAGACAAGTTTCAAATTGGTCCTAAAGAAGGTCAATTTTTGGATGAAAATAATGTGCTGGAAATTGTGTTAGTAAAAAGATATGTCCAACATGTTTTGAACATAACTTTCGATGTAGTGCTCCAAATTTGATGATTCTTATGGCATTATGAAATTAAGACAATGAGGAACAATTCTCTGGAAGGAAGTTTTGACTAATTCCTTCAATTTGATGGTGAAAATAATGTCCTAAAGTGGGAAAATTTTCAGGGGCAGTTTTGGAAGTCCACTTAAAGAGTTAAGAGTTTAGCCTTGCATGGAGGGGTATTATGGTCAATTGCCACTCATTTAATGACTTGGCACTATATAAGGGAGTGGCTTTCATTTGAAAGAGAGGGGAGCCCACAAAAATTTAGGGAAAGAAACAAAGAGAGAATGAGAGAAGAGAGAGGGCTGGCGATGGAGAAGAGGAAGAGAGAAGAGAAGAGCTAGGGTTGGATTTTTCAAGGGCTTCAAAGGTGATTTTCAAGTGGGTCAAAAAGGGAAAAACGTAGAGGATGAAGAGAGCTTCATCTTGAGCCAAGCAATGTTGAAAATAGAGAAAGAAAAAGGTAAGAGAACCTTATGAGTATTGAGATTTTCTTGAGTTTTTGGTTGTTTTGGCTTGAGATTGATATGGGTTTGTAAATTATGAAGTTAATGTTGGTGATTTTGCCTTGGGTTATGTTTAATTTTGAATGAAAAGTAATAAGGGTTATACCTACTTGTATGATTTAGGAGATTTTGGAAGTTCTTGAATTAGACATCTTGACATTAGTATGGGTTTGTGAATTATGTAATAAATTTTGAGAAGTATGATGGTTATGATATTGGATTTGGTTGATTATGGCTTAGGTAATTTTAAGTTGGAAGAGAGAGAGAAGTAAAGATCAAATTGAAGCATTGGACAATATTATGACATGGAATTTAAGGTGGGTAATATGTTTGTTTTTTCAAAATTTTAAGCTATTTGTAAGTTTTGGAAAAATCAAGAAAGTGATCATGTTTCTAAGCTATTGTTTTACAATTGATTTTGGAAAGATTATGAATTGTTAAGTTCATTATTCCCAAATGATTTAAGAAATTCCTTTAATTGTTTTCGAACAATTTTTATAAATGATTTAAATTGTTCATTCAATGGATTTTGAATGATTAGATAAAATTGAAATACTCGTTTGAGTTCATTATGTTTAATTGATTGAAAATTCAATATGTGAACTTGTGTGACATGATTTTTAAAATGATTTGCAACTGTCTAAAGTATGCATTCTTTGTTTGGAATAATTGTGAATTATGTTTTACAAATTGTGCAAATTGGGAAGTGATGCTAGAAATGCATATATATGTCATGTTCATGAAATCAAGTTTTCAAGAGTGTGCCTTTTTGGGGCATAGTATTTTCAATGCATGAATTATATGTTATGTGGGTTCGGCATAGTCCCTCAAGAACCGTCACGTGCACGTTGACCCAAGAAAAGGCTTCTCCCGCCTGCCCGCTAGTGGCACGGAATTCCTTTTAGGACTCCCTTATGTGTACGACTACACAAGGCCATTTTATGGAATTGTGTAGTCATCATGTGTATGGACTTACTAAACCATTATGATGTGTTATATGATTTGATGTTGTTTGAAATGTGATGCATTCATATCTTTGGAATTGTTCATGCTTTGTGAAAAGATAATTTGAGTTTTTCGAGAAAGAAGAAAATGAGGTTTTTAACTATGATAGATTTGGAAATTTTGTATAAATGTTTTGAAAAGTTGAAGAGGTTGTGAAATAAACATTTGATGAAATTTCTACTGTGAAATCCTTTATAAGATGGCAAAGGTTTTGCGAAATGGCTTCTGCTTATTTTTTTAACTTATAAGCATATTATCCACGAGCTGTCTAGCTTACCCCCCCTCCTTTCATCCCCATCTCCAGATAATCGAGCAGGAGATCGGATGAAAGCATGTCAAGGCTTTATATTCATTTTGTATAGCATGTGTTTTGTATAAAGTAGAGTTTGATATTGATTTTGTATAGGTCTTGGATATGGCTTAAATTGCCATAAATGTATTACAAACATTTTTATTTCAGGATGTATGAGAATTATGAAATTGTATAGATTTGAGTAAGATGTGTATGATGTATATAAATGATGAAGTTATGTATGGCTTGGAGATATAAACCATATGTAGGGCTATGGAATGTGACTTGTGATGTTATGAGTACATGATATGATATGATTGGTTTGAGGATTGGATTATGTTTTGTATATTGACTTGAGTATGTTTGTGTTTTGGATTCCGGACGGGTGGTCCGATGACTTTGATAATTGATGGGGATATATATATATAGAAGTGTTTTTAAGTTATTTGCAGGTTTGGGTTATTGAAAATGTAGCCGTTATGCTGCCGGATTTTTATATGGTAGTATATGGATAAGTGAAATTGTGTATGAATTTATGGATTTATTGACATGAGTATGAGATTGTTATAGTAAAGAATAAGAATATGATGAATAAGAAGAATCAAGTAATGTGAGATTAGTATGAGTTTAAGGTTAAGTTTCCAAAGAGGGAAAATTGTTTTGATTTGTATGAAAGATGAAAAAAAGGGGTTTATCCCGATTCGGATAGATTAAGTCATAAGTTTTCCAATGCTATGATTAAGATATTTGTATCAGATGTCGGTTTCGGTTTTATTTGCTTCGATTCAATCTGTATTTGTTTCATATCTCTGTTATTCAATAATTTGATTTCGACCGCTTATTCGATTTCATTTCCGATTCATGTGTTTACTTCTCTTTGATTCGCTATATGATCTGATTCATTATTTTTCGCTCCGTTTCGGATTCGATTTAAGAGTGATCATGTTTAGTTTAAACAGTGGGGTTACGAGTGTTAAGTTTAAGCAGTTGGGTTCCGGAAACAGGATCCAACAGATATGGTATAAGAGCAAGAGTGATAGCATTAAGTTTAAGTAGTTGAGTTTCAGAACCAACAGATATGGTATCAGAGCAAGAGTGATAGTGTGAAGTGTAAGAAGTTGGGTTTCGGGCCCAACACATATCATTTCCAAGTTTTCTAAACCAAAAATTCATGAAAAACTCAAAACTTAAAATTTTCTCTTACTTCATTTCTCCACCATTTTCGGATTTATTGGGCTTGAGAGGAAGCTTTCACCTTCTTCCATTTTTTCTCCCTTGAATCAACTTAAAACTCATGCTAGAAGACCCAAAAATTCGAAACCCTAGTTGCTCTCCCTTTTTCCCTCTTCGTCTCCTAGCTGAAAATGCTCTCTTCCTTCCTTTCTTCCCTTTTGTTTCTTTCTTTTTTTCTAAGGGTCGGCTCTTTCTCCTCTTAAACAACCACAATCATGCCATGTCATTAAATGAATTAAAATTGACCAAATTGCCTTCCCATTTAAGCCTAAAACCTTAAGTCCTTTTGTGTTCTTCCAAAATTGCCCCTAACATTCATTTTAATTCATGCTACTTTAGGACAATTTTCTAATCATCAATTTGAAAGAGTTTGCAAAACTTCCTTCTATAAAAATGTTTCTTATTGTCTTAATTTCATAATGTCACCAAAATCATTTAATTTGGTGCACTACATCAAAAGTTATGCTCCAAACATTTCGGACTACTCATATGCCAAAATATTTTCCAGCACATTATTTCCATCCAAAAATTGATATTCTTAAGGGTAAAATTGAAACTCAATTTCTCCATAAAAATTGTAGCCCTATTCCTCTAGTTTACTCCAAATCAAGAATCACCTCATTTGGATTACTAGAACAAAAGTTATGACCAAAATACTTTCAGATGTTCCTAATCCAAGACTGAACACTAATCCGAACTTCACTTTAGAAATTGAAAGTCTTAGGGACTAAATTGAAATTTAATTCCTGCATATGATTTGTAGCCCCATGTCTCAATTTTATTTTTCCTCAAGAATCAATTCAATCGGATCTCCATAGTTCCCGAATTTTGCAAAAGACTGAACCATGTTCAGAAAAATTTCCCAACTCACTTTGATTAAATCAATCAACATCAATTTAATCTCATATATTCACAAATTTCCTATGAGGATGTAAATAATAGTCTTAGAAATCCAAAGCTTTGAAAACCAATTCAATTGGATATCGGACGGAAAAGATATGAGCAAAAGATTGAACAAAGGTAGGATTGGAGAAGGGATTAACAAAAGAATCCAAAACGGCGTCGTATAACACGCGGGAGAAATGGCGTCGCACAAGGAGAAAACGACGCGCACGGAGGAAAAGAAAATGCAAAACGACGTCGCGCTGGAGGAAAAAACAACGTCGTATGCTTGGCATGAGGCGAGGTCTTGCTCGCCCTCAAGGCAAGCAACGCTCCAATTTTCTCTCTTTTTCTACTTAACAAATCCGAAACTTCCAAAATTCAAAACTCTTGATCCCGAACTCCAAAAGTGACAAATTTGGTCTCTATAGAAAGCTTGAAGGAAGCTCTAAAACTTCCATGTAGAACTCCATAACTAATTCAGCCTCTAATGTGATCAAAATTCTCATCAAAGATTATGTCCAAAATAATATGCCCTAAGCCATAACTCAACTTTGAAAAATTCTATCCTTTAACTCCATAGTCCAAACATATCATATTTTACATCAATGCGAATATCAGAAAATCACCTACAACTTTCATGAAGGATAGAAAAATCAATTTGACTTCTAAGGAAGTAAATTTTCCAATCAAAAGTTCTGTCCTCTCATAATCATGCTAAAACAATAATAGAAACATGTAAAAATCACAACTTCTTATTCCATGCTCAAAAATTATATACTTTATATCAAAATAAAGATCAAATCAAAATCTTCAACTTTCATGAAGAACTTAAAGACTAATTCAGCCTCTAATTAAATCAATTTCTCAGTCAAAGATTCTGCCATAATCTAGGTCAACCTATAACACATCCAAACTTCCAATTTTTATAACTTTCAATTCTCACATCCACAAATAACATATGATACATCATTAAAAAGCTCGAAAAATCTTCTGTGACTTTCATATAGATCACTTAACTCAATTCAGACCACATCAGTACATAATTTGCCTCAAAGCACAATACACCTAAATGTACACTTATGGACTTTCTCACAAAAACAAAGCAAAATAATACTTAACTTTGACTGATCATAACTTTCACTCTTGATATCAAAAAATATCAAATTTTATGGGGACAGAAAGCTCTCAACAGAAGCTACAAATTTCACGAAGATCATTTTCTCAAATTTTGCCTAAATCAAAAAGTCAACTTTCACATCAAACTTTCTATCACTATTCATCCCCAAAAGTCAAACTTTCTTAATTTTTTAAATTCTTACACGTTTTCTCTTTATTTCTTGATTTTTAACTTCCATTTCAATCCACAAATTCACATTAACTTTCATAACTACATAAATATATTCAAATATCAAAATTTTCAAAATCAATCAATTCTTTTTCTCATCACTTTCCTTTAAGTATAAATACATCTATACCATAACATAAACATAAAAACAATCATTTCTTTTCAATTATTATTTCTAAATTCCACTTATAAAATCGGGGTCCAACACTCTCAATTCATCTTCAGTGCATATTGCACTAGAGATGCCCCCTCAGCTATTTTGGAGTAGAAGAGCAACCTCAAGGTCTCGAACCTTTCAGACCTAGCTTGCTCATCAAACAACTCTCTCGTATGATAAACGATGGTATGAGTATTTATAGCCTAATGTTGTTTTTACAATTCTGGTGACTTGGTGACTAGCATTATGCAACTAGCCATCTCACTATAATCGAGATGCTTTTTGTGTGCCTTCTAATCACTATTAGAGGCATCAGCAACAGGGGGATCGAGAAGTCATTCTTCTAAGGCGTAGCCTAGTTTTTCTGACTTGAGTACTATTCTATCAAGTTCCTAAGCCAGTCTAGGAAGTTGGGTCAAGTCAACTTATTCACTTCTATAAGTGAGCGTAGGTTCACACTAATGGTCATGGTTTCGATTCTTGCAACCTAATTTCAAAGAGGTAAATGGTGTTGGATTGTACATAAATGCATGTCAATTAGGACTTTAATAACATGTAGTATGGCTCCCATTATTTTCTTGCGAATCCATAACTGTCAATATGAATCTAAGAGAATTTGAATAGAAGTTCTATTAGTGGGTCGATATCCAATATTTTTATAAATGACCTTGGGTTTGCCCAACAAGCCACTATAGGTCAATAGGTAGGTATCAGTCATACCAACTACGTTTATAATGCAACTATCAAATCTAGGGCTATCAACTGTTAATGTGTGCACACACATTGGGCTATCAACTCTTGATGCATGTATATCGATTATATACTACTCAACTTTGCTTCTGTCCACGTTGACCTTGAGTTTGCCCAATAAATCAACATTTCTAGTTAAAAATCGACCCATTAATCCGAAAATCATATTTCCTTGGAACGACCATATTCGTGTAAAGTGGGCTTAGGTTTGCCCAGTAACCCTAACTCTAAAAAAATCTAGTTCTCACCATATTAATGGAAGGCGTTAGTTTTAATATTCTAAGTAAGGGATTTCTACTTAGTTCTCATCTAACTAGAAAGGTCTTGTATATATCACACATATATATAGTCACTATAACTATATGGCATGATATGGACACTCCAATCATATTGGTGTTAACTCCATAACCATCCATCATGCAAGCCCACACATACTCCTAACATGCATCCTCTAATGTATAGTGTTAAACACAACACATTTGGTTGTGACAAGTTATGGATCCTACATTTTTTAAGTTGATTCAACTCTTGAATCGAATTTCTTCCTGATTGTTATCTTGACTAAACTTAATCTTGTATGTCATTTCGGTTTAGAATTTAATATTAATCAAATTAAATTAAACTCTTAATTCCAGAAATTAATTCAAAATTAATTCACATTAAAATTGATTATTTGATGTCAAAATTAAACATTTTAATTTTGTCACATGTCAATTTTTAGTCTTACTAGAAAATAATGCTCTACTTAAATTAATTCAAAATTAATTTCCAAAATTTCCAAAACATCAAATCATCATTCCAAAAGTTCATCAAAATAATTTTGGAATCACCTAAAAATTATCAAGATAACCGAAACACCGTTGAGACGCTAAAAAAGAAAATTTTGACATCTAAAATTTTTTCCAAAAATCTTAATTCGATCAAAATCATTTTGGCATGATTCATTCATCAAAGTAACACATTTTTATCACACAAAAATATTTTTAAGGTTCTTTAACTGAAACATACACACACAAAATTATCAAACAAAACAGTTCCATCAATTTAAACAAAAACGACCAAATCTGTTTACTGTTTGAAATTTTAATTAAAAAAATTAATTAATTATGTAAAATTCTGAAGAATTAAACACATTTTAAATACGTTTACACAAAATTTCTAGAATCAAGTTCCATGCAAAACATGTTATACCTTATCAGTTTAGCCAACCAACCACATATGTTTAGCAGAAAACAGTTTTCCATTATATTGTTGGAAATTCGAAAATAAATATTTCAATCACATTGAAATCAATTTTCAATCACTAAAAACATCACATCTCATTAGTAGATCAATGAAAGAAAATAGTGAAAACAAATTTTCATAATTTAATTTCAAATTTTCTAAGAATAGACCAACAATTGTTACATCCATGCAATCCTATTGCATATTTAATAGAAACTACATCTAATAGGCACAAGATGGCTATGATACAACTATTAAGTTTTGATCATGCATCACCTACATCAACCATCAGAGTACACAGTAGAAAATAATATAAAACTTAGAAAATATAGAATCAAACATGTGTCTTTAAAGTAGTAAAAGAAAACATGAACTTAAGATTGTGTACTTTATAATCTCCTTCATTCTTCATTGTCTTCACTTCTTTAGGTTGTCATAAACCACAACAACCAAAGGTGGACATCTCTAGTGATATCCACATGAAAAGCAAAGCCTAAAACCTCTTAGGAAGAATGGCTAGAACACACACAAATTGCTAGCTTTGTGTGTTCTTTGAGAGAGTATTTTAGAAGATGGTGAACAATTCACAAAAGACACTTTGTTTTTTACAACTTCAGACGAAAATGGAGTGTCTTTGACACCCTTTGGCCTCCCTCTAACCCCCAACATCAATGGGGAGTTAGTGGGAATTAAGTGGCTTCTAATCCCACTTAATTTAGCATGAAACAATTCACCCCTTCTTTAAAGGGTAATTTTGTTGTCTTGTTTATTAAAGGGGTAATTTTGTCATCTTGCCTAATAAGTAAGATTCACATATGTCATATGATTCACAATCAAATGAACCTAAACTACCACACTTTTGTAGCTTAGTCATGCATCTCTCATATATTGGATCTCCAACCAAAACCATTTTACTCATTCTTCGCATCTCTAATGCATGTGACCCATTAGGTTCCTGGTTATGTTGATTACTTGAATTAACAATTAATTCAAGCTAGTCATGAGTGGTATCTAGCAACACATCATGACCCCTAATTGACTGAAAAGTCAGTGGTTTGACTACGAACCCTTTCATAGATAATGTTCTCTTGCAATTTGTCTTTTCACCATTCTATACCTATATGGTTTAAAGTATTGTTAAAGTGTCAACTCCCACTGGACTAACTACGTCACATCTAGCTCAAATGATGTTAGTTCTTATCCTTGAGGCTTATTACTCAATTGGATATGTCACTAAAGGCTATCTTCATGACATTTCTACTTTGGCCAGAGATTTTCGAGTAAAAACCCCGACAAGAGGATGTAGGTGTCATCCTCTCCTATCAGGAATGATGAATCTTTTATTGGCTACTCAATTACCTTTGAATACCTCAAGCTGTACCCAATTACCACCCTATAAGAAACCTCTGAGTGGAAACAAGGAATGAAGTTAAAGTATAGGATTAGTATCCAAGATATCCTTAGGCATCTTAAGTCTAATATGTGTCTAAGGATATTTGCACCATTACAATGATGAGACTATCACTGACATTAGAATAGATTATCTATATGATTGTCTCATAGTAGGTCATCTTATGTACTTACTACTCTTAGCAAGTGTCCACATGTTACCTTTAAACAACTCATGCTTACAACTTATGAGATCCATTACTTGATCTAATTAAGGAGTATAACATGTGCTAGTCTGTCTGGATTAATAATGTCCCGTCTTATTAATCCTATGATTAGGGACAATTTAGACACTAACATAATTATACATTATAGGAATCTCATTATCATGATCTTATCATAGTTTCCTTCATGCTATGAAATGATTCATTAATTCGATTTAAGATCACTATCAATTCATAAAGAACATGAACATCAAATTAACGAAAATGTCTTTATATTAATCATAAAGATTTGTACAATAAGTACTAAAGGTGATTGCCTTTAGAATGCTTCTCTAATACCTATCGGATTTTCTTTTTGAGGAAGAGGTAACCTTTATAAATTTGGCTTTGGATGGATCCTTTAACTAAGCTAGAGATGGTCGAACTGATTTTAGTCGTTTCATGTGACCTACCCCATCCTTCACCATGTTACAATTAGTGGAGGATTCTCCTATCATATTTAGTCTTCTCAAAACCTAAGAAGAGCCGAGTTTTTTAATCATAATATTTAAATGGATTAGAGAATATAATTGGGATAGACTCCATCATATTCTCATTTACATGTCTATCCTACTTAAAAAGGGAATTAGAATCCATTATTTCTACGCTTACCTTTATAGGAGAGTTAGATATTTGAATGATCTTGACTTCAGCGAATAGAGCCGGTTCTTCCTCCTAGACTCTCATATACTCATTATAAAGACTAGTGCTAAAATCATAACCTATAGTTTTCTATGCATTGGTCTTGTTAGGGGGCTTCCAGTTGTAAGATAGGTCGATTTCAATTCTAACCAACTCTTCATCTATATCTAGCTTCATTTAAAAGAGCGTATTAGGGAGCTACTCTTCCATATTAATTTCTATTAAAAAAAACCTTTAGTAGCCTATTCTCTCTAGTTTTGCAATATAAGAATCTAAACAAAGAGGTTTTCTTTTGGAGCTTGCGAGGAAGCTAAGTCCATCACTTGTCCAATAATTTAAAGGGACATTATGAGAATTAACTTATATAGGAATCGATTTACCTTTACTCGTATCCAATCTCATTCTAGGGCGCCATTTTTTAAGGAAGAAAGGGTGACTTATGATGAGCCAAGGACCTTATTGAATAATATATCTTTTAAATACTTAAATACAAAATTATCATCCTCAGAGAGCACTGATTCCTCCAGTCCTAGTTCACCCTATTTTGGGCAAGAGTTAAGGGAAGCTTACAAGGTAAGGAAAGGAAATCTTCTCTCAAAAAGTTTGGAAGCTAAGGTATTGACACTCATTGCATTTGCTATGAACCCCTCTTGCAGGTACTCGGAACTTCCCTTTATAGGCAATGAAAGTAGGGGATTGAGTCTTGGGGATTTTTCTCTATGTGACGAAGAAACTCTATCCAGAAGTGCGGAGGAATTATGTTAAAAATTTATCGCTAGAAAC
The DNA here is from genome assembly GCA_029891385.1 of Erythroxylum novogranatense. Classification (NCBI taxonomy): domain Eukaryota; kingdom Viridiplantae; phylum Streptophyta; class Magnoliopsida; order Malpighiales; family Erythroxylaceae; genus Erythroxylum; species Erythroxylum novogranatense. The sequence goes on along the minus strand of CM057226.1, from coordinate 51,169,120 downwards.
TGTAATTCAAATTTAAGGAGTGCTGGTGAGAAAGAATACCACCTTAATTTTAATCTTATTACTAGTGTAATATTATATATTTGTTTACAACTACTCTAAGCTTATTTTTAATTATGATGTTAATTTTGATTAATTTGTTTTTGAAAATCTGACTAATGTATGACAAAATTATCTAAAATTCTAGGTATTAAAGCTAAATTTTAATTAATCTTAAATTAGTTTAATTCTTCTTATACAAATGTCATCAATTCTTATCTTAAACTATTCCATGGTTTTGGGTTCTATTTAAGAAATAAAGGCAATATTAGAAATTCTGATTGTTTAGATATTACTTGCCACGTTACACGCACCTTAGGTTCTAGATCGTACCTTAAGCAATCAAGAATGAACAACTGGGTTATCCAACCCATGCTTGTGGTAGTTAAGGATAACAATATTACTTTTGTTTTTGTGGGTAGTTATTGTAGGTTACTCTTTCTAGAAATATAAACAAAAAGTCAACATTTTAAACGTTCAGGTCTTAACTATCAAAATAAGTAGTAACTTACACAAGAAAAAAGCAGATATACTTCTCTCTATCGGGTGTATGATATAATTTTGACAAGTAATTATTCTAGAGAAGCAAGGTAGCATCAGGTCTTTCAAAATCCAACTTGGCGTGCCATTTACAGTCAAGCCTGTATGATTTTTCTAATGGGATAACCAAACCGCAGGTAATTATTTATTTTACAGGTCATGAAATGCAGTGGCAACAACTGTTGAAGGTTTCTTGCTCAAACAGCCATGAACCAATATGACCCATCCCTTATCTAAGTTTTTCCATGCTGGACCCAGTCAGACCTAGTAACCCACCCTCTACACTCTGTTGAATCCTTGAGAGAGTCTGTGAAAATTGTCAATGTTGCTAGTTTTTGTCTCTCCTCCGAAACTTTTGTATTACTTCTATCGAGCAAACGATACCATGCAACCCTCACCTGTCGTTTTCTTTATTCCCCCTTACCTAAACTTTGAAGAATTTGAACCAAATTGATGCATAGAAATATTCGGACAATTACGATGTTATGTCAAGTGGTTATATATATATACTAGGTTTATGGGTGGCACAGCATGATATGAGATAGTATCTTGTAATCCGGAAGTCCGTTGCTGACTCAGGTGGCAGTTGGGTGACCAACTTAGCAAACAATATGAAAACACGAGGAAAAAGGTTGCAGAACGTCTTTAACGTTAACTTCATTTAAAATTGAACGAAAATGGAGGATGATGTGATGAAGGACAAATCAAATCATAAATAGCAATAATGAAAGGTAACCAATCGATCTAAACTACTTGGCCAAAACAAAAGAGCTAAAAGCAAACGAGGTCCCATGAAGGTACGTTCTTTCTGCTTGATGGAGATAGACAACGGGATATGATTTTATCCATTCAAATTGCCTTGAATTGAACAAACTAAGGATTAGGTATCTTTTGTTTAATTAATAGACAAAAACTTCAACCATTCCTCAGTAAGAACCAACTGTTAAATCTTAGATCAGATGCGTACGAAATCTTCCAATATTAATAAAGATCAGGTAGTGAAACTAATGGTTGGTCTGATGATGTAATAAGATCAGATTATCTGTTTTTCCTTTTTCCCCAATTTGAACCAGTCTACCACCAATGCAATACACGCACAGCTAGACATTTCCGCCACAAACTACTCTTTTGGCGCCTATAGACCAGTTCTTCTCTGTGGACTCTTTAAGACTTCAGCAACCTTCTTCTTCCTCTTCTCCTGTTTCCCTTCTTTCACGTTAACTTTAATTTGTGTACGCTGCAATCCCTTGAGTTTTCTATTGTTCTGGTCTCTCTCAGATTTTCCCAGGCCAATCGTCTATTTCTATTTTTTCTTTGTCAGGAGGATAGCTTTCTGACCGTTACCAACTTCTCATCTGTACGTTTCTTCTGTTACTTCTTTAACTTCTCATATGTATGTTTCTTTTGTTACTCAACACCTCTTCTTCTTTAACTTTCTCATAATAAATACAAATTCTTTTTTTCTTATCAAGCATCATTAGACTTGATGTGTTCCGAGAATCCTGCATGCATACAGTTCCTTTAATTGGTATATGTTGAACTCGTTTCTGCTCTTCTGTTATTTTCCTTTTCGTTTCTCAACTTGCTCTTTATAAGATATTTCATGGAGAACCTGCCTACTAACTTAAGCTCGTCGATCTTCACGTTCTAGAAGAAAGACGTGGTGGGGATAAATGTGTCATGTTTATGTCCGCGTACAAGTTTAGCAGAAAGTTACAAAAGAAAGAAAAGAGTTAGAACCAACCGAGTCTATAAGCTCTGCATACATCGGTCAAGCTTGTGCTTTTTAGGGTGTGTCAGATTTCCTGTATCAATTAGGCGATAAGTTTAAGGTTTTAAGGTTTTAGGATGAAGATAGAGTCCAATAAACCTCTTGAAAGTTGATTATGTACTTCCTTCGAAGTTGCAGATAGTTCTTTCCAATACAAAAGTAGGGAATTCAACAGTTGATTATTCGGTATAAAACCAATCTCTGCTATAAGTGCCTGAGATTTCAGTGCTATATCAAATTGAACCTAATTGGGAATTATGACGTTAGAGGATCATCACTTCCTAGTTTTTTTTTTCTTGGATATGGAAATCCGTTGGACCGCACTGACTTTGATATTGGATTTCAGGTCTATCATCCAGGCTGCATGTGGGAATACTTCATATTCTTGATTACTTTCATCGGTACAGCTCCAAAAAAGTTGCCGTGTCGCAGAAATGGCAGAGCAAAATATTCCTCTTGTAAGCAAACCAACCCTTTCTTTGTCTCATCTTGTTCCCACTTTAGTATGTTCATCATAATCATGGTTACGTATCCAGTTGCTCGTGCAAAACTGAATTAGGTTAAGGAGTTAGGATATGAAAATCAAGTACCACTAGGTAGCTAACTCATGTCAAATCAAGGATGAAGGAGAGACCTGGAATTTATTCACGCCGGAAGTTCTTCTTAACTGTGGATCCAATCGAAGACAGAAGACCCTTTCGTAATTTTCACCGCTAAATTTCAGTTTTCTTCTACGTATTTACTTTTATGCCAGCAGCAATTGCACAGAAATCCAAAATTGGGTGGAATTCTCCTCTACTAGTCTGATATATATAACCATATTAGTAAGCTACCAGATGCATAAATTTGTGTGGTTCGACTTTGTTTTAAACAGATATGTTTACAAGAGATGTGCTTCTTCTACTTGCATCTTAAATTCTTCCCTATATATGATGTATGAGATCACCAACTCCTAAAACCTCATCATGCTCATTGTCTTTTCTTTAGGCTATGGAAGACCAAAAACAATTTCATTTAGCCATTACTGTGATGACGTTGAAGAATATTTGGATGCTGAAGCAGTACCATTAATGGTAAGTTCATTTATAAGTTGCTCTTGAGTCGGCGAAATGGTGTGTAGGGTTTCCTTTTGTGTGCTTCTTGTTGTACCGGTCATTTCACCAAGATTCTGCGGAGAAGAACATTGAAATGATTGCCTTTTGTCCAAATTTTATAGGTTGATGAGCAAACAGCAAATGCTGGTTCGACCAAAATAACTGACAAAAATCCCGTCAAAACTTTGCTTGACAAGGAAGTGTCTGCAAGATCTGGGTTGCAGCAAACTATTTCCATCCCCGATTTGGAACCTTCAAACCATACTTCAGGTATAATAAGTAGTGATTGGAGAAATCCCATCATAATTCTCCACAAAAATGCTGATACTAACACTACGAACACCAGTGGTTATTCAAAAGTAAACCAACATTCTGCAACACCTGCAATTTCATCTCAGAGATGGGATAAATTAGAGAACCCCTCAACAAATCGGACTAAGTCAGATCATAGAGAATCTTCATGTCGTCAATTTAAGGAATGTACGGATGTTCTGGAATTGTTTCAGGTAAACCAGAAACTATTCCTAGAAATCTTACAGGATGCAGATATTCAGGTCACAAAGAGTGCTCGTCTCGACAATGCTTCCATCACGAATTTGAGGCTGAAGAAATCTGGGTCATTTCCTGCAGCTGACTCCCCATATGTCCACCATATGAGGCCTGTTAAACTCGAAAACAAGAAGATGGAAATACGACCTTTCCAGAAGGTAGAAAATTTCCTACTGCTACTCAAACACAAAAAGTTGTTGCTTCCATATCTTTGGATGGTGCTCATGCGAAATCAATAGATTTTATGGCTGATGTTTGTGAAGGTGCTGCCATTAGTCAAGATACAACCATTTCTTCTCTGGTATCCTCCCAGCATTCAGATAAAACCCGATGGCGTCAATCATTCATGATTCAGTTCAGAGATATCAAGAAAAAAATTAAGCTAGCGCTGAAAGAGCTTAAGAAGACTAAGTCCCACACAACCACTGTTCCACTTCTTAACAGAGTTTCGAAAGGTATTTCGTTTTCCATCGAGAAACAGAACCCTGAAATTTTGGAAGAGGCCCCAGTTCAGAAAGATGGTGAGGAGCACCCAAGAAGTTCTGAGATGAACGGTTCTAATAATAATCTTAGCCAAGGTGGATTAACTCAGATGAGAAGAGCATCGTCCATGAACGAGTCACTGATCCGATATGCTTGCTTACTGGAGAACACCTTCAGTAGAGAGGCTACATGGCATCAGTACAGGTCAATGAGCTTAAGATTGACAAGTGAGGATAAGTTTCAATGGGTGGAAATGGTCTGAAATCCTTCAAAGGAGACTCTCTTTAACCGAGCTTGAGTCTTCCTATACACTTCCAATTGAAACCTCACTCGATATAGTTAATTCAAGGATGGGAATTAGACCTGTCATGGACGGGGATGCAAATTTCAAAAGTGATGGCGATGATGAAAATGATTTGAAGCCGGTAACCATTGTTGTAGATGGTAAACAATTTTGTGGCAAAGAGACTGTTGAAGACACTCAAACTCAGGAATACATGATAGAAAGAGGAAGTACTGAGAATAATCATAATTCAAGTTGTTCCAGATCAGATATTGATGTGGGATTCCCATCAAAATGCAAGAAACATGGAGATTTAATTGAAATACGGAAACAGGAGCACATTTCTTACCAAGATCAGAATGTTGGTTCTGTAAACAACAATGGGATCGATGAACAAACTTTGTTTCCAAATTTTGAGACTCATTATAAGGACAAAATTGATAAAAGAGAGCTCCCTATCTTACAAGGTAACTTTACACTAATCTTAAAATTTCATCTGCGTAACATATGATATCTAATATATTCTTTTGTTGACAAATATCAGTTATAAAGGTAAGCCTATACTCTGCTTATACAAGATACATGATTTGATTTGAATTCATTGATTTGTGAGGGCATGCAGTAGACTTGATAAGTTGATCGATCTTAAAGAGTAAAAGTTGCTTCCATTAGCAATGAAATTACCATGTTTTTCCTTGACCATTGGCCTAATGAAACAACTACAATGTTTTGTTTCTTCTCCTGAAGTACCTCATCTGATTTACCCAGCTACAAGCGCTTCTGAAGATTATTAAACGTTCGTTTATGTATCAGGTATTGATTCCAACTCTTCCTCAAGTTGCATACATGAGCGAGATTCTATTGCCAATTTGCAAGAGAAGCCCGTCCAATATTCTGTTGCTCAATCTTGCTGCACCACAAGTTGTGTAAATATGGAAAATGCAAATGCATGGACTTACTATCACTTCCTTCACTTGGAATCCAACTGCTGTAACAATGATTTCAATTACGTACGAGATGTTCTCGAAATTGCTGGTTTCAATGAGGAAGATCACTTTGGAAGATGGTACTCACTAGACCAGCCACTAAACCCTTTAGTGTTCAAGGAGCTGGAAGCTTATTTACACCCTGAATTAAACACATCAGAGGGGTACACATGTAGCTGCGATCACCGGCTCCTGTTCGACTTGATGAATGAACTACTACTAGAAATGTACAACAGCTCATTAGCCTACTTCCCAGAGCCCTTGTCTTTCATTCAACGGCATATTAGTCCACTACGAAATGGTGGGCATGCTCTGGAGGAAGTCTGGAAAAGGGTTAGCTTGTTGAGAAGACCACAGTCCCCGATGGACAAGTCCTTGGATGATATTGTGGGTGGAGACATGGAAAATGGAGATGGTTGGATGAACCTTATACTAGAAGGTGAAGATGTAGCACTTGACTTGGAGGATATGATTTTTGAGGAAGTTTTAGATGAGATTGAATGTATATAAGATAGGATAGGCAATGCCTTGTTCTTCTTCCTCAAGACCAGCATTTGTACATAAATGATTCCAGGTTTTCTAACATTCCTTTCTTTTTAATTTAAATTTTAGGTCAGACAAGTTTCATCTTGCCATTTTGACTAACGGCTCTATAGTATTTTAAGTTTCTTGTCTCTGGATTTTTGTTCGTTATTTTTAAGAAGTAGAACTATACCAAAGAAAGGATCGACCGATTCGTAAGAGTAGTTCTTATGGTGATTCTCTATTGATTTTATGACATGTTATCTCATATTGGAAAATTGTGAAGATGGAGAATCTCCTTAAGTTTAAAAGGAGGGTTTTTTTTTCTTCTTTTTAATCATCTCAACTTCTTTCCAATTATGATCTTTTGTTTCAAAATAGTGAAATATCAATTTAGTAGTATTCGAGAGAATAAACAAAATTGGCCAAATTTTGTTAAATTTTAGTGTTCTTTATTTATCTATTTAATAGTTATTGTTGAGTATAGTTGTAGTGAATTATTGTGTTATTAAATTACATGTCAAGTAAAATTTTATAAAGTTGAGTTTTAAGTGGAACTATTTGTGACTTCTTCAGTTTTTCTTGAGAATTTACCTGGTGTGAATTTTCAGTAAAATCATTCTAACTCTATTCATCTAAACAATAATACTCAAGATGAATTTGTTATTATCGGTAAAAATTAACCTGAGTTTCACAACACTCGCCGTCACCTTAAAACATTTCTTGCTTGCCTTACTCACCTTCTTATCCTCTTATAATAATATTATTTTCTTCTCTCCTTCTAGAATCTAGAACCCTCACACTCAGTAAGCATAATTATCCTTTGGCTTGAAGCCCTTGAGTACTAAACTACTCAAGGTCTCAATCAATTAGCTAATTATATTAGGAAGCCTTTATGTATGGATGAGAATATAACTACAAAAAAAATCATATGCTTGAATTCCCAATAGTATTGAAGTATCCAAAGACCTCCCAAATGAGATCTCAATCATACGTCTAGGATATGATAATAAGTGGTGGGAGGATAACTTTGCCAATTCTTATCCCCCTCCTAAAAAAAATCACATAATGAAATCTAGAAAGCAATTGAGAAGTTATTTAAGACTAGAACTTAGCTGGAGTTGATGGTTTTTGAAGAAGATAACCAATATGTGGATAGTCAGGTTTCTGAAAAATCAGATGTAGCTGTTATTGAATTTAAGGAAGGAGTTTTTAAATTAAACCAAACTTCAAATATTATTATAGTAAAGTCCCCAAGCAGTCCGATGGAGTTGCTCGTTTTAAAGAACAACCATTGATCAACAAAGAACATGTTTCCATATTCTACATTTTGATGTAGTTGTAAGGAACAGAAGATAGTAACTACACCAACTTTTGTGAATAATACTACTCTTCTCGACATCAACCAAGTAGATACTTCCAATCCCAACTTAATTGTATCACGGGGATGCTCCTACTCGAGCAATAGAATTTAGCAATAATGAAGTACCAACTGCAACTCCTTCTGTTACTCAAAACTTATCAGTAGCTGATGAACCATTGAGCTCTTTACTAGGAGTGAATGGAGATGAAAAAAGTACAATTTTCTAAAATGTGGTAAGAAGAAAATCACAAAGGGTTAAGGGGAAAGGCCATAAAAGTATTTCTGTTTAATATGTCTAGAGGAATATACTTTCCTTTTAAGCTTTTAACTTTTAAGGATTTTATTATAAGACACAAAACCTCTCATAGTAGGCTTGCTTGAAACAAAAATCAAGTTGGAGAACCTTAATAAGTTAAACATTTTGGATGCCCAATGGAATCTACTTACTAATCATAGCTATCATGCCTACAGATGTATCATTGTCTGTCACAATTCTGATGAAATAAATGTGGATTTGTTGGAAGAAAATGATCAGGCCATGAATTTTCACATCCTACTTTTGCAAGGAAACATTGATATGAACACCTCTTTTGTTTATGCCAGCAACTTTAAATTCCAAAGAAGAGACCTGTAAAATAATTTCATAAATCTCAATGTCATTATCAGCAAACTATAGCTGATATATGGAGATTTTAACTCTGCACTTTATGCATCTGAAGGTCAGGGCAATACCAAACTAAAAAATCTCTACTGATTATCGAGACTATGTGTATCATCTTAGTATGATAGATCTTAAATTCGTAGGGCACTCTTTCACTTGGTCTAACAAACAATAATTAACTTGGTTCATTAGGAAAAGCTTGATCACGCTCTAGTCAATGATAATTGCTACACACTTTTGCCGACAGTTTTTCCAAGTTCATGGACCCACTTTTCTCGTATCATACTCTCATCTTTGTAACAAATCTGCTTCAGTATTCTGTAAAATATCATCCATTTTGATTCAACAATTTTCTTGTACAAGATCTAAGTTTTGTAGTGGCTTGTAGGAAGGTTTGATCACTTGGTTGTCGGAACCAAGCAGTTCTGTTGCATCCAAAAATTAAAGTTCATAAAAAATGAACTCAAACTGCTAAACTCTTCAAAGGGATCTACTACTATCGACATTAACTCCAATAGATTGGAATTAGTTAAGCTGAAAACCATGCTTGCATCTAGACCTGATGATCATCAACTTACTGATAAAGAAAATATAGCACTCTTGAACTATTTACATGCAGTGAGCAATCACTCTTTACTTCTTCAACAGAAAGCACGTATTAATTGGTCAGCTACACCAAGTTCTTTTCCAATTCGATCTTAGCCGGGAAAACCACAATAAAATCTTCTCAGTTACTTCTCATGACGGTGTATTACTTCAGAATCCTCGAGATATACAAGATGAAGCTATCAGGTTTTTCTCTCTTTTGATATTAGTGTTTCATCTAATGTCTCCCCCACCGATTTAAGGAAACTTAATTTGTGGCAAATCTCTCATATTGATTTTAACCTTCTAACGAAACCATTAGGTGATAGTGAGATCAAGAAGAAGGTTTTTTATATCAATGGAAAGAAAGCCCCAGGGCCAGATGGCTTTAACAATTTTTTTCCAGCAATCTAGGAATATCATTAATAGTTTTGTCAAAAACGCTATCCACAAATTCTTCTCGAGGAGATTAATAAAACCTTCTTATGCTTGATCCCTAAAGGCTCAAATCCTTTCACTTTTGAAGACTTTTGCCCTATGTCATACACCAACTTTCTCTATAGAATTATTTCCAAAATCCTGGCCACAAGATTGAAGAAGGAAATTTCTCGTTTGATAAATGAAAACTGAGATGCCTTTTTTGAGTGATAGAAATATAATATTGGTGACAATGTTATCCTTGTATAAGAACTGTTGAAGGGATATTCTACAACCAAAAGCTCCCCTAATTGCAAATTGAAAATTGATTTCCACAAGGCTTTCGACAATATCAACTGGAAATTCTTATGAACAATGCTTACGGCATATAGGTTTTCAAATTGAAAATTGATTTCCACAAGGCTTTCGACAATATCAACTAGAAATTCTTATGAACAATGCTTACAGCATATAGGTTTCCAACTCAGTTCATCAACTGGATTATGGAATGCATTACATCTACCATGTTTTCCAGTTATGATTAATGATTATCCTTTGTATGGAAATTCTTAATACATTAATCAAGCACGAGGCCTTTTGTAATCCCAAATTAAAACACCATACAAAATGTGAAAAAAATTGGCCTAACTATCCCCTGCTTCGTAAATGATTTTCTTCTTTTTTGTAGGACTAACTTGGATTCAATCCACTCCTACATGCAAGCTATTGAAACTTTCAAGCAATTCTCAGGCCTCCAAACCAACTTATACAAGAGTCACTTTCTCCTATCCAAAAGTGCTTACTCATTGGAACCTCTAGTAGCTAAAGCTACAAGAATGCAACTTAAATGCCCCCCACTAATATCTTGGTCTCCTAGTGTCAACAAAAAGGCTTAACCATTTCGAATGTAGGCCTCTCTTAGAAAAGATCTAAAAAAGAGTCAATTCTTAGGTGAATAAATCCCTTTACTACGCTGGTAAGTTGTAGCTTATAAAATTTGTCCTCAACTATTTGCATGTTTATTAGAGTACTCATATTTTCTTATCTCAAAGCATCATCAAATCGACAAAAAGGATTCTAAGATGCTTTTTATAGAGCCACTCGAATTTGCGATCCTGGGACAGCTAAGGTTAGATGGTCTGATCTTTGTTATCCGAAATAAGGTGATCTCAATATTTTATCCATCAAAATCACAAATCATGCTTTGATTCTCAAGAAATTTTGGTAAATATTGGAG